>JAOPSE010000181.1:0-1200000 GCA_029449295.1 Zea luxurians
CAGCGCAACAGGGCCAGCGGAAGCAGGTCATGCATACTGCTTCGTACCATCAGCCTTACATCCCGGAATACGTGGGCAACCATCCTGCAGTTTCCGTAGCTTTGGCGAGTCAACCTCAAGCTTCATGGCAACAGCCCCCGCCTCCACCTCCGCTGCAACAAGGCCAACAGCCGGAAGGGAGCCAATATGCTCCGCATCAAAGGGATCTCAGAGAGCAATCTGAAGCTCGCACAGTCAATAGTACTGTGCCAGAGTCGAAGCACATTTATTGACAAATATCCTACTTTGATAGCAGTCTTTTCCCTTTAGATCTATTTTCTGTGTAATAAGAACATTTCAGTTTTCATGTAATAGTTTCGTGGTTGGTTATGAGGAAAACCTATTTTCTCCGCAGGCTTAAGTTGCTGAAGCTTGAAAATTTGCGGTAACAAGGAGGACCTTCGAATTATTAAAAATCCTTCGAAGCAACAAAAAGTCGTTCTAAGGAACGCAGAGTAAGTTGCTGAAGTAACAAAAAGCCGTTCCAAAGGGAGCGCAGTGTAAGTTTTTTTTGCTCCAAAGACGTTCCTAAGGGAATGCAGAGCATACAGCGAAAAGTCAACGCTGATACCGCCTAAGTAAAGGCGAAGAAGCTCCAAAGACGTTCCTAAGGGAATGCAGAGCTTACAGCGAAAAGTCAACGCTGATACCGCCTAAGTAAAAGGCGAAGAAGCTCCAAAGACGTTCCTAAGGGAATGCAGAGCTTACAAAGATATTTTGTGTGTATCTTCGGAACAAACGTCATTTACATAACATAACATCATCACATCATTTTGCATAGCATAAGCATCATACATCATGTTGCATATGGCAAAAGAAGGGGACACAGTATCAACTTTCGAAAGGACGATTTGAGGAAGTGAAAATTGTGTAAAGTCACGAGGGAATACAATGTTAATCTTCGGAATACAGCTTCGAGAATGTTTTTACGAAGCATGGACGAGCTTCATCAGAGTAATATCGAAATTGTACAGCTTCGAAGAATGTTTTCACGAAGCGTGGACGTGATTCATCAGAATAGTTTTAACGGAGAATGTCTTCTTCACGAAGCATGAAAAGAAGGGAAGGTGTTTTTTCGCCGAAGGCTCAAAATGGTATGTATGTAGAATTTCATGCATCGTAAAGAATTGAATAATGAAAGACTTGTATATTACATTCGAATGTACAAAAAATTACATAGATCACACTGCAAATGTTTTTTCTAATAACACCTAGTCTTCTCTTAATACTACTTCGGCAGCCTCATTTAGAAGTTGTTCAACAACTTTATCCATGATAGCTTCGGCCATTTGTTTAATTTCGTCATCCCCTTTTGCGTGAGGGTCAGCAGACGATCCAGCAGGTTCTGAGGGAAGAGAATATTTCTGCATTACTATTACAAACCGCGAACAAAGTTTGAAATAAAAATTACAACACAATAAGAACGACTAATTAATACCTATTTGCCCTTCGGGCTCTGTACTTTTTTCGGCAACTTCTGTCACTTTCCTAGCATCATGGATGCCTTTTTCACTCCTTTGAATAATTTCTTGCGCCATTTCTCGGCCGCCGTTGTCCCAGACATCAGTAAAGAATTTACCACCAACCATGCTTGCTTCGGCCGAGGGGTCTTTGATGTCTTCGGAGGATAAGGCAGTTTCGGACTGAGCTAAAGATTTTACATGCCCGCAACCTTTCTTCTCCAAGACAGTAGCAACTCCCCTGGCGCCCGAAAAAGCGCAGATGTCACCGCGGCTACTCAGGATTTCCTCGAAGGCCTCTGCTTCGTGACTGATCCATTCCAGTGGACCTTCGGGATTGCCTCTTGAGAAATTCTCTTCACTGGAAAATGTGCCCACGCTGGCGAAGCTGGTTTTAATTTTCTTTACGCATTCCATGGATTTTTCGTAGCATTTTTTCTTAGAAGACCGAAGCTCTTCCACGGTTGCTTCCAAATGATCAGCCCATTGGTCGCTACTTCCCGTCTTGTTTCTTCAAGTATGCGTTCTTCTTTCGCCCGGGCCAGTTGCTTCTGAAGATCTTTAATTTCGCGTCTGTGAGCTTCGGCCTGAACCTTTGCAGCAGCTTCGTCCTTTTTTATCTTGTCTACTAATGTAAGCAGAATTTTATCTTTTTCTAGAGCTTCGTTTCTCAGTTTAATAACTTCTGAACGTAAATTGTTGAACGCAATTTCGTAGCTTTCATCTTCGGCACTCTTTTGTGCTCTTAATGCGTTGCTTAGGATTAAACCCTATACGAAAAAGAATCCATATAAGAATAAAAGAATGAATTACGTATTAAAAAAAATTTTCAAACGTCTAATTCCCATACCTTTAGGCTATTGTACGCAAGACTGTCCGCGAGATCCTCCTTCGTCATAGCACATAATCCAGCTTCGAGCTTCGGGAAACCCATACTTCTAGCCATCTCCCGGCAGACAGATAATTCTTTGTTATCAGGGAGGCAGTATAGGAAGTCATCTTCATTTGTCCCATTGAACACTACTGCCCCCTTCGGATACTTTAACTCTCTAGCATAGTGATTCGCTTCATAAGTCTCTTCTTCAGATAATTTCTTCCCCGAAGCATGTCGCACGATGTAATCGCATATGCTGGAAGGAGCTTCGGGGGCGGCAGTGTCAATTTCTTCAACCAAAACTGGTTCTGATATTTTCTCGGTTTCCAAAGATTGTTCCATGGTGGGCTCTGAAGGCCCAGCTTCAGCTTCAGCTTGTTGTTTCGAAGCTTCAGTAGACGCTTCAGCAAGTTCAACAGTCTTCTTTGGAGTTGTGCTTGAAGACTTAATTGTCTCCAAGACATCTAGTACGTTCACCATTCTTTTTCTTTTTGGGTCACCAATGGGCCCTTTTGATTTTTTGTTGTTTCGACATTTGCTGAAGAACTTAAGATTTCCGATATTTTTGGCCCTTCAATCTTCGGTTTTTCTACTTTTTCTGTTGAAGGCGCTTCAGTTTCTCTTCTATCTTCGGCACTGGAGCTGGTTCTGTAGCTTCAGAGGCCAAAGAGACTTCCCAATAAATTCTGGCACTGTGGCCGGCTCAATAAAACGCGCTCGGTGGGTGAGCACCTTCATCTTTTTCCTTTGCGGCGCTGGCTCACTAGTAGCACTCGTGGTAGCTTCTGTCGCAGGAGAAGTATTTTTTCTTTTGCGACCAATACCGGATAGTGATAGTCAGGGTAGACAAACCCGACTGCGTCAATACCCGGTTGAGCCTTTTCTTCTTTCGGCCTCCGAAGGCTGCTGATAACGCAGTATTCTCGGCCTTCGAATATGCCCAAGCAGTTCGTCACTTAATGTTTCAATGCTTTTCAACCAGTCATCATCAGGTTCAACAAACTTATCCCCGTATTTGAATGTGTATTTCAGTCTGACCAGTCCGCCTTCGTCGGACTCTTTGATGGTCTCCTTCGGTATTTCCCACTTTCCTGCAAGTGGCCACACCCTGAAGGCAATATGCTCTTGGACCAAGTCCCTTGTCCAATGAAAGAGCAGATTACGCCGAAGGCTCTTTGGCATTCCTCGGCTGCTTCATCCATTTCAACCTTCGGCCTTCGAAGTCCGAAGCGTTGCCAGATGGGGCGCATAATGATATTCTTGACATCTTCTTGCGCTGTTAAGTCATTCTTTACATAGAACCACTCTGTCATCCAGGCTCCGGGCCACCTCTTCCGAAAGGTTGGCACAGGGCGGCTTGACCCGGAGCGGGCACCGAAGCTGTAACACCCAAAGTTGTTGTGATATTGTTCTTTCCCCCAGGGCTTCGTTTCATATAACAACTCATGAATGTTGCAAAAGCTTTTAGCATTTGGTTCTAAACCTTGGCTTCTCGCAGCCCAGACAAACATCCCCATTCTTATTATAGCTTCGGGAGTAATTTGATGAAGGTAGACTTGAAATGTTTTCAGGACTTCAACAACAAAGTTGCTTAGGGGGAATCGAAGCCCAGCCTTGAGAAAGCTTCGGAAGATTACGACTTCATCTTCTTCGGGGGTGGGAGAAGTCTTTTCTCCAGCATCAGCCCTCACAATAGATATATCTCGAAAATACCGCCCCCTCATATTATCAATATGACTCTGCTTAATAGTGGTTTTCCCGAAAACCGTGTGACTTGGCCGCCATGGTCGATCTTCGGACTCTTCCCCACCACTTTCTACATCATAACTGTCGCTGTCACCAGTATCTTCAGACAAACCTTCCAGAATCTCCTTGGTAATTTTTTCCGTATTGGTCTCTGCCATCGCTATAAGGAACCCCAAGTTCTTCTCTTCGTCAAGGCTCAGCTTCATCTCAGCAGCAACCTTCTTATCTTCAGACATCTTCGGAAACACTAAAAAACTGTTTTCCAAGCCGAAGCTTCAAAACCAAAATATCAGCAAATCTTAGTGCGCAAGAGCTAAAAATTTAGTGCGCGAAGGCAGATGGCAAGCGACAGTACCAAAATGAGTTTGCGTTACGATCTTATTTATACGCCCAGTGCGTTGAAAATTGAAAGACCCCGCTTGTCAGTGAATGTTGCTATTCTAGCAAAGGGAAGGTGTTTTTTCGGACCTTCGGCTTAAGGCCTTCGTCCATATCGCAATCTGAATTTGTCATTAACAAATTAATATTGTGAGGGGCTGCTGTTGGGGGCCTTCGTACTCCGAAGGTCCTCAAAAACATGATTTGACAATGTTTGCCAAGTGGATTATATGAACAGGTACCTTCGGGCTCAGAATTGTGAACATGAAGTACGGTCAGGACGAAGCCTGAACCAGACAAAGGGGGATTGAAATGGAGGACGGGCTGATTACCAAGCTCTACGAAGGATGATGCACAGCCGAAGCTGTGCGCAGGAAAGCTTCGTCGCGATAGCAGAAAGGGGAACCGACTTAAAGATGAAAAGACTACTTAGGCCTTGACAGATTTCCATAAGTCATTAGCAAATGTAATGGACATGAATGTAATTTTGTATGGGTTGTGTCTCACGCCTATAAATAGATGAACAGTACTCCCGTACTGTTCACGCTGACTTGGCATTTGCTTTTGCGTCATCCTTGTACTTTTGTCTTCCTGCAATCCGAAGGTACATTTTAATTTGAAGTCATTTCTATTGTTATATGATAATAAAATAGAAATGACATTATGATAAAATTTAAACACTTATATTATTTTCTATGTTATGTTTATGACCTTCGTCACATCTTATTACGTTTACGAAGATATATTGTTTGTGACCTTCGTCCGGAACACATTATATCCCAGAGGGAAATAATGTTTCGAAGGACGAAGGACCTTATCATTTAACACTTTCTATGTTGCCTTGTTCTTAATCCGAAGCATTTGAGAACTAGCAATGAAATGACCGGGCTTACCACACTTGTAGCACACCCTTTTGGAACGGGGCTTGTAGTCCTTCCCCTTCCTTTGTTTGAGGATTTGACGGAAGCTCTTGATGATGAGCGCCATCTCCTCATTGTCAAGCTTGGAGGCGTCGATTGGAATCCTACTTGGTGTAGATTCCTTCTTTTCTTCCTCCGTCGCCTTGAATGCGACGGGTTGCACCTCGGGTGTGGAGGTGCTGCCTTGCTCCAAGTTGATGATTTGTTTGGAGCCTTTGATCATCAATTCAAAGCTCACAAACTTTCCTATTACTTCCTCGAGAGACATTAGCTTATATCTAGGATCACCACGATTTAATTGAACTTGTGTAGGATTACGAAAAACAAGTGATTTTAGAATAACCTTGACCATTTCATGGTCATCCCATTTGGTGCTTCCGAGGTTGTGCACTTGGTTTACCAAGGTCTTGAGCCGGTTGTACATGGCTTGTGGCTCCTCTCCTTGGTTGAGGACGAACCGACCGAGCTCTCCCTCGATCGTCTCCCGTTTGGTGATCTTGGTCACCTCATCTCCTTCGTGCACGGTTTTGAGTATGTCCCAAATCTCCTTGGCACTCTTTAACCCTTGCACTTTATTATAGTCCTCACGACATAGAGAGGCGAGGAGTATAATAGTTGCTTGGGAATCAAAGTGCTTGATTTGGGCGACCTCGTCCAAGTCGTAGCCCTCGTCCCCCGGCGATGGTACCTGCGCTCCAAATTCAACAATGTCCCATATGCTAGCGTGGAGTGAGGTTAGGTGATGCCTCATTTTATCACTCCACATATTATAATCTTCACCATCAAAAACCAGTGGTTTGCCTAGTGGGGCGGGAAGTAAAGGAGTGCGTTTAGAAATGCGGGGATAGCGTAGGGGTGTCTTACTAAACTTCTTGCGCTCATGGTGCTTAGAAGTGACGGACGGCGTGTCGGAGCCGGAGGTGGATGGCGACGAAGAATAAGTCTCGTAGTAGACCACCTTCTTCATCTTCTTTTTCTTGTCACCACTCCGATGCAACTTGTGAGGAGGTGATCCCTCCTTTAGCTTGTTGCTGGACTCCCTTGATGGAGCCTTCCCGTGACTTGTAGACTTGTCACCGCCAGTCACGATCTCCTTCTTGGCGTGATCTCCCAACATCACTTCGAGTGGTTAGGCTCTAATGAAATACTGGGCTCTGATACCAATTGAAAGTCACCTAGAGGGGGGTGAATAGGCAGAATCTGAAAATTATAAACTTAAGGCACAACTACAAGCCGGGGTTAGCGTTAGAAATAAATTTGAGTCCGAAAGAGAGGGTGAAAAACAAATCAAAGGCAAATGAAGTAGATGACATAGTGATTTGTTTTACCGAGGTTCGGTTCTTGCAAACCTACTACCAATTGAGGTGGTCACAAAGACCGAGTCTCTTTCAACCCTTTCCCTCTCTCAAATGGTCACCTAGACCGAGTGAGCTTTCTCCTTAATAAAACGGGTCACTTAGACCCTACAAGGACCACCACACACTTGGTGTCTCTTGCTTTGATTACAAGTCACTTAGAGAACAAGAATGGGGAAGAAGAAAGCGATCCAAGAACAAGAGCTCAAAGAACACGAGCAAAACACTCTATAGTGGAGTGGATTTGGGACTTGAAGAGGCTTTGATTCTATTGAATTGTGTCTTGTATTGACTACACTAGCCCTTGTATTGAATGAGATGTCTGAAAAACTTGGATGCTTGGAGTGGTGGTGGTTGGGTGGTATTTTGTCACACCCGGTTTTGAAGGTAAAACCGAATGGGCGAACCATGTACGTGCCAGTATCAGTAATTCACGTACACAACGATTACATAAATGACTCACCATAGCACAATGCTTCGAGTTACAATAAAGAGTAAGTAATAATATTACAGACTAGATCCATTTACATAATATAAATCAAAGTACACAGAATCAAAACGTAGTCAACGTAAACAACCCACCACAGGCAGCTGACTAGGGGAGGTCGCTAGCCTAATCCTTGAACTCATCAAAGTCCTAAAACTCCTGGAGATCTGCCTTGACACCTTCTTCTTTACCTGAGCATAGATTGCACCAAAGGCAACCTGGTGTTTTGTGAAAGCAAGAGTGAGTACACATCAACGTACTCAGCAAAATGTCCCGTTAGGCTGTAGTGGACTAGCTTTATGTGGAGTTAAGTCAAGCAGTTGCTTTTAGTTGGTCAGGTTATTATTTACCAGTAGAAAGCTAGGTTTTAGCATTAACCCAAGTTATTAACCTGATGTACCCTTTTCAAACGGAAAGAATACCACTTACCAGTACCATAGTCATAACCAAAACCATCATCCTCGTCACCACCTGTAAACCAACCATCTCTGATCAAGTATCTCTAATCAATGGAGCTCCCTTGGCCACTCATAACCGTGAGCACGGCTGATATATCAGTTTCATAACAATCTGCAGAGGTTGCGCACTTTACCGATAAGTCGCGATTCCCTCTCTAGCCCAGGCTTGCAAGACCCTTATTCACTCCCAAGGTGAATGGCCAGGGATTCACTACGAAGCCTTTACAAAGATTCCCTGAGGCTGTAGCCACCCGTTAGGTTTCCTAAATGCACCGCACTCCTCCCCAAGGGGCGAACCAACCTTGGCAGAGCGAGCCGCATACACCGAGCCCATTAACGGCACGATGATGAAGCGAACTACACCCTAGTTCCTCTAATTATTCAGCTAAGGGCGTCCCATTCCACCCTCATGGTTGCACTATTTTTCCCAGGCGGTCATCCAACGAACAGGTCCTTACGGAGAGGCACTCGAGAAACCGCTCGAGCCCCCTAAAGTATCACCAGTCCAACATCATAATCATAATGACAACATCGTATCATAAGTGTTCACATCATGTTCATTGATTAAAGTAAAGCAATAGCATGAATCTAACCATAGTAGCCCAAAAGGTAATCAAGGACTAGGTAGATAGAAAGCTAGTCAATCCTTAGGTTGTTCATAGTATGCGGGAAAGTGAATTATAAAGTAAATAGTACATAATGGGTCAGAGGACACTTGCCTTCACCAAATAGATGCTCAGGGTATTCATTCTCGTAGAACTCGGAGAGTTCAATCCCTTGGTCGCCGAAGCTTGACTGTCGATTCCTCGAAGCTCAAAATGGATCGCCGACTATTCGCGGCGCGAAGCGAAGACGAACAAGCACAAGCAAACAAACATGTACATATGCATAAGAACATTACACCATACAAGATAAAATGTTATAAAAGCGAGCAATATAAAAATAGAGAGCGCCTCTACGGTTACGCGAGGAAAAGAACCGCGATAGTCGAAGCTACGGTCGAGGGGTTGGCGTGTTTTACACTGAGAAAGTATTAATTGAAACATTTAATCCGACATTTCTCAAGTATAAATAATATCTACTACTCAGTTTTGGCTAACTTACTATTTTAATAATGAACAATTGAACCAATAATTAATTAACTTACCTGAGCGATTACGCGCGAATGATTTAATCTCGCACGCAGATAATGCGTGATACGCGCGAATGGCGTGTGGCTAGGCGCGCGACACACGCGAACGGCGTGCACGAACAACGTGCGACCCACACGAATGATGCGTGATGACACGCGACCCTGTGCAAAACAGCGCGCGGACAGCGCGTGAAACAACACACCCGACAGCGCGCGCGGCACACGAAAATCACTAACAGACATCGTGTCAAGACTAAGCACTTATAAATTACAACATTTGAATAGGCATTAATCACATCAGCTTGTATTTATAAAAGCGCAAATAGAACTAGAAATTAGTTTTATCCAAATTGTTATTCTAATAAATATCGGATAACAAATAATTAGCCAGTTGATTAAAACTTACGTCATTACATAATAATGTTACTAAGATAAAGTTGATGCTGCTACGGAGTTGACGCGACCGATATGAGTCGAAACAGGCTTGTGGCGCATAAGACTCATAACATTTAAATATATAATAAGTTTATAAACAACATGACGTAAGAGTACTACTAAATTATGTCGTGCTTGCATTAAACAACAACATTTATGTTGACACAAACACAATAACGATTATCTGCAAAAGCATAGTTAAAATTATAATTTAGATCCGACGAATTGCTATTTTAGTAATCGGTAATTAAACAAGAATTACCTAGTTAATACGAGCGATTATAGCGGAACAGTTTAATAACATGTGAGGACTACACTTGAATCAACATGCCGGCAGCGCGTGAACGAGGTGTGGCAATGCGCGCGACAAATGTGAAACAATGACCGTGACGCGCACGAATGACGTGAACAGCACGGCGATGACGCGCAAACAACCTATGTGTCACATGCGACAACGCACGAGCTACGACGCGTGGCAGGAACACACCAGCTAGGTGACGATGGACTATGAATATGGGTACATGACGACAGGTAGACAGTGTTCACCTTGGCGTGAGATGGGCTTGACGCATATAGGCTTAGGGCACGATGATGTTGATGGGGCGCGTCTCCCTGCTCGATGACGTTTGCCGCTGCGTCGGGACCACGCAAAGGCTAAGCCGGGGCATGCTGCGCAGAGTCGCGCAGGCAGCCGTGCCAAGGGCACGTCGTGTGGGAACGCAGACAGCCACGCCGGGGCTACATTGCCGACCACCGCGCAAGCCGCGCTAGCGAGGGCGCACAAGCCGCGAGCTGCGCCGGGGCACCGGCTGCGCCCTGGCTGCACGCACATCGTGCCGGGGCATGGGCACGCCAGCCACGAGCCGCGCCGTGGGCCGAGCCCCCCGGCTGCGCGCCTGGCTGCGAACCACGCCACGAGCACGGCGAGCCACACCGGCTACGCGCCGCATTGACCGCCGTGCTCCGCGCCTTGGGACACCAAACCGCCGCGCGCAAGGGAGAAGAGGAGGGGTCGTGGGAACCACGGCCAGGGGCGGAGGTCGCACACGGAGGAGGCTAGGCCGGCTGTCGACGGGGCGTCGAGCGCGCCGCGGCGCGGGGCTGGGCGAGAGGGGACCCCGCGGGTAGGGCGTGGTAGCGGACGGGGGTCGGACCTATGCGTCGTGGGCGCGACATGCCAGGTCAAGCGGAGGGAGTGGTTGGGGAAGATGAACAGTGGAGGGCGCGGCCTGGTGGGTGGGACCCACCCACAGGTAGCAGCGGCGCTCCTGCGCGCGCTAGGGCACAGCGAGGAGGGCACGGGGCGTTGTGCGGGCTGGCTACGTGAGGCAGGCCGCGGGGAGCTGGGCCAAGCGGGTGGGTGGGGGTGCGACGTGCGCGAGGTGGGCAGCGCGGGCACGTTGGGCCGCGACAGTATGGCGGTTGGGCTACGGGGAGGAAAGAGGGGGGAGGTGGAGAGGGAGCATGGGCCGGCCGAGGGAGGAGGGGGGCAGGTCGTTTCCTTTTTTCTTTTTCACTCTCTCTTTTTTTATTCCTTCTATTTAGATATAATGGCATATTTATACACATATGCATGTACTTGTTCATTTTAGGCCATGACAAAATTATTTAAACACGATAGCGAACAATGCTATGCTTCGGCATGAAATGCAACAACCAAAGTTTTTTTCTTTCTAGGGTTTTATTTTACTAGGCTTACACAAAGATATAAAACAAAATAATTCTTCACTATTTAGGAAAAAGAAAAGGAAAGTAAGGAAAAGAGAGAGTAACACCTGAATTTGATGTATATTAGGAAAGAAATTTTATACCCCAAATTTAGGGTGTTACAAATCTAACCCCCTTAACAGAATCTCGCCCTCGAGATTCAAGAAGAGGCTAGCAAGAAAATGAGATTGGTTCATCGGTCTTTCATAGCTTCTTATGACTCAACTTTGACTTTGGCAACTTTATCTTATGGACTTGTTGCTTTGACCTTCAGATGATCACGACACACTGATGTAATTCTTGAGGATCTCTTGGACCTGTGGGTTAGGACCCACACACGCTTGTGTTGCGCCACTTTGATCTTGTTGGTTGACGTTGATCGCATTGTCTTCATTGGGGTTAGTGACTAATCCCCTTAACAGGAGCATTGATATGCACTTGGTGAAGATGCCGACGACTCTAATCTTGATTGATTAAGAGAGGTTGTAGGATGCCAACTGGACAGGTGCAAGAGGTAAGGGTATAGATAGAAAAGGTAAGCATAGATGCATTAAAGAGAGAAGGGGAGAGAACCCGACTACCTAACTCTATGGCACTCACCTAGTAAATTGATGATATTGCGAACCAAGGGCCACAACACATCAACACTCATCACAAAGAAGCAAATCAGTCATAATACAAAGACAAACATCACAAGCACACAACAACAAACATCTCGTTGCTATACGTTCCTTTTAATTAAATGGTAGTCTTTCTTGAAAAGGGAATAACTACTCTCTAAGGTTGTCGAAGGAGGGGGACAAGAACAATACATACAGGATAGGGACATGAGCACCATAAAGGATGAAGTTAAAGCAAGGATTGTAATATACAAGGAAGAAAATGCAACCAAGGGCAAGGTAGGTAAACACCATTCTCAAATCGAGATGGGAAAGATGATATTTCAAAAGGTAGGCATAGGATAAGCATCATGGAAAGATCTAGATATTAGGAAGGTAAGGGTGATATCGAGTAAAAGCTAAGACTTGCAACGCGATAGAGGAAAAGGGAACGGACAAGAGCGAGATGGGTAAGACATCACCCTTGGAATGAAATGGGAGAGGCGGCTTTAAAATGCAGGTACAAGATAAGCATCAAGGTAAAGATCGAGGGATGACAAGGGTTAAGGTGATAAGGGACAAACATACAATAAAAGGTGTATTTTAGACAAGACTTGCAAGGTGTCAAAGAAGGGGGAGCAGTCGATGATAAAATTGAGGAGGCATTATCCCCGAACAGGGATGGAAAAGAGGAGGCTTCAAAGGGTAGGTTCCATGTAAGCAGGAAGGCAAGGGAATAGATATCACGAGGGTCTAAAGGTGATAACGGACAAGGATGTGGGAGAGGAGGTAAATGGGTATAAGAACCAAGGATATAAATACCACAGAGGGTGGAGTTAAGACAGGACGTGCAAGTGAAAAAGAAGAGGGTACGTCCAAGGGCTAGATAGGTAAACTGCCACTCTCAATTTGAGGTGGAAGAGGAGAGTTTTTTTTAGTATGAATAAAGATGAGTATCAAGGTAAGATCGATGGATGACAAGGTGATGGTGATAGCAAATAAAAACACAGCAAATGATGGAATTAGACAAGACTTGTAAGGCAACAAGGAGGGAAAAGAAATCAAGGGAGAGATAGGTAACTCATGGCTCTCAAACTAGGTTGAAGGAAAGGGGAGACTCTTAAAGGATAAGTTCAAAGTAAACATTTAGGTGGAAGGCCTCAATATCACAAGGGTCAAAGGCGATAATAGACAAGGGCATAAGGGAAAAGACGAAAGCACATAAGAGCCAGTGGTATAAGTACAACAAAGAATGGAGGTATGTCAAGGCTTACGTGGTAAAGAAGAGGATATAGCCAAGGGCGAGATAAGTAAAACATAGCTCTCGAATTGAGATCGAAAAGAGGGGATTTCAACAAGTAGACCTAAGATAAGTATCAAGGCAAGATCTGTAGATTACAAAGGTAAGGATGATATCAAACAAAAGCTCAACAAAGGATGAAGTTAAGGTGAGGCAAGATTGCAAAGCGACAAAGGGAAAGGAGACGAACAAGAGCGGGATAGGGAAAATAACACTCTTGGATTGAAATGGAATAAGTGAGGCTAAGAAAAATAGATAAACATCATGGTTAATATGGAGAGAGGTCAAGGGTCAAGGGTGATAATATGCAAGGATATAAAGGAAGAGGTAAATGTGCATAACAAAAAAACCAGGAATCTAGGTACAACCAAGAAAAGAGTTAAGATAAGTCTTGCAAGTGGTAAAGTATAGGATATACCCATGGGTGAGATAAGTAAGAGACCACACTTGAACTAAGGTGGGAGATTGGAGGTTTTAGATAACGAACATAGCGTAATCGCCAAGGTAAGATTGAGAGATGAGAAGGGTAGAGGCAATAAGAAACAAAAGCATAACGAAGGATGAGGTTACAAACTCGTGAGCCAAAGAAGAGGATACGACCAAGAGAAAGAAGGTATGAGACAGAAGAGGGGCGATTTTAAAGGGTAGGTATGAGACAAACATCAATGCAATATATAGAAGTGTCAAGGGTAAAGGTGATAATAACAAAGAGCATAGGAAAGGATGGAGCTAAGGCAAGACTCACGAAATGGCGAGATGGAGAAAACAATCACGGGTAAGGTAGGTAAGGTTCCAACAGAATGGTTTAGTAAAAGAAATTATTACCGAGGGAAGTTATAAGGAATTAATGAGATCACCAAGGATGTGCAAAATAAAATGCCCACTCATGGATCATTAAGAAACAAGGGTGATCAAGGGCATGTTAACTGAAATGTCTTAAACAGATATTGGGGTATGAAGATAAGCATACCCGAAAATATAAGAGTATGCAAGACTCAAAGGATACGAGCATACTAAGACCAAGGTAATAGAAATTGTCGAAAGATAGTGTCTTAACAACAAAATAAGAAAGGATCTCAGAAGACAAGAAGGTCATAGACACATAAATTGAACTATTTAAATGGGCAATAGAGGTACAAGGGTAAGTACTTTAGATTAAGGGATAAGGGTATTAAAAATGAAAGGATACGAGCATGTCAATAACAAAATGGAATAGAGATGGTCAAATGGTAGCAATTTAATAATGGACGAGGAAAGAGTCCCAAAAGACTAAAGGCTTTGGTCAAGGGGCATCTACAAAGATGTCGCAAGCACAAGAGTGAGATAAGTTCTAATAGACTGAGAGAAGTATAGACCATGCTAGAATAAAATACTTTTTGACAAGGGGGCATATAGGAGCACAACATAGAATTAGTCGAGATGACTAAAATTTTCTAGCAGAATCAAGGATGAGGTGAAGTAATAATCAATAAGTCCTTAAAACGGTCAGTGCTACTCTAGGATAGCGGTCCTACAGTCAGCAAGGCTCTGATACCACTTATGTCACACCAGGTTTTGAAGATAAACCGAATGCGAACCATGTACGTGCCAGGATCAGTAATTCACATACACAACGATTACATAAATGACTCATCATAGCACAATGCTTCGAATTACAATAAAGAGTAAGTAATAATATTACAGACTAGAGCCATTTACATAATATAAATCAAAGTACACAGAATCGAAAGGTAGCCAACGTAAACAACCCACCACAGGCAGCTGACTAGGGGAGGTCGCTAGCCTAATCCTTAAACTCATCGAAGTCCTGGAACTCCTGGAGATCCACCTTGACATCTTCTTCTTTACCTGAGCATAGATTGCACCAAAGGCAACCTGGTGTTTTGTGAAAGCAAGGGTGAGTACACATCAACGTACTCAGCAAAATGTCCCGTTTGACTGTAGTGGACTAGCTTTATGTGGAGTTAAGTCAAGCAGTTGCTTTTAGTTGGTCAGGTTATTATTTACTAGTTGAAAGCCAGGTTTTAGCATTAACCCAAGTTATTAACCCGATGTACCCTTTCCAAACGGAAAGAATACCACTTACCAGTACCATAGTCATAACCAAAACCATCATCCTCGTCACCACCTGTAAACCAACCATCTCTGATCAAGTATCTCTAATCAATGGAGCTCCCTTGGCCACTCATAACCGCGAGCACGTCTGATATATCAGTTTCATAACACTCTACAGAGGTTGCGCACTTTACCCACAACTCGTGATTCCCTCTCTAGCCCGGGCTTGCAAGACCCTTATTCACTCCCAAGGTGAATGGCCAGGGATTCACTATGAAGCCTTTACAAAGATTCCCTGAGGCTGTAGCTGCCTGTTAGGTTTCCTAAATGCACCGCACTCCTCCCCAAGGGGCGAACCAACCTTGGCAGAGCGAGCCGCATACACCGAGCCCCATTAACAGCACGACGGCGAAGCAAACTATACCCTAGTTCCTCTAATTATTCAGCTAAGGGCGTCCCATTTCACCCTCATGGTTGCACTATTTTTCCCGGGCGGTCATCCAACGAACAGGTCCTTACGGAGAGGCACTCGAGAAACCGCTCGAGCCCCCTAAAGTATCACCAGTCCAACATCATAATCATAATGACAACATTGTATCATAAGTGTTCACATCATGTTCATTGATTAAAGTAAAGCAATAGCATGAATCTAACCATAGTAGCCCAAAAGGTAATCAAGGACCAGGTAGATAGAAAGCTAGTCAATCCTTAGGTTGTTCATAGTATGCGGAACAGTGAATTATAAAGTAAATGGGACATAATGGGTCAGAGGACACTTGTCTTCACCAAACAGATGCTCAGGGTATTCATTCTCGTAGAACTCAGAGAGTTCAATCCCTTGGTCGTCGAAGCTTGACTATCGATTCCTTGAAGCTCAAAAAAGGATCGCAGGCTATTCACGGCGCGAAGTGAAGACGAACAAGCACAAGCAAACAAACATGTACATATGCATAAGAACATTACATCATACAAGACAAAATGTTATAAAAGCAAGCAATATAAAAAATAGAGAGCGCCTCTACGGTTACGCGAGGAAAAGAACTGCGATAGTCGAAGCTACAGTCGAGGGGTTGGCGTGTTTTACGCTGAGAAAGTATTAATTGAAATATTTAATCTGACATTTCTCAAGTATAAATAATATCTACTACTCAGTTTTGGCTAACTTACTATTTTAATAATAAACAATTGAACCAATAATTAATTAACTGACCTAAGCAATTACGTGCGAATGATTTAATCTCGCACGCGGATAACGCGCGATACGCGCGAACGGCGCGCGGCTAGGCGCGCTACACACACGAACGACACGCACGAACAACGCGCGACCCACACGAATGATGCGTGATGACACGCGACCCTGTGCAAAACAGCGCGCGGACGGCGCGTGAAACAACACGCCCGACAGCGCGCGCGGCACACGAAAATCACTAACAGACATCGTGTTCAGACTAAACACTTATAAATTACAACATTTGAATAGGCATTAATCACATCAGCTTGTATTTATAAAAGCGCAAATAGAACTAGAAATTAGTTTTATCCAAATTGTTATTCTAATAAATATCGGATAACAAATAGTTAGCCAGTTGATTAAAACTTACTCATTACATAATAATGTTACTAATATAAAGTTGATGCTGCTACGGAGTTGACGCGACCGATATGAGTCGAAACAGGCTTGTGACGCATAAGACTCATGACATTTAAATATATAACAAGTTTATAAACAACATGACATAAGGGTACTACTAAATTATGTCGTGCTTGCATTAAACAACAACAACATTTATGTTGACACAAACACAATAACGATTATCTGCAAAAGCATAGTTAAAATTATAATTTAGATCCAATGAATTGCTATTTTAGTAACCGGTAATTAAACAAGAATTACCTAGTTAATACGAGCGATTATAGCGGAACAATTTAATAACGCGTGAGAACCACACTTGAATCAACGTGCCGGCAGCGCGTGAACGAGGTGTGGCAATGCGCGCGACAAATGCGAAACAATGACCACGACACGCACGAATGATGTGAACAGCACGGCGATGACGCGCAAACAACCTATGTGTCACATGCGACAACGCGCGAGCTACGACGCGTGGCGCGAACACACCAGCTAGGCGACGACGGACTACGAACATGGGTAGATGACGACAGGTAGACAGCGTTCACCTTGGCGTGAGATGGGCTCGACGCATATAGGCTTAGGGCACGGTGATGTTGATGGGGCGCGTCTCCCTGCTCGACGACATTTGCCGCTGCGCCGGGACCACGCAAAGGCTAAGCCGGGGCATGCTGCGCAGGGTCACGCAGGCAGTCGCGTCAGGGGCACGTCGCGTGGGAACACAGATAGCCACGCTGGGGCTGCGTTGCCGACCACCGCGCAAGCCGGCCGGCGAGGGCGCACAAGCCGCGAGCTGCGCCGGGGCACCGGTCGCGCCCTGGCTGCGCGCACATCATGCCGGGGCATGGGCACGCCAGCCGCGAGCCACGCCGTGGGCCGAGCCCCCCTGGCTGCGCGCCTGGCTGTGAACCACGCCGCGAGCACGGCGAGCCACACTGGCTACGCGCCGCGTTAACCGCCGTGCTCCGTGCCTTGGGACACCGAACCGCCGCGCGCAAGGGAGAAGAGGAGGGGTCGAGGGAACCGTGGCCAGGGGCAGAGATCGCACGCGAAGGAGGCTAGGCCAGCTGCTGAAGGGGCGCCGAGCGTGCCGTGGCATGGGGCTGGGCGAGAGGGGACCCCGCGGGTAGGGCGTGGTAGCGGGCGGGGGTCGGACCTGTGCGTCATGGGCGCGGCATGCTGGGTCAAGCAGAGGGAGTGGTTGGGGAAGATGAGCAGTGGAGGGTGCGGCCTGGTGGGTGGGACCCACGCACAGGCGGCAGCGGCGCTCCTGCGCGCGCTAGGGCACAGCGAGGAGGGCGCGGGGCGCTGTGCGGGCTGGCTGCGTGAGGCAGGCCACGGGGAGCTGGGTCGCGTGCTGCGGGCACTGCTGGGCCAAGCGGGTGGGCGGGGGTGCGACGTGCGCGAGGTGGGCAGCGCGGGCGCGCTGGGCCGCGGCAGTACGAATGTTGGGCCACGGGGAGGAAAGAGGGGGGAGGTGGAGTGGGAGCATGGGACGGCCGAGGAGGAGGGGGGCAGGTGGTTTTCTTTTTTTTCTTTTTCACTCTCTCTTTTTTCATTCCTTCTATTTAGATATAATGGCATATTTATACACATATGCATGTACTTGTTCATTTTAGGCCATGACAAAATTATTTAAACACGATAGCGAACAATGCTATGCTTCGACATGAAATGCAACAACCAAAGATTTTTTCTTTCTAGGGTTTTATTTTACTAGGCTTACACAAAGATATAAAACAAAATAATTCTTCACTATTTAGGAAAAAGAAAAGGAAAGTAAGGAAAAGAGAGAGTAACACCTGGATTTGATGGATATTAGGAAAGACATTTTATATCCCAAATTTAGAGTGTTACATATTTATAGCCTCAACCACCAAACCAACTGTTGAGGAGGCTGTTTGTCGATGGGCACACCGGACAGTCCGGTGCGCCACCGAACACTGTCCGGTGTGCCAGCCACGTCACCCAACCATTAGGGTTCTGACGGTTTCGATCGTTGGAGCTCTGACATCTTGGGGCACCTGACAGTCCAGTGCCGCACCAGACAGCTACTGTTCAATGTCTGGTGCGCCTTCTGCGCCTGCTCTGACTTCTACCGCGAACTGTAGCTCTGTCAGGGCATTGTGCAGTCGACCGTTGCGCTGGTAGCCGTTGCTCCGCTTGGTGCACCGGACAGTCCGGTGGCACACCGGACAGTCCGATGAATTATAGCGGAGTGCGTCTGGAGAAACTCGAAGCTGAGGAGTTCAGACTGTACGGTCCCTGGTGCACCGGACACTAACCGGTGGCACACCGGACAGTCCGGTGCGCCACACCAGGGCAGCCTTCGGTTTCTGTTGCTCCTTTCGTTTGAACCCTAACTTGTTCTTTTTATTGGTTTGTGTTGAACCTTTGGCACCTGTAGAACATATAATCTAGAGCAAACTAGTTAGTTCAATTATTTGTGTTGGGCATTTCAACCACCAAAATCATATAGGAAAAGGTTTGACCCTATTTCCCTTTCAGGTACTCCTCATGGTCTTGAGTGCACTGGAACAAAGCCTGAGCAGTGACTGGCTTCGTCTGAAACCCTTGAAAACTGGTGACCAGCAATGTCCTTAAGCTTGTGCCATGACGTGATTGTCCCTGGTCGGAGAGAGGAGTACCATGTCTGTGCCACACTCCAAACTGCCATGACGAAGGACTTCGCCATGACTGCAGTATTGCCCCCGTACGAAGATATAGTTGCTTCATAGCTCATCAGAAACTGCTTCGGATCTGAGTGCCCATCATACATGGGGAGCTGAGGGGGTTTGTATGATGAGGGCCATGGGGTAGCCTACAGTTCTGCTGATAGAGGAGAAGCATCATGAAAAGCAAAATTTCCATGATGGAAATCGTCATACCAATCATCATCATTGTAGGAATTATCTTGACGAAGCTCTCTTTGTGGAGGTCTTCGGTCCTGGTCATCTTGAGTAAGATAACGTATTTCTTCAGCAGCTTCATCGATCTTCTTCTAAAGATCGGAAAGACGAAGCATCTTCTCTCTCTTCCTTTCGACCTGCTGATAGATAGCTTCGAGATCCCTTATCTCCTGGTCCAGCTCCTCCTCTTGGGGTGTTGGACTTGTAGCCTTCCTCTTTTGAGTTCGAGCTTCGCGCAGCGTGTCCTGGTTGACGTCTAGTGGCTGCAGTGCAGCCCCTAGCCTTGAAGCTTTCTTCGGCGGCATGACGAAGGTCACAGCTTGCCGAAGGTGGTCGAATGAGTTTACCGGAGGTGGGCGCCAATGTTGGGGACTTGTTCTCAAATGCTATGAGTTAAGAACAAGGCAACACATAATGTTAAAGATTAATGCCCTTCGTCTTTCGAAGCATTATTTTCCTTAGGATATAATGATTTTCAGACGAAGGTCATGAAGGACATACCTTCATCATCGCAGTGTATGTTAATGAAAGAAGAAGCATATAAAATATGTAAGACAATATGAATAATCATATGACATCATTAATATATCTTCTTTTTATTATCATGGATAAACAGAAGCAATATTGAATTACATTTGTACCTTCGGCTTGACAGAAGGTAAAAGTTCAAGCGTGACGCACGAGCGAATACAAGTCAGCGTGAACAGTACGAGGGTATTGTTCATCTATTTATAGGCACAGGGCGCAGCCTATGTAAAATTACATTGATGTCCTTTATATTTACTATTGACTTAAGGACAATCCAACGATGACTAGATAGCCTTTTCCCCTTTAAGTCGGTTCTTTTTCCTGTCGCTGAGCCGAAGCTCCTTTGTACGTAGCTTCGAAGCAGCATCAACCTTCGTCTCGACCAAGCTTTTGATATTGTGTATAGTTTCATTCCGAGTCCGAAGATACCTGTACATACATTACACTTGGAAAACTTTATTAAATCATATTTTTGAGGACCTTCGAAAAACGAAGACCCTTAACATGTGTATGTAGGGAGAGCATGATTAGATGTCTGCCCGGTGGAAAGTAGAGTTCTTGCATTCGGTGGATGAGCACTCTACAGAAGAGAGATTCATATAGCCCTCGTGATCATGCTCTCATATGGCAACCGTACACCAGTCCTGGTTCTTCTGCCCCCACTATCCGCGGCGATAGCATAAAGAATAGTGAAAAACAAATCGTTCCGGTAAAACTTCTGTCGCGGCAGCGGCATACACAGAGCAAGAAACATCTTTCGTTACAGCTTTGTCATGCATGCAAAAAAATAAATGTATTTTTAAGATGATAGTTGGATGCGTATGAATTTGGATAAGAGAAAACATATAGAGAAAAATAGGAGTGCGAAAGAATCTGATTTAAGGCTAGTTTGACAACCTCATTCTTCTAAAGAATTTCTATTTTTCTAAAATAAAATTTGTTTGTTTTTCTTTAAAAAAATTTAAAATCTTTTGATAAAATAGAGTTGCAAACTGGCCCTTAGAGAAAAAAAAAATTGTTGCTCACCAGGCTATAATATTTCTTTTAGAGTAGATATTTATAGAAAAAGGAGCGCGGATAGCCTTATATGTCTGTCGCACATGCCTCGACATGCTGATTTCCGCAAATCTTTCAAAACTTCAAGTTGATTTTGATTTTGGAACATTTGGAAATTTGGAGGCGGCGAAGGAAACAGCAATTCCATTTTCTCTTTACGTAGCACGTTATCAACGTGAGTCACGGCTTAAAAGGAGTCAATTCTATGCAGCATCGGATCCAGAAATCTTCGAGAGTCTGATAAAAAATGTATACTATAAATATATAATTTTGCCTAATTTTTATCTACATTTAACTATATTTTACTACTTGGTGCAGGTTTACATGTTTATTAGCACAAATATAGGAAATTTGGGAGCTTACCTGCACTTGGGTCCGCCCATAATTCTATGTGAGACATCAGAAAGGACCTCAATTCTTTTGTTGCAAAATATTTAATAGCAAAAGGGCCCAGCGACGGCCCTGAAGGACGGCGCGCGGGGCGGTCGCCCCGGGCCCCACCCTGACTATGTCACCGTATGGCTCATGGAAACAAAACGTCAAAGAGCAGAACGCGCAGGCACAAATCACGGAAACGCAGAACGTTTCGTCGCTTCAATTTCGTATGGCCATATCTGCGGCTGGCAGCTGCGCTTAGTCTTCTACCACCGCCTGGCGGCCGTCGCTGCCTCGCTGGTGCCGGCCCTGGTGGGCAGCGCGCGCACCTCGACGCCCACGTCGGCGTCCGGCGACACCACGGCACCACCGTCAATCCGTCATCTGCAGACGGTAGACCGCATCAGAGAGCCGGGCAGCCGGCGCCAGCAGCCCAGCACGGCAACACCGTCCTGGTATCTTCAATTATAATTTTGTTTTTTAATTCTTGTAAGTATCCATCCGTCTAGCAGCTCATTATCGTCCAGCAGCCTAGCACCGTTGCATCAGCTAAAAGAAATTTTTCAAAGTTGAAGTTGTTGAAGAATTATTTAAGGTCCAAAATGTCTTAAGAAAGACTAAATGGTTTGGCTATTTTATGCATCGAGAAAATATTATTAGATGAAATTGATATTGATGCTTTTCATCAATGATTTCGCTTCGAGATATGTTAGAAGACAATTTTAAGGTAATCACATATTTGTATTTTTTCTTACGATGAATAATTTTTTGATGTATTTTTAAATATTTATTATCAATATGTATTATATATATTATTATAGTAAGACCCATATATTAAGTCTGGCCCCGGGCCCCTGATTTGTCAGGACCGTCGCTGAAAGGGCCTCTGGCCTGCTAGTATGGTAGTCCAGTGGGATGCTACTCACTAGAGTTTAAACTTAGCCGTCACGCTTTTATTAGAGTTCCTTTTTCTAGAGGTTCAAACTTGGATGCCAGCACTATTTTTTTATAAGATACTCGCACATGTCAAAAAATAGGAAGTCAAATTTTGGACTAAGTAGTGCTATTCAGATCACCTAACCAACTTAGCTAAAGATTTTTTTTCACACTTAGTGTGCTTTTGATGGTACCACACATAATAGATGGTACCACACATAATAGGCTAGAACTCCTCTCAATCTCTTTCGTTGCGTGGGCATTTTGGTGGTATCACGCGAACTTCCTTGCCTCGTTAGAGTGTGTTCCTATATTACCCATATATGTGTGCTATCGACCATTAGGGTTAAGGTTTCCTGGGTCTATATATGTAACTCTCCTCTAGGGATGAAAACGGTTTCGAAATTTTTCGGTATTCCAGAAACTGAAAGGAAAATAGGGTCAAACCTTTTCCTAAATAATTTTGGTGGTTGAATTGTCCAACACAAACAATTGGACTAACTAGTTTACTCTAGATTATATATTCTACAGGTGCCAAAGGTTCACAACAATTCAATACAAAGTTAAAAGAAAGGGTTCAAAACAAAGGAGCAAAGAAAACCGAAGGTTGCCCTGGTCTGCCGCACCGGACTGTCCGGTGTGCCACCGGACAGTGTCCGGTGCACCAGGGAGATCAACTCCGAACTTACCACCTTCGGCTTTCTGGAAATTGCTCTCCGCTATAATTCACTGGACTGTCCGGTGTGCCAGCGGGAGTAACGGCTACAGCGCCAATGGTCGACTGCAAAAGTGAACAGTGAACAGTGCGGACTGTGCGCGTAGAGTCAGAGCAGGCGCCAGAAGGCGCACCGGACAGTGAACAGTGACGGTCCGGTGCACCACCGGACTGTCCGGTGGCCCAGCTGTCAGAAGCTCCAACGATCGAACCCTAATGGTTGGGTGACGTGGCTGGCGCACCGGACTGTCTGGTGCGCCAGTCGACAGACAGCCTCCCCAACGGCCATTTTGGTGGGTAGGGCTATAAATACCCCCCAACCACCACACTTCAAGGCATCCAAGTTTTTAGCCATTGCATTCAATACAAGAGCTCTAGACTTCACTCCAAGACACAAACAAGAGATCAAATCCTCTCCCAAGTCCAAAGATCACTCCAAACATTTAGTGACTAGTGAGAGAGAAATATCCATGTTCATTTGAGTTCTTGTCGCTTGGATCGCTTTTCTTCCTTCCTCATTTCTTGTTCTCAAGTGTTTTGTAACCAAGGCAAGAGACACCAAGTGTGTGGTGGTCCTTGCAGGGTCTAAGTGACCCGTGAGATAAGGAGAAAGCTCACTCGGTCTAATTGATCGTTTGAGAGAGGGAAAGGGTTGAAAGAGACCCGACTTTGTAACCACCTCAACGGGGAGTAGGTTTGCAAGAACCGAACCTCGGTAAAACAAATCACCGTGTCACTCTCCTCATTTGCTTGTGATTTGTTTTCGCCCTCTCTTTCGGACTCGATTATATTTCTAACACTAACCCCCGCTTATAGTGTGTGCTTAAGTTTATAATTTTTAGATTCCGCCTATTCACCCCCCCCCCTCTAGGCGACTTTTAATTAGTATCAGAGCCCGGTACTTTATTAGAGCTTAACCGCTCGAAGTGATATCGGGAGATCACGCCAAGAAGGAGGTCGTGACCGGCGAGAAGCCCGCCACAAGCCACAGGAAGACTCCATCGGGAGAGTCCGGCAACAAGGGGAAGGGATCCCCTTCACACACCAAGTCGCATCAGAGCGGCGACAAGAAGAAGAAGATGATGAAGAAGGTGGTCTACTACGAGACCGACTCTTCATCGCCATCCACCTCCGGCTCCGAAGCGCCGTCCGTCACTTCTAAGCACCATGAGCGCAAGAAGTTTAGTAAGATCCCCCTACGCTACCCTCGCATTTTTAAACGTACTCCTTTACTTTCCGTCCCATTAGGCAAACCACCCATTTTTATGGTGAAGATTATTGTATGTCGAGTGATAAAATGAGGCACCATCTAACCTCACTCCACACTAGCATTTGGGATGTTGTTGAGTTTGGAGTACAGGTACCATCCTTAGGGGATGAAGATTATGATTCGGATGAGGTTGCCCAAATCCGGCACTTCAACTCCCAAGCCACTACTATACTCCTCGCCTCTCTAAGTCAAGAGGAGTATAATAAGGTGCAAGGGTTGAAGAGCGCCAAGGAGATTTGGGACGTACTCAAGACCGTGCACGAAGGAGATGAGGTGACCAAGATCACCAAGCAGGAAACGATCGAGGGGGAGCTCGGTCGGTTCATGCTCAACCAAGGGGAGGAGCCACAAGCTATGTACAACCGGCTCAAGACCTTGGTGAACCAAGTGCACAACCTTGGGAGCACAAAATGGGATGACCATAAAATGGTCAAGGTTATTCTAAGATCACTTGTTTTTCTTAATCCTACTCAAGTTCAATTAATTCATGGTGATCCTAGATATAAGCTAATGTCTCCCGAGGAAGTGATAGGAAAGTTTGTGAGCTTTGAATTGATGATCAAAGGCTCCAAACAAATCATCGAGCGAGGCGCCACCTCCACACCCGAGGTGCAACCCGTCGCCTTCAAAGCAACGAAGGAGAAGAAGGAAGAGTCTAAGTCAAGTAGGCTTCCCATCGACGCCTCCAAGCTCGACAATGAGGAGACGGCGCTCATCATCAAGAGCTTCCATCAAATCCTCAAGCAACAGAAGGGGAGAGATATAAACCCCATTTCAAGAAGGTTTGCTACAAGTGTGGTAAGCCCAGTCACTTTATTGCTAAATGTCCATTATCAAGTGATAGTGACAGGGGTGACGACAAGAGGGGAAAGAAGAAGGAGAAGAAGAGATACTACAAGAAGAAGGACGGCGATGCCCATGTTTGCCGGGAGTGGGACTTCGACGAGAGCTCCACCGACTCCTCCTCCGACGAGGACGCCGCCAATATCGCCGTCAACAAGGGTCTTCTCTTCCCCAACGTCGGCCACAAGTGCCTCATGGCAAAGGACGGCAAAAAGAAGAAGGTAAAATCTAGAGCTTCTACTAAATATACAACATCTATTGATGAAGCTAGCTCTAGTGATGATGAGGATGATCTGCTTACACTTTTTTCCAACCTAAACATGCAACAAATGAAAAAATTGAATGAATTAATTAGTGTCATTCATGAGAAGGATGAACTCTTGGATAGCCAAGAGGACTTCCTTATGAAGGAAAACAAGAAGCATGTTAAGGTTAAAAATGCTTATGCTCAGGAAGTAGAAAAATGTGAGAAATTAACTAGTGAGCTTAGCACTTGCCATGACACTATCTCTAACCTTAGAAATGAAAATGCTAAATTAATTGCTAAGGTTGAGAAGTCAAATGTTTGTGACGATTCAATTGTTAGTCTTAAAAATGAGAATGCCAATTTAATTGCTAAGATTGACAAGTTGAACGAATCTCTTTCTAGCCTTAAGATTGAGAATGATAAATTAATTGCTAAGGCTAAGGAATTAGATGCTTGCAATGTTTCTATTTCCAATCTTAGAAATGAGAATGTTATTTTACATGCTAAGATTGATGAATTAAATGCATGCAAACCCTCTACATCTACTATTGATCATGTTTCCATTTGTACTAGATGTAGAGATATTAATGTTGATGCTATCCATGATCACCTAGCCTTAATTAAACAACAAAATGATCACATAGCTCAACTTAGTGCTAAAATTAATGAGCATGACTTAGAAAATGAAAATTTAAAATTTGCTAGAAGCATGCTCTATAATGGGAGATGCCCTGGCATTAAGGATGGCATTGGCTTCCAACAGGGAGGCAATGTTAAACTTAAAGCCCCTAAGAAATTGTCTAATTTTGTTAAGGGTAAGGCTCCCATGCCTCAGGATAACAAGGGCTATATTTTATATCCTGCTGGTTATCCTGAGGATAAAATTAGGAGAATTCATTCTAGGAAGTCTCACTCTAGCTCTCATCATGCTTTTATGTATAAGAGTGAGGCATCTAGTTCTAGGCGCTCTACTCATGTTAAAATGCCTAAAAATAAATCTCCTATTGCATCAAATGAGCCAATTATTTCATTTAAGACTTTTGATGCATCTTATGTTTTAACTAACAAATCAGGCAAAGTAGTTGCCAAATATGTTGGGGCCAAGCACAAGGGATCAAAGACTTGTATTTGGGTGCCCAAGGTGCTTGTTTCTAATGTCAAAGGACCCAAGACCGTTTGGGTACCTAAGAACAAGGCCTAAACTTGTTTTGTAGGTTTATGCATCCGGGGGCTCAAGTTGGATCATTGATAGCGGGTGCACAAACCACATGACTGGGGAGAAGAGAATGTTCTCCTCCTATGAGAAAAACCAAGATCCCCAAAGAGCTATCACATTTGGGATGGAAATCAAGGTTTGGTCAAAGGACTTGGTAAAATTGCTATATCACCTGACCATTCTATTTCCAATGTTTTCCTTATAGACTCATTAGATTACAATTTGCTATCAGTTTCTCAATTATGCAAAATGGGTTACAACTGTCTTTTTACAGATTTAGGTGTTACTGTCTTTAGAAGAAGTGATGATTCAGTAGCATTTAAGGGAGTGTTAGAGGGTCAGCTATAATTAGTTGATTTCAATAGAGCTAAACTCGACACTTGCTTAATTGCTAAGACTAACATGGGTTGGCTCTGGCATCGCCAACTAGCCTATGTTGGGATGAAGAATCTTCACAAGCTTCTAAAGGGAGAGCACATTTTAGGACTAACCAATGTTCATTTTGAGAAAGACAGGGTTTGTAGCGCATGTCAAGCAGGGAAGCAAGTTGGTGTTCATCATCCGCACAAGAACATCATAACGACCGACAGGCCGCTTGAACTACTCCACATGGATCTATTTGGCCCGATCGCTTACATAAGCATCGGCGAGAGTAAGTATTGTCTTGTAATTGTGGATGACTATTCTCGCTTCACTTGGGTGTTCTTTTTGCAGGAAAAATCACAAACCCAAGAGACCTTAAAGGGATTCTTGAGACAAGCTCAAAATGAGTTTGGCTTAAGGATCAAAAAGATTAGAAGCGACAATGGGACGGAGTTTAAGAACTCTCAAATTGAAGGCTTTCTTGAGGAGGATGGCATCAAGCATGAGTTCTCTTCTCCCTACACACCTCAACAAAATGGTGTAGTGGAGAGGAAGAATAGAACTCTACTTGACATGGTGAGGACCATGCTTGATGAGTACAAGACACCGGATCGGTTTTGGGCCGAGGCGATTAACACTGCCTGCTACTCCATCAACCGGTTATATCTACACCGAATCCTCAAGAAGACATCATATGAACTCCTCACCGGTAAAAAGCCCAATGATTCATATTTTAGAGTCTTTGGTACTAAATGTTTTATTCTTGTTAAAAGAGGTAGAAAATCTAAATTTGCTCCTAAGGCTGTAGAAGGCTTTTTACTTGGTTATGACTCAAACACAAGGGCATATAGAGTCTTTAACAAGTCCACTGGACTAGTTGAAGTTTCTTGTGACATTATGTTTGATGAGACTAACGGCTCTCAAGTAGAGCAAGTTGATCTTGATGAGCTAGATGATGAAGAGGCTCTGTGCGTCGTGCTAAGGAACATGTCCATTGGGGATGTGTGTCCTAAGGAATCCGAAGAGCTGCACAAGCACAAGATCAACCATCATCTTCCATACAAGCATCTCCACCAACTCAAGATGAGGAACGGGCTCAAGATGATGAAGAAGAAGATCAAAAAAATGAGCCACCTCAAGAGGAGGGCATTGATCAAGGGGGAGATGACAATGATCAAGACAAGGAAGATGAACAGGCTCAAAGACCGCCACACCCAAGAGTCCACCAGGCGATTCAAAGAGATCACCCTGTGAACACCATCCTCGGCGATATTCATAAGGGGGTAACCACTCGATCTTGAGTCGCTCATTTTTGTGAACATTACTCTTTTGTTTCCTCTATTGAGCCACACAGGGTAGAGGATGCACTTAAAGATTCGGATTGGGTGCTGGCGATGCAAGAGGAGCTCAACAATTTCACGAGGAATGAGGTATGGCATTTGGTTCCACGTCCTAATCAAAATGTTGTAGGTACCAAGTGGGTGTTCCGCAACAAGCAAGATGAGCATGGTGTGGTGACAAGGAACAAAGCACGACTTGTGGCCAAGGGTTATTCACAAGTCGAAGGTTTAAATTTTGGTGAAACCTATGCACCCGTAGCTAGGCTTGAGTCAATTCGTATATTACTTGCCTATGCTACTTACCATGGCTTTAAGCTTTACCAAATGGACGTGAAGAGTGCCTTCCTCAATGGACCAATCAAGGAAGAGGTCTATGTTGAGCAATCTCTCGGCTTTGAAGATAGTGAGTATCCTAACCATATGTATAAACTCTCTAAGGCGCTTTATGGGCTCAAGCAAGCCCCACGAGCATGGTATGAATGCCTAAGAGATTTTCTTATCACTAATGGCTTCAAAGTCGGCAAGGCCGATCCTACTCTCTTTACTAAAACTATTGCAAAAGGTTTGTTTGTATGCCAAATTTATGTAGATG
Source organism: Zea luxurians (assembly GCA_029449295.1). NCBI lineage: Eukaryota > Viridiplantae > Streptophyta > Magnoliopsida > Poales > Poaceae > Zea > Zea luxurians. The sequence goes on from JAOPSE010000181.1 coordinate 28,966, forward strand.
ATATCATATTTGGGTCTGCTAACAAATCTACTTGTGAAGAGTTTAGTAGGATCATGGTTCAAAAATTCGAGATGTCTATGATGGGGGAGTTGAAGTATTTTCTAGGATTTCAAGTCAAGCAACTCCAAGAGGGCACCTTCATCAGCCAAACGAAGTATATTCAAGACATACTTACCAAGTTTGGAATGAAGGATGCCAAGCCCATCAAGATACCCATGGGAACCAATGGGCATCTCGACCTCAACACGGGAGGTAAATCCGTAGATCAAAAGGTATACCGGTCGATGATAGGATCTTTACTCTATTTATGTGCATCTCGACCGAACATTATGCTTTCCGTATGCATGTGTGCAAGGTTCCAAGCCGATCCTAAGGAAATTCACCTTAGGGCCATAACAAGAATCCTGAGATATTTAGTTTATACTCCTAAGTTTGGTCTTTGGTACCCCAAGGGATCCTCTTTTGATTTATTAGGATATTCAGATGCTGATTGGGCAGGGTGTAAAATTGATAGGAAGAGCACATCTGGGACTTGTCAGTTTCTAGGGAGATCCCTGGTGTCTTGGGCTTCAAAGAAACAAAACTCAGTAGCTCTTTCTACCGCCGAAGCCGAGTACATTGCAGTAGGCCATTGTTGCGCGCAATTGCTTTGGATGAGGCAAACCCTTAGGGACTGTTGGGGCCATGCTTCGTCGCCGAAGGTCCTGCAGGAAGAAACAGCTTCGGCTAAAGCTGCTTATACATGATGACCGAAGCTATCACTCATGAAGCTTCGGTGTTATAGCATGCCCGAAGACGAAGGATCGAACCGACTTAAAGATAGAATGACCTTTTAGCCCATAAGGGTCTGAGTCATTGTTGTAAACTTTTATAAGGGGCATGATTGTAATTCCTTACAGGCTGTGTCCTGTGTCTATAAATAGTGAACAATATTCCTTTACCGTTCACGCATTCCTGTAATTGCAAACGCATTGCTCGGGAATTATCATCTGTCAAGGAGAAGGTATAAATGTACTCAAACTTTATGTTCTGACATTTTTATGATCAGATAATAAAATATGTGAACAATGTTGCTTATTTCTGATACATTTATCTTTAATGTTTCATGTTTTATATATTATTTCATATTATTTTATAAGTTTAATCACGAAGGTATGACCTTCGTGATATTTCACTCATGGTCTTCGTCCGAAGTTCATTAAATCCTTAAGGATATAATGCTTCAGCGGACGAAGGGCATTAATATTTAACATTTTATGTTGCCTTGTTCTTAATTCATAGCATTTGAGAACAAGTCCCCAACATTGGCGCCCACCTCCGGTGAACTCACTTCCACTTTCCTGAGACAATGGCTTCGTTCAAGAACCAAGCTGGAACTGCTTCGGCTCCGAAGCTGATTCTCTCGATAACAGGCGGTTCATGATCAGAGCCGGCTAATAAGAAACAGAAGAAGGAGGCACAGAGAAGAGTACAACATGTAGGGGTACAAGGACCCTTCATCAAATCAAGATGGTCTCACATCCCAATTACCTTTTCTCAAGAGGATCTTCAGCTCAAGGATTACCCACACAATGATGACATGATTATTTCTTGTGTGATCAAAGGATTTCTGGTCCATAATGTTTTGGTTGATACAGGCAGTGCAGCAGATATCATATTTGCTAAGGCCTTCAGACAAATGCAAGAGCCCGAAGACAAGATTCATGATGCTACGCACCCTCTTTGTGGCTTCGGAGGGCGGCATATTGTAGCACTTGGAAAGATTACCATGCCAGTAACCTTCGGATTCGTCAACAACACAAGGACTGAGCAAATTGTGTTTGACATTGTTGACATGGAGTATCCTTACAATGCTATCATTGGTCGTGGAACACTCAATGCTTTCGAAGCAATCCTTCATCCAGCATATCTTTGCATGAAGATACCTTCGGATCAGGGACCTATTGCTATTTATGGGAGTCAGGAAGCCGCCAGAAAGGCCGAAGGGAATTGGACTGATTCAAAGGCAATCCATAACATAGATGAAGCCGAAGCTTGTGAGCAGTACAAGCATAGAAGGGAGAAGGCTGCTTCGGTCGATCAGCCGAAACCCATGCTTTTATGCGAAGATATCGCAGAGCAGAAGGTGCTGCTGGGATCTCAATTGTCTGAGGAACAAGAGAAAACCTTGATAAGATTCTTGTTCAACAACAAAGATGTCTTTGCATGGTCGGCTAATGATCTTTGCGGAGTTAACAGGGATGTTATTGAGCATTCGCTTAATGTTGATCCATCTTTCAGACCCAGAAAGAAGAGGCTTCGGAAGATGTCTGATGACAAGGCCGAAGGTGCTCGAAATGAAGTGAAAAGACTTCTCAGTGCTGGAGTTATCAGAGAGGTAAAATACCCAGAATGGCTGGCTAACACTGTCATGGTAAAAAAGGCCAATGGTAAATGGAGGATGTGTATCGATTTTACTGATCTCAACAAGGCCTGTCCGAAGGACGAGTTTCCATTGCCAAGGATAGATTCCTTAGTTGATGCAGCAGCTTCATCAGAGCTTATGAGTCTGCTGGACTGTTATTCAGGCTATCATCAAATCTGGATGAAGAAGGAGGATGAGCCGAAGACCAGCTTCATAACCCCTAGTGGAACATATTGTTACCTTCGGATGCCTGAGGGGCTCAAGAATGCTGAAGGAAGCTTCAGCAGAATGACAGCGAAGGTTCTTCAGTCTCAGATAGGCAGAAATGTGTTAACTTATGTTGATGATATCATTGTAAAAAGCACGAAGCAAGAGAATCACATTACTGACCTCCAGGAAACCTTCGCTAATTTCAGACAGGCCGGTTTAAAGTTGAATCCAGAAAAATGTGTCTTCAGGGTGAAGAAAGGGAAATTTCTTGGCTGCCTAGTTTCAACAAAAGGGATTGAGGCTAATCCAAATAAAATCGAAGCTATCCTTCGAATGGAACCACCCAGTACAAAGAAGGGGGCTCAAAGATTGACAGGAAGACTGGCATCTCTCAACAGATTCATATCTAGATCAGCAGAGAGAAATTTACCATTCTTCGAAGTGCTGAAGTCAGCCGAAGTTTTTCAATGGGGACCGATCCAGCAGAGAGCCTTCGAAGAGCTGAAGCAATATTTGATAAACCTAACAACGCTAACTCCACCAACGCCAGGGGCTCCTCTGTTGTTATATGTGGCAGCCTCGCACTCAGCGGTAAGTGCGGCACTTGTCCAAGAGAAGCTTGAAGGGCAAATCAAGAAGCAAGCTCCAATATACTTTGTATCTGAAGTTCTTAGTTTATCAAAGAAAAATTATACAGAATTGGAGAAGGTGCTATATGCTGTTTTGATGGCTTCTAGAAAGCTTCGGCATTATTTCCAAGCATACAATATAATTGTCCCTTCTTCACAACCATTGAAAGACATTATGAGAAATAGAGAAGCTACTGGAAGGATTGGAAAGTGGGCTGCGGAACTTAATGAATTCTGCATTGATTATGTACACAGATCTTCGATTCAGTCCCAGGCGTTAGCTGACTTCATTGCTGACTGGACGCCAGGGGCTCAAGTAGAAGAGGCAAATAAAGATGCCGAAGCATGGACAGTATTCTGCGATGGTTCTTGGGGAACCTTCGAAGCAGGAGCAGCCGCTGTGTTGGTCGCACCCTCCAAAGTTAAAACTTGCTACGCAGCAAGACTTGATTTTAGCTGCACAAATAACATTGCTGAGTACGAAGCTTTACTTTTGGGTCTTCGGAAGTTAAAGGCAATGGGAATCAGAAGGGCGGTTCTTAAAACTGATTCCCAGGTTATCTCTGGTCATATTGACAAAAGTTGTAAGGCAAGAGACCCGAAGCTTGAGAAGTATCTAGATACTGTCCGAAGGATTGAAGCTTCTTTTGAAGGGTTTTCTGTAAAAAATATTCCTCGAGGAGAAAATGAGCATGCTGATTTGCTAGCCAAGTCAGCAGCACAGGGGCTGCCCTTACCTTCGGAAGTATTTTTTGAAACAATAAAAGCACCTTCAGTTGAACTTCTTGAAAGAGCGGTCCTCAACATATCTCCTGTTTATAGTGAAGACTGGAGAACTGAAATCATCTCTTACCTTAAGGGTAATTTCCTTTCAGATGACGAAGCTTATAACAAGAGAATAGAGGCAAGAGCTCGTCCATATGTAATAATAGAAGGGGAGCTGTACAAGCATGGTGTCTGCTCTCCGTTACTCAAATGTTTATCCAGAGCCGAAGGTATAGAGTTGATGAAGGAAATACATGCAGGCTTGTGTGGATCTCACATTGGATCTAGGCCTTTGCTGGGAAAAGTTTTTCGCCAAGGATTTTATTGGCCAAAAGCAGCTTCGGATGCATCGGAATTAGTCCAAAAGTGCGAAGGTTGTCAGAAATGTGCAAGAGATCAAAAACAACCTTCGTCTCTAACTCAGTTAATAAAACCCACTTGGCCGTTGCAAAGGTGGGGCCTTGATTTGTTAGGTCCGCTACCACCAGCACAAGGAAATTTAAGATATGTTGTAGTGGCAGTGGAATATTTTTCTAAGTGGATTGAGGCAAAGCCTTTAGCCACAATAACTTCGGTTACTGTCCAAAAGTTTTTCTGGCAAAACATTGTTTGTCGCTTCGGAGTGCCGAAGGCTATCACTGTGGACAATGGAACGTAGTTTGACTCCGAAGCTTTTAAAGAATTTTGTGACCAAATTGGCACAAAGATCCATTTTGCGTCAGTTCGACATCCCGAATCAAATGGACTAGTTGAAAGGGCTAATGGCATCATAATGACAGGAATAATGAAGTTAATATTCAATCAGCCAAGGGGAAAGTGGCCAGAAGAATTAATTAAAGTGGTGTGGAGCCACAACACAACAGTATCAAGGTCAACAGGTTTTACACCATTCAAATTGCTGTTTGGTGATGAAGCAATAACCCCAGAAGAGGCTAAGGCAGGATCAATAAGAACAGTGGCTTCGGCGATAGACGAAGCTGATTGTTCTGTGGACAAAGATGCTATAGAAGGGATCAGGCTTCAGGCTATGGAAAACATCAATAAATACCAAGCCGAAACAATAAAATGGCGTGATAGAAAGGTTCGGTTGAAGAACATTAAGCCAGGACATTTGGTGCTTCGAAGAGTGGCCAACCCAGACACAGTGGGCAAACTACAACTAAAATGGGAAGGCCCCTTTCTGGTAGTATCTTCGTCAAGACCTGGTTCCTACAGATTAAAGGATATGGACGACAACGACATTCCTAGATCGTGGAATGCGGATGAGCTTTGGTGGTATTATGTGTAATTTGATGTAATATTTTCTATTTTTTATTGTTGTTTTACTTTTTCCTTATGGCACCCTTTTCCTTTCCAAAGGGGGAGAAAGGTTTTTAATGGGGCCACAACATGTAATTTTTCTTTTCCTTATTTCAATTCTATAAGAGTGATATCCCCCAAAAATGTAAATGTAAAAGCTGACGACGCACCATCGAGTGCAATGGAAAAAGAAAAGAAGGAGAAGCTCAAAAGTCGTTCCCAAGGGAATGCAGAGCTTACAACGAAAAATAAACGCTGATTCCGCCGAAAGTAAAAGACGAAGAAGCTCCTAAGGGAGGCTTACAGCGAAAAATAAACGCTGATTCCGCCGAAAGTAAAAGACGAAGAAGCTCCTAAGGGAGGCTTACAGCGAAAAGTCAGCGCTGATACACCGAAAAGTAAACGGTGAAGCCGAAAAATAAACGGCAAAAAGATTTGAGTCATTCTCAAGGGAATGAGGGCTATGATTATGATTTTTTGGATGTACATTCAAATAATCATTTGCACAATACATTGCATCATGACATTTGCATTCATAAACATTCATTTAGACATATATAGGATCATCATCATCGTATCATACAGAAAAGGCAAATGCTTCGGTTATGAGGAAAAACTTCGGAGAAAGAGGAAATTTTCATGCTTCGTTGTGTACGAAAAGAAGGGAAGGTGTTTTTCGCCTTCGGCTCAAAAGTAAAGTTTCGTTCGCAACAAAGCAGATTGTGCACGGATAAAGGAGAAACGATATATTACAAGGTATGCACAAATTTACATTAGTTTTTTCTACAATTATATTACAAAGATCTCTTCAGAGTTTTTTGCAGGAAAGTCTTTTACAGCAATTGTTAAGCTTCAGCCCGTCATTCTTCAGCTTCATCATCCTGTATATATTAAAGCAGAATAAGAAAGGTGCAAATTTCAAGGAGAAGGTGAAAGTAACAAGTATAAGTTTCTCACCGGCTTAAGGTGGCTCCGAGCTTCGTCACCAGCCATTTTTCGCCCGCCATTTACCCAAATCTGAGTCATAAATCTGTTTCCAATGCTTCGGGCTAGGCTTGGGATGTCAACCAAATCTGCTGGTGACAAGCTGAAGTTTGGCCTATTTACAATTTTTCCGTGCGTACAGCCAGCCTTCAGAAAAGCGGTGGTTGTGCCTCGAGAAGCTAGCAGGGCGCAGAAGTCAGCATGCCCAGCAATAACTTCGTCAAGAGCATCAACCTCACCTTCAATATATTCTAGGGTGCTAGGCAGGTTCTCAGCTGAAGGTGTGAATGTATCAGAGCTGGCTTCAATTGAGTGAAACACATCCTTCAGCCGCTGCACGCATCGGCTGCCGAAGTTTAAGCATTTCTCCTGAATCTCCTTCAATGATTTTTGCAAATTTGAATTCTTCTCGATTTCGGTCTTGAGACTTGTTTCGAGGTTCTTCTTTTCCTGCTCTGATTTTTCTGACCTTTTGAGTAATTCATTGTTTAACCTGTTATTTTCGGCTTGGGCTTCAGCCAATGAACCTTCCATAGATTGAATGACGAAGTCCTTCTTTTCCAAGGCAGCTTCGTGATCTTTAACTTTGATTTTAAGATCTTGAACAACAGAGTCTTTTTCCTTCAGAGCAGCTTCGTAATTTTTGACTTTGCTTTCTAGATCTTTGATAGTAGCTTCGTTCTTTTCATCCTCAAGATCTTGTTGCATTCTCACCACTTTACTTAGAAGTATACTCTGCCAAAACAACCTTCGTCAGAAAACAACTTAATTCAAAATAAAAAATATATAATGATAAAAAATCGAGACTTTTTTACCTTGAAATTAGCATAGAGCAAACTACCAGCAATATGTTGTCGCTGGTATCTGCAGAGGTCTGCTTCAATCTTCGGCAGGCCAACGCTTTTGGAGAAGGTCCTAACAACCTTGGCCTCGGTTCGGTTCCGAAAGCATCTCAGCTTCCCTTCATTGACTCCACCAAATAGCAGAGACCCTGGTTTGTATCCACAGGATATAACATATTTCTTCAGCTCCTCTTTTTCAGCGTCTGACAACTCTTGTCCAAGTATATCTTGAAAATTAAAATCTTCTTTTTCCAAAATATCTTCAATCTGCTCTTTTCCTTTTTCTGTTGCCGTGTTCACTGTAACCACAGCAATTTCTTCTTCAGCCATTCTCAGAAGCATATTGTCAATATCTTCAAGTGTAGTTTCTAGGTTAGGATCTTCGTTGGTCCCGGTTTTGGCCCCGGTGGCTTCGGCTCTGGTGGCTTCGGCTCCGGTGGTTTCGGCTCCGGTGGCTTCGGCTCCTCCGGTTTCGGCTCCGGCGGTTTCAGCTTCGATGGCTGTGGGATCGGCAGTAACAATTTTCGACGCCGAGGTCGGTGGCGGTGTCTGATGAATGACATCAGCCACTTGGATCATTCTTCGTTTTTTTCGGCTTTGCGGGACTTTTTGCTGCCGAAGCTTCTTTGCCCTTCTGAAAAAACTTCGTCAGTTCTGGCGCCAGCGGGCTTAGCATGACAGGCAAAGGTTCAGTCATTACCTTCAGAATCTCTTCCACTTCAGCAGCAGAAGGTGGCGCAGGAGTTTCCTCCTCCTGGGCCGACGTCTTGGGTTTTGGAGATGCAGGTTTTGGAGATGTACCTTTTCTTTTCCTTGAAATAGCTACCCTCGGTCCAAGGCTCAGTTTTTCAGAAATTTCTTTTTCCTTTCTGGCCAATTTGATGCTTTCTTTGTCCAGGGCGCTGGCAATCCTCTTTCTCTTCGGGCCTTCGACATCTCCGCCCAGTTGCTCGTAATCAGGGTAATCAAAATTCAAAGCATCTAGCACACGGTTCAATCTTCGCTTCGGACGAGTGCCGAAGGCTGCAGTCATCAACTGATCTTCTTTCTTAGAGTAATTTCCGAGGATATCGTTGCACATAATCTCGATTGAGTCCAGCCACTCTTGGCAGGGCTTTTTAAAGTGTTTTTTAAACTTGTAGTAATACGGCAATCGAACAAATTCTCCCTTTTTCTTTTCTCCCTCCAGCTTCGGCATCTCCCAATCCCTCATTGTTGGAAACACTTTAAAAGCCAGAAATTCCTGCACAAAGTCTCTAGTGCCAATATGATCCGAAATCACGCGAAATTCAGCCAAAGCAATTTGGCTCGGGCTTCCACTTATCATGTTGCATCGGGGCCTCGTTTCTCCGAATGTTAGCTCTAGTGGACTCTGGACCAATTTATCTTCATCTTTATCAACTTTAACATAAAACCACTCAGATTTCCATCCGGCTGGCCATTTGCTTCGGTAGCTTATCACTGGAAACTTCGAAGTTTTACGATAAGCAAAGTTGTAACATCCAAAATTCTCATGAAGACCATCTCCTCTGGCTTTAGTCTGATAGTGTAGTTCATGGACTCGACAGAAACCTTCACCGAACAGTTCCACTCCCTGGCTACGAAGGGTCCAAATATAAACACTTAATCTAACAATAGCGTTAGGGGTCAGCTGATGAAGGTAAACCCCAAACTTCTTCAACACATCAGCAATCATCCCATTCAAAGGAAATCTTAATCCTGCTTTAAAGAAGCTTTTGAACACAACCACTTCATTCTTTTCCGGCTTCGGAGTAATCTCCTCCCCGCCAAAATGAACCAGCTCCTTTTTTGTTTCACTAAAGTAGCCCAGCTTCACCATTTTTGGAAGATCAGCTTCAGAGATGGTGGACTTTCCAAAGTCCAAATGACTAGGTTTGCTTGGCATCCCGCAGTTGTACTCATCTTCGGAACCAACTTCTTCAACATCAGCTTGCGTTGTTTCGGCAGCAGGTGTGTCTTCTGATGGAACCAGCCCGGAACGCCTCATCGCTTCAGAAATCGGAACAGTTTCAACGGCTTCGGTCTCGTCTCCATCACGCTCAACCCTAGCAGTGGAGCATATTCTGGCCATTTGATTTTAAATTTTCTTGAAAAAATTCTTTGGAAGTCAATAACCTTTTTTCCGAAGCTATCCTCGTGACGAAGCACAAACCAAACTGGAGCTTCGTTTTGAATGCAAAAATCAAGCTTCGGCTATGGTTAAATTTTTGGCAGCAAAATAGTGCAATAGCAATGAATGCCGTGGTAACTTCACACCTACCTGTTTGTTTATATAGTGCTGCAGGTAAGAAGGCGAATCGCCAGGATTTTTTCACCGGGCAAACAGTCACTCGCACCCACTGCACGGTGGGCCGCAACAACCAAGAAGGTGAACCTGCATGGTAGGACCGCTCCACGCTCAAAAATTGTATCGTTTCTCGACAACGAGCTCAGGGAAGGTGTTTTTCGGACCTTCGGCTTCCCGAAGCCTAAGAGACTTTTTTCACGGATCAAGCTCGTTACGAAAAACGATCTAGCACCGCGAAGGGGCTACTGTTGGGGCCATGCTTCGTCGCCGAAGGTCCTGCAGGAAGAAACAGCTTCGGCTAAAGCTGCTTATACATGATGACCGAAGCTATCACTCATGAAGCTTCGGTGTTATAGCATGCCCGAAGACGAAGGATCGAACCGACTTAAAGATAGAATGACCTTTTAACCCATAAGGGTCTGAGTCATTGTTGTAAACTTTTATAAGGGGCATGATTGTAATTCCTTACAGGCTGTGTCCTGTGTCTATAAATAGTGAACAGTATTCCTTTACCGTTCACGCATTCCTGTAATTGCAAACGCATTGCTCGGGAATTATCATCTGTCAAGGAGAAGGTATAAATGTACTCAAACTTTATGTTCTGACATTTTTATGATCAGATAATAAAATATGTGAATAATGTTGCTTATTTCTGATACATTTATCTTTAATGTTTCATGTTTTATATATTATTTCATATTATTTTATAAGTTTAATCACGAAGGTATGACCTTCGTGATATTTCACTCATGGTCTTCGTCCGAAGTTCATTAAATCCTTGGGGATATAATGCTTCAGCGGACGAAGGGCATTAATATTTAACATTTTATGTTGCCTTGTTCTTAATTCATAGCATTTGAGAACAAGTCCCCAACAGGGACTATGGCTACAAATTTAGCAAAGTCCCTCTCCTATGTGATAATGAGAGTGCAATCCGCATGGCGGATAATCCCGTTGAGCACAGCCGCACTAAGCACATAGCCATTCGGTATCACTTTTTGAGAGATCACCAACAAAGGGGGATATCGAGATAGCCTATATTAACACCAAATAACAACTAGCTGATATCTTTACCAAACCACTAGATGAGAAAACCTTTACCAAACTTAGGAATGAGCTAAACATTCTTGATTCTCGGAACTTTGATTGATACTTTGCACACATAGCTCATTTATATACCTTTGATCATATCTCTTTTATGTCTATGACTAATATGTTTTCAAGTATATTCTCATGCTTAGTCATAGCATTGAAAGGGAAATGGAGTATTCGGCAAAGACGACGCTTCCACTCAACTCCATCGGTATTATCTACTCTTTGTCGGTATTCCGCTATCTCTCCATATTGGTATAATCTTCACTCATATTTATTTGTTTGCCATTGGGGAGAAAGTAAAAGGGCTCATATTTCACTCAAAGTATCCCTTTTTGGCGATCAATGCCAAAGGGGGAGAAAGTATTAGCCCAAAGCAAAAGGACCGCACCACCACGCCGATTTCAAAAATTTTCGAAACAAGTTTAAGTTTTTAAATGTTTTTCAAATTAGTATCTTTGACATTAGTATTCCTCTAAGAAATTCTATTTCAATTGGCAAAACCCTCTTGAACACTAAGAGGAGAATTTCATTAAGGGGGAGTTTTGTTTAGTCAAACGAAAAGCATTTGAAACAGGGGGAGAAAATTTCAAAATCTTGAAAATGCTTCTCGAAACCTTACTTATATACCTTTGACTATTTGCAAAAAGACTTTGAAAAGAATTTCCAAAAGAATTTGCAAAAACAAAACATGTGGTACAAGCGTGGTCCAAAATTTTAAATAAGAAGAAAACAATCCATACACATCTAGTAGAAATAATTATATTGGTTTCATTCCAAGCAACCTTTGCACTTACCTTATGCAAACTAGTTCAAATTCTGCACTTATACATTTGCTTTGGTTTGTGTTGGCATCAATCACCAAAAAGGGGGAGATTGAAAGGGAAATAGGGTCAAACCTTTTCCTAAATAATTTTGGTGGTTGAATTGCCCAACACAAACAATTGGACTAACTAGTTTGCTCTAGATTATATGTTCTACAGGTGCCAAAGGTTCACAACAAACCAATACAAAGTTAAAAGAAAGGGTTCAAAACAAAGGAGCAAAGAAAACCGAAGGCTGCCCTGGTCTGGCGCACCGGACAGTGTCCGGTGCACCACCGGACAATGTCCGGTGCACCAGGAAGATCAACTCCGAACTTGCCACCTTCGGGTTTTTGGAAATTGCTCTTCGCTATAATTCACCGGACTGTCCGGTGTAGCACCGGACTGTCCGATGTGCCAGCGGGAGTAACGGCTACAGCGCCAATGGTCGACTGCAAAAGTGAACAGTGAACAGTGCGGACTACGCGCGTAGAGTCAGAGCAGGCGCCAGAAGGCACACCGGACAGTGAACAGTGACGGTCCGGTGCACCATCGGACTGTCCGGTGGCCCAGCTGTCAGAAGCTCTAACGGTCGAACCCTAACGGTTGGGTGACGTGGCTAGCGCACCGGACAGTGTCTGGTGGCGCAACAGACTGTCCGGTGCGCCCGTCGACAGACAGCCTCCCCAACGACCATTTTGGTGGGTGGGGCTATAAATATCCCCCAACCACCACACTTCAAGGCATCCAAGTTTTCAGCCATTGCATTCAATACAAGAGCTCTAGACTTCACTCCAAGACACAAACAAGAGATCAAATCCTCTCCCAAGTCCAAAGATCACTCCAAACATTTAGTGACTAGTGAGAGAGAGATATTCGTGTTCATTTGAGTTCTTGTCGCTTGGATCGCTTTTCTTCCTTCCTCATTTCTTGTTCTCACGTGTTTTGTAACCAAGGCAAGAGACACCAAGTGTGTGGTGGTCCTTGCGGGGTCTAAGTGACCCGTGAGATAAGGAGAAAGCTCACTCGGTCTAAGTGATCGTTTGAGAGAGGGAAAGGGTTGAAAGAGACCCGGTCTTTGTGACCACCTCAACAGGGAGTAGGTTTGCTAGAACCGAACCTCGGTCAAACAAATCACCGTGTCACTCTCCTCATTTGCTTGTGATTTGTTTTCGCCCTCTCTTTTGGACTCGATTATATTTCTAACGCTAACCCCGGCTTGTAGTGTGTGCTTAAGTTTATAATTTTCAGATTCCGCCTATTCACCCCTGAAAGGGAAATAGGCTTTAAACCTTTTCCTAAATGATTTTAGTGGTTGAAATGCCCAACACAAATAATTGGACTAACTAGTTTGCTCTAGAGTATATGTTCTATAGGTGCCAAAGGTTCAACTCAAAGCCAATACAAAGATTAAAAAGGGTTCAAGAAGAAAGGAGCAAAGGAAACCGAAGTGCTCCCTGGTCTGGCGCACCGGACTGTCCGGTGCACCAGGGAAGATCGACTTCAAACTCTTCACCTTCGGGTTTCCCAGGCGCACCTCCGCTATAATTCATCGGACTGTCCGGTGCGCCAGCGGAGCAACGGTCATCTGCGCGCAATGGTCGACTCTGCAAAGCAAACAGTGCAAATCAGATGTCAGAGCAGCGGTCAGAGGGGCACCGGACTGTCCGGTGTCGCACCGGACTGTCCGGTGCCACATGAGGACAAAGCCTCCAACAGTCGACCAGCTCCAAGCCCTAACGGGAGGATGACGTGGCGGCACACCGGACACTGTCCGGTGGCGCACCGGACTGTCCGGTGCGCCCATCGCCAGCAGACTTCTCCAACGGCTACAATTTTGTTGGTGGCTATAAATACCACCCCAACCAGCCACTTCGAGGAGTGGGAGACCAAGCAACATTCCAAGTCATCTAGTTGACATACTCAAGCCCTTCCAACCACATATATTCATTGATCCATCCTATACACAAGATTTAGACCACTACAACTAACACAAGTGCCACAAAAGAAAGAGCGAGCAAAAGAAAGCCTCTCGTGTGAGTTTAGCTCTAGTGCCTTGTGAGATTCTTTGAGAGAAAGTGTGTGCTACATCTTGCGTTCATTTGCGCGTGGAGTTTTTGACTCCCATTGAACTTCCTCCAAAGTGTTGGAGGCTTGTAAAGCTAGCAAGAGACACCAAAGAGTGTGGTGATCCTTGCGGGGTCTTAAGTGATCCTTGAGAAGAAGAAGAGCTCTCCGGTCTTTGGTGATCGGTGGAGAAAGAGGGAAAGGGTTGAAAGAGACCCGTCCTTAGTGGACTCCTCAACGGGGACTAGGCCTTTGAGGGCCGAACCTCGGTAAAACAAATCACCCGTGTCTCGTGTGCTTATTGCTTGTGATTTGTTTGTTCTTTTCCTTTCCAAGTTTTTCTTGCACTATTCTTTGCTCATACAATTTGGTGTTGCTTTAAGTTAAATTCTCATTTAGTGAAGCAACACATTGCAAGAAAGAACTTGTGTCATTGCTCTTCTTGTCTAAGCTCCTTTGCATTATTCTCATAGACCTATTAGTTGTATTGTTTTATCAATTCTGCATTATTTGAAAGCAATACTCTTTTCAAGCAAAGACTTAGTTTTTATACTCCGATAATTGTATATCTTGTTCTAACCACTAATCAAGGGATCTAGTTGGGGGATAAAGTTTTAATTTTCAGGTTTTGCCTATTCACCCCCCTCTAGGCGACTTTCAACCCCCCTCTAGGCGACTTTCAGAAACCGATTTCGAAATTTTTCGATCGGATTCACCGGTAACGGTATTTTTCGAAAATGGAATCGGTTTTCGGAATTTTCTATCGGAATCGGTATCGGAATCGGCGTGGTGTTTTACCGACCGTTTCTTTCGGTTTCCGGTTTTTGTCGGAAATTACCGGATTTGTGTCTCGGAATTTTCCGGAATTGTGTCTCGAAATTTTTCGGAATTGTGTCTCGGAATTTTCCAGCATGTGATTTTTCGCATCGCCCGTACGTCTCTAGATAAGGATTACTTATTTTTGTATTTTTTGAACGCCTTAAGATTTTTTTTGGGATAGATGGTATTGGAAGGCAGTTGGGATTAACGATTTGGTCTCTCGAACGAATCCACCTTTTTATGTACATGCTATGTATTAGTAATATATAATGATAGAGAGCTGACAGTCTGTCTTTTCTACACACTAGGTTTTAGGGTTTTCTTGTGAGGTTGTGGAAAACTCTTTATGTGAGGAAAAATATTTCATAAGTAAGCATGCCATGTCAGCTAGATCGAGTGGATATTGTAAATTGTAAACTTTGAGTCTGTGAACTTGAGATCTTTATGAACTTGTTATACTGTGAACTTATTATATTGTGAACTTGTGATCTTTGTAAACTTTTTATATTATAAATTTGTGATCCTTGTGAACTTTTATATTGTAAACTTGTTATATCATGAATTGTGAACTTGTGGTCTTTGTGATCTTTTATCAACTTTATTGTATTGTGAAGTTTGATATGTTTACCGATTGTATTTTAGATTTCGACCGTTACCGGTGTATTTTCCGTACCAAACTTTCGTTTCCGATGTTTCCGAAATACCGATATCGTTTCCGTTTCCAGAGTTACCGTTTTCGATTTTGTTTCCGATAAAAAATATGAAAATGGTAATGGTTTTAGTGTTTACCGACCGTTTTCATCCCTACCCTCCTCTATGCAATAGAAGCGTGGAATTCCATTCTCTATCAGTGTGATTGGTTATCAGCACGTCTCACGCCGGTCTCGCGCCAGCCTGGGCCACTGCTGCGTTCCTGCTTATGCAGGCGAAGCGAGCAAAATAAGCTATAGGCTGCACGCGCGGATGCAAGCAGCCGCCATACACTGCAGTCATCCAAACAGGAGCCGAGCGCGGTCAACGCGACACCGTGGGCCTGGACGCCAACAACCACCCAACCAATCACGTGGTATATGGTATCGACTAGCTAGGTTTGTCTCCCACCTCACAGCCACCGGCACCTCTGCGTCGTAGTTTCATGAAACATATTAAGTACCTCATTTTCCGTTACCTTAATATTTTGAAGAAGATATGCCGACAGTAGTTTGGTAGAGCAAAACGAGAGTAAGAGGAGTAAAATAATAAGCGGTATGAGTGAATCGATGCCCTTCTATTTATAGGCTAGATTAAGAAGATTCTTTTGATTTTTTTAGACTTTAAAATAATGTGGACTAATTAGAATGTGACTTGTGACTATAATTGGTCAATATTAATCAATTTAAGTTAGTATAGATCAAATTTTTAATAAATCCATACACACCAAACAATCAATACCGACCGGATCGACCAATTACCGCATCTATCGATAACCGGCTCCGTGCCTCCGTGGCATCAACCGGTTTGGACTGTCGTTGGACCAAGCCGTACACTTCTTTTATGGCGTGTTTGGATGCCTGTACTAGGCTAGCCAGGCTCGCATCCAGCAGCCAGGCCCTATCTGGCCAGGCTCTTTGCATGCAATCCAGTATTGTTTGGATGCCTGTATGTGTAGGGCCAGGCCAAGCAGAGATTTTGTTTGGTTCACTGGATGCACCACGCCATTCAAATTTTGCATACATGCTAGTTTGTTTGGTTAGCTGCATATAGCCATGTTGAGGTAACCTCCTGCATGAAGTGGTAAGCATACCACCTTTCCACTACCATCAAGTCCACAAAGAGTTACAGGATAAGTGCTTTTCTAACTAGAAATACGTAATCTTCCAGACTAAGAAGGCAATAATTAAAAACTGAAATGCTATAATGGCGTCCTTGATTCCTAGTGCAAAGTGCTCTGCCTTCGAATGAGCTGTTATTGCAGTGTGTTGCTCTTGTTTTATGGAAGGACAGTTGAAGGCAGCCATGGCCTCATCTTTTGAGCTGTATCCTTTATAGCAAGCTCCAGGGTACCCAACGACTTGTTGGTGTGTGGCCTCCCAGGTGGAAAACACCCCAGTCTTCCTCCCAACATGCACCACATACCACTTCATAGCTAGCTGAATAATTACGAAAAAAATAAGGATATGAGATATGCCTCAGTGTCCTCCCTCGCTGCAAATGTGCACAACTTATTGGGGGGCAGTACAGCCTTTGCATATTGCTGCAAGAAAGAGCCAACATCATAGGCCCTTCATAGTATGAAAATCTCAAATGCAAAACAGAGAACTAAACCAACATTGTAAGAGGCATATGCTCAGTATAGTGTTAATATCATCAAAGTAAAAGGCATGTGCTCAAGCAAAATAAGAGACTAATGGCAGAGGCATATGATCAGGACATATCGATCACCAGAACATACAAATAATATTGTTTTCAGAGTCTGATGCATCTATCTAGAATGCCTTAAAATAGGTTGATCCAACTAGGTTTGATGCTCAACTACTGGACATCTAAGTTTGCAGTTCTAGAGTGGCATTACAAAAGTCACCAACTACCAGCTATAGTCAGCCATAGTTAGGATAGACTGCACAAAATACAGGACATAGAAGAGGAGCCACCAGTATGACACAAAAAGGAGGCACCAGCAAGACCGCACCCACCAGCAAGATGCTCATATGGTGTAGTAGTGCTTAGCCAAGAAAGTCCTCAGCCAGAGGATACGATGAGCCTCATTCATGGACACAAAGGCATGCCCCTGAGCTCTATTGTCAACCAAATGAGAGAAAGCCACAATTAATGCCTCCTCATTGAAACCCCCCATGCACATCACTGCCCCATAGAGCTCTGGATGGACCTCCACCACTCTTGTGTCCCTAATAGCATCAGCCACGTTGTTGACGGCACTAGTCATCCCTGACAACACAATAACATCTTCATCTGATAGGAAAGACCTCTTCCTCTTGCTCCCTGCACCATGGGCCACATCCTTCTCATGTTTCCCACCATTAATATCATCCAGTAGGTCAGTCTTCATGGAGCTCTCAGCACAGTCAGAGCGGCTACCTAATGCCTCATTGGACCCCATTGCGTATTTGCCTGTTGCTAGACCGTTGCCAAAAATCACCTCCATTTGTTGGTAGTTTTCAATTGGCTTATTTAGCAACTCAGCATCTTTAGGGTGTGCCTGCGTTGAAGTTAATATGTTAGTGTGCCAAACATGTACATGCAGTCAGTCTAAGCAATAAAATTCTGCATTTAGTACCTTGATGTGGCCAGCATAATGGTCATCCTCTAGGGTAATCATGAAGTTCTCTTCGTCAAATAAAGCTCCACTCAACTCCCTTAGCTTGATAACTCTAACCCACCTCTGCCTCCACTTGCGCAGGTGGTTGTAAACCTGGGTCCCTGTCACCTCGTTCCCACTAAACTCTTGAAGTGCCTTGGCAACTTGGTTCAAATGCACCTCTTTGAACCCCTTATCAGTCCTAACCCCAGTCGAAATGAGCTGACACATGCGGCGTAGGACAAAGGAAGATGTCACAGAGGTCCACCTCATAGCCCCCCTTTGCTGCTGCCCAGTAGCAGCAGTCCCACCCTGAGCAACAACATCCCCACCCTGAGCAACAGCATCCCCACCCTGAACAGCAACAGCCCCACCCTCACCAGCAGCCAAGACAACATGCTCAAGCTCCTCAGCCATTTCCTATTCGATGTGAATGTGCAAGGATAATGAATGCAACCATGACATATGATAGGGAAAAACCAGCACATGCCTCTCTCTTAAGTTCAAGGATTAGAGGATAGGGAAAAACACATTTCATCACTGCATATGCCTCCTACTTCAGGTACAATTGACAGCTAAAGATAATGTCATCATTGCATGTGGTACTAGTCTCAGTTCAAGTGTAGTATCAAATCTAAAAATACATATCATTGCATTTGTCTAGTACCAGAACAAACAGTCAACATAAAGCAGTGCCTCAGCATGTCTCATTCAACTCAAAAAAAAAATACATTACACAACTGCAATACATACTAGATGTGGTAATTGCCCCTGTTTGCCCACATGGCATTAGCCCATCCATCCCTAATATGAGCCCATGCTGCATTGTCAACCATTTCAATTCCATGGCCATGGTTCCCACTGTTGTTGGGCACCCATGTTGATTCAGGTGGTACTACTTCATCTATCCCATGGCCTAGTATCCAGTTGTGTAAAATGCAACATGCAAGAACTAATTTTACTTGTGTCTTGAAGGGATGGAATGGTTTGTTGTCAATAATGCGGAAGCGGTTCTTCAAAGCCCCAAAAGCCCTTTCAACAGTGACACGTAAACTTGAGTGCCTCAAATTAAACAGCTCTCTTGGATTGGTGGGGTAGTTCCTACCCCCATACTCTTTCAGATGGTACCTAGTGCCCCTGTATGGTGGTAGAAAACCAGGACGACATGCATATCCAGCATCTACTAGGTAGAACTTCCCTAAAACAATTATAGACTTACATCAGGGACATCATACAGTTGTTCAAAACAAATGTTTGCACTAGGTAAGGGTCAATTACCTTGTTCAACCCTTAACCCATCCTCCCTCTCTAGAGCATCAGCAAGAATGGTGGCATCATGTGCTGATCCCTCCCAACCAGCCAACACATATGTGAATTTAAGGTCAAAGTCCACAGCAGCTAAGACATTTTGGGTGGTGTAATGTTTTCTGCCTCTAAATGCTGCTTGCATATGCTTTGGGACTCTTGCATATATGTGTGTTCCATCTATTGCCCCAACACAATCCTACATGAGACCCAGCCATGAACAATTACTTTATGTGCCACCAAAATGTCCCTAACATATTGTGTTACAACTACAAAATTTTTACCTTAAAATAGGGATACCACCTGGGGCTGTTCATGATCTTTAATGGTGTGTCATTTGATGGAGCTCTAATCATTTCTTGCCTAAGCTCACCAATGGCATACAGAACTTCTCTGAAATGCCTACAAACAGTCTCTATTGACCGCCTCCAGTTTTGGTGTATCACTCTAAAACGTTGGTTATGACCAACAATATGAAGGAACATTGCAACTTGTTCCTCTACACAGCAATGCAAAGTATCTCTCAACAAATTTCTGTCTTTAAGCAGGTTACAAAGCCTAAAAAAGGGTTCTCTTCTCATACGGAGCATGCTTACACATTCAATATCATTGCAGTTGTAAATTAGGTTTAGATTTTTTTGACGTTCCTCATCCATTTGGCTCAATGGGGCGTATGTTAATCCAGGCCTTGATGCATGGTGCATACGAAGTCGACTTATCAAAAATGCGTACAATGCAGTGAGAAGAGCAGCAGCATGCTTGAAAAGCAGTGTCCTTTTCTCTTGCAAATCCATCTAAAAAGGCACAAACCAATTTTGGGAAAAGTTTTCAGTAACCTCCAACAGGAGGACAATCCCCATGGACAGCATCACAGGCATACAAAAGATTCTCCATAAAACAAATAAATCAGGGATAGACAAATGCTCAATATGTTTAAAACATAAATCATTGACTAGGCCACATGCTCAGACTGGAAAAATACCAACACCCCCACATAAAACATCATAGACAGCAGCATAAACAAGAATTAGTGAGGATTGGGAAAAGGGGATGGATTAGCATATACCAGAAGCGGGTGTTGAACAGCTACCACAAACTCGTCGCAAGAACAACGGATCTGGAAGCCTACAGTGACGAAGAATAATTTTGTTGGCTAAAATCACAGATCGGAGGAGGAAATGAAGAGCATGGTCACTTGCCTGTGCAAAGTGGCGAGATCTCCAACCAGCACTACAAAAACAACAAAAACATTCTACGAGGTTAGAACCCTAGGCTAGATTTACAGACAAAGGGATGAAGAAGACTCACCAAGCGTCAATGGTGAGCGAGTCGCGTGCCGGCGAGTTCTCAAACCCTAGGCTAGATTTTGACAGAAGCAAGTGAGGAGAAAGAGGCGAGTGAGAAAGGGAGGAACAACCGGGACAAATGGTGAGCGAGCGAGCAGCATGGCGGCGGGTGCTCCTGTTATTGCCGGGTGATGGCGCGAATGGGGAGGTAACCCTACACGTTTCCCGCCTGCTCCCGCGCGTCCATTTTTGCCCGCATCTGCACAGCCGCGAGCACGCGACGAGCCTGGCTCCCGAGGAACGGTCGTTTTTGGCGTATGAGTAGAGCCTGGCTCCCGAAGGAATCTTGCATCGGTGGAGCCTGGCCCAAGTGACCATCCAAGCATCCAAACATGGACAGGCTGCATCTGTGGAGACAGGCCCAACCAAATACAGCCATCCAAACACGCCCTTAGGTTATCTACGAAACATTGAGTTTATAGGCGAGCATGGGCATTCCAAGAATGGTCTCCCCTTCTTCCTCGCAGACGCCGCCGCCGCCCACCGCAGACGCCGCCCACCGACTGCCCCGCCACCACCGACTCTCCGCGGTTGTTGCTGCTTCAACAAGGAGGGAAGGCTATCGGAGCAGGACTACGGCACCCGGGCGGCGCGGTGACGGCGGAGTGGGCTCCATCTGGGTAAACCCGAGCGCTCCGCCGCGCCCCGGCGTGGCCAGCCGCACTCTCCGCCGCCTCGTTGAGCTCGACAACCTCGACGCCGCGCTGCGTCTCCTCCTCGGCGGTTCCTCCTCAACGCCCGCGACCTCGGACTCGGCGCCGGAGCCGCCGGCTGTCATCAGCTGCAACATCCTCATCAAGAAGCTCTGCGCCCGCCGCCGCCTCGCCGACGCGGAACGCGTGCTTGAGGCGCTCAAGGCCTCTGGTGCTGCCGACGCCGTCTCCCACAACACCCTCGTCGCGGGTTACTGCCGCGACGGCAGCCTCGGGGACGCGGAGCGCGTGGTCGAGGCGGCTAGGGCATCTGGCACCGCGAACGTAGTTACCTACACAGCCCTCATCGACGGGTACTGCCGCTCCGGGCGCCTCGCCGATGCCCTGCGCCTCATCGCCTCCATGCCTGTGGCGCCCGACACCTACACCTACAACACCGTGTTGAAGGGCTTGTGCTGTGCTAAGCAGTGGGAGCAGGCCGAGGAACTAATGCTGGAGATGATCCGGAACAGTTGCCATCCGAATGAGGTGACCTTCGCCACACAGATCCGTGCTTTCTGCCAAAATGGGTTGCTTGACCGAGCTGTGGAGCTTCTTGAGCAAATGCCAAAGTATGGGTGCACGCCTGATGTTATCATATACAGTACGCTGGTTAATGGATTCTCAGAGCATGGGCGTGTAGATGAGGCACTCAAGCTATTGAACATCATGTTATGCAGGCCTAATACGGTTTGTTATAATGCTGCATTGAAGGGTTTATGTATTGCTGGGCGATGGGAGGAAGTTGGAGAGCTCATAGCTGAAATGGTTAGGAAAGATTGCCCACCAAATGATGCAACATTTAGTACGCTGATCAATTCATTATGCCAAAACAGGTTGGTTGAATATGCGGTTGAAGTTCTTGAGCAAATGCAGAAGTATGGATATATGCCTGATGTTGTCAGTTACAACACAATCATCAGCTGTTTTTCTGACCAAGCGCGCGCAGATGATGCCCTCAAGTTACTAAAGAGCATGCTATGCAAGCCTGACACGATTAGCTTCAATGCTGTGTTGAAATGTTTATGTAAAGCCAAACGATGGTATGATGCTGTGGAGCTTATGTCTAAGATGTTAAAGAAGGATTGCCGTATAAATGAAATGACTTTTAACATACTCATCGATTCACTATGCCAAAATGGACAAGTCAAAGATGCCATTGAGGTGTTTGAGCTCATGCCAAAATATAGATGTATGCCTGATATTGTCACATACAGTAGCCTTATTAATGGCTTTTCTGAACAAGGCCTTGATGAAATGGCCTTTGATTTGTTCAGAAGCATGCCATGCAGGGCTGATATATTTAGCTACAATGCTACATTGAAGGGTTTGTGTATGGCTGCACGATGGGATGATGCTGGAGAGCTTATAGCTGATATGGTCACAGAAGATTGTCTCCCAAATGAAGTGACATTCAATATACTAATCAGTTCCTTGTGCCAAAAGGGACTGGTCAATCGTGCAATTGATGTTTATGAGCAAATGCCCAAGTATGGAATTACACCGGATATTTTCACATATAATGCTCTTATCAACGGCTATTCTGAACAAGGCCGTTTGGATGATGCCCTCAAGTTCTTGAGCACCATGCCTTGTGAGCCTGACACCATTTCCTATAATTCTATACTGAAGGGTTTGTGTAGGGCTGAGCGCTGGAAAGATGCAGAGAAACTTGTCACTGAGATGCTTAGAAAGAATTGCACTCCAAATGAAGTAACATTCAAGTATGCTAATCAATTATTTATTAAATAAGAGTAGTTGAATGAATAACTAAATTCCTGGAGCTAATGCCAAAGTTTGGATGGCTACGTTCTGAAATGTATGCTGTCTTCATTGGTGGCTTTTTGTGGCAGAGGTCAACTATCTTCTGAGCTAAGAAGCAGCATAATTGTGCAAGCCTAGCATAGTTTTCTATTATGTTGCATTAATGACATTTTTCAGTAGATATGAACAACAGGAGAATTTAAAAACTTCTAGCTGACAGATGCAATGAGAGCATCCCAGGAGTTCACATTTGTTATTTAGAGGAATTCATGCTCCAAAATGAAGTACTAATTGCTATAATTGGAAGAGGCAGTTCAATCTTCGACAATGTTTGTTGTCAAATGGCTGGAAAAGGTTTATAGATAGTGTCTGGCTGAAGGATTGTCAAAGGTACATAGCATTACTGAGCAAATGTCAAGAAACAAAGAAGCATGTCATAAGATCATGTGTGATGGCATTAAGTCAATAATGAGCACCATGTAACCTCTACTGGAGAACCGTTGGATCCAATATATTTGGGGTATGTTATCTGTCATGGTTGAGTTCATAGATGTTTGGGGCTTGGTGACTATTCAATTTAATCTGTCTGTAGTGTTTTGCTGTCTATACCTACCTTTTGTTTACTTTTAATTATATACCACTAGATTTTTCGGTTTTACATTTGCCAAGATAGAGCCTGGATAGTGCTTCCTTTGTAGTCTAATTGGATGTTTTAAATTTGTCAAAACTGTTGTGCTGGCCTATAATTGTTCATTGATTTTACTGTTAATTATATACCACTAGATTTTTCTGGTTTACATTTGCCAAGACAGAGCCTGGATAGTGCTTCCTTTGTAGTCCAATTGGATGTTTTAAATTTGCCAAAACTGTTGTGGTGGCCTGTCATTGTTCCTTGATTACTTACCTTTTATCCATATGCAAATATTTTACCATGTTTGCATTCTATACCATCGATCAGGTTTTGCGCCACCTATGCAGCACATTCTTTGTGGATGTATCAGAATTGAGAAGGATCTTTGAATTGCTCAGATCTAAGTCTTCTCTTAAGTTGTAGCAAATGTGCAGCATGTTTCTCTATGGACAACCTCCTGCACCATCTGACGTGCAATATTAAGTTCCATGTAAAGGCATTAAAAGTAAAATTACTCTAGCTTTATTTTTTAAAAATAGTTTAAAAAGGTTAACAATAAAAAATTGTTTCCACATGATTAGTTTCTTTAAGATGATCTGGTGTTTTGGCACATGTTTGGCATAACTGCTGCTTGTTGGAAAACAGATTATCTGGTGAAAAGCAGATTCTGGCAACCTGGAAGCGTAAATTATTGTGGGAATCAACTTGTCACAAGGGTATAGGGTTATTAGGGTATACTCTTTATTTTAAATTATAAAATAGTTTAGTTTTACTCTAAATTATAATATATTTTAGATTTTTAAAGATGTGTAGTTCTAGCTATACAGTAATATATACATTATATCTACATATGTAATAAAAACTATATATATATATACATCATGACCCTAGGTCACCTAGACCACCCGGAGCGCCCGCCTTGCCCGCCCGACGCGCGTGGCCTGGTGGCTCCCCTGCGCCCGCCTAGTCGGCCGATCGAGCTGCCCACCCCGCTCGCCTGACCGAACTGAGCCAACAGACCGAGTTGATCAATATAAAAAACTGACTGAAAAATAAAAAAAAATGACTTAATATTGTCTAGACTCGATCAGTATAAAAAATGACTGAAAATAAACAATGATTTAATGTTGTCTAGACTTTGGAATGACTAAAAAATCAACAATATCTGATAAACACAAGGAGAATAACTGAAAAAAAATGACTTAATGTTTTCTAAAATATGACTTGGTGTTTTCTAAAAAATATGAATGACTGACTTAAAAACAAAAAAATGTCTAAGAAAACATGAAAAAATACCAGAAAACTAAAAATGACTTAATGTTGCCTAGATGTTTACTAGAATAACTTAATACCTGGACTTCAGAATGACTTAATGTTATCTGGAATTCTAAAATGACTTAATATTTATGTTATCTAGAGTTTAGAATGACTTAAAGTTATCTAGAATGATTTGAATGTTGTCTGAACGATAGAATGACTTAATATTTTCTGAAATGTCTGAACAAATGACATAAGAAATGTATGAAAAAATCCAAAAAAATGGTCGAATATAATAAATAATTTAATCTTTTCTGAAAAAATGATTTAATATTTACTAGAATTATAATAAATAATTTAATGTTTTCTGAAAAAATGATTTAATATTTACTAGAATGACTTGACTTATGGGGATAAGTAAATGAGCCGCGCGAGGCAGAGCCATATGGGCGCAAGCCGGGCGGGCCTGTCATGCGCGGGCGCACATATAGGCGTCGCCGTGACGCACGCCGCGCTGCAGAGCGCGCTGAACGCGCACAGGAGGAGGCCACAACCAGTGGATAGATTTAGAAATAAAGATAAGGCTAGAGAATAAGATTGAGATGAGAGAATTGTGGAGAGTTAGTTGGTAGCAGATAAGTCCAAGAAAATAGGAGTTAGTTGAGAGTTTATAGGAGAAGTTGGTTAGCCATAGGGCTATTTATAAGCCACATGGCAGCAGGGAATAAAGCAAGCAAGATTATTATTTCCTAATCTCTCTCTCTAAACAAGCTAACGATTGAGGGGAAAAACCTCACCGGCGACGACGGACCGTGGCTACGAACTCCGTAGTCAGGGGCCAGCTACCCTAGGTCGGGAGGTCCTTGACAACCTGGTATCGCGATCCAGTCGTTCCTCGACTTCTTCTTCCACCCAGCCGAAATCCCAGCCAAGCCCACCAACCTTGCCGCCTTACGCCGACACCACCTCTACCATGGCCGAGCCAACCACCTCTGATTTGGCCAAGATAATCGAGACCCTGACATCAACGGTCGCCGCCCTCCAATCCTCTGTCGCCGAGCTCTAGAGGGGAAAGACCTCGTCGGGCGGCCATGGGACCAATGATGGGCAGCACCACAATGATCGACCGCCGCGCTTTCAAAAGATGGATTTCCCCTGCTATGATGGGAAATCTGATCCACTGATTTTCACCAGTCGGTGCGAATCGTATTTCCATCAGCAGCGCATCATGGAGGAGGAGAAGGTATGGATGGCCTCCTACAACCTTGAGGAGGGCGCACAGATGTGGTACCTTATGGTCCAGGAGGACGAGGGCACGCCTTCCTGGCGCCGCTTCACGGAGCTGCTGCACCTTCGGTACGAGCCGCCCCTGCGTTCCGCGCCGTTGGCCGAACTAGCGGAGTGTAGGCGCACCGGTACGGTTGCCGAGTACCAGGACCGGTTCCAGGCCCTGCTTCCTCGCACGGGACCACTCCAGGAGGCGCAGCGGGTACAGCTCTTCGTCAGCGGACTCCAGCCGCCACTCAGCATCGACGTCAGGATCCAGAATCCTCAGAAGTTGGCCGCCGCCATGAGTCTGGCGCGCCAATTCGAGTTGCGCGAGCAATTCGTCGCCCCGGCCGCGCGCGCTCCTGGGCGTCCTCTACTGCCGGCCCCTGCCGCCCGGCTGGCCCTACCCGCGCCGCCAGGAGCCAAACCGGCTGCGCCGGGGACCATTACCGTCGAAGGCCACACCATCAAGCGCCTCTCGCAGGCAGAACAAGAAGAGCGCCGCCGCCTTGGCCTCTGCTACAATTGTGACGACAAATTCACAAGGGGCCACAATCACATCTGTAAGCGGTTGTTCTTACTGGAGGGCCTTGAGGAGGAGGAAGATGAGGCTGTCGAGGATGCCGGGACTGAGGAGACTCCTGTATTCTCCCTCCAAGCTCTTGCGGGCGTGGCGCTCACCGACACGATGCAGCTGCAGGTCACGCTGGGGGCCACCTCCCTCATCGCCATGCTGGATTCGGGCAGCACCCACAACTTCATATCGGAAGTCGCGGCTGCACGCACGGGCCTGCCCCTCGAACACCGGCCACGCCTCACGAGTCACGACAATGGTCGCAAATGGGGAGCGCGTCGCATGTGTGGGCGTCATCCGCAACGCACCACTGGACATCGGCGGCCACTGCTTCCCTGCTGACCTATACGTCATGCCTTTGGCGGGCTACGACGTGGTCCTGGGCACCCGATGGTTGGCAGCGCTGGGACCGATCATGTGGGATTTCAGCAACCACGCGATCTCCTTCACCTTCCAGGGCAGGGCGTTCTGCTGGCAGGGGCTCGCGGCCTGCCGACCGGCTGCTGTCAGCACAACCACCGCCACCAGTACGCTCCTCGACGAGCTCTTGGCGGACTTCGACGACGTTTTCAGCGAGCCTCGCAGCCTACCTCCCCCACGCAGTCGGGACCACAGCATCACCCTGGTGCCGGGGGAACCGCCAGTGGCAGTACGCCCGTATCGCTACCCCGCCCTGCACAAGGACGAACTGGAGCGTCAGTGCACAGCTATGCTGGACCAAGGGCTCATTCGGCGCAGCAGCTCCGCGTTTTCGTCTCCGGTGCTCTTGGTCAAGAAACCAGACGGCTCGTGGCGATTCTGCGTCGACTACCGCGCGCTGAACGCCATAACCATCAAGGATGCGTTCCCCATCCCGGTCGTCGACGAGCTGCTGGACGAGCTCCATGGCGCCAGCTTCTTCACCAAGCTCGACCTCCGATCCGGATACCACCAAGTCCGCATGAGGCCGGCCGACATCGACAAAACAGCATTTAGGACGCATGACGCCTTCTTCGAATTTTTGGTCATGTCGTTCGGACTCTGCAACGCGCCAGCCACCTTCCAAGCTCTCATGAACGACGTGCTGCGCGCTTACCTCCGCCGGTTTGTGCTTGTCTTCTTTGACGACATTCTGATCTACAGCTCATCCTGGGCGGACCACCTGCGCCACCTCCGCGTCGTCCTCTCGGTGCTCCGACAGCACCGTCTCTTCGTTAAGCGTTCCAAGTGCGCTTTTGGCGTGGACACCGTCGCCTACCTCGGCCACACCATCTCGGCGTCGGGCGTGGCCATGGATCCGACCAAGGTGCAGGCCATCCGTGATTGGCCACAACCACGCTCGGCCAGGGCGGTGCGTGGATTCCTCGGGCTCGCAGGCTACTATAGGAAATTCGTCCACAACTATGGCATCATCGCAGCCCCCCTCACCGCTCTCCTAAAAAAGGAGGGGTTCCGATGGAACAACGACGCAGCGGGGGCCTTCAGTACTCTCAAGGAGGCCGTGACATCCACACCCGTACTATCGCTCCCTGATTTCACCAAGCAGTTCGTCGTAGAGTGCGACGCTTCGACGTACGGCTTCGGCGCGGTGCTCGTCCAGGAGGGCCACCCCATTGCTTTCTTCAGTCGGCCGGTGGCTCCACGTCACCGCTCCCTCGCAGCTTATGAGCGGGAGCTCATCGGCCTGGTACATGCCGTTCGCCACTGGCGGCCATATCTTTGGGGGCGGCGTTTCACCATCAAGACAGACCACTATAGTCTCAAATACTTGCTCGACCAGCGCCTCGCTACGATTCCGCAGCACCATTGGGTCGGCAAGTTGCTGGGGTTCGACTTCTCCGTCGAGTACCGGTCAGGCTCCACGAACACGGTGGCCGACGCCCTCTCCCGCCGCGACACTGAGGAGGGCGCCGTGTTGGCCATTTCTGCGTCGCACTTTGACTTCATCGGCCGCCTGCGTCACGCCCAAGCTACCGATCTGGCACTGGTGGCCATCCACGACGAGGTGCGCCGAGGCACCCGCACCGCGCCCTGGTCGGTCGTCGACGACATGGTCGCCTACGAGAGGCGCCTATACATTCCCCCCGCCTCTCCACTACTGCAAGAAATTTTGGAGGCCGTCCACGGCGACGGGCATGAGGGCATCCACCGTACACTGCACCGGCTCCGCCGTGATTTCCATTTCCCCAACATGCGACGTTTGGTGCAGGAATTTGTGCGGGTGTGCTCCACTTGTCAGCGGTACAAGTCCGAGCATCTCCATCCAGCAGGGTTGCTCTTGCCTCTACCCGTGCCCTCGGCGGTCTGGGCTGACATCGCGCTGGACTTTGTGGAGGCGCTACCCCGCGTGAATGGGAAGATGGTGATCCTGTCCGTGGTTGACCGCTTCAGCAAGTACTGCCACTTCATTCCACTCGCGCACCCGTACACGGCAGAGATGGTGGCACAAGCATTCTTCACCGACATTGTGCGCCTCCACGGCGTTCCGCAGTCCATCGTCTCCGACCGCGACCCCGTGTTCACCTCGACGTTCTGGCAGGAGCTCATGAGGCTTATGGGTACTAAGCTTCACATGACGTCCGCTTTTCATCCCCAGTCGGACGACCAGACGGAAGCCGCCAACCGAGTCATAGTGATGTACTTGCACTGCTTCACTGGAGATCGCCCCCGCCAATGGCTGCGCTGGTTGCCGTGGGCTGAGTACACCTACAACACCGCGTACCAGACTTTGCTTCGGGACACACCGTTTCGGGTGGTGTATGGCCGAGAGCCACCTTCCATCCGCTCTTATGAGCCGGGGGAGACGAGGGTGGCAGCCGTCGCCCGGGACATGGAGGCTCGGGAGGCCTTCCTGGAGGAGGTCCGGTACCGCCTAGAGCAGGCCTAGGCGACCCAGAAGCTTTACTACGATCGGCACCACCGTCAAGTCTCCTACCAGCTAGGGGATTGGGCCCTCCTTCGTCTTCGGCAGCGGGCAGCTTCTTCAATGCCCAGGACCACCACGGGCAAGCTCAAGCCTCGCTTTGTGGGGCCCTACCGCGTCGTCGAGCTCATCAACGATGTCGCCGTTCGCCTGGCCTTGCCGCCAGGGGCGCGCCTCCATGATGTGTTCCACGTGGGTGTCCTCAAGAAGTTTGTCGGCATTCCACCAGCGTCCCCGCCTGCCTTACCAATCATCCACAACGGCGCCGTGGTCCCTGAGCCGATGCAGGTTACTCAGGCACGCTTGGCGCGAGGCGTGCGTCAAGTTCTCGTCCACTGGAGGGGCGAACCGACCGAGTCTGCTTCCTGGGAAGACCTCGACGAATTCCGCAGCAAGTACCTAGACTTTCAGCTCGAGGACGAGCTGGGTCTCGAGGGGGGAGAGATGTCATGTGCGGGCGCACATATAGGCGCCGCCGTGACGCACGCCGCGCTGCATAGCGCACTGAACGCGCACAGGAGGAGGCCACAACCAGTGGATAGATTTAGAAATAAAGATAAGGCTAGAGAATAAGATTGAGATGAGAGAATTGTGGAGAGTTAGTTGGTAGCAGATAAGTCCAAGAAAATAGGAGTTAGTTGAGAGTTTATAGGAGAAGTTGGTTAGCCATAGAGCTATTTATAAGCCACATGGCAGCAGGGAATAAAGCAAGCAAGATTATTATTTCCTAATCTCTCTCTAAACAAGCCGACGGTTGAGGGGAAAAACCTCACCGGCGACGATGGACCGTGGCTACGAACTCCGTAGTCAGGGGCCAGCTCCCTAGGTCGGGAGGTCCTTGACAGGGCCGAAGCAGCACGGGACACGAGCGATCGGCGTGGGCAGGCGGGCGGCACATCGGTCCGGGTGATGGACCATGCACTGTTGGGTTCATCACCCTAAGTGATGAATAGGGTTATCACCTTTTAATCTGAAAAGAATAGTTTTTTCCCTTTTATAATATATGAAACTAAGCATGTATAGCTACAATTAGATATGCAGATTTGGATTTTCGCTGACATGACATTACACATACTCAACATACTATCAACGCCTATAAAAAAACATATACATCAACGTACTTAAATGATAAATATTGAACGAAAGAATATACCAAGTACCCATCCACTCATCCCTGGATGGAAAATTTACCCAGTATCCCCCACCCCCCTCTCTCTCTCAATTCGAAAGGAATTTAGCAATACAAATTCAGAACTACCAAAATGAAGTGTATTCCAACTGCTAATAGAACTCTGATTGACATCAGCATATAGCCTATGTTCCTACGACAATAGGTATGTATGTGTAGTGTAGCTTGTCACCTCTTGGAAATTCCTCTCTTTCAGATCTTCAAATACATACCATTCAAAGCGAAAAGTCATGAATCAGGTGGTGCATTATCTTTCTCATCTGCCTTGGGGTTTTCTCTCCGCCGCAACTCAAAGTGGTCCCCATCTCGAGAGGGATCAGGGTGTCCAGGAGAACCAGTTGTTTCCATGCTCACCTCAGGGGATGTTTCAGTGTTGAGCTCGTCTTGTACATTTTTCTCTCCTGAATGGTCACTTTCATCACTACTGCTGTACCCTTGGTTTGACAGCAGCATATCATCTTGGCTCACCTTGGAGTCTACTTCATCAATCGTCACTTCTGTCAGAGGGAGCCTCTGTTGGATAGGCACAGCATTGCTGATAGGTTGGCCTGTCCTCAGTTCTTTATAAGCAGCCAACTGGGTCCGGTATCGCTCCTTATCCTCTACACCTCTTTGCTGATATACCTGAAATACCCGGAAGTCATACATGACACATGTATGTAGTGTGGAAAGTAACTGCAGGTTCAGAATGTTGAATGTTTAATCTTTTGTCTACACTTACAGCTTTATCTTCAGGACTTAGATTGTTCCATCGTTCACCAATCATTTTACTGATCAGTCTGTCTTGTGCAGGATATTGTGGCTTAAGAATTCTATGTTGATCCTGGAAGAAGAAATTATAGCCACTCCTGTTTGGTTTGGGGTGCCTGGGATCCGTTGTACTTAGCTTCTTCCTACGTCGTCTTCGGCGACGTACACCCTTCAAACCAGTGCTGTTATTTGCAACAGGTGGCTCCGGAGTTGGCAAAGCAGGTTCTTCAATGCAATTATAGAGGATTGCTTTAGTGGATTTCGATCCCATAATAACAGTCACTATGTAGCCATGTTCAAATTTGCCATCAACTATCACATCTACGTCAACATTATCTGAAGACGAAGCTGGATCTGAAACAGTTCATCAAACAAGGAGTGAATAATATAATTAAACTAGCTCGATGTCTGTCCATTGCAACATGATTTCCAATAAGTATTCCAAGATTAAAAAAAGGACAGACCCAGGGACGACGGCTCCCAGGATTGTAGTCATATAAAAATGTTTTCCATAGATCATTTCCATTTTTTAACAACATATGGAACAACAGAGTTTAGAAAATTGTTAAGTGGGCTGCAGAACCATCTACAGGTCAAGTTAGCTATCAAACTCACGAAGTCACAAGCTATGCTTTCATAAAGATTGAAATCTCTTAGAGGCATTAGATGGTCAGTTTAACATAAACTAACCTGAAGAAGATGCGTTGAAGTATAAGATGGTCAGTTTAACATAAACTAACCTGAAGATGTGTTGATGCCCCTTTTTCTTTTGTGGTAAGCTTGGCCTTCGGTTTTAATTTCAATGGAAGAATTCATTCTGGAATCTGCAGACAGAACAGGGTATGTGTTAGGTGAGATTGCATCATCTAACTAAAAAGGGCATAAAATTCTGTACACATACCTATTTCTTGTTGATGCCAGCCTTGCACTCTAAAGAAGTATAGCTGCTCAAAATGATATAAGAGTGACATATAGTATTTCTTCAGCATAAAAGAAGCATTTGTCGCAGTGGCAGGGAAAATAAATGATGCAGTCACTTCTCTCCATCTATTCTCTGCCTTCACCTGTGAGAAACAAGATTCGGTTATTTATCCACCAGTCTGAGTTGGAATGCTTGCAAATCAAGTGAACTGACAATGATACAATGAGAATACCACAACATTTTGAATAAACATGCCTTGAATTTAGCTTTTACTTGATAAAAATTGTGACTGCCTTCTCATTAACAATAAAACAGCTAGCTCGCAAAAAAAAAATGTAAAAGCGTCACTTAATATACATGAGCAATGTGGAGCGATATTAAAACCAGAGTTTAAATAAACCAAAAGATAATTTAAGGGGTTTAATGGACAATGTAATTTTTGGGGGGAATAGTACTGTGGACACTTCATAATTTATCATATGTTTTTGTATTTCAAGGAAGGATCCATTTCACTCTAGCTACCAATGCAAATGTAAGCTAAGACATATCTGTACTTTCTAACAAAGATTAATTAATTTAAGAAAGCAAAGTAACGTGAGATTTGTAAAAACGAAAGATATTATGGACTTACTGAGTCACTGACCATGTGTAGCATTTACAACATATAGTAAAAATGGTAAAAAGAATTAGGGGTGCCCCTTAACAGTCTTGCATAAAAGTAGAAAACTAGTGCAATTGCACAACATGCACAATCGAGTTAAATAATCTGACCAGATAAACTACTTTATTAAGAAAATTTGAACCTACAGCATTGTATTCATTTCTTACCCTGTCAATACCACCCCGTGATGTGACCTCCTTATATAGCTGATGAAGATCCAAATCTTTCCCTCCAATGATCGGCACCCTTACCCCAAAAAGGGTTATAAATGAAACATGGCAATTAATAAAACTAAAGAAAATAATGAATGCAACTCAGATGAGATTGCCAATGCAATAAGTCATTAGATGGCATAGTATTAACTATTAAGGTAGACAACTTTAAGTAACTTTGTCTAACATGCAAGCCGTTTTTTTTAAAACAAAAACTTGGTTGCGGTATTTTCTGTGTACAGAAAGTTGTCTTTCAAGGGATAGGCTTGAATATTAGCTCAAATTGATCTAAACGTCAACTTTAAGTGAATAGGAGCAGAAAATGTTCAATAATCTAAGCAATCAGTTATTCAACCGCTTCAACATAGATAAGAAAGTATGTCCTCTATATTCTGAGAAAGAAGGATAGCACATAATACTATTATATCTATTTATCTAATTAGATAATCCAATTGAGCGAAAGGGCCTCTACAAGGGTTCAGGGGCTTTCTCGACCTATGTAAGGTCTTCTTAATACAATGCCTGGGGGTTGTCTTACCCTCCGCAGGTCAATTTTTTTTATAGTGCGATTGACACTAGGAATTAGGGACATAATAGTTGGATTTCCATACATAGTTCTGTGAAACAACATACAAAAACAAATAGGCTACAAGCAAACGACCTTCCTGTGCCCCAGGTCATGATCTTAGCGCCTTGGAGATTTCTTTCTTTGAAAAGGAGGCTCGGGACACGATTGCAAGTCTCCCTTCTGACAAGGCTCCTGGTCCTGATGGGTTACGGGGAGATTTTATAAGTCTTATTAGCATATCATTAAGGCAGATCTAATGGCTGCCCTCGAATCTCTTCTTCATGGAAATGCTCACAAGTTAGGCCTGCTAAATTCAGCATATTTCAATCTTATCCCTAAGAAAGTGAATGCCTTGATGGCTAGGGATTTTAGGCCAATTATTTTAATTCGTAGTTTCGCTAAATTGGTCACCAAATTGCTTGCTAATAGGCTGGGTCCCCACCTTCATGAGTTGGTTGCAGCTAATCAAAGTGCTTTTGTGAGAGGAAGATCAGTTGGAATGGAAACCCTAACCCTAGAGTAGGGTTGGGCAGTGTATTAATAGACCAAATAACTGGGCCAGGCCCATTACAAGAGACGGGTATCTAACACCCCCCGCAGTCACAACTCTATCCTGTACAGATGTTGAGACTGGATCGAAAGTCTAAAAATACACTCGACGGTAACCCCTTGGTGAAAATGTCGGCGAACTGCAGCGTGGTGGGGACGCTGAGAACCCGAACGTCACCGGCAGCGACACGCTCGCGGACGAAGTGCAGGTCGATCTCCACGTGCTCCGTGCGCTGATGCTGCACGGGGTTGGTGGAGAGGTAGACCGCGCTGACGTTGTCGCAGTAGACGAGGGTGGCGCGCTGGAGGGGACTGTGGAGCTCGTGGAGGAGTTGGCGCAGCCAGGAGGCCTCTGCCACGCCGTTGGCCATGGCACGGTACTCGGCCTCAGCGCTGGAGCGAGAGACGACGTGCTGTCGCTT
Organism: Zea luxurians; assembly: GCA_029449295.1. NCBI lineage: Eukaryota > Viridiplantae > Streptophyta > Magnoliopsida > Poales > Poaceae > Zea > Zea luxurians. The sequence continues at coordinate 63,496 of JAOPSE010000181.1, forward strand.
GGTAGCCCAAGAGACGAGGTTGGCGCCCAGGAACACGGCGTAACCAGAGGTGGACCGGCGCGTGTCGGGATAGCCAGCCCAGTCAGCGTCGGTGTAGACCACGAGCTCCGACGTCGGGGATGGTCGGAGTAGGAGGCCGTAGTCGAGGGAGCCGCGGAGGTAGCGCAGAATCCGCTTGAGCGCGGTGAGATGGGGCTCCCGCGGAGTGTGCATATGCAGGCACACCTGCTGGACGGCGTATGCGATATCGGGCCTGGAGAAGGTGAGGTACTGGAGCGCGCTGGTCAGGCTCCGGTAGGACGTCGCGTCGGCGACCGGAGGCCCGTCGTCCTCAGAGAGCTTCGCCTGAGTGTCGACAGGCGTGGAGCAGGGCTTGCAGTCAGACATGCCAGCCCGCTCCAGGATGTCGATGGCATACTGGCGCTGGTGGAGGAAGAGACCCTGAGGCCGACGCTCGGCGGTGATGCCGAGGAAGTGGTGTAGGGGCCCCAGGTCCTTCATCGCGAACTCTCGCTGAAGGGCGACGATCGTGCGGTGTAGAAGGTCGGCGGTGGATGTCGTGAGTACAATGTCGTCGACGTAGAGCAGGAGGTAGACAGTGTCGTCGCCGCGCCGGTAGATGAACAGGGATGTGTCCGACTTGGCCTCGACGAAGCCGATGGAGGCCAGGTAGGAGGCGAAGCGACTGTACCAAGCCTGTGGCGCCTGCTTGAGGCCGTACAGGGACCGGTTCAGCCGGCAGACCAGATCCGGACGGTCAGCGTCGACGAAGCCGGTGGGCTGGCTGCAGTAGAGAACTTGACGACGGGGCTGAAGGTCTCGTCGTAGTCCACTCCGGGGCGCTGTGTGAAGCCCCGAAGGACCCAACGAGCCTTGTAGCGGTCGAGGGAGCCGTCCGAGGTCAGCTTGTGGCGAAAGAGCCACTTGCCGGTGACCACGTTGGTGCCTGGTGGACACGGCACCAGATCCCAGGTGTGGTTGGCCAAGAGGGCCGCGTACTCCTCCATAGCACGACGCCAATGCGGGTCGGCGAGGGCAGTGCGAACGGAGGAGGGCACCGGGGAAGCGTCGGGTGGAGTGCTGGAAGTATCGGCTGCCAGGATCAGCCGGTCGACGGGGCGAAGAACGCCAGCGGCGCGTCGAGTCACCATCGGGTGGACGTGTCCGGGGTCGCGGTGGATGGCGACCAGGTGGTATACGGACGGCTCGGAGCGGACCGCCGGAACGTCGAGAGCGATAGGTGTGGCCGGCTCGCGGTGGTGATAGACGATGGCGGGGTCGGCGAAGCGGGTCGCGCTCGTCAACGGGCCCGAGTTGGGGGGCGCCGAGGTAGTGGCGTGGCCGCGGCGGTGGTAGACGAGCGTGGGGTTGGCAAAGCGAGCCGGGGTCGACGGGGCCGCGCGTGGCGCAGGCGGGATCGACGAGGCCGCGCGTGGCGCAGGCGGGATCGACGGGGCCACGCGTGGCGCAGGCGTGGTCGACGGGGTTGCGCGTGGCGCAGGCGTGGTCGACGGGGCCGCGCGTGGCGCAGGCATGATCGTCGTGGCCGCGCGTGGCGCAGGCGGGGTCGACTGGGCCGCGTGTGGCGCGGAAATGGGCGTGAGCTGTGGCGTCGTGGCTGCACGAGGAGCAGGTAACGGCGCAAGACGGGGCGCCGGGGGTGGGGGGGGGGGAACCGGGTCGGACTCGAGGAGGGAGTCAAGATCGGTGGGTGGGGTGGAGCCTGCAAGGGGAAACACATCTTCGTCGAAGACGACGTGACGAGAGATGATGATGCGGTGGGAGGTGAGGTCCAGGCACCGATACCCCTTGTGGTTAGGGGAGTAGCCAAGGAAGAGGCAGCGAGTGGAGCGAGGAGAAAGTTTGTTAGGGGCGGTAGCGGAAATGTTAGGGTAGCAGGCACAGCCGAACAGGCGCAGGTGGTGGTAGGAAGGGGCTGTGCCGTACAGGGCGAAGTGAGGTGTAGGGTGGCTCACCGCCTTCGAGGGAAGACGATTGAGGAGATGCGTGGCGGTATGAAGGGCCTCTGTCCAGTAGGTGGCAGGGAGAGACGCCTGAAAGAGAAGGCAGCGGATCATGTTGTTGGTGGTGCGAATCATGCGCTCGGCCCGGCCGTTCTGAGCAGAGGTGTAGGGACATGAGAGACGCAACTGGACGCCGTGAGTGAGGAAGAAAAACCGGGAGGCATTGTTGTCGAACTCGCGGCCATTGTCACACTGCAGGGCACGGACCGGGCGCCGGAACTGGGTGGATACCCAGGCGAAGAAGTGAGTGAGGGTGGTAAACGTGTCGGACTTCAGCCGAAGGGGGAAAGTCCAAAGGAAATGGGAGTAGTCATCCAGAATGACCAGGTAGTATTTGTAGCCGGAGAGGCTAAGGACAGGAGACGTCTAGAGATCACAGTGGACATGATCAAAGGCCTGAACAGCCCTAGACGTGGAAGTAGGAAAAGGAAGACGGGAGTGACGGCCGAGCTGACAGGCATGACAGAGGCGCTCAGAAGAGCCCCGAGTATATGATATGTCTGAGTGGCCGGAAAGCTGTGACATGACGTCAAGTCCAGGGTGCCCGAGGCGACGGTGCCAAATGGCGGAGGAGGTGGTGGTAGTAGCAAGAGCATGTGATGTGGTGGTAGTAGTAAGTGCAGGAGATGAGGCTACTCTGGTGTGGGGAGTGGAGGGTAAGTGAAGAGAATAGAGGGGGCCGGAGCTGTCACAACGAGCGAGCACAGCATGTGTGGGAAGGTGGCGTATGGTGAGACCCCAGGGGTCGAACTCCATAGAGCACTGGTTGTCACTAGTGAAGCGACGAACCGAGAGGAGGGGATGAGTCAGTCCGGGAGCAACAAGGATGTCGTTAAGGCAGAATGGTCCTGGAAGAACCGATGTACCTACTGAGGTGACCGGGAGGGTGGAACCGTTGCCGACGACGATGGAGGTAGGATGTGAGGGGTGGGGTGGATGAGAGTGGAGTAACGAACTAGTGGTGGGGGTAGTGTGGAAGGAGGCCCCGGAGTCAACCACCCAATCGGTGGTGGTTCGGGGAGGTGGAAGTGGCGGAGGTACGGTGTGAGCGGAGAGGGCCAAAGAAGGTGCCCCAATAGAGGCACTAGGAAGGGAGGGAGATGACACGGGCTCAACCGCGAGGGAGGCGATCGCAGCACGTGGGAAGACAAGCGGTCCAGGCACGTGACAGCCCGCCTGAGGGTGGACCTCGACGCAGTCCCGAAGAATAGGGTTCCAGACTGGATCGAAGGACACGAACATGCCCCGGATGAGCTGGCCGTCGTGGAGGAGGACACGCACAGTCACGAGAGCGGCGGGCGAGGTAAAGCTCATGTATGGCGGGGAGGACGCCATGGAACCGGTGAGGGAGGAGACAACGCTGGTAGGAGTAGCGCAGCTGCACGATTAGTGAGGAGGGAGAGGAGGCCGCGGCGGGGAGCGCACGTGGCAGGGAGAAGGGCGGCTGGGGACCAGCGGTTGATGGGGGAGAGCTGTGGAGGGGCCGGACGCGGCGGGATCCCGGCGAGGAGAGGCTGGGCGTAGAGGGATCCGGCACAGGGCGACCGTGGGGATCCGGCAGGGCGGTCGCGGTGGCAGGGCGTCGCGACGCGACGGGGCAGAGAGCGCGCACGGCGCGGGTCTGGGCGCTGGTCGCGGCGCGCTGGCGTGCTTGGGGTCGGCTCGGCGTCCTGGAGCGAGCGCGTCGGGGTCGCGGCGGCAAGCGGCTGGGCGCGCAGGGAGCGGCCCGGTCGGGCCGCAGCAGGGGCGTCGGCCGCAGGCGGTGATGGGCGCAGGGCGCGGGGGCGCTGCTCGCGCCGCCACCAGGGCCGCCGGCTGCTTGGGGAAGGGGAGGAGCCGCGTGCCGCCGGTGGAAGGGCCGGGCGGAGGCGGCAGCAGGGAGGCCGACGGCCAGAGAGGGATGCCCGGCGGGGGAGCAACCCGGCGGCTGAGGGTGGGAGGGAAGAGAGAAAAAAAATTGGCTCTAGTACCAAGTTGGAATGGAAACCCTAACCCTAGAGTAGGGTTGGGCAGTGTATTAATAGACCAAATAACTGGGCCAGGCCCATTACAAGAGACGAGTATCTAACAAGATCGATTCATGACAATTACATGATGGTTGAGCATTCAATTAAGTCTCTTCACAAGAGACGGGTCTCAAGTTTATTTTTGAAGTTGGACATTTCGAAAGCTTTTGACTCGGCCTCTTGGGCTTTTCTTATTGAGGTGCTTTCTCACCTTGGTTTTGGATCTAATTGCGGTAATCTGATTTCAAATCTGTTGGCCTCTTCTTCCACAAGTGCTTTTGAATAGGTCTCCTGGTAATCTTATCAGACATCGGAGAGGACTTTGTCAGGGGGTCCTCTATCTCCTATGTTGTTTGTATTGATTATGATGTCCTCCGCAGTCTATTTTTGTTGGCTGAAAATAGGGGGCTGCTTCAGAGTCTGCAGGGAGCAAATGTTCTGAACAGACTTCCCATCTATGCTGATGATGTGGTCCTTTTTGTTCGGCTTTTTGAGGAAGATCAGAATTGTGTTAAAATGATCTTGGATTGTTTTGGTTCAGTTTCTGGTTTGGTATCTAATATGCATAAGAGTTGTGCCATTCCAATAAGGTGTAGCAAGCAGGCTGTGTAGGAGGGCTGCAACCTTCTACATTGTAGCTCAGCTTCTTTTCCTGGCTCCTATTTGGGGCTTCCGATTTCAGACAAAAAACTAAGAAGGATAGACCCCATGGCTTGGGTTGAGAAGATTGCAGATTGACTTCCTAATTGGAAGGCTCGACTGCTTAATCTTGCTGGAAGGACGGCTATGGTGTGGTTTGCTCTGCCGGCCATCCCGATTTATCTCCTTGTTGCCATGGATATCCCTAAGGCCTAGTTTGGATATTCTAGTATTGACCTCAATCCACATGTATTGAGGTGGATTAGGGTGTAATTTAAACTAATTTACACCCCAATCCACCTCAACACATGTGGATTGAGGTCAATACTAGAGTATCCAAACAAAGCCTAAGTGGGTGATTAAGTTGATTGACAAGATTCGAAGAGGATTTTTATGGAAAGGGAGAAAGGATGTGAATGGAGGAAATTGTATAGTCTCTTGGGATATCATTATAAGGCCACTAAAGCTTGGTGGATTTGGGGTTCCTAACTTATATTTCCAAAGCTGGACACTGTAAGCTAAATGGCTGTGGTTGGAGAAAACAGACCCTAACAGACCTTGGCATGGGCTAAACTTCCCTATACCAAGACAAGTCAGGAAGTTCTTTGCATCATCGATTATTACTATGATTGGAAATGGGACCAATGTTTTGGTCGGATAGATGATGGTTGCATCAAGAACATTGCCTCCGCAGTTGCCTCTAAGGTCGATAAGAGCGCTCTTTCCACTAGAAGAGTGGCCTAGGCTATTGAAAGCTAGCAGTGGGTCAGTGACATCGAGACCCCTCTTTCTTTGATTGGGGTGCAACAATTCTTGCATTTATGGGATGCTATAAGAAGAGTGGTGTTAACACATGAAGCTGATAGACATATGTGGCTGCATACCTCCTCTGGCCAGTTCACTTCCAAGTCATATTACAAGGCCTTTTTATGGGATCCATTACCTTTGACCCATGGGGGAGGCCGTGGAAGTCTTGGGCTCCTCCAAAATGCAAATATTTCCTTTGGCTGGCAATATGGAATAAATGTTGGACATCTGATAGACTAGAAAGGAGAGGTTTGGATCACCCAGAGTCCAACATCTCTTGTGCACATGCATTTTTGCAAGACAGTTTTGGCATACCATCCTTTCGCCCTTGGGGTTTGGTAATCTCTCTACGTTTGGTGATGAGATCTCCTTCGCGGAATGGTGGAGAAAGTTATGTAAGAAGGTGCACAGAAGCATGCGAAAGGGTATGAATATCGTCATCATTTTGGGAGCCTGGTGCCTACGGATTCACTGTAACAAGGCAGTCTTCAATGGACATAACCCTTCTTTAAGCACAGTTCGAAGTGTTTTTTAGATGAGTTGGCGTGTTGGAGTAAAGGCTGGAGCTAAACATCTTGAGAATTTAGGCCTAGAGGTTGCCCTTAATATGGTCAGGGCGTAGTGTTTGTGGAGAGTGGGGTCTTCCTGCAGTTTTTTCGCTGTGGCCTTTCTTTGTTGTCCTGCCGATTTCTCAGCAATAGTGGAGGCTGCAGCGTTGTTGCAGGGCAGGTTGTGAGTGGGTGCGTTTTATCTTGCCTTTTTAGGCTGTCTCCAACAAGGTTCTGTAAAGTGTTCTGTCCGGCATATTTAGAGGACGACAGTATCCGGTATCTCTCCAGCAGCATGCGCTAAATGAAACGGTAAAATTTACCGTTCGTCTCTTGTCCGCTATGTTTGGAGGCTCCTCTATCACTTTAAAGCTGCAGCCCAGCAAGGTGGAAGTAGTACGAGGCGGACTCTAGATGGATGGGACCCATGTGGAGAGTACGATAGAACAGTGATTATAATTAATATAGCTGCTAAATGAAAAATAAAAATATATAGAGGATGGGATATAGAGGACGTTGTTGGAGAGAGTGAAGATATAGAGGACGGAATCTTTTAGAGTGATCTGTAAAGGACAAAGAATATTCCTTTAGGGGATGAAATTTAAAGGACGTTGCTGGAGATAGCCTTAGACTTTGTATCTTGGTCCATTTTAGACCTTTTTCTTCTCTAAATTAAATGATGCGCAGCTCTCCTGCGCGTTCGAGAAAAAAAATCGGATGGCCATACATTTCAATGAAAACAACACTAAGCTTGAAGCCAAATAAACTTTACATCGTATTGCAATCTGCAATAATCTCACAAAGCAAGCCAAGTAGGACAAATCAGTTCTTTTGCTGACAAAAGACATCCTGATTGTTCAATACTCCACAGTTCTTTTGCTGACATAAGACATCCTGGTTGTTCAATACTCCCTTTGCCCCTTTTTTGTGTTCTCACTTCCATATTTAAATAACAACATAGCCTTTTGTCCCAAGCAAGTTAGGGTAGACTAGAGATGAAACCCACAAGAAACAACGATAGAAAAAACATTCATATTTATAGTATATAACTAGTATCATCAGATAGATCACTGAGTCTATTTTCATAATAAATTTATTTGAAGATATAAATATTGCTAATATTTTCTACAAACTTTAAGTCAAATTTGAGAAAGTTTGATTGACATGTGACAGAGGGAGTACATCAGACATCATTTTTCATTACAAAAAGATGACTAGCTAACAAACACTAGAATCTCATAGAATAAGAAATATATGTCGCTACTCTTATTACTAGGACATAAAAGAATGCCCATACATGATCGAAATCCAATATTTCAATACAGACACCTACGAAAAGTAAGCGTGTTTCACATACATAGCCCGTTGCAATGGATTCCTATGCCACTACAAACTAACATAATGTCCTGAAAAGGTCCCCAGAAAACAAGAATCATATTTCATCCTCGACAAAAACAAGAATCCCAGATGCAACAGGAGCGTTGCAATGGATCCCCCAAAAATCGAAAATAGCATCAAGCTACCAATGTAGGCCATCCGACATATCGATGGCCGCAATCCCCAACCCGTGTTGGAGGATTTGGTCCACACATAAATAAATGTTATAAAGGAAACACGAACACGGGTTGATTAGTCAAAATCAAAATCGATGGTGTGCGGCATCCCAGATCGCATGCATTTGCATCACACGTTACTACTAAAATCGCCACCGCCCCCACAAACTTCTCTTTCCCACCACGCATTTATACCAAGTTGCAATTTTCGCGCATTGAATTCAAGAAATGATGGTAAAAGCAACAGGGATAGTAACAACTGTAACGGCACCATCGCATCAGATGCAGAAGAAAACGCAACAAAGGAATTAAAAATGCGGCAACCGGATCGGCACCGGCGGCGAGGTCATGTGCGTATTGGAAGTCGGAAAAATGCTTACTTGAGCCTGGTGCCCATGTGCGCGTGCAGCCCCTCGAGCGCCGCCCTGAAGCGCGCGGCGTCCGCCACCACGTCCGTGTGCTCCGCCACCCGGGCCGGGTAGGCCACGAACCTCCCCCTGTCGCCGACCGCTGAGGCCTCCACGGTCGGCGTCACCTCCGCCTTCTCTTTTCCTTTCGCCACCGCAGCCACAGCCGCGACGGCCTTCTTCTCCTCCTCCGCAGCTGCCGGAGCCGCCGCCCGCACCAGCTCGCTCATCTCCCCTGCACAAACGCGATGGAACCGTCGTCATCGTCGCGACGTCGCCTGCGCCCGAGCGGCAGAGACGCGTGGAGGAGAGACGAGGTGGTGCCGTGGTGGTGGCCGGCTGGCCGCCCACCTCCTCTCGCTCTCACTCACCAGTCACCCCTCATCAAAGATATATTTTTATTTATGAATCTGTAAAGGAAGAAGGGAAGTTGCCATGCTATGCGATGCAACCATGCGCTTTGCTTACCTTAACCTCGTCTTCTCCTTCTAAACAAACAACTATGCACCTGCGGCGAGTATTTTGGTGCTCCCACTTTGGCTTCCCTTTAGGTTTTGGGCAAAAGGAGCGATTACTATGAGGTTAACGATCTCTAAAAAATATACTCCTCGTATATACTATACTTGGGACGGATAGGCAGAGTGAGAAAGGATGAAAGAGATAACGTTATAACCCATGGTTGTTCTGGGGTGGAGATACAGAGCCATATGTGTTACCGTCAAATAAAAGGGGATAAGATGGATGGATGCAAACTTGTATATAAGACATCTGATAGTAATAATAGACATCCATGGATAAATGAATCCTTTTTATAGAAACCAGAAAATAAATAAATAATAGAGGATAGAATTGGAACAATGCATTATAATAATAGAGAAACCAGAGAGTAATAATAGACATCCATAGATATGACCTATCTAGACATAGATGGTTGGAACAATGCATTATAATAATAGACATCCATAGATATAGAAAACACATAAAAGAATCCATTTCATAAAAAACAGAAAATAAATAAACAATAGAGGCTATGGGCTATCTAGACATAGATGGTTGGAACAATGCATAATAACAATAGACATCCATGGATATAGATATAGAAAACACATAAAAGAAACTTTTTTTTATAAAAACCAGAAATAAATAAACAATAGATGCTATGACCTATCTAGACATAGATGGTTGGAACAACACATTATAGCAAATAATAACATGTTATATGAAGTATTTGGGTGGACTAAACTAAACTTTGGTCTATGTTTTGGATGTCAGATGGAAGGTTAAAATATGAACTAATCATGGTCTAACAAAAACTAATACATGTTAATTGATGAGTAGAACTCAGAAGAAAAAATAAAAACCTAATTAACCTATATTTAGGCTATAATCTATGATGGTGATCTAACTAAGCTCTTACAAAATGTCACAAAGAGGATCCATCCTATACCACCACAATTGAAATAGTATAAGCCGGGGTTTTAGCACTATGCCTCCTAATAATGAAACATTCCTTCTTTAGCTATTTATTAGTACCACCTATCTCTAATATGGATTGTTTGATTTATATAGCGACAAAACTTTTGATTTTATTATATTGATCCATAAACTTCTTTGACGAGCAAGCAACATTCACCGTTTATTCAACTAATACAATCAGTCTAGGTGTTACAATGGTGTGGACATCATTGACCCAATGGTACCAACACAAGAAAATTTGACATATGTTGTAGTCCTCTTACTAATGGAATAAGCTATTTTTTAGAATATGATATTCTACCACTTTTCAAAGTTATCATATAAGCCTATCTCAAATTCATAGGGTGAGAGATAGAAATTGATTCTATAGATTTACATGCTATTTTTCCGATGTACAACTAATAGTACACACTTCTACTTGCGCCGCTATAACATAAATATAGTATATAACTATCTCTCTCATACGATTTAGGATAATATATAAATATATTACATATATAAATATATGAACTTAATTAGTTTTGTCTAAATTATAATTATTAAAATGGAATTCAATTCCAACGAAACAAACAGGGCCTAAATGAATTGAAGGGCTTTAGCATCAATAACTTTCGTAACAATCCCAAAGTTCTTTTAGCAAAGCGTGATTTGCCGCTTTAGAGTGTGAAAGGGAAATGGGCTTAACCATTTCCTATAATCAATTTTGGTGTTTGATGTCCATCACAAACCATATGGACTAACTAGTTTCTCTAGTTGATATTGTTCTCAGGTGCATAAAGTTCAATATTAACATACAAAGAAAAAGACTTGAAAGAATTCTACAAAGTTTGGAGCATACAAGAATTGGTGCAATCAGTGGCGCACCGGACACTATCCGGTGTGCACCGAACACTCACTACACCAAAATCATACACTTCCTACGGTTTTGTAACTTCCTACAGCTTTTATATAAAACCGTAGGAAATACATAACTTCCGAGAGGCAACTGATACCCCTAGGAAATAAACAGAACTTCCTACAGTTTTTTATAAAGGCTGTCGGAAGTTACAAAACCGTAGAAACTTAACTAACTTCCTACGGCCACCTCTAGGAAGTTAGGTTTCATCCGTTCACAAGCCAATAGAATAGCTAACTTCCTACGGCTGGCTCTAGGAAGTTAGCTACCCAGATAACTTCCTACGGCGTCCTCTAGGAAGTTAGCTTTGAGATGTTGACCAGTCAACCGAAAACATAACTTCCTACGGCTGGCTCTAGGAAGTTAGCTGCCCAGATAACTTCCTACGGCCTCCTCTAGGAAGTTAGGATTCATCTGTTGACCGGTCAAACGAAAACCTAACTTCCTACAGCCGGCTGTAGGAAGTTAAGTAACTTCCTAGGGGCAAAGCATAAACTCTAGGAAGTTACGTAACTTCCTACGGCTTTACTCTCGGAAGTTACGTTTTTAGCTTTTAGCTCCCTCTTCTCTCACCTTTCAGAAAATATCTACCCATACACGCCTGCGCGCCATTCTAGTTTTTTACGGCCGCGCCGCCCCAGCCCTTCTTCCCGGCCGCGCGCCGCCCGCCCCGGCCGCCGCCGGCCGCGCCTGCCCGCCCCGGCCCCGCCGGCCGCGCCCGCCGTCCCGGCCTCGCCAGCCGCCCCGCCGGCCCGGCCACGAGGAGCTCCACCGCCGCCGACGCGCCAGCCGACCTTGCCCCGAGGAGCGCCGCCGCCAGCCGCGCCAGCCACGCCCGCCGGCCCGGCCCCGAGTAGCGGCTCTCCCAACCGCGGCCGCGGTCCCGGCACCGAGGATTTGCTGCCCGCCTGCATCCGCCCCCGAGGAGCACGCCCCGGCAGCGCCCGCCCCCAGCAGCTCCCACCAGCGACCGTCTCTCCCACCCCCGGCAGCGCCCGTCCACGAGGAGTCCGCCCCGACAGCCCCGCCCCCCGTCCACCCCGCCCGTCGGCGCCCGCTGCGCAGCCACCGACCCCGCCGTGGACGTCCCTGACCCAAATCATCGATCCGCACCCGCTGCAACCGTCAGGTACCGTGTTTATACTTTTTTTATTTTTTTATTCAATGTGCTAACTTCCGAGAGTTTACTCAAATAATGCCGTAGGTAGTTAGGTTAATTAACTTGATTGGCTAACCGCTGTATATAGTTTAGCTATGCTAAAATCTTGTATGTTATGGCTAAAATTAAGTTTATGTTTGATTAATAATATGGTGGGTGAGGACCTTCGATGAAAATTAATCTTGTATGTTATGACTAAAATTAATCTTGTATGTTATGGCTAAAATTAATCTTGTATGTTATGCCTAAAATTAAGTTTATGTTTGATTAATAATATGATGGGTGAGGACCTTCGATGAAAATTAATCTTGTATGTTATGGATAAAATTAATCTTGTATGTTATGGCTAAAATTAATCTTCTATGTTATGGCTAAAATTAAGTTTATGTTTGATTAATAATATGGTGGGTGAGGACCTTCGATGAAAATTAATCTTGTATGTTATGGCTAAAATTAATCTTGTATGTTATGGCTAAAATAAAGTTTATGTTTGATTAATAATATGGTGGGTGAGGACCTTCGATGAAAATTAATCTTGTATGTTATGGCTAAAATTAATCTTGTATGTTATGGCTAAAATTAAGTTTATGTTTGATTAATAATATGGTGGCTAACCGCTGCATATAGTTAGGTTAATTAAGCTTATCGTGAAAATTTATAAATCACGTGTTATTTTATTTTAGCATCAAATATGGTGGGTGAGGACCGTCGATGGATGTATGAAGGTTGGCGTATGAATCATCCCTCGATGGAGTGGATAAGAAAGACAGAGAATTTTATTGATCGTGCTTTTGCTTTGTCAAGAGGCACGGATGTGCGATGTCCATGTAGTATGTGTCGGGTTTGTAGATGCCAAGACAAGAGAACTCTGTCGGGACACCTTTGCAAATATGGCTACATGCCTAACTATGAAGTCTGGGTGTATCACGGCGAGGAGTTGCCCCGTGAAAATGTGTTTGAAGCCCACAACAATGATGACGTGGAATATGATAGAATGGAAGAGATGCTTCAAGATTTAAGGGAGGATCCTGATTTTGTGTTTCCACCACATAGTAAGGAGCTACCTCCAGATGTTAAAAAGTTCCTTGACCTCCTTAAGGCTGCAGAAGAACCATTGCATGAACACACAAAAGTTTCCATCCTTGCTTTCGTGACTCGACTTATGGCTATTAAGTCTAAGTACGTGTTCTCGAACAATTGTTACAACGAGCTCTTGATCTTAATCAGCGAAGTGTTTCCACCAAATCACAAGATGCCGAAAGACGTGTATCAATGCAGGAAACTGCTCTCTGGTCTAGGTATGGACTATCAAAAAATCGATGTTTGTCCAGATAATTGTATGCTTTTCTGGAAGGATCATCAGAATGATAAGAAGTGTCAGTGTGGCAAGTCGAGATATGTAGAGGTAAAAAACGATGATGGTGAAATGGTCACATCAACGATAGCTCAAAAGCAACTTCGTTACATGCCTCTTGCGCCTCGTCTTAAGCGTTTGTTTCTTTCGAGAAACACAGCTAGGCACATGAGATGGCACAAAGAACATGAACGAGAGGACACTCATGTGATGACACACCCATCTGACAGTGATGCGTGGAAGGCTCTAGATGACTTTGATCCAGAATTTGCTAGTGAAGCGAGAAATATTCGAATTGGGTTGGCAACAGATGGGTTTACACCTTTCAATACAAATGCAGCATCATATTCTTGTTGGCCTGTATTTGTTATTCCATACAACCTTCCACCTCATCTGTGCATGAAATATGATTACATGTTTCTTTCCCTAATTATTCCTGGACCAGACCATCCTGGGAAAGGGCTGAATGTGATGATGCAACCCTTGATCGATGATCTCAAAAAGTTATGGGAAGGTGTTGAAGCATACGATTGCTACAAAAAGGAGAGATTCACACTCCGAGTTGCATATTTGTGGTCCATTCATGATTTCATGGCATACAGTTTATTTGCTGGATGGAGCTGTCATGGAATTCTAACATGTCCAATATGTGGCAAGGATACAGATTGTTTTCGCCTTGAGTTTGGGGGGAAGATCTGTTACTTTGATTGCCACAGATGCTTCTTACCCCAAACTCACCCGTATAGGTTCGAGGTTAACACCTTTAAGAAGGGCACTATCGTGACAAAGGGACCGCCCAGGCGTCTGAGCGGACTTGAGATTGAGGCTATGCTTAATAATTTGAAAGAGAAAGAAAGTGGTGATGGATACATCGGGTTTGGAACTGAGCATAACTGGACCCATAAATGTGGTTTATGGGAACTCCCATATGTTAAGACATTGATTCTGATGCATAACATTGACGTTATGCATCAGGAACGTAATGTTGGTGAAAGCATTCTAAGTACTTGCATGAATCTGGGCGACAAAACAAAAGACAATATAAAGGCTAGAAAAGACTTAGCAAAACTTTGTAACCGACCAAGCCAGGAACTCGACGAAAATGGAAAAAAGCCACATGCTCAATTTTGTCTAAAACCTAAACAGAAGAAAGAAGTAATGGAATGGTTGAAAAATTTGAAATTCCCAGATGGTTATGCGGTAGGGTTTAGGAGAGCTGTGAACTTGAATACAAATAAAATAACTGGATTGAAGAGCCATGATTATCACATAATGATGGAAAGACTCCTCCCTATAATGTTTTGTGGGTACTTCAATGTCAGTATTTGGAAGGCGTTAGCTGAATTAAGCTACTTTTATAGACAACTTTGTGCCAAAGAAATAAAGAAAGATGTGATGGAGAAGCTAGAGACAGAAATTCCTGTCCTTATATGCAAGTTGGAAAAAATATTCCCCCCAGGATTCTTCAATCCAATGCAACATCTACTTGTCCACCTTCCATATGAAGCTAAGGTTGGAGGTCCTGTGCAATACAGGTGGATGTATCATATTGAAAGGGCATTAAAGAAACTTAGTTCTATGGTTGGTAACAAAGGAAGAGTTGAAGGGTGCATAGCTGAAGAATTCAAATATAAAGAGGTAGCAGCGTTCACGAGTGTATACTTTGCAGACGAGCACAATATCAATGCCCCTACATTGAGGTATCATGATGACAAAGTAGGGACTTACAACAATCTCCAAATTTTTGAGATTGAGGGCAAGATTGTCGGAGCATCCACCGAATATCATCCCGAGCGCGAAGAAAAGTTGGATGCTTTGCTCTATATGTATGAAAATATGGATGAGATGACTCCGTATTTCAAGTAAGATGAAATTTGTCATTTGTGTATCTATGTAGTAATCGTGACTTAATACGCTATTGTTTATTTGTTGTAACAGAGAATTCCAATCGCGACTTAATGAGAAATTGTCCTCGAGGCAGTATGAAAATGCACTTCGAGGAAGACTTGGGAAGCCCAATTTCATTAATTGGTTCCGAGCTCATGTAAATAAATTAACACTATTATTCTACTTTATATATTATGTTTAAGAAATCTAATTTCACTATCTAATTGACAGTGTGATAAAATTCCAAATTTAGACGAGGACTTGCTTCAGATGTCTTACGCAATCGTAAAAGTCAGAAGTTACGGTCGTTACGACATTAAGGGGTTACACGACTACATTTTGTATTTGATAATTGTTCTTGTGCTCTTAGGGCTTGGGTGGATAGTAGTTTCACTGGCACAGGTCGTCGAAGGCAAGTAAAGAAAGTGTTGGGCAACATATGTCGTATGAAATGGCCTGGATTGGTGATAGAGGATGGTAAGGAGGTCCCTGTCACAAGATGGGATCAATATGCCCTTGCAATAAATGCGCAACATGGGAATGCACAAGCTGCAGTTTGGCACGACTTCTGGGTATGTTAAATTTTTTTGTTAAGTTGTAATCTCGATAGGAATGCGACAAGTTGTAATTTTTTGTTAAGCTATCATATTATTGATTTTGACTATGCTTCTTTTTTTAGAAACATTACAAGTTGCCTGAAGGAGATACTCATACGGAACACGCACACTCCGTGTTCCATAGGAATGCGGCAAGTGTTGTTGGGGATATGATGTACTATGCTCGAATCCAGGTGATTAGTCAAGCCATGTTTGGTAGTGAAGGGCGACGTCCAGAGAGTAAGAATGAGGCGACACAGTATGGACTCGATATGACTGAGCAACAATATCTTGAGGTAATGGATGTTTTTGCTTGTGTTGAAAAAATTTCCATTGCTTCTAGATATTACAGTTACTTATAAATGAATTGTGTTCATGTAGCATTCGATTCCATGGATAGCTGCCAATGATGCTGCTTGGCATGCGTTATGTCGTTACTGGGCTTCGGCTGAATTCAAGGCAAAGTCTGTGCGACACAGTTCCAATCGTGGAACCGAGTCGTATCATAGGTATGGAGGTGATGATCACTTTCGTTTGGCAAAATGAATGGTAAGTACAGTTTAAGCCATTTTCGTTTATTGTAGTTGACTTGCTGTAATTTCTGGTTATAGTGTTTGTCAAATGTACATACAGGAAGCTAGCACTGGTGCAGTGCCCAGTGATGTTCAAATATACCTTAGGGGGCACAGAGGACCAGATCCTGCAAATCCAGATGTGTTGTGCAGCCAAAAGGCAACAGATCGTGTGGTGAGTGTTTGGAAATGTTTGGTAGGTTCTGTTTATATGGATTTTTGTATGTAAGATTGCATTGTTCTTTTGTATGAGGCTGCATATGGCGAGGCGATGACTAGTCAGCACGGACCAAACTATGACTGGAGGACCTCACCTATTGATCCTCAGGCTGTGTATGCAAGTGGTGGAAAAGCTCATGGAAGGTGAGGACTCTACATATCTTATATTGTTTCATTGGTTGAGTGCAATACATGTATTCTTAATCCTGTCGTGATGTTACTTGTTTTGTAGGTACACAATGTTTGCTAACGTCATCGACTCGAGCCAGGTTAGGGTTCAGCGTGGAGGTTCATCGAGGTCTGCTGCTCGTAGCTCCCGTCGCTCCACTCAAGATCCAGCAGAAGTGGAGCAACTGCGAGAAGAACTTAGGCGACATTAGGATTACTTGAAGCAACAAGCTGCGCAACATGAATATTATGCTACACAGATTCAGCAACAGCAAACACTCATACAAGTAAGTTCAAAACATAATAGCTTTCACTTTAAGATATGTATTGATTTAAAATGCTGATGTGAATGAGTTCGACAAATTTGTAGCAACTAGCACAGGCCCAAGGGATACATGTCCCGGTGCCCCCCCACCACCTCCCGTCCATTATCCTTGGTCGTCACCTCCACCTATACCTACATCTCCATCTACCGAACATCAGGTATGCATATTTATCATCATTTAGTTGTTGTTAGTATATTTTGATGTAACTGAGCAAATGTCATTTGTACATTTATATTAGACCCCTCCAGCTACATTGCCGACGCATGAACAAGAGGACGGGTTAGACTTTGTCGATACCCTCTTGAATAGTGGAGGTATCGATGGTGATCGGCGACCGTGAGCTTCCATGTTATTGTGTTCTGATACTTGAGACTTTTATTATGACTATGTATGAGATATTGTCTTTTATTAGTACTGGATGATGATATTTGTGAGACTTTTGTGATGATGAGACTATGGATGAGACTTTTGTGATGTAATAATTGATGAGACTATGGATTTAAATATTGTTATGTGATTGTGTGTGAGATGTTTTATGTGATAATCTGTTGTGTTATGTAGCTGTTGATATATTTGTTATTTTGTGCAATGTGGTGTAAAATATAAACAGCATTTGTAATGCTGGCCAAATTAACTTCCTAGAGGCTACAGAAAGCCGTAGGAAGTTAGACAGCTAACTTCCTAGAGGCTACAGTCAGCCGTAGGAAGTTAGACAGCTAACTTCCTAGGGGCTATAGTCAGCCGTAGGAAGTTAGACGGCTAACTTCCTAGAGGCTACAGTAAGCCGTAGGAAGTTACTCGTAGGAAGTTAGCCAGCTGACGGCGCTGACGGCGTGAAACTACTAACTTCCGAGAATCTACTAACTTCCGAGAGACTTAGCAGGCCGTAGGAAGTTAACTAACTTCCTAGAGCCCTCTAGGAAGTTAAGCTAACTTCCGACAAAAAATTTTCGAGAGCCAAACTTCCGACGGGATGGCTTAACTTCCGAGAGTTTCGCTAACTTCCTAGAGTTTAGGCCTAACTTCCTAGGGTTTAGGCTCTAGGAAGTTTACTATTTTGGTGTAGTGACTGTCCGGTGCCCAAGCCCGAGTACCTCGCGAACTGGCCGCTCTCGGGGTTTCTTAGCGTACGTCCGCTATAATTCATCGGACTATTCGATGAGACAATGGAACAACGGTCAAGTTCGCCCAATGGTCGACTGCGCTGAAGCACAGTCAGCAGAGCAGAAGTTAGAAGTCAGTCTGCAAAGTCAGAATGCACCGGACTGTCCAGTGTCGTAAGAATACAGAAGACTTCAATGGTCAACAGCTTCAAACCCCAACGGTCGGCTGACGTGGCACGCACCGGACAGTGAACAGTGTTGTATCCGATGCACCACCGGACTGTCTGGTGCACCACCGGACTGTCTGGTGTGCTCATCGATAGCAAAGTCAGCCAACGGTCAACGGCTAGGAAGCGGTTGGAGACTATAAATACCCCCAACCACCATAATTCAAGTCATCCAAGCATTACAACTTCTTCATTCAATACTAGAGCAAAAGAATAGATTCCAAAGACACAATCATAGCATCAAATCCTCTTCAAGCTCCAAAATCAAATCAAGTGCTTAGTGACTTGAGAGAGGGTGTTTTGTGTTTCTTTTGTTGCTCTTGTTGCTTGGTTCCTTTCTTTTTTTCATTCTAAACTTCTCAAGTGTTTTGTTAAGCAAGCGAGAGACACCTAAGTGTGTGGTGATCCTTGCGGGGTCTTAGTGACCCGTGTGATTAAGAAGAAGCACTCGACCGGTCTGAGTGACCGATTGACAGAGGGAAAGGGTTGGAATAGACCCGGCCTTTGTGACTGTAGGAAACGGGTGACGCCTAAGGGGGGTGAATTAGGACTTCTAAAACTTTCACTAAACTAGGCCACAAATAAATCCCTAGAGCAAAACCTATGCAAATAATCAAACTAGAAAGTACAAACTAGGTTTTGTCTAAGCGTTGCTATCTTTACCGCAATGGCTAAATTTTAATCTACACTATATAACTATGAATACAAGATTGAACTTAAATGCTTAATATAAATGCGGAAACTTAAAGAGCAAGATAGAGATGCAAACTCTTATGGATGACGCCAGTATTTTTACCGAGGTATCTGGAACCACGCAAGGTCCCGACTAATCCTCATTGGTGCTCCTACGCAAAGGGAAGCCCACGCGAGGGCCAAGCACCTCAGTCGAGTAACTCCGTAGAGAGCCACGGGCCTTCTCCACGCGCAAGTGGTGCTCCGCTTCTGGCTCCTCTCGGACACTCCCCACCGTCTCCACCATCGAGCTTCCGGCCGAAAACGCCACGGGCCTCGTTCCCTCCGATACACGGTGGTGACCGTAACACAAACGCGGTTGTCACGGTCTCGCAAGACTCTCGCCCCACTCGGTACAATTACAATGGCTCGCGCAAGAGTCGAGGGGTTGTGTGGTTTTACAAAACTCACTCAACTAACTAGGGTTCACCTAGAGCAAGCGCTGAAGCGGTCTAACTAACCTAAGCACTTCGCAAAGCACCTACGCTAATCACCGAGTGATTCTATTAAGCACTTGGGTATTTGAGCTCTTGGAAATGTGCACTATATGCCTCGGTATGTTGCTTGGGCTCCCACACCTTGAAATGGCTGGTTGGGTGGGGTGTATTTATACCCCGAACACAAAACTAGCCGTTGGAGGAAAGCTGCTGCTTTCTGTGGGGTCACCGGACAGTCCGGTGGGGTCACCGGACCGTCCGGTGCCCCTGTCCGGTGCATCTATCCGTTAGGTCTGTCAGAGCAGGTGACCGTTGGAGCGCAGGCTTTATGCACCGGACAGTCCGGTGGTCTTCCCTCCACGGTGCCACCTGGAACTAGCTGTTGGGCTGCGGTTCCCTGGTGCAACGGATAGTCCGGCGTGTGGCACCGGACAGTCCGGTGCTCCTGTCCGGACAGTCTGACTGGCAACACTTCTTCTCTTCTTGGACTTTCCTTGATCTTCTTAATGTCTTCTTTTGAGGTGTTGCCTTCCTCAATGTCTTGGTCCAAGTGACTTTAGCATCCTGTGAACTACAAACACAAACACTAGCAAACACATTAGTCCACAAGTTGCGTTGATCATCAAACACCAAAATCTATTTAGCCAAATGGCCCGGTATCCATTTTCCGTACAATCTCCCCCTTTTTGGTGATTGATGACAACACAACTAAAGCAAGCAAATATAAGAAACATTTTGAGTGAAAATATGCTAGGATGCATGTTTGTCCCCACAATGTGATATTATAGACTTAAGCCTCCCCCTAACTCCATAATTCACTTACTTCCTATTTTAGACCAAAGAATCAAAACCACTTGAAGAAATAAAATTTTAAATTGGTAGTGTTTAGTGTTTGATACAATTTTCATTGCTTTGGTCCCTAAACTTTTCCCCCTTTGGCATCAACCACCGAAAAGGAAGACATTAAAAGCATGTAGGAAGCAAATTAGACTTGCCCTCATAAAGGATTTGTGATACCAATTGTAGGATACCAATTGAAACACTAAATTGTTACTCCCCCTAAATGAGTGTTCTCTTTAGAAAGAAATTTCTCCCCCTTTTTAGAGACGAAGAAATACCCCCCTGACAGAGATCTTGTACTTAGGAAAAAGCATGTGAAAAATAGAGGTGCAAGACATGATTTGATTAGACTAACTTCCTTATGCATAGGTAACAGAATATGATTTAACCACTTATGCATGTATAGCAACATGGAAGTATAAGATATAAAATATAGTCTAACCAAATGTTGGAGAAGACATGTAAGTAATACTAAATGTAGTCTTAAAGTTACCAAGAACGTCAATTGCAAACCAATTGAAGACCAATGGCAGGCTTGGAGACATAAAAATTCTTGTAGATTTGCAGTGGAAGCTTGTTGTCTTTCTCCGGGGACTTCATTTTCCTTACAATGAGACTACTACATGAAATAGTCTTCAAAACAGGTATTAGTCTCAAAGTCTTAGATTATAGAGTAACCTCCCCCTGGTTGTGTGTATACAAGTTTTGAATACTTGTAGGAGACATGCACTTTGATTTGATATCAAGAGGGGCAAATTTTCTATAATCCGAGCTTTGGCACATATAAGTTAAATGATACCAAATGTAGGATGTAAGATTTTTAAAGCATTGGTGTCATTTACTTAGGAATGTTCAATAAGCTATGTGCCGTGCTTAACTAAACAGTTTAGACCATGTAGGTTTGCTCATAAATATGAATTGAAAACAAGCAATCCTACCATGTGATTTACCTAGTATGCATGCATTTAGACAAAAGTAAATACCAATTGTAATACTAGGCATGAAAGATAAACTAGATGCAAGATAAGTAGATACGCATATCTAAAAATAAGGAATACAATAAATCTAGTTACTTTAGTCATGGGTGGGGAAATTTGGGTTCAAAATATTCACTAACCCACTTGGCAATAAACTTGATCCAATATGATGTATCCCATGATATACATCTCAACTTTACCAAGTCTCCAAATTCTCCGATGTCCTTCGGACTACTCACTTCCCTTTCGGGATCCAAACCTTCTTGGTGCTTTTCATAATTGAATTTTTTTTGTTTGGCACCCAGATGCGTTTGGCTCCCTTTCCTTTGTTAGCTTGCTTGTTGGCCTTGATTGCTATCACCTTTCTATTCTTTTTTTTCTTGATCAAATATGGTGTAGCATCCTATTTATCCACCTTTTTGATGTAGGTGTTGGAGATTTTGCTTGTTGGCTTTTGCTTGAGCTTTTGCCTTTGCTTATCCCTGGTCATTGCCTTGCATTGAAAAGACTTATGGCCTTCCTTGTGGCATAACCTACAAATCACGGTTTCTCCGTCCATAGGCTTGTTCACTCCCGCAGTGGTGTTATCCTATGGAGGTTGGATTTGTTTGGCTTTGCCTTTCTTGCCATACAGAGCCTTGCCAAGGCGAGCCACTTCTTGCCTTAATTGCTCATTTTCCTTTGCAACCTCATCTGAACATGTTTCTACAACAATATTCTCAACAAGAACTTGGTTGCAGGAGTTAGAATCATCAACTAAATCAAAGCAAGAAGTAGAAGCATCTTTTTTAATAATTTCAAGAATTTCAATTAAAGATGCCCCTGGGGTGCTACCAATGTTTTCTAGCTTAGTAGTTAGCTCATTATTGTGTATGCTAAGAACTTCCATTTTCCCTAGCAAATTTTCAATAGCTTCTTGGGAGCTAGCTAACTTAGTCTTAAGTTTTCATTCTTTTTAATAAGGCCATCAACGGTAGCAGTGGATGGAGCACTAGACTCTAATTGCTCAATTTTAGTTGATAGCTCACAATTCAAATTTGCAAATGCTTCAATTTTTTCTAGCAAACCTCTGTAGTCATTTTGAGAGCTAATCAACTTGTTTGTCAAGGTTTTAAGTTGAGCCTTTTGCTTAGTGCAAACATCCTGGAAAATTTTAACGGCTTCCGCAAGCTCATCTATGGAGGGCTTTCCCTCACCTTCATCATCACTACTACTTTCATCACTAGAGGATGGAATGCTCATTTTACCTCTTGCCATAAGGCATTTGCGTGATGATCATGATGAGCGTGATGAGGACCGGTGGTTGCATGTCCTTGGAGGTTCATCTTCGCTTGAAGAATCATTCCAAGTTTTGATACTTGTTAGCGCCTTGCCTTTGCCCCTCTCTTTTTTTGGTTTGGCCATAGTTGGACAGTTGTCCCTGAAGTGGCCCTTCTCCCTGCATGCGAAGCATCCTCTCTTTCTTTGCTTTTTCCTGTCAATGTTAAAGAGAAGATCCTCTACCTGCAGGGGCACACCCATTAGATTAATCTTGCGGATCATCCCCATTACCTTTCCGACGCGTCGGATTGTTTCTTCGTCCTCGGAGGATGATGTTGATGGTTGATTATCTTCCTCATCATCACTCTCTTCTTCTTCCTCTTCTTCACTTGAGGAACTTGGAGTGGAAGCCTTATTTTTACCCTTCCTTTCATCACATGCAAAAGCATATGGTCTTGAGGAAGTTAGCTCCTGTCCCCAACACATTTTTCGCGACATCTCAAAGGCCGTGATTTTTCCAATCACGATGGTCGGGGTCATTGCACCCAAGTCCTCCATGTTGTGAAGAATAGTGATGATGCTCCCATATCTTTGTTGCGGTAGTAGGGAGATAATCTTCCTCACAATGTCCACATCACCTAGCTTATTAATGCCAATAGAATTGAGCTCATTGATAATTAGATTCAAACGAGAATACATATCTCTAACAAGCTCATTTTCTTTCATAGCAAAAGAATTATACTCATTTAAGACTAGGCAATGTTTTTGCTCACGGACATTGGATGTGTCGTCATGGAGCTCATGCAATTTTAGCCAAATCTCATTAGCATTTTTCAAAGTAAAAACTTGATTGAAAATATCCATGCTAAGAGATTCATACAAGCAATTTTTGGCTCTAGCATTTAGATGAATTTCTTTTTCCTCACTCGTGGTGGGTTTCTCGGGATTCTTGGGAGGTTTCATCCCATCACGAGTGACTCTCCAAACACCTAGATCAACAGCCTCTAGGTAACAAGCCATTCTAGCACTATAATATAGGAAGTTAGTGCCGTCGAAGTGTGGTGGCCTATGGGTATCCATCCCTTCCTCCAAAAAGCATCGTCTCTTTTAGCGGTGAAGCTAAAGCGTTTCAAATGAGCCAAACCAAGCTCTGATACCACTTGTAGGAAACGGGTGACGCCTAAGAGGGGGGGGGGGGTGAATTAGGACTTCTAAAACTTTCACTAAACTAGGCCACAAATAAATCCCTAGAGCAAAACCTATGCGAATAATCAAACTAGAAAGTGCAAACTAGGTTTTGTCTAAGTGTTGCTATCTCTACCGCAATGGCTAAGTTTCAATCTACACTATATAAGTATGAATACAAGATTGAAACTTAAATGCTTAATATAAATGCAGAAACTTAAAGAGCAAGGTAGAGATGCAAACTCTCATGGATGACGCCGGTATTTTTATCGAGGTATCTGGAACCACGCAAGGTCCCGACTAATCCTTGTTGGTGCCCCTACGCAAAGGGAAGCCCACGCGAGGGCCAAGCACCTCGGTCGAGTAACTTCGTAGAGAGCCACGGGCCTT
Organism: Zea luxurians; assembly: GCA_029449295.1. Taxonomy (NCBI): domain Eukaryota; kingdom Viridiplantae; phylum Streptophyta; class Magnoliopsida; order Poales; family Poaceae; genus Zea; species Zea luxurians. The sequence continues at coordinate 87,283 of JAOPSE010000181.1, forward strand.
CTCCATGCGCAAGTGGTGCTCCGCTTCCGGCTCCTCTCGGTCGCTCCCCGCAGTCTCCACTATCGAGCTTCCGACCGAAAACGCCGCGGGCCTCGTTCCCTCCGGTACACAGTGGCGACCGTGACACAAACACGGTTGTCACGGTCTCGCAAGACTCTCGCCCCACTCGGTATAATTACAATGGCTCGCGCAAGAGCCGAGGGGTTGTGTGGTTTTACAAAACTCACTCAACTAACTAGGGTTCACCTAGAGCAAGCGCTAAAGCAGTCTAACTAACCTAAGCACTTCGCAAAAGCACCTACGCTAATCACCGAGTGATTCTATTAAGCACTTGGGTGTTTGAGCTCTTGGAAATGTGCACTATATGCCTTGGTATGTTGCTTGGGCTCCCACGCCTTGGAATGGCCGGTTGGGGGTGTATTTATAGCCCCCAACACAAAGCTAACCGTTGGAGAAAAGTTGCTACTTTCTGTGGTGCACCGGATCGTCCGGTGGGGTCACCAGACCATCCGGTGCCACTATCTGGTGCGCCTATCCGTTAGGTCTATTAGAGCAGGTGACCGTTGGCGCGTAGGATTTATGCACCGGACAGTCCGGACGTTACACCGGATAGTCCGGTGGTCTTCCCTCCACAGTGCCACCTGGAACTAGCTGTTGGGCTGCGGTTCCCTGGTGCACCGGACAGTCCGGCGTGTGGCACCGGACAATCCAGTGTGCCACCGGACAGTCCAGTTCTCCTGTCCGGACAGTCCGACTGGCAACACTTCTTCTCTTCTTGGAATTTCCTTGATCTTCTTAATGTCTTCTTTTGAGGTGTTGCCTTGCTCAATGTCTTGGTCCAAGTGACTTTAGCATCCTGTGAACTACAAACACAAACACTAGCAAACACATTAGTCCACAAGTTGCGTTGATCATCAAACACCAAAATCTATTTAGCCAAATGGCTCGGGGTCCAACCTCCTCAATGGGGAGTAAGTTCTTTGGAACCGAACCTCGAGAAAGAAATCACTGTTTTCATTTGTGTTGATCTTCATCACTCTATTTGTTTCTTCCCTCTCCTCTCTCTCTAAAGTTCTATTGCTCATATTGTTTTGAGTTAGCTCCCAAAGTTATCCGCATTGATTGAGCAACTCATAGCAAGAACAACTATCTTCCGCACTCTGAATTCAATATTATCTATTTCTAACCCTAACCCTGGGTGAAGTGCGTGTTCATAGTTTATAATTTTCAGGTTTCGCCTATTCACCCCCCCTCTAGGCAACTTTCATTTGGTATCAAAGCATAGTGCTTCATTAGAGTCTAATAACTCGAAGTGATGCTGGGAGAACACACCATAAGGGAGATGGTCATCGGCGAAAAGCCCGAAGCTTTGGGAAAGAAGAATGAAGAACAGACTCTATCGAAGGAGGCCGGCGACAAGCACAAGGAGCACAAGGAGGAATCCGCCGGCTCCATCAAGTCACCTAGGAAGGGTTTCAAGAAGAAAAATAAAATAAAGAAGGTGGTCTACTACGAGACTGACTCTTCATCACCTTGCACATCTGGCGCCGAGTCTACATCTTCGAAGTGCCAAGAGTGTAAGAAGTATAGTAAGATGCCCCTTTGCTATCCTCGCATTCCTGAACGTGCTCCTCTACTTTCCGTACCCCTAGGCAAACCACCATATTTTGATGGTGAAGATTATTGTATGTGGAGTGATAAAATGAGGCACCATCTAACCTCACTCCACAAAAGTATATGGGATATTGTTGAATTTGGAGCGCAGGCACCACAGGTGGACGATGAGGACTATGACTCTGATGAAACCGCCCAAATAAGGCACTTTAATTCCCAAGCAACATCTATACTTCTCGCCAAAGAGGAGTACAACAAGGTGTAAGGGTTGAAGAGTGCCAAAGAAATTTGGGACGTCCTCAAAATGGCAAATGAAGGGGATGAGGTGACCAAAATCACCAAGCGCGAAAGGATCGAGTGAGAACTCGGTCGATTCATTCTCAACAAAGGAGAGGAGCCACAAGCAATGTACAACCAGCTCAAGACAATGGTCAACCAAGTCTGCAACCTCAGGAGCACCAAGTGGGATGACCATGAGTTGGTCAAGGTTATTCTAAGATCTCTTATTTTTTGTAATCCCACTCAAGTTCAATAAATTCGTGGAGATCCTAGATATAAACAGGTGTCTCCCGAGGAGGTAATTGACAAGTTTGTGAGCTTTGAACTTATGATCAAAGACTCCAAACACATTGTCAACTTGGAGCAAGGCGCCACCTCCACATCCGAGGTGCAACCCGTTGCATTGAAAGCAACAGAAGAAAAGAAGGAAGAGTCTACGCCAAGTAGACTCCCAATCAACGCCTCCAAGCTCGACAACGAGGAGATGGCTCTTATCATCAAGAGCTTTCGGTAAATCCTCAAGCAAAGGAAGGGGAAGGACTACAAACCCCGTTCCAAGGTGGTTTGCTACAAGTGTGGTAAGTCCAGTCACTTTATTGTAAAATGTCCATATACAAGTGACAGTTATAGGGACGACGACAAGAAAAGGGAAGAAGAAGATAGAAAAGAAAAGATACTACAACAAGAAGAAGGGTGGCGAAGCGCACATGGGGCGGGAGTGGGACTCCGACGAGGACGCTGCCAACATCGCTGTCAACAAAGGCTTTCTCTTCCCCAACGTCGGCCACAAATGCCTATGGGTAAGGATGGCAAAAAGAAGAAGGTACATCCAAGAGATACCCCAAATACACTACTTCCGATGATGAGGGTAGCTCTAGTGATGATAATGATGATTTAACTTCTCTTTTTGCAAACCTTACCAAAGATCAAAAGAAAAAGATTAATGAATTGTTAGAGATCATTAACGAGAAGGATGATATCTTGGAATGCCAAGAGGACTCGCTTGTTAAGGAAAATAAAAAATTTGTTAAGCTAAAGGGTGTGTATGCTCTTGAAGTAGAAAAATGTGAAAACTTGTCCAAAGAGCTTATTATTTGCAATGATTCAATTTCTTGTCATAGAACTGAGAATGCTAATTTAATTGCTAAGATTGAAGAATTGAATGCTTGCAAACCCTCTACATCTACTATTGAGTATGTCAATATTTGCACTAGATGTAGAGATGTTAACATTGATGCTATGAATGATCATCCTGCCATGATTAAAGAACAAAATGATCACATAGCTAAATTAAATGCTAAAATTACCGAGCATCAGCTTGAGAATGAAAATTTTAAATTTGCTCATAGTATGTTGTATAATGGGAGACACCCTGGCATTAAGGATGGTATTGGCTTCCAACAAGGGAGCCAAAGCAACATCAAGCTTAATGCCCCCAAGAACAGGCTTTCTAACTTTGTAAAGGGCAAGGCTCCCATGGTTCAGGATAGAGAGGGTTACATTTTGTATCATAAAAACTATCATGAGCACAAAATTAGGAGAATTCATGCTAGGAAATCTCATATTGTTTCTCATCATGCTTATATGTATAGTAATGAGAGGTCAGTGATATTAGAATCATGACCACACATACCCTCAGTATGTAGTATATCATTCTGTACAATCCCATGAAGTGTGCTACAGAATGATTAGTGTAAGTGACCATTAATCTCTATTGATCGACATTTATCAAACAGCAGGTCCAACTTACCAGAAGTATGTCATTGATCTTGTACTTGGGGATCTTCTATAGATATCCAAGATCGGTATATCCAACCATAACCAGATCATGAGTACTCTTAGAGAACATAATTCGATCTCATGTGGTGTTAGCTAGCAAATCATTGCAAAGCAATATCCAGCTGGATGCTCTTGCAAGATACAATAGCACATCTCATGATCCGAGAGAATCAAATAACCATGATTACCTCATATTGAATTTCTTCAATATATGTTGGATATCGACAAACTTTGTATCCAAGATACTTAAGAGAGTTTATTTTGAATTGAAATTCTCTTTCAATTCATATCCTCTATCTTGAACTCCGTCAATAAGAAATGTATGTTTAGAAATATGATTCACATATTTACACTAAACATACCATTCTTCGTGTATCCATTCGAAAGGAAGGATTCACTAGGTCGATTGTACCATATTTGACCTGAATGCTCTAAGTCACAAAGACTTTCCAAGCATTGCAAATTTGTGATTGGTGATTAGATATTTGGAATCATTCAAGACTCCACAAATACCATAATTCGGTGACCACATATGCATATGTTGTCACTACATTTATCAACTGCACAGATAGATGATTTACTACCTGTTGGGGGTCTGCTTCGTCGTCGAAGGTCCTAAGAGAAGAAACACCTTCAGAAGATCAAAGCAGAAGCGGTGCCGAAGCTACAATCCAGGGTGCTTCGGCATGACAACGCGCCTTGAGACGAAGGACAACACCGACTTAAAGAGTAAAAGACTATTTAGTCCATGATAACTTGTGTCATGGTTATGATTAGTTATCAAGGGCACAAATGTAATTTTGTCTGGGCTGCGTCCCGTGCCTATAAATAGATGAACAGTACCCTTGTATTGTTCACGCGAACTGGCATTCACTCGCACGTCATCTGGATTTTCACCTTCTACCAAGCCGAAGGTACAAATGTAATACGATATTGTTCATATTTGTTCATGATGATATAATAAAAATATCTCAATGATGTCCTGTAATTATTCATGTTATTTTCCATATTTCATATGCTTCTACTTTCATTGTTATAATACTGAGATGAAGGTACGTCCTTCATAACCTTCGTCTGAAGACCATTATATCCTAAGGGAGATAATGCTTCGAAGGACAAAGGTCTTTAACCATTAATACTTTGTGTTGCCTTGTTCTTATCTCATAGCATTTGAGAATAAGTCCCCAACATTGGCGCCCACCTCCGATGAACTCACTTCCACTATTGAGCTGATGGCTTCATTCAACAACCAAGCTGAAGTACCTTCGGCTACGAAGCTGGTGTTTCCGATAACAGGTGGTTCAAGTTCGGAACTGGCTAACAAGAAGCAGAAGAAGGAAGCGCAGAGAAGGGTACAACATGTTGGGGTGCAAGGACCCTTCATCAAATCAAAATGGTCCCACATCCCAATCACCTTCTCCCAGGAGGATCTTCAGCTTAAAGATTACCCTCATAATGATGCTATGGTCATATCTTGTGTCATCAAGGGATTTTTGGTCCATAATGTTCTGGTTGATACAGGCAGTGCAACGAATATCATATTTGCTAAGGCCTTCAGACAGATGCAAGAGCCAGAAGACAAGATTCATGATGCTACTCACCCTCTTTGTGGCTTCAGAGAAAGGCAGATTGTAGCACTCGGCAAAATCATAATGCCAGTTATCTTTGGCTTTGTTCATAACACAAGGACCGAACAGGTTGTCTTTGATATTATTGATATGGAGTACCCCTATAATGCAATCATTGGTCATGGAACACTTAATGCCTTTGAAGCAATACTTCATCCAGCATATCTATGCATGAAGATACCTTCGGAACAAGGGCACATTGCTGTTCATGGAAGTCAAGAAGCTGCCAGAAAGGCCGAAGGAAATTGGACAGACTCAAAAGCAATTCACAATATAGATGGAACCGAAGTATGTGAACAGTCCAAATATAAAAGAGAGAAGGTTGCTTCGGCGGATCAGCCGAAGCCTATGCTTCTATGTGAAGACATAGCAGAGCAAAAGGTATTGCTGGGGTCTCAGCTATCTGAAGAACAAGAGAAAACTTTGATAAGATTTTTATTCAACAACAAAGATGTCTTTGCTTGGTCAGCCAATGATCTCTGTGGTGTCAATAGAGATGTCATTGAACATTCACTCAATGTGGATCCATCCTTCAAGCCAAGAAAGCAAAGGCTTCAGAAAATGTCTGATGATAAAGCCGAAGGTGCTCGGAATGAAGTGAAAAGACATCTCAGTGTTGGTGTCATCAGAGAGGTGAAATACCCAGAATGGTTAGCCAATACTGTTATGGTGAAGAAGGCCAATGGCAAATGTAGAATATGTATTGATTTTACAGATCTTAACAAGGCTTGTCCGAAGGATGAATTCCCATTGCCAAGAATAGATTCTCTAGTAGACGTAGCAGCTTCTTTAGAGCTCATGAGTCTACTGGATTGTTACTCTGGCTACCACCAAATCTGGATGAAAAAGGAAGATGAGCCAAAAACTAGCTTTATAACCCCCAGTGGCACATATTGCTATCTTTGGATGCCTGAGGGGCTCAAGAATGCTGGAGGAAGCTTCAGCAGAATGACAGCCAAGGTCCTTCATTCTTAGATAGGCAGAAACGTGCTGACCTATGTTGATGATATCATAGTGAAAAGCACGAAGCAAGAAAAATCATATTGCTGATTTGCAAGAAACATTTGCCAATTTCAGGCAAGCTGGCCTGAAATTAAATCCAGAAAAATGTGTTTTTGGAGTGAAGAAAGGCAAGTTCCTTGGTTGTCTGGTATCAACAAAAGGAATTGAAGCTAACCCAAGCAAGATCGAAGATATCCTTCGGATGGAGCCACCAAGCATGAAGAAAGGGGCTCAACGACTGGTAGGAAGATTAGCATCATTAAACAGATTCATATCTAGATCAGCGGAAAGAAATCTGCCATTTTTTGAAATACTGAAGTCAGCCGAAGTCTTTCAATGGGGCCCGGCACAACAAAAAGCTTTTGAAGAGTTGAAACAATATTCGATTGATTTAATAACATTAACTCCACCCGCGCCAGGGGCTCCATTGCTCTTATATGTGGCAGCTTCGCATTCTGCAGTGAGTGCGGCACTGGTACAGGAGAAGCTAGATGGTCAGGCTAAAAAGCAAGCTCCAATATACTTCGTCTCTGAAGTTATAAGTCCATCAAAGAAAAATTACACAGAATTGGAGAATGTATTATATGCTGTGTTAATGGCTTCCAGAAAGCTTTGGCATTATTTTCAAGCATACCACATAATTGTTCCTTCGTCACAACCTCTAAAGGACATCATGAGGAACAGAGAGGCTACTGGAAGGATTGGAAAATGGGCTGCAAAGCTTAATGAATTCACCATTGATTATGTGCATAAATCTTCAATTCAATCCCAGGTGTTAGCAGACTTCATCGCTGACTGGACGCCAGGGGCTCAGGAAGAAGAGATAAATAAAGATGCAGAAGCTTGGACAGTGTTCTGTGATGGTTCTTGGGGAGCCTTCGGTGCAGGAGTAGCTGCTGTTCTAGTAGTACCTTTGAAAGTCAAAACATGTTATGCAGCCAAGCTAGACTTCAGTTGTACAAATAATATTGCCGAATATGAAGCACTCCTGTTGGGGCTTTGGAAGTTAAGGGCAATGGGAATAAGAAGGGCTATTCTAAAAACTGATTCTCAAGTCATTTCTAGCCATATAGATAAAAGTAGCAAGGCAAGAGATCCGAAACTTGAAAAATATCTGGATATAGTCCGAAGGTTGGAGGCTTCCTTCGAAGGTTTCTCTGTCAAGAACATTCCAAGAGGCAAAAATGAGCATGCAGATCTGTTAGCCAAATCAGCGGCTCAGGGGCTCCCTCTACCTTCGGAAGTATTTTTTGAAACAATAAAGGCACCTTCGGTTGAACTCATGGAGAGAGCAGTGCTCGCCATTTCTCCAGTACATAGTGAAGATTGGAGGACTGAAATCATATCTTTCCTCTAGGGTAACTGCCTCTCGAACGACGAAGTTTATAATAAAAGAATGGAAGCAAGAACAAGACCGTATGTCATAATAGAAGGGGAATTATACAAACATGGAGTTTGCTCCCCCCTTCTCAAGTGTTTATCCAGAATCGAAGGTATAGAACTAATGAAGGAGATACATGCAGGATTGTGTGGATCTCATATTGGGTCTAGGCCTTTGCTGGGAAAGGTTTTTAGGCAGGGATTTTACTGGCCGACGGCAGCTTCGGATGCAGCAGATCTGGTCCAAAAGTGCGAAAATTATAAAAAATGTGCAAGAGACCAAAAACAACCTTCGTCATTAACTCAGTTAATACAACCAACATGGCCATTGCAAAGATGGGGCCTGGACTTGTTAGGACCACTTCCACCAGCGCAAGGTAATTTGAAATATGTCGTGGTGGCTGTCGGTGTTTTGGGTCCGACCGCACACCCGGGGTTGCCCCTCAAGGTGTTTTTAGGAGTAGGGCGGTATCAACGACTATAGCAGAATGGTTCGTGCTAGTTGCACGAGGGACAGTGGACGGTGTTTACAGGTTCGGGCCGCTTAGAGATGCGTAACACCCTACGTCCTGGTGAGTATGCTTGGTGAATGAGGTTACAAGAGAGCTCTCTGAATCGAGACTGCAGAGAGTTGAAGTGGGTGGCTCGGTAATAGGGTCGATCGATCTGAAGGGGTGCCCCCTAGGCCTTATATACTCGGCCGTGGGGCAATACACGTGGATATGATAACAATGCGTAGCTAAAGGATCGGTACTTGCTTGAGTTTATCTCCCTGTAGTTCCGCCGACCTATCCTCGCGTGGCTCCATTGCATGGGGGCTCCGGCGCGGGAAGGTCGGATCTCTGTTGTGATCGTTCGCTCGGCGTTGTGGGCCGTCCAGGTTTGCACCAATCCGGCCTCGTATCAATCTGCTTTGCTGATTGTTCCTCCCCAGGCCCACGAAAGAATGGCCTTACGATTTATTGGGCCCTTGGGCCTTTCGTGAGGTCTTTTACTCTTTTAGTGGACCCGGGGGATATCTGTCCCCCACAAGCCCCCGATCTTTGGGTTAATTTAGAGGTAATCAGCCCAAAGATCCCAGGTCCAGCTTGCAGGCGATTTGAAAAGAATGACTTCTTACTGTCTCCTCCTGCTTTGATCTCTCGTAAACCGAAGCTTTGTTTCGTCCTCGTGCCTTAGAGGTCGGCATTTCGTTTTGTAGGACCCTGAACTTCATTGGGTGCACCGGAGGTGCACCCAATGGGTGTAGCCCCCGAACTTCGAGTAGATTTTAGAAAATAATCTACTCGAAGGTCTTTACCAGAAACTATTTTCACTTTTACTCCTGCGTTTCGGTTGAGGGCCAGCCTTGTCTTTAATCTTGTCCCATGCCTTAGAAGTCGGCACTATCTTGGCTCGGAATGATAATCCATGGGGTGCACCGAAGGTGCACCCAATGGGTGTAGCCCCCGACCTTCAAGTGGATTTTTGAGGATAATCCATTCGAAGGTCTTCCTTTTGTGTCTTTTTGCTAAAGATTATCCTTTCTGCTTGTAAAAATCGGCATGATGTCATCCGCATTATGTCATCAATATTATGCTTCAGAGGTCAGCATGTATTTTGTCTTTTGCAGCCGAGTTCGCAATCCATCCATATCTTGCTAGGTAGTGTAATTTATTTGCTCTGCGACTGATTGGACATTTGATGGACGTTCTCTGTCTAGTCTTCAAGTCGCTTCTATCGGCCATATTTTGTACTTCACTGGCTATATTTGGCTTTCCTCTGATCCTCGCTGATATCTCATTTTTGTCTTGAGGCATTCACTGCATGCCCTGCACAGATGTGACCGTTTTGAAAAATATACAGATAATTCCTGGGCGTCCCCCCCAATGGGTGTGGGCAAGGGACGGCTAGGTACGCTGAGTGTTTTAGCCGGCTGCTTCTGAGTAGTAATGTGATGCGACGGCGGGTGTAATCATATCCTCCACGCTGTTGACTAGAGTCCCAATGGGTGTTGTGTTGCGTGAAACGGCGTCAGCCGCCTGACGTGTCTTCAGACGGGTTGAAGTGCTTATTGAATGCTTTGTGACTGTTCAGTGACCACGGTTGGAGGTGAGCGGTTGCCTTCTTTTCCTATAAATAGTGCCTTTGCCTGCCTGGTTTTTTCACATCTCTCGTTGTTCTCCACTGCTCGCTTTCTTTCTTCTACCCGCATTTCCACCATGGGCAAGAAACGCAAGCGCGAGCCAACTCCTCCTTCTGAGGATTTTGGTGACTCGGAGTATTCAGAGGAGGAGTTCTCCTCTGAATCTGAGGGGTCTCTGGCTCCCATCCCCCTGCACGAGTCGTCTGACGACTCAGACGACTCCCAGGGGCTCGCGGCGGAGGTCTGGACGTATATCCGGGCCGTCGAGCGCTCTGGGCTCGAGGGCTCGGATGAGTCGGAGTACTCCTCGGATGAGGAGGACTCGGACGGTGGCGACGAGGACGAGGACGACGACGACGACAACGACGACGACGACGAAGGCGGTGGCGACGGTGACGGTGACGGCAGCGGCAGGGGCGGCGGCGGCGGCAGCAAGGACGGTGACGGCGGCGGCAGCAGGGGCGGCAGCGGCGGCGGCAGCGGCGGCAGCAGCAACAGGGCCAGTGGCTAGATGCCACTGGTCCTTTAGATGTTAGTATAGTATAGTTAGAATAATGTAGTAGTATTTAGTAGTGTAGAGTAGTATAGTGTTGTTTAGTAGTAGTAGTATAATGTAATATAGCAGTAGTAGTAGTAGGGAAGTATCAACTCATAATGAGTTGATTTGTAAATATTATATCTTCCCTTTAATGAAGAAATGGTGTTGGCTTCTCTGTGATGATTGCTCGTTGATATTCATAACTCGAAGTTCTTGAATCGTTCCTCTTCCCGCCTTTTTCGTGAAGTTAATTCCTTTGGAATAGTAAGTGAATAACTCGGACATCATATCGATGCTTTTAGAAGTAGTTGCCGAGTGACTTGTAGATGATGTCATAGTTTTTAAAGATAACTGCCGAGCGACTGAACGCCATGTCGGAGTTTTAGAGTTAACCGCCTAGTGACTTGAAAGCAACGTCGGCGTTTTAGAGGTAACGCCGAGCGACTGAACACGACGTCGGAGTTTTATAGACAACTGCCGAGTAACTTGAAGACGACGTCGGCGTTTTAGAGGTAACGCCAAGCGATTGAACGCGATGTCGGAGTTTTAGAGTTAACTGCCGAGCGACTGGACGCAATGTCGGAGTTTTAGAGTTAACTGCCGAGCGACTTGAAGACAACGCCGGCGTTTTAGAGGTAACACCGAGCGACTGAACGCGGCGTCGGAGTTTTAGAAATAACTGCCGAGTAACTTGAAGACGACGTCGGCGTTTTAGAGGCAACGCCGAGTGACTTGAGGGTGACGTCAGCATTTTAGATGTAATGCCGAGCGACTATGTCGGAGTGTCGGAGTTTTAGAAATAACTGCCAAGTAACTTGAAGATGACGTCGACGTTTTAGAGGCAACGCCGAGTGACTTGAGGGTGACGTCAGCATTTTAGATGTAATGCCGAGCGACTATGTCGGAGTGTCGGAGTTTTAGAGTTAACTGCTGAGCGACTTGAAGACAACGTCGGCGTTTTAGAGGTAACGCCGAGCGACTAATCACGACGTCGAAGTTTTAGAAATAACTGCCGAGTGACTTGAAGACGACGTCGGCGTTTTAGAGGCAACACCGAGTGACTTGAGGGCGACGTCAGCATTTTAGATGTAATGCCGAGCGATTATGTCGGAGTTATAGAGTCAACTGCCGAGCAATAGCGGGCTACACAAGACACTTTGAGGTTAATAGCCGAGTGATGATGTGGCGCACCGGTGTTTTGGAAATAACTGCCGGGTGATGATGTGGCACGCTGGTGTTTTGGAAATAACCGCCGGGTGCTGACTGGGCGCTTTTTGAAACGGTATCTGGCTCGGGAATATCCCATAAGTGCTGCGCTTTTAGCCGCCTCTGCTTTCCGTGCCCTAGTTCTTGCTTTCTTGCTTCCGAATCCTCTCCGCAATTCGCCTCCTACTCTGCTCGCCGGTAGAATCGAGATGGCGCCCAAGAGGAAAACCTCGAGTTCGTCCGCCGTGGTGATTCCTCCAATCGATCCCGACAGTCAGTTGCCTTTCGCAGGTAACCACATGTCCGTCATCTCTGAGTCTGAACTTCTCCACCTCGTATCCATCGGGGTTCTCCCTCCGAGGGAACTTTGCTCTTGGCGGATTTGCCATGGGGTTACTGTCCCAACTGAGGATACCCATGAGTCCGTGATTTATGCCCCTTTCCTTCTCCGCGGTCTCGGCCTTCCCATTTCTCCCTTTTTTCGCGGCCTCCTTGATTTCTATCATCTTAACTTGACCCATCTGAATCCCAATTCTATCCTGCAAATCTCCATTTTCGTTCATTTATGCGAAGCCTTTCTTGGCGTGCTACCACATTTCGGGTTGTGGAAGTACTTGTATCACTGTCGCCCTGGGATGGCCGGGGGACAACATCAATTGGTTGGGGGTGCCAGCTTGGAGATGCGCCGCAGGAAGAAGACTGAGTATCTCGAAATCCCTCTCAAAGACAGTATCAAGGGGTGGCGCTTGGAGTGGTTCATAGTTGAGAATTATGGAAACTCTCTTCCCCCCCAGTCGGGAAGACAGTCGGATGTTCGCACCCCAAGCTGGACCGAGTCTCCCACAGATCAGGAGGTAGCTGAGGCAGGTGCTTTGCTAGCTGAAGTTGGATTGCTGAAAGAGAGGGGTCTGACTGTTGAAGCTGTGGTTGCTGATTTTGTTTTTAAGAATATTCAGCCGTTGAAAGACAGGGCATACCCGGCTTATCTGTATCGAGGCCTAGCCGACTCAACTCGGGTCACTAACAGACGAATTCCCTCTACGGACTTGGTGAGCCGACTTGAGATGATCCTTAGAGGCAAAGTGTCAAATGTTGGTGCCCCAGTGGCCTTCTCAGCCTGGAACTTGCCTCCCCCAAAACCTTTACTCTTTTTGTGTCAAATCCTCCTGTCATTGATGGCAGTTTGGGCCTTAGAGTGCGGCCCTCTGCTGAAGAAGTTAGTGCCTTGGTTGCCTCACTTGGGGGGATTCCTGATGATGAACGGCAGGTCCATTTTGAGGTGCCCCTGAACCCTAGCGATGCGGAGATAAGTGCTATGCTTGATTTGCTGGCTGAAGACTCTTCTGACGCTGCTCCTGCTGGGGCATTGGTAGTGGCACCCCTCCCAGAGGCTGATATAACTTTAGATGCTCAGAAACCTGCCAGTACTCGCTCGAGGCGCCCTTGTCGAACCAATCATCCTGATCCTTCTGCTGATGAGCAGAAAAAGAAAAGGATACGCCTCCGGCGAGTACCCAGTTTGGATCGGGACGTTGGTACCTCGGTTCCTGATGCTGAAGAAGTGCCTGCGACTGAATTTACTGACGCTGACCCCAATGGGCGTACCCAATCTGTTGCTGATCCCAATGGGTGTGCTCCATCTGTTGCTGATCCCAATGGGTGTGCTGCCTGCATTGCTAATGTGGACGACGAGGAGGGAGAAGATGAAGTTCCTTTGACTCGGAAAAACAGTCGGCAGTTTATCGCTAGCGGTGAAAGTAGTGGAGTTCCTTCTCCTGCTTTGTCTGCTCTCATTGGTCTGCAAGAACTGTCCCTGGCCAATTTTGATTAGACTCTTGAGGATATGGTTCCAGAGGATTTGTTATCGGAGCCAGCAGATGATGGTGTGATGGAGGTTTGTGCTGATGTGCTTGATGCTGGGTTGAGGTCATCCCGTGCCTCGTCGACCTTAGAGCGCGATCTCGAGGGTCGGGAGACCGACTTGGATCGTCCTGGTCCCATGGAAGTGACTGAGGGCCCATTAGCCTTAGAGGTGGCTACCGCAGAGAGCTTGGATCCCAAGGATGGTGTTGACACGTACCCAGCCCCCGAGGATATTGTCGGGGATGACTTGATTCGGGTGGGAAGTGTAAGCCACTGCCCAGCCCCCGAGGGTGCTGCCGGGGATGATCCGGCTCAAGCGGGCAGTGCAAACTATGACCCAGCCCCCGAGGGTGTCCGAGCGGGGTCTCCCTCTTGTACTTCCATGGACGTTCATGCGGGGTCGCCTCCACACTCTGGCTGTATGGTGGTAGCCTAAGCCTTGGACCAGGAGGTCGCTTTAGAGGGTAGCGTCCCCACTGACCGAGTGTTGGGCTCTGTTGATGGCACCGAGTTGATTCCTGCTGGTTCGTTGCAAGCTGCTTCGGGTGGTGACCTTACGCCCGGTTATCAATTGATCTCTCCTGATTTGGGGATCCCTTCGTTCTTTTCCAACCTCCAGGTACTGTGATGTATTTTAGCTTGGCTTTTTACATTGCGTGAACTACTGTCATTACATTCATCTACTCTCCTCATCAGGCTTTGGTGAATGGGATGGCTGGCCAGCTGAGGTTACAGGGTGCTTCTGTCCCAGAAGTAGCTTCGTCACTTGCATGTGTCTCTTCAACATCGTGTCTCTGAATTGGAAGCGACCAACGCTGGTTAGTGCTTTTTTGCTTTTCTCTAACTTTGCTATAGACTGCTTTACATTCTGACCCCTTTTTTATTTTATTTGGTTGTCTCCTGCTAGGTATGACTCAGCAGATTTCCACTCTTGAGGAAAAACATTCCCGAGATCAGGCTGAAATGGCCCAGCGGTGCACTGACTTTGAGGAAAAGTACTCTCAAAGTCAGATTGAACTGGGTCAAGTCTCCGCTGCCTTAGATGATGCCAATGCACTGAGTTCTTCTCTTCATGCTCAGCTCAATTCTGAAAAGGTGATTTATGAAACTGTGCTTTGCCTTGTTGTGCTTCTATTACTTGCTTGGTGTTTGAGGGAGTTGACTTCTGTTTGCAGGAAGAAAAACGTATCCTTGCTGCTTCTCACGACAATCTTGAAAGATTGTATCGTGATTCCAGCAACTCGTTGACTATCTTGGAGAGGAGTCATCGCTTCACCATGGAAGAGTTAGACAACCAACGCTGTAAGCTGCAGGAATCTATGGATGAAGTGACCCGGCTCAAGCAGTTGATATCAGCGAAGGACGCTACTATCAAAGAACTCCGAGCTTCCAAGAAATCCATCGCCCAAGAGTTACAAACTACTCAGCTGGCTGCCAAGGTCGCCGAAGAAACTTCTGTTACTCTCAAAGCCCAGTGTGATAGAGCCATGGACAAGGCTATCCGGGCGGGGCGAATCTTGATGAGGAGACCCGGCGTGGTTGTTCCCGATGATATAAGGGCTGATGTGAATGCTGCCCCTGATTCCTCGAGTCGTCCTTCCTCGTCGATTGCTCCTGAGAAAAATATCACGAAATAGAAAAACACTTTGCGTGCTTTGAGCGCGTGGTTAGCATGGTCAGACATTTGTTAAAGGACGTCATTTCAGTATTTGGACGATATTGTTATTTTCATATTGTTTCAGAATTCATCAGATCATAAATTTGTAGTAGTAAAATGATGTGCGATGGTTTGAAATTTGTTTGCGGGATATAGAAGCCATCCTTATATGAGTAATTGTGATCTCGTCAAATCGCCTTAAGTCGCCACTGACTTAAGTCGATTGCTTCTGCTAATAGGGCGTAGTGGTCACCCTGAATTGCGTAGGCGCGAGCATGTTGCACCGCCTTAAGTCGTTACCGACTTAAGCCGATTGCTCCGTCAGCAGGGCATAGTGGTCACCCCGAGTCTAGTAAGCGTGAGCATGTTGCACCGCCTTAAGTCGTTGCCGACTTAAGCCGATTGCTCCGTTAGCGGGGCATAGTGGTCACCCCGAGTCAAGTAAGCGTGAGCATGTTGCACCGCCTTAAGTCGTTGCCGACTTAAGCCGATTGCTCCGTTAGCGGGGCATAGAGGTCACCCCGAGTCAAGTAAGCGTGAGCATGTTGCACCGCCTTAAGTCGTTGCCGACTTAAGCCGATTGCTCCGTTAGCAGGGCATAGTGGTCACCCCGAGTCAAGTAAGCGTGAGCATGTTGCACCGCCTTAAGTCGTTGCCGACTTAAGCCGATTGCTCCGTTAGCGGGGCATAGTGGTCACCCCGAGTCAAGTAAGCGTGCAAGTCAACCGTGAACAAGCTGAGTATCTTTGAAGCCTTTCTTTATTGATGACATAGTTCCATTTTACAGAGTACATCGTCGTCCCGATAGCTTTTGAAATACAGCTAGGGATAAAACTTCCTGAGGTGTTCTATGTTCCAGGAGTTCCCGACTTCTGTGCCATCCATCTGAGTGAGACGATATGATCCTGGCCGAGTGACTTCTGCTACCACGAAGGGTCCTTCCCATAAGGGTGACAACTTGTGCCGTCCCTCCCCTGTTAGAATTCGGTGGAGGACGAGATCTCCTACTGAGAAGGATCGTTGTCGCACGACTTTGTCGTGATAGCGTCTCAGAGTCTGCTGGTACCGTGCTGATTGAATTACTGCGTTCAGCCGTTCTTCTTCGAGTACATCAATGTCCTCCAGCCTAGTGGCTTCGACTTCTGCTATGCTCTCGAAGACCAACCTTGGGGCCCCGAACTTGAGATCAGCGGGAAATACTGCCTCTGACCCATAGACCATGAAGAAAGGAGTATTTCCATGTAGAGCCCGGCTTGGCTGAGTTCTTAGGCTCCAAACGACGTAGGGTAATTCCCTTATCCATTTCCCTGCGAACTTCTCATTTTTTTCGAAGACCCTCTTCCTGAGTGCCTCTAGTATCATTCCGTTGGCTCGTTCAACCTGCCCGTTGGCCCTCGGGTGCGCTACCGAAGCGTACTTGATCTGAATGCCTTTTTGCTCGCAGAAATCGAAGAATTCCGAACTTGTGAAATTGGATCCCAGGTCAGTTATAATGTTGTTTGGTATTCCGAATCTGAATATTATGTCTTGTATGAATTCCATGACCTTGGCTGAGGTTAAAGAGGCAATGGGCTTGAACTCTATCCATTTAGTGAACTTGTCGATTGCTACCAATACATGAGTGTATCCTCCTTGAGCCTTCTTGAAAGGTCCAATCATATCCAGTCCCCAGCATGCGAAAGGCCAAGTTACTGGTATGGTCTGCAGTTGCTGTGCTGGTAGATGTTGTTGCTTCGACAAGTACTGGCAAGCTTCGCACCTCTGAACTAACTCGGCTGCATCACTCTTCGCTGTTGGCCAATAGAATCCTGATCTGAAGACCTTCCCGACTAGTGTTCTGGATGCTGCATGTATTCCACATTGCCCAGCATGAACCTCCTCTAGAAGTTGCTTCCCAGTGGATGAGAGAATGCACTTCATGAAGGCACCCGATGCACCCCTTCTATATAACGTTTCTCCAATGAGTGTGTAGTGGGCTGACTGTCTGGCGATGCGTTCGGCTGCGTTTTTGTCACCTGGCTCCTCTTCATTCTTTATATATCTGATGATCGGCCTTCTCCAGTCATCGGGGTCTGACCTGGGTTGATCCACGATATTACATTCTTCTGCTTGATCTGTTGAGATGCTCGGTCGTGGTATTTCTTGCACGAAGACTCCGGGTGGAACCTGAGTTCGGCTGGATCCTAACTTTGACAATACATCAGCTGCCGTGTTTCGATCTCTCTCCACATGATGAAATTCTAGACCTTCAAACTTATCTTCTAGTTTCTGGACGGCAGTGCAGTATTTTCCCATTGAATCCTTTGAACAGTCCCATTCCTTGTTTATCTGACTTATGACCACCAGAGAATCTCCGTATACCATTAATCTCTTGATGCCCAATGATATGGCGATGTTTAGCCCATGGATCAGAGCTTCATACTCGGCTGCATTGTTAGAGGCTGGAAATAACAGTTGGAGGGCATATTTGAGGTGTTCGCCTCCAGGCGCGATGAAGAGAATTCCTGCGCCTGCCCCCTACAGCTTCAGCGAGCCATCGAAATACATTCTCCATACTTCTGCAGTTTCCGGGTTCTCTGGTATTTGTTGTTCAGTCCATTCTGATACGAAGTCAACCAATGCTTGGGACTTAATGGCAGTACGAGGTCGAAATTCAATGTCATGAGATCCCAGTTCACAGGCCCACTTGGCTATTCGGCCAATGGCTTCCGTATTGTGGAGAATATCTCCTATCGGAAAACCGGTGACTACTATGACTTTGTGGTCATCAAAGTAGTGACGCAGCTTGCGGGCAGTTAGAAGTACCGCGTATAATAGCTTCTGCACTTGAGGATACTTTTTCTTCGAGGGACCCAGAACTTCACTGATGAAATAAACGAGGTGTTGCACAGGGTAGGCATGTCCTTCTTCTGCTCGCTCGACTACCAACGCGGTGCTTACCACGTGAGTCGTGCAAGAGATATATAGCAGCAGGTCTTCAGCTGGTTGAGTTGACGTGGCTCGCCGTGGTGGTTTCAGTACTGGTGGGGTTGTCAAGAATTTTTTCAGTGCATCCAAGGCTTCCTGCGCTTCTGAGGTCCACTGAAACTTGTCCACCTTCTTGAGTAGCTTGTAAAATGGTAAACCTTTTTCTCCCAGTCTGGATATAAATCTGCTCAGAGCTGCCATACATCCGGTAAGTCGTTGAACCTTCTTTTGTGATCGTGGAGCCTCCATTTTCATGATAGCTTCAATCTTTTCCAGATTAGCTTCAATTCCCCGGTGGCTGACAATAAATCCGAGTAGCTTCCCTGCTGGTACCCCAAAAACACATTTTTCAGGATTAAGCTTCCACCGATACTGCCGTAGACTGTTGAAAACCAGCTGCAAGTCTTCGATGAAGTTTTCTGAGTTCTCTGTTTTGATTACCACATCGTCTACGTAGGCTTCCACACGCTTGCCCCAGTGATCGGCTAAGCATGTTTGGATGGCTCTCTGATAAGTCGCTCCAGCGTTTTTGAGGCTGAACGACATGGAGGTATAACAGAAAGCACCAAACGGAGTGATAAACGCCGTTTTTTTCCTCGTCTTCTTTCGCCAGGCTGATCTGATGGTATCCCGAATAGCAATCCAAGAAAGACAGCACAGAACATCCTGCGGTGGAGTCTACCACCTGATCTATCCTCGGGAGCCCGAAGGGATCCTTCAGACATTGTTTGTTGAGATCAGTATAATCAACACACATGCGCCAATCCACTTTATTCTTTTTGAGTACAAGAACAGGGTTGGCTAACCACTCGGGATGTAACACTTCTCTAATGAACCCAGCCGCGACCAAGTGGGCCAGCTCAGCGCGAATGGCCTCTCTCTTGTCGGGCGTGAAACGACGTAATTTCTGCCGGATCGGCCTTGCTTGTGGATAGACCTTCAGTTTGTGCTCGGCCAGCTCTCTCGGAACTCCTGGCATATCCGCAGGTTGCCATGCGAATATATCTCGGTTGTCTTGCAGAAACTGGACGAGCGCGCTTTCCTATTTATCATCCAGGCTAGAGCTGATGATAGCAGTTTTGCGTTCATCAGCAAATCCTAGATTGATCCTTTTAGTTTCTTCAGTCGGCCGCATAGAGGTCGCGGCTTGAGCTTCCTTCGCCGGTGCTGTGTGGTCTTCCTCAGGCTTAGAGTTTGCCTGGGTCGAAGAAGTCACCGACGGTTTGGCAGTGAGGGTCGCCTGGATGGCCACTCGAAAACATTCTGCAGCGCCTTGGAGGTCAGCACGCACAGTTATGATCCCTTGCGGTCCCGGCATCTTCAATATCATGTACGTATAATGCGGAATGGCCATGAATTTTGCCAGTCCTGGCCTCCCGATGATTGCGTTGTACCCGCAGTTGAAGTTCGCCACTTCGAACCTCTGGAACTCGGTTCTGTAGTTTTCCGGAGTCCCGAAGGTGACAGGCATGTAGATGTGGCCCAACGGGTATTCTCCCTCAGTTGGCACGATGCCAAAGAAGGGAGTGTCCGACTCGTGGAGTTCTTTGAGGTGAACTCCCAAGCCTCGGAATGTCCGGGGGAAGGTGACGTTGATGCTGCTCCCCCCGTCCACTAACACTTTCTTCACCCGGCTCTCTCGGATCACCGGATCGACGAGGAGCGGGTATTTGCCCGGATGGTCGAAGTTGAGCCATTGATCCGCCCTAGTGAAGGTGATCGGGTGCTCCGACCACCGGTATGGGGCGGGAGGGCCGGTGGTCGCCACCAGTATCTGGCGATCGTTGAGCTTTTGCTGTCTTTTGTTCTCCTGTGATCCGTGTCCGCCGAAGATGACGTTGACCTCCCTGTCAACGCGCGGGAAGGCTCCTCCTCCTCCCTCCTCCTGCTGCTGGGGTTGTCGTGGTTCTTCTGGTCCTCCTCGCGGCGGAGGAGGGGGTAGAGGTTGGAAGGGTCGGCCGTGCCCAACGGAATGCTTGAAGTCCTGGCAGTTCCGAAGAGTGTGGCGCATGTCCTTGTGGTACGGGCACTGGGCGTCGAGGATGTCGTCCAGCGTGCGCTCACCTCCACGAGGTCCTCCCCGAGCGCGAGAGGCAGGTGGTCCGGCGGCGTGCACCTCTTCGCGCGGTCTCTTCTCCCAGCGTTTGTTAGGTTGCTGGTTCGTGTCGTGTCGTGGTGCTGTTGGTGCGGGCTTTGCTCCTCCGATGAGGTCCTGGGCTCGCTCGTCGGCGGTGATGTAGAGGTCGGCTTCCCGGAACAGCTCCTCGGAGGTAGTTGGCGCCTTCTGTAGTATGGCTCGGACGAAGGCCGAGTCATTGGATCCTCTGTATAAGTCCTCGATCACGGCCGCCTCCGTGACCTCAGGGATACGATTTCTCATGGTCTGGAACCTTTTGAGGTACGATCGGAGAGTTTCATCCCCCCGGTGCTTGATGGATTTGAGGTCCCATGGTTGCGCCGGTTTGTCGGAGAGGGACTGAAAATTGGCAGTGAAGCGCTGACTGAAGTCGCTCCAGTCGTCGATGCAGTGTCGGGGTAGATGTCGCAGCCATTGCAGCGCGTCTTGCCCAAGGACAATGGGTAAGTATGCGGTCATCACGTCTTCGGATGCTCCGGCGGCTCGAGCGGCGGTAGTGTAGACGACCAGCCAGCCTCCTGGGTCCTGCTTAGGTTCATATTTATCAACATTGGATACCTTGAAGTTTGGGGGCCATTGAATGGCCCTAAGGCGTGGAGTGAGGGCTGACACTCCACATGTGTCCTCCTGTCGTCGGAGATGATGTCTGTCCCGGGGAGGGGAGTAGTTGTTGCGGTTCCTCGACCGTCCCCGGGCAGTTCCACCAGTCGAGGTCGTCGTTGATTCGGTTCTGGTAGTTTGACTCCGAGTGGGGATGCCATGATCCCTATCGTATTCCTCCCGGCGGCGTATCTCGTTCTCATGCCGTCGTTCGCGCGAAGCGTTGATAGAACTCCGCGCATCCTGGCGACTGTTGATGGCGTGCCGCAAGTCGTTCGGCGGGTGAGCGAGCGGTAGGAGATGGTTGGCTGCCTGGGTGAGCAGGCGTCGATAGCCCTCGGCATCTGGAGTCCGAGGGAGTCCGTCAGCTATCCGAGCTAGCACTCCTCCGACTTCACTCGGCGTGTTCATGGCTCGGGCGAAGTCGGGGTTCAGGTTACGGCCGAGTAGTGGATTTTCTCAGCATTGCCTCGCGTCTTGCTCGGCTTGTTCCTGAGCTCGTTGACGATCACGTCGTCCGGAGTTCCTTCGTTCCCTGAAGACGCGTTCTTCCGGAGTTTCTCCCATCTCCGACACCTCGTCTCGTGAGACGGGTTGCTCCGGATCCCGTTCTCCGGCTTGGTGATGTCTCCGGATGTTTCGGCGCCGATTTCTTCGTCGTCGGGATTCCCGCTGAGGTGGTTCCTCCCCAGGCGCGGTTGGTTCGTCGTCAGAGACGGGAGGTGACTCTGCTCTTCCGATGAAGAGAACGTCGGGGTAGAATGGCATAGCTGTCGTGGCGATCTTTTTTCGGAGAGCAGAGGGTAATGCTTCCTCGGTATTTTCGGAGTTCGTTGGAGGAGGCTTCCTTCCCGGTGGATCTGCAACGCGGTGTAGAATTCCCTTTTCGTCGGCTATGGATAAGACTGTTCCAAAGCAGAACATGGATCCACGACGGAAGGTGATCCTGCTATGGATGGTGACGGCCATTGAGCTAGCTTAGATCGTTGACACCCCCCTACCTGGCGCGCCAGCTGTCGGTGTTTTGGGTCCGACCGCACACCCGGGGTTGCCCCTCAAGGTGTTTTTAGGAGTAGGGCGGTATCAACGACTGTAGCAGAATGGTTCGTGCTAGTTGCACGAGGGACAGTGGACGGTGTTTACAGGTTCGGGCCGCTCAGAGATGCGTAACACCCTACGTCCTGGTGAGTATGCTTGGTGAATGAGGTTACAAGAGAGCTCTCTGAATCGAGACTGCAGAGAGTTGAAGTGGGTGGCTCGGTAATAGGGTCGATCGATCTGAAGGGGTGCCCCCTAGGCCTTATATACTCGACCGTGGGGCAATACACGTGGATATGATAACAATGCATAGCTAAAGGATCGGTACTTGCTTGAGTTTATCTCCCTGTAGTTCCGCCGACCTATCCTCGCGTGGCTCCGTTGCATGGGGGCTCCGGCGCGGGAAGGTCGGATCTCTGTTGTGATCGTTCGCTCGACGTTGTGGGCCATCCAGGTTTGCACCAATCCGGCCTCGTATCAATCTGCTTTGCTGATTGTTCCTCCCCAGGCCCACGAAAGAATGGCCTTACGATTTATTGGGCCCTTGGGCCTTTCGTGAGGTCTTTTACTCTTTTAGTGGACCCGGGGATATCTGTCCTCCACAGTGGCTGTAGAATACTTTTCTAAGTGGATTGAAGCAAAGCCTTTGGCTACAATAACTTCGGTTACAGTCCAGAAATTCTTCTGGCAAAATATCATTTGTCGCTTCGGCGTGCCGAAGGCTATAACTGTGGACAATGGAACACAGTTTGATGCCAAAACTTTCAAAAAATTTTGCAACCAAATTGGCACGAAGATTCATTTTGCATCAGTTAGGCACCCGGAGTCAAACAGGCTGGTTGAAAGAGCAAATGGTATTATAATAACAGGAATAATGAAGTTAATCTTCAATCAACCCAGAGGAAAGTGGCCAGATGAGTTGATTAAAGTGGTGTGGAGCCACAATACAACTATATCAAGGTCAACAGGTTTTACACCATTCAAATTATTGTTTGGTGACGAAGCTATAACCCCAGAAGAAGCCAAGGCAGGGTTAATTAGAACAGTAGCTTCGGTAGAGGATGAAGTTGATTATTCTGTGGCAAAGGATGCTATAGAAGGGACCAGACTTCAGGATGTGGAGAATATCAATAAATATCAAGCCAAAACAATAAAATGGCGTGACAGACAAGTTCGGCTGAAAAACATTAAGCCAGAGCATTTGGTACTTCGGAGAGTGGCCAATCCAGACACAGTAGGCAAGCTACAGCTGAAGTGGGAAGGACCTTTTCTAGTCGTATCTTCGTCAAGACCCGATTCTTACAGATTGAAGGATATGGACGACAACGACATTCCTAGATCTTGGAATGCGGATGAGCTTCATCGATATTATGTGTAACTTGATGTAATCTTTTTTCATTTTTCCTATGGCACCCTTTTCCTTTCCAAAGGGGGAGAAAGGTTTTTAATGGGGCCATAGTTTGTAATTTTTCCTTTTTTATCCAACTCTACGAGAGCAAAATCCCCCAAAAATATGTAAAATGTAAAATCTGAGCATGCACCATCTAGTGCAGAAAAAGAAAAAAACAGGGAGAAGCTCGAAAGTCGTCCCTAAGGGGATGCAGAGCACGACGAAGCTACAAAAAGTCATTCCTAAGGGAGCGCAGCATAAGTTTTCTGCTCAAAAGTCGTTCCTAAAGGAATGCAGAGCCAAATACCACCGAAATATAAGGCGAAGAAGTTCAAAAGATGTTCCTAAGGGAATGCAGAACTTATACTGAAAAGTCAACGGTGATACCGCCGAAATAGAAGGCGAAGAACTTCAAAAGACGTTCCTAAGTGGATGCAGAACTTACACCGAAAAATAAGCGGTGCATCTGAAAAATAAACGACAAAGAGATTTCAGCTATTCCTAAGGGAATGAAGAGTTTTGATGTGGCTTCATAAGCATGTGTCTGGACATTCATTTGCACAATACATCACATCATTCATTGCATTCATATACATTCATTTAGACATACATAGGATCATCATCATCATATCATACAAATACAGACAGTTGCTTCGGCTCTAATGATAAGGCTTTGGCGAAAGGAAAAGAAGCAGATTTATGCTTCGTTGTGTACGAAAAGAAGGGAAGGTGTTTTTCGCCTTCGGCTCAAAAAGTACAAGTTTCGTCCACATCAAAGCAGTTCACACATTGACGGAAAGGTAAAAATATATTACAAGGTATGGACAAATTTACAAAGTAGTATCTGATTCTTAAATTACAATATTTTTTACAAGAATAATTCAAAAATTTCTCTAAAGTTTTTTCATAGCAATGTCTTCGGCTTCAACACCATCCGCTAAGCTTCGGATCATCCACCAAGCTTCGGATCATTGCTCTTCGGCTTCGTCATCCTATACATAACAAAGCGTTATAAGGTAAATTCAAGTCTCAAGGAAAAGGTAAGCACAAGGTATGAGTTTATTACCGGTTTGAGGTGACGTCGAGCTTCGTCACCAGCTAAGCTTCGTCCACCCTTCGCCCAAATTTGAGTTACGAATCTGTTCCCAATGCTTCGGGCCAGGCCGGGGATGTCATTCAAGTCCGCTGGTGATAAGCTGAAGTTCGGCCTGTTTACAATATTCCCGTGTGTGCAACCAGCCTTCATAAAAGCAACAGCTGTGCCACGAAAAGCTAGCAAGGCGCAGAAGTCACCATGCCCAACTATGACTTCATCAAGAGCATCAACTTCGCCTTCAATATGATCGAAGATGCCTGGTAGGTCTTCAGTTGAAGGTTTAAACTTTTTAGAACTGGCTCCAACTGAGTTGAAGACCTGCTTCAGTCGTTGCACGCAACAGTTGCCGAAGTTCAGACATTTATCTTGAAGTTCACTGTTTAATTTAGCAATCTCGGCTTGGGCTTCTGCCAGCGAACCCTCCATTGTTTGGATCACAAAATCTTTCTTCTCCAGAGAAGCTTTGTGATCTTTAATTTTGGCCTCTAAGCCCTCAATTATAATCTCATTTTTCTTGTCCTCGAGGTCTTGTTGCATCCTCAAGGTTTTACTTAGTAGTAGACTCTAAAAAAATAACCTTCATCAGAAGCAACCTTCATCTCGAAAATAATAGAAAAGTTAAGGTAGGAATTTTACCTTAAAATTAGAATAAAACAAGCTACCGGCGATATGTTGCCACCGGTATCTGCTGAGATCAGCCTCAAGCTTCGGAAAGCCAACACTCTTCGATAGAGTGCTGACAACCTTCGCTCCAGTCCGGTCCTGGAGACATCCTAAGCTCTCTTCGTCAACGCCACCGAAGAGCAATGCTCCTGGTTGGTAGCGCATGATATTGCATAATCCCTTAGCTCTTCCTTCTCAGCTTTAGACAGCTTTTGCCCAAGTATGTTTTGAAAATTAAAATCCTTTTCCTCTGAAGTATCTTCGGCAATCTCCTTCTCGTTCCCCTTCTCTTTCCCGGGCGCTGGGGCTAGAGTCTCTTCGGTAGCTACAACAGTTTCTTTCGTAGCCATGTTCAAAAGCATCTTATCAATGTCAGAAAAAGTGCTCTCCAGATTTGTATCTTCAGCCGTCTGTTGGGGCGAAGGCAAAGACGTCACACTTCGCTCGAAGCCTTCGCTACAGCAGCTGAGCTAAACAAAACAGGTAGGGACACCCTTCGCTTGATCGGCACCAGACGAAGACCGGCGACGAAGGGCATCCCACAGTGCGGCCTCGTCCAGCTCAGAGGCCCACGTGCGATCCGGCCCATCGTAACGGGCCCCTCGCGGCTGCCGTGCGTTACGGGCCTAATTTGTAAAGGCATCCCTGTAATTACGGTCTGTAACCCCACTTTATGGGAATATTCTGGGGATAATCTAGGTAGCTGAGGGCACATGCGTCCTTAGCTCAAGGCGCTGCGCGCTCAGGTACCTATAAATACCCCTGCACAGTGCCCGTGAGAGGCCAGATTAACAGAGCTATTGCCATCTAACGCGAGAACCCTGTTGACGTCACTGTTCACCCTCGTTGGATCCCCTTGCAACTGAGAGCAAGTTCCAACACCATCTCAACTTCGACAGTTGCAACTTCGCCTTTTTTCAGCAGGTTTCCTGATTGCCGCAGGCTCCTCCTTCTTTTGTAAAAGCTTCATCAGTTGTGGCCCTAGTGGACTTAGCTTGAGAGGTAAAGATTCGGTCATTACCTTTAAAATTTCCTCCATGTCAGCAACAGGAGGCGTTGAAGGAACTTCTTCCTCTATATCAGTTGTTCTTGGCTTTGCAGCCGCAACTTTTCTTTTCTTCGGAACAATTGCTTTCGGCTCAGGGCTGGATTTTTTCTTCTTTAAAGCTTTCTCATCTTCTTCTATCATTCTAGCAGCTTGTCTCTTCATAACACTGACAACTCTTTTTCGCTTTGGCCCTTCGACACCCTTGCTTAATCGTTCATAGTCAGGGTATTCAAATTTCAGGGCATCCATTACTCGGTTCAGCCTTCGTTTCGGTCGGGTGCCGAAGGCCACGGTCATCAATTGATCTTCTTTCTTAGTATAGTTGCCCGAAATTTCATTGCACATAGCTTCAATCATTTCCAACCATTCTTGGCAAGGCTCTTTGAAATGTTTCTTGAACTTGAAGTGATAGGGCAGTCGAACAAGTTCATTCTTTTTCTTTTCTCCTTTAAGCTTCAGCATATTCCATTCCTTTAATGTCGAAAACACTCTATTGGCTAAGTATTCCTGCACCAAATCTCTAGTACCAATATGCTCAAACACAACTCGGAATTCGCCCACAGCTTCTCGGCATGGTGACCCTTGCAGCATGTCGCACAGGGGCCTAGTTAACCCGAAGGTTAGGACCAGTGGGCTCTGAACTATCTTCTCCTTCTTCTCATCAACCTTAACATAAAACCACTCATTCTACCAACCAGTTGGCCATTTGGTGCGATAGCTGACCACCGGAGTCTTCATATCTTTGCGATAAGCAAAGTTGTAACAGCTGAAATCCTCGTGAAGCCCATCTTCTCTAGCCTTCATCTAATAATGAAGCTCGTGCACCCGGCAGAAAGCTTTGGCAAGCGGCTCCACTCCTTAGCTTCGAAGAGCCCAGATAAAGACGCTGAGCCTAACGATGGCGTTAGGAGTCAGCTGATGAAGATAAATTTCTAAATCTTCCAAAACATCCCCAATCATTTCATGCAAAGGAAACCTTAATCCTGCTTTGAAGAAACTTCTGAAAACTACCACCTCATCATTTTCTGGCTTCAGAGTGGTTTCTTCCCCGCCAAAACGAATCAGCTTCTTCTCGGCTTCCCTGAAGTAGCCTAGCTTTAACATCATGGGCATATCAGCCGCAGAGACAGTAGACTTTCCAAAGTCCAAGTGGCTGGGTTTGGATGGCATGACGGTGTTATAATCTATCTCTTCTAGTCTTATTCATTAGCATTACCCTCTTCAATGTCAGCCTGTTCAGCTTCGCAAGCAGGTGCTCCTTCGTTAGAGGCACCCTCTGTTACAACTAGTCCCGATTGCCTCATTACTTTGGAGATTGGGGCAGTTTCAGCAGCTTCGGCCTCCTCTCCGTCGCGCGTAATTCTAGCTGTTGAACGCACTCTAGCCATTTGATACTGAATTTCTCACGGTTTTGATGAAGTTGATGACTTTTTGCAATTTTGCCGAAGCTCCCTCTTTTGACGAAGCTAAAACAAGACGATGCTTTGATTAAGAATACGATGAATAAGCTTTGGCTATGGTCAAATTTTTCAGCAGCACAATAGTGCAATAGTAATAAATTCTGTGGTAACTTCACACCTACCCGTCTGTTTATATAGTGCTGCAGGTGGGAAGGTGAATCGTCAAGCCGCTTGCACACGCTGAACAGTCGCCTGCAACCACTGAACGGTGGACCATAGTGCGTGAGAAGGTGAATCACCAGATCGCGTGTACCCGTTGTATGGTGGGACCATCTCGTACTTGGAATATTTAATCGTTTCTCGACAACGAGCTCAGGGAAGGTGTTTTTCGGACCTTCGGCATTCCGAAGCCTAAGAGAATTTTTCACGGGTCGAGCTCGTTATGAAAAACGATTTGGCACCGTGAAGGGGCTACTGTTGGGGGTCTGCTTCATCGCCGAAGGTCCTGTGAGAAGAAACACCTTTGGAAGATCAAAGCAGAAGCGGTGTCGAAGCTACAATCCAGGGTGCTTCGGCATGACAATGCGCCTTGAGACGAAGGGCAGCACCGACTTAAAGAGTAAAAGACCGTTTAGTCCATGATGACTTGTGTCATGGTTATGATTAGTTATCAAGGGCACAAATGTAATTTTGTCCGGGCTGCGTTCCGTGCCTATAAATTGATGAACAGTACCCTTGTACTGTTCACACGAACTGGTATTCACTCGCATGTCAACTGGATTTTCACCTTCTACCAAGCCGAAGGTACAAATGTAATTCGATATTGTTCATATTTGTTCATGATGATATAATAAAAATATCTCAATGATGTCATGTAATTATTCATGTTATTTTCCATATTTCATATGCTTATACTTCATTGTTATAATACTGAGATGAAGGTACGTCCTCCATAACCTTCGTCTGAAGACCATTATATCCTAAGGGAGATAATGCTTCGAAGGACGAAGATCTTTAACCATTAATACTTTGTGTTGCCTTGTTCTTATCTCATAGCATTTGAGAACAAGTCCCCATCACTGCCCATATTGTTGTATCAGAATTTTACTACTCATGGTAGAAGAGAATTTATGGCATTAAAATAATGATTGGGTTTGCGTATAAACTCAGTTGCTACTAGCCATGCTATCGCACCACCTTATTATTTCCAAGTCCATGAAAACAAACTTGTATCCACAGTAAGATACCTTGAAGTGGAAATAATTCAACACTTCTTTCTGGTGAGCAAGGCTATCTCTACAACATTGTATCACTCAACAAGATACAGTTTGAGCATACTCGTGCTCTGCTATGGCCATAGTATTTTGGATCACTTGGAGCGCATATACAATTGCTGAGATGTATGTGTCCACAATTGTAGCTTTCAAATAACACAATCCTTCAGTTGACATAAAGTCATTTTCTTATACACCCTTATGATTTCTCGTGAAATCCCAAAACGAGAATCAAGGGCTTCCGATAACCTAGCCTCATCAGTGCACACTAAGCTAGGTTGTGAATGTCTTCCATTCATAGGATAATTCATATCCTCTAGGTGTCCACCAACACTAGGTTGGTTACCAACGAATAGATGGTCTGCATTTACTACCTCAGAAGGTCTAGCCTTCAGTAGGCTTGCAAGCTTCTTAATTCCAATTTGTAACCATACTTCTCCCCCTCTTATTTACAATATCGTTGCAATAGGGAGTTGAGTGGTGTTCCATTTAACCACTCTTTCTAGCACTTCCACATAGGATTAATTTGAGTGGCACCTCATAGTAAATGAACATGGCAGTCAATTTGCAACTTCTTGCAAATCATTCGAACCCAAAGGTTCAATTTTAGTATGTGATCCTGAGTCTGAATGCTTACTACATTCATTATAATTTCCTAGCATTCTTTTTGGTAATTGAAATATCCCCCTAATGCCTGGAAAAACTCATGATTTAAACTAGCGTATGGGCCATAAATAGATTCTCACAATGAGATTCTAAATACTTAATGATCGATGGAGAATGGATTCTCACATAGATCCCCAACTTTCTGTGTGCCCATACATGTACACTGTGGTGGTGAGATTGGGAAAACATACCCAATGTACGTGTTGGTCACTTGTTCTCAAATGTTGTGAATTAAGAATAAGGCAACACAATTGTTAAAGATTAAGGACCTTCGTCTTCCGAAGCATTATCTCCACACGGGTATAATGCTCATCAGACGAAGGTCAAAAAGGACATACCTTTATCATTTAATATGTGAATGAGAATGTGAAAGGATGAAGACAGTAACTGCATCTTATTAATTCATTCATATTTGTACTCCATAAAGCACGTATGAATATTAGCAGGATTAATATTACATTGATACCTTCGGCTTGCTCGAAGGTGAAGACACGAGAAAGTGATTACAATCCAGCGTGAACAATACGATGTTACTGTTCATCTATTTATAGGCACGGGACGCAGCCCGAGTAAAATTACATTCATGACCCTCAACATTTATTTACAGACAACTCAACATACTAAGGTCTATCTGGTGAAAAAACTAGGCTACTTTGGGGAAGATGAAGATAAGCTTATTCGCTTTGCTGGAGAAGAAGTGATTCTAGAGCTGAAAGAAGATGAAGTTATTGTGTTTAGGAGCTTCTTCAGGGAAGGACTACGGTTCCCCCTATATGATATGATAGGGGAGGTGTTGAAAAGATTTGAAATATATCTCCATCATCTGGCACCGAATGCCATTGTTAGGCTCAGTGTTTACATATAGGCTCTCCGAAGCCAAGGTAAAAGTGTGAATGCCGAAGGGTTCTATCGAGTGTATGAACTGCACTACCAGACGAAGGCCAGAGCCGATGGTATACATAAGAACTTCGGATGCTATAATTTTGCATATCGGAAGATACCAGGGCCCTGGTGATTGGCTACTGTACGAAATGGCCAACCGGGTGGACTAGTGAATTGTTTTATGTGAAGGTTGATGAGAAGAAGAGAGAGAAGCTCATGACTATGGTAATGAGTCCTCTAAGATTAGGCTTCAGCATGACAAGGCCACTATGCAACATGCAACTCGACTCCCCAAGCCAGCTGGCCGAAGTAGAATTCAGGGTGGTAGCTGGTCATATTAGCACTAGAGTCTTAGTACAGGAATATCTGGCAAACAAAACTTTTCCGACCTCTAGCAGATGGGGGATGCCAAAGAAGAAGGAAAGAGGGGGAAAATATGAACTTATTTGACTTCTCTACCGTTTCAAATTTGAAAAGCAATTCAAAGAACCATGTTCTGAATGGTTAGAAATGATAGAAACCATGTGCAATGAAATCTTCAGAAATTATACAAAGAAAGAAGATCAGTTAATGACTGCTGCCTTCAGCACCCGACCAAAACGAAGGTTGAATCGGGTGATGGATGCTCTGAATTTTGAATACCTAGATTATGACAGGCTTGACGAAGGGGCCGGAGGGGCAAAAGGAAAAAGATTGTAAGTATTCTGGGTAGGCAAGCTACCCGATCTGTCAAGGAAGACCAAAAACCTTCGAAGAAACAGAATATTCTTCTAGAGCCGAAGGATTCGGCTCCCGAGAAGCGAAAACTCGACAAGATATCTTCTACTAATGCAAAGGTACAGGGTGTGCCAAAGAAGACTATGAGTCCTCCTTCACCCTCTGCTGCTGAAGTGTCGAAGATTCTGAAGGTAATGACTAAATCCATACCATTTACACTGCTAAGTCCTCTAAGGTTAGATCTGACTAGCCTTTTACAATCAAAGGAAACCGCTCCGGCTGTTGAGGAGAAGGTCAGGGGGCAGAAGAAATGGTGGATTGTAAATGTGATGCAAGCGACTGAGCAGACGCCGCCCTCAGCTTCGGCGGCAAAAGCAGCGATGCCTGTCGATTGTCACACCCGGGTTTTAGGGCACCAAAACCTGGGCGCGAACATAATCACCAGGCGTGCTAGGACCAAGTCTCACACATATGGTGAATCATGGCACAGGATCGAATGTCACCTCTTTACTATATAACAGGAGTTCTATACAAAATAAATAATTACATTATAAGGAGACAACGGTCCAGCAACCCAAAGTTGACTGAGAGACGACGGCCTAGACCTCTCACAAACACATCACAACATCCTCCAAGCGCCTCATCCTGCGGTACCTGTTCTTGACCTGTGGGGGTGTGAGACAGCAAGAGTGAGCTCACATACGTTCATAGCTCAACAAGTTGTGGGGAATAATATGCATGAACTCGCCAAAGGTGGGAGCTCACGTGAAGTGTAAGGCTTACCAAAGAGGATGGTTAGAGCTGAGCATTGCTTTTAAAGTTGGTCAAAATTTTATTAGCAGTTACTAAGTATAAGTAAATACCAACCTAATTAAATAGTAGAACAAAAGTAACAACATCACCTGCGATGCAATGCATATGACAAATTGAATTTAGTTCCATAAATTAATCATGTGAGTGTCCGAGCTGCTATACCAGTTTTATACTCTGCAGAGGTTGTGCATCTTTACCCACAAGTCGTGTTACCCATCTGCCAAGAGACGGCCAATCTCATACACCTCTACCGAGGAGGCGAGGCAGGGTAACACTACGAGGCATTTACAAAGTTCCACTAGCTTCAGAAAAGCTGCTACAGTTTATAGGAAGCTCCAATGCAGGAATCCCTCGTCTGACCGCCATCGCAGCAAAATCAACCCGAGGACCTCCCTACACTGACCACTCCCCTACTGCCCTTGCCCCTTTCGGGTAAGGTAGTCTTCCACTAGCTTTCCTAGTTAGTTGGCCAAGGGCATCCCATTAAACCCTTGTGGTAGCACTGTTTTCCCGGGTGGTTCTCCATGTTCCAATTAACATAATGATCTTGTCATGAACAGTAATTAACAAACTAATAATAAAAGTATAATCATGAATAAAATGTATCTCTATACCCAAAACCACATAAAGCAATAGCAGGTACTACCCAAAAATTCAGTGGTGAAAAAGGTATAAAGATAGTCAAACTAGGGTAGCCTATTGGGTCCCATCAAAATTAACCTATGCAGATCATTATGATTAATCAGAACATGACTGGGTAAAAAGAAGTGATCAAGGGCACAACTTGCCTGGGACTTGAGATTCCAGGTACCAGGATGATCTTCAGATAATTCGTAACCTCGCGCTAGTCGTAGCCATACAAACAAACATGGTATAGGCGAAATTAACATCACACCAAACATAAGAACAAACTGCGTAATAATAATCTACACGTCGTAACGAGATCGTGGTAACAAGAATCACTAAATTCGGAGCTACAGTTTAAAAGATATAATATTCTAAAATTTTAGGTGATTAAACAGTAAATATTTTATTCTCAATTGATTAATATAAGCCGAAAAGATTATGACAAACAAATAACTATTTTATCTTTAATCTAGTTTATGACTTGGCTAGAAATTATATTTTAGTCACACTATAGTATGGATATATTAACTTTGTTTAAAAGATTTAATCCACTAAGCATAAGTTAAATGAATATTTATTTTTGACAACATGTTATTTGATAAGGTAATGTTACAGAGATATAGGCAACATTATTACGAAGCTAACGTAATTTGAATGGATCGAATCGGGGTTAAAATGAATTAGTTATGATTTTTCGAAGTTTTAAGTGGTAGACACAAAACAAATCGAGCGCATAAATTTAATCATATGTTTCATACTAAAATAAGGTTACTAGACTAGAAACAATATTATCTTGAATTTCTTGCAACAGAAATGGATCAAAAAGGAATTAAAATAGATTAGATATGAATTAAACAAGTCTATGGAATTATTTTTATATAAGAAATTCAATTTCAGTGTATTTTAGCTAATTATTAAGCTGACTGTACTGCGGCCAGAATACTACAAAAGCTTAGGGGCTAAATCATCAATTTCAGGACCTAGATCTAATTATTTTATAAATATCGTGGGACAGCGGGTTGATTTCATCAAAACCCGAGGGCACTTTTATAAGATACACGGCTGAAGGATTATGGTTCAATCTGGAACGTCCGATCAGACCACAACGGCCTGGATTAAATTATCCTAACACTCGAATCGGTACGAGTTTCAGGCCGATGGATCTAGAATCAAAGGTTAGGATTTTAAACGATCGTGATCCGATCAGAGACGTCCATGGTCAGACCAACGACCCATAGCTTGTTTGTGCCTAGCCGTTGATCCCCTGATCAACGGACGCGACACAAGCAGACGCGATTAGGGCCACACAGATCGCAATCGACGCATCGGATTTAATGAACGAAGAGGATCCCCAGCGCTCCAATCCTATCCATCTATTCTGGATCTAGCGGCTAGCGACTTGTCTTCCTCCCCCAGTCGGTCAGCCAGCGGCGCATTGCACCCGCGGCGACGTGCCTCCGGCGCACACGCAGCCAGCGCCCTGGAGCTCTTAATGAAGAATTCTATTCGCAACACTGTCGAGGGTGAAGTGGTTGGCGTGTATCTTAACGGTGATGAAGTATGCGTGATTTCCAGCCGCGGTGCCGAGCGGACAGGCGGTGAGGTCCCGACTTCCTCGCCAAAGCACAACGGCGAACTTCTGTGCGGCCAGCTCATATGGACAAAGCGATGGACAGGCTTCGACTTTTATAGCCCCCAGGCTGAAACATCCTAACCGCAACAGGTTACGTCCGGCAGCGTGATCCTAGGCGGAGACTGTGCGAGTTTGTTGCGAAGCTTGGCGGTGTGCTGCTTGGATAGCGGTGATAGTTGTGCGTTGGTTGGTGGCACCAGGACTTAGGGTGCCCCGGTTTTTATAGCGACGAGGGGGTGAGATCAATCACGATATGGGCTACGAGTTTGTTACGATCTTGTTCAGGTTTGTTACGGCGTGGAGGAGCTCCTACTCACGAAGCTGGCCCACACAGCAGAGGAACACTTGAGCGCTCAGACTTCTCATTGGCTTGCATGCCTTGCATATCCTACTAACCTCATGCGTGGCATGAAACTTAAAAAATGGGAGGGACGTGTGGGCTCATGTGCTGGTTCCTAGGGAGAAATTGGTGTAGGACGACTCATTGGCTTCCTTTTTCTTTGTCTTTTTTTTAGTTTTTTTTTATTTCTAATCCAATTCAAATATGGTTTAAAATTCAAATAGAATGCACAATAAAAAATCCAGCATGTCACGCATAGTATATTTATTTATCCACTAATATTTTAGCATGCCTAATCCATGAAAGGAATAATTTACTCACTTTAACAAAATAATAATTATCTTCTTCTCATTTATCTTCTAAATTTCATATTCCAATTATAGTTTCAAGATTCAATTCTAGTTTTGAATAATTAGAATATAATATTACCATTCATTTATTTTAGGAGAATAATTTCAAAGATAAGAAAGTTTCTATTCAAAGAAATTTTAATTCAAAACTTTTGGAGGTTTTTTTAAAAAAAATAGAATTTCGGGTGTTACAAATTCTACCCCCTTAAAAATAATCTCGTCCTCGAGATTAGTAAGAAAGGGATGCATCAAGTTTGGTTTGCAGTTTAGCTTCGAGTTTTCCCAAGTGTTTTAAGCGCAAATGTTTACTATATATATATATATATTAAGTCATTAAATAAGGAAATGATTAGGAACGCATGGGTATATTATGTTTAGCTATTAGGCAGAAGTAGAGAAGGTTGCGGTAATAAGGATTTCGGGCAAAGAAGGATTCCATTATGGATGGTGGATCTTGTCTTTTGTGAAGACCTGGTCTGACTTCTATCCTTCCTTGACGAGGTTGATCTCTTCCTCCTTCGGTCTTGGTCTCATTGATTTGGAGTTAGTATATATCATCAGGGTTGGGGCATATGGTTTAGATAGTTATGGGTGAGATAGACTACATGATGTAGGTCAAAATCTTGTTTGATGTCAGGTGGGGATAGATAGATTATGCAATCCATCACAAATCTATTGGTTGGGTTAGATCTTATGCTCGTGACTGAGTTGGTCTAAGGCACTAGTTTAGGTTTAAGTGAATTAGGAGTATGGCCTTATCTTTTGTACCAGCATTAAGTGATTCGCTCTACATTAAATCACAATAGGTAGAATCTAGATTAGGTTGGTATGGCTAGATTAAACTAGCTAAGATCTCATTATTTTGGATTAGGTCCTAGTGGTTACTCTAGCATGGGACAAATATGCTAATTAGGGCGAGATGAATCCATAAAGATGAGGTAGAATCTTTTGAGGCCCGTTAGATCTGTTAGGATATGACAGAATCTTTTCGAGATAAGACAGATCTATTAAGATAAGAGAGAACCCTTTTAAGATAAGACAGATTTATTAAAATGGATACACTTTAATGGAGGATAATCTAGCTTTTTATCTTATGAATTTTATTTATTTATATTTATGCCTATATGTATATGCAGATGTAATTGTGGACATTACTCCACAATTCATCACACTCAATCAAAGATCCAAATCAGACATGTATCACAAGAACAAACATTCAAGCATACAAATAGCTACAAAAATAGTTTTGTTTTTGTTCCTATGAGTAGGTCTCCTATTCCTAAAGGTCACTTTAGGCACATGATTTCAAAGTATGAAATCCACATTTGTCTTTAGAAGGATAAGGTAAGAATAATCAGAGTAAAGCGGAAATAGATGAGAGATGATTAAGATAAGTTTAGAAAAAGTCAGAGTAGCAGAGGTAAGGTTAATTAGAGTAGAACAGTAGAAGGTGAAAAGGATTAAGATGAGTATATAAAGAATTAGAGTAAGGTAAGTAGGTAAGGGTTTGTCCATTTCTATCTAAGTTTCGTCCTACAGTCAACATTCCTCTGATACCACTTCTGTCACACCCGGGTTTTAGGGCACCAAAACCTGGGCGCAAATATAATCACCAGGTGTGCTAGGACCAAGTCTCACACATATGATGAATCATAGCACAGGATCGAATGTCACCTCTTTACTATATAATAGGAGTTCTATACAAAATAAATAATTACATTATAAGGAGACAACGGTCCAGCAACCCAAAGTTGACTGAGAGACGACGGCCTAGACCTCTCACGAACACAGCACAACATCCTCCAAGCGCCTCATCCTGCGGTACCTGTTCTTGACCTGTGGGGGGGTGTGAGACAGCAAGAGTGAGCTCACATACGTTCATAGCTCAACAAGTTGTGGGGAATAATGTGCATGAACTCGCCAAAGGTGGGAGCTCACGTGAAGTGTAAGGCTTACCAAAGAGGATGGTTAGAGCTGAGCATTGCTTTTAAAGTTGGTCAAAATTTTATTAGCAGTTACTAAGTATAAGTAAATACCAACCTAATTAAATAGTAGAACAAAAGTAACAACATCACCTACGATGCAATGCATATGACAAATTGAATTTAGTTCCATAAATTAATCATGTGAGTGTTCGAGCTGCTCATGACCGTGAGCACGGCTAGTATACCAGTTTTACACTCTGCAGAGGTTGCGCATCTTTACCCACAAGTCGTGTTACCCATCTGCCAAGAGACGGCCAATCCCATACACCTCTACCGAGGAGGCGAGGCAGGGTAACACTACGAGGCCTTTACAAAGTTCCACTAGCTTCAGAAAAGCTGCTACAGTTTATAGGAAGCTCCAATGCAGGAATCCCTCGTCTGACCGCCATCGCAGCAAAATCAACCCGAGGACCTCCCTACACTAACCACTCCCCTACTGCTCTTGCCCCTTTCGGGTAAGGTAGTCTTCCACTAGCTTTCCTAGTTAGTTGGCCAAGGGCGTCCCATTAAACCCTTGTGGTAGCACTGTTTTCTCGGGTGGTTCTCCATCTTCCAATTAACATAATGATCTTGTCATGAACAGTAATTAACAAACTGATAATAAAAGTATAATCATGAATAAAATGTATCTCTATACCTAAAACCACATAAAGCAATAGCAGGTACTACCCAAAAATTCAGTGGTGAAAAAGGTATAAAGATAGTCAAACTAGGGTAACCTATTGGGTCCCATCAAAATTAACCTATGCAGATCATTATGATTAATCAGAACATGACTGGGTAAAAAGAAGTGATCAAGGGCACAACTTGCCTGGGACTTGAGATTCCAGGTACCAGGATGATCTTCAGATAATTCGTAACCTCGCGCTAGTCGTAGCCATACAAACAAACATGGTATAGGCGAAATTAACATCACACCAAATATAAGAACAAACTGCGTAATAATAATCTACACGTCGTAACGAGATCGTGGTAACAAGAATCACTAAATTCGGAGCTACGGTTTAAAAGATATAATATTCTAAAATTTTAGGTGATTAAACAGTAAATATTTTATTCTCAATTGATTAATACAAGCCGAAAAGATTATGACAAACAAATAACTATTTTATCTTTAATCTAGTTTATGACTTGGCTAGAAATTATATTTTAGTCACACTATAGTATGGATATATTAACTTTGTTTAAAAGATTTAATCCACTAAGCATAGGTTAAATGAATATTTATTTTTGACAACATGTTATTTGATAAGGTAATGTTACAGAGATATAGGCAACATTATTACGAAGCTAACGTAATTTGAATGGATCGAATTGGGGTTAAAATGAATTAGTTATGATTTTTCGAAGTTTTAAGTGGTAGACACAAAACAAATCGAGCGCATAAATTTAATCATATGTTTCATACTAAAATAAGGTTACTAGACTAGAAACAATATTATCTTGAATTTCTTGCAACAGAAATGGATCAAAAAGGAATTAAAATAGATTAGATATGAATTAAACAAGTCTATGGAATTATTTTTATATAAGAAATTCAATTTCAGTGTATTTTAGCTAATTATTAAGCTGATTGTACTGCGGTCAGAATACTACAAAAGCTTAGGGGCTAAATCATCAATTTCAGGACCTAGATCTAATTATTTTATAAATATCGTGGGACAGCGGGTTGATTTCATCAAAACCCGAGGGCACTTTTATAAGATACACGGCTGAAGGATTATGGTTCAATCTAGAACGTCCGATCAGACCACAACGACCTGGATTAAATTATCCTAACACTCGAATCGGTACGAGTTTCAGGCCGATGGATCTAGAATCAAAGCTTAGGATTTTAAACGATCGTGATCCGATCAGAGACGTCCATGGTCAGACCAACGACCCATAGCTTGTTTGTGCCTAGCCGTTGATCCCCTGATCAATGGACGCGACACAAGCAGACGCGATTAGGGCCACACAGATCGCAATCGATGCATCAGATTTAATGAACGAAGAGGATCCCCAGCGCTCCAATCCTATCCATCTATTCTGGATCTAGCGGCTAGCGACTTGTCTTCCTCCCCCAGCCGGTCAGCCGGCGGCGCATTGCACCCGCGGCGACGTGCCTCCGGCGCACACGCAGCCAGCGCCCTGGAGCTCTTAATGAAGAATTCTATTCGCAACACTGTCGAGGGTGAAGTGGTTGGCGTGTATCTTACCAGTGATAAAGTATGTGTGATTTCCAGCCGCGGTGCCAAGCGGACAGGCGGTGAGGTCCCGACTTCCTCGCCAAAGCACAACGGCGAACTTCTATGTGGCCAGCTCATATGGACAAAGCGATGGACAGGCTTCGACTTTTATAGCCCCCAGGCTGAAAGATCCTAACCGCAACAGGTTATGTCCGGCAGCGCGATCCTAGGCGGAGACTGTGCGAGTTTGTTGCGAAGCTTGGCGGCGTGCTGCTTGGATAGCGGTGATAGTTGTGCGTTGGTTGGTGGCACCAGGACTCAGGGTGCCCCGGTTTTTATAGCGACGAGGGGGTGAGATCAATCACGATATGGGCTACGAGTTTGTTACGATCTTGTTCAGGTTTGTTACGGCGTGGAGGAGCTCCTACTCACGAAGCTGGCCCACACAGCAGAGGAACACTTGAGCGCTCAGACTTCTCATTGGCTTGCATGCCTTGCATGTCCTGCTAACCTCATGCGTGGCATGAAACTTAAAAAATGGGAGGGACGTGTGGGCTCATGTGCTGGTTCCTAGGGAGAAATTGGTGTAGGACGACTCATTGGCTTCCTTTTTCTTTGTCTTTTTTTAGTTTTTTTTATTTCTAATCCAATTCAAATATGGTTTAAAATTCAAATAGAATGCACAATAAAAAATCCAGCATGTCACGCATAGTATATTTATTTATCCACTAATATTTTAGCATGCCTAATCCATGAAAGGAATAATTTACTCACTTTAACAAAATAATAATTATCTTCTTCTCATTTATCTTCTAAATTTCATATTCCAATTATAGTTTCAAGATTCAATTCTAGTTTTGAATAATTAGAATATAATATTACCATTCATTTATTTTAGGAGAATAATTTCAAAGATAAGAAAGTTTCTATTCAAAGAAATTTTAATTCAAACACTTTTGGAGGTTTTTTTAAAAAATAGAATTTCGGGTGTTACATCGACACTGAAGATGCTGCTAGAGCCGAAGCTGAAGAACTCACAACCACAATATCGGAAATCGACAAACTCATATCAGGTGTGGTTGCGAGGAAAACATGGTCGCAGCGCCTGATAAGGGAAAAAGAATTGAAGATGCCCCTTCGGAAGATAAAGATTTTGACCTTCGACACCTGGGTGGCCAAGAACTTTTCGAAGAGGATAAATCAGAGTTAAAAGAGTTTGTTGTATCCTGTGGCTACCAGCCCGAATCCATACTCTTCGGCGGGGTCGACGAAGAGATTTTGGGATGCATTCGCGACCACGCCAGGGCAAAAATTATAAGCACCTTATCCAAGAGTGTTGGATTCCCGAAGCTGGAGACGGACATTAGCTGCTATAGGCAGCAACACATTATCGGCAGCTTGTTCTACTCCAATTTCAAAGTAAGGTTTCTCTATAGCTCTCTATTATTACCTTCGTGGCGATTTGGGTATTCTAACTTTGATTTGCTTTACAGAGTCTGATGTTGAGCAAAGCCTTGAAAATGCAGTAGGATGTCGAAGATAAAAAATGAAATCATTATTGAAGGCTTTGAAGATAGAATTAAAAAACTTGAAGATTTCTTAAAGGAAAAAGACATCTTGATGCATTCAGCCGAAGGCTTACTCGCCGAAACACGATCTCAAAATGAAAAACTGAGCAGAGAGCTAAACGAAGCTCGAGCAACTTTGGAAAAGAGATCAGAGCGCTTCGACCGTGGGTCCAAGGAATCGAATGCAAAAGTTGAAGAAGAAGCTAAAAAAACGTGAGATTGAGCGAAACTATCACAAATCTTCAGGAGAAATGCTTCGGCTTTGCCACCCAATGTATTGGCCGGTTGAAGGGGATATTCAATTTTGTCGGAGCCGCATCTGAAGAAATCACCCCTTCTACCGAAGACATTCCCGGAGCCCTCGAGCATATTGAGAAAGAAGTTGAGGCCCTCGACAAAGTCATCACTGGACACGGAGATTTCTGTGCTCTGGTGGCTTCTCGTGGCACAACTGCAGCATTCATGAAGGCCGGATGCAATCACGTGAGGGCCGTAAATAGGCAAAATTTCGGCCTGTCACCGTATGATCTAGTTGATATTCCGGTCGAAGCCCGGAGTATAGGTAACAGATTCATCACTCAAATCTGGGCGAAGGGCGGTCGCGAGCTGGTTGGAGACGAAGCTTGAAATCTGCTTAGCAAAGTATAGAAAATATCTTTACCATTAGAACTTTATTTTATATTTTCCCTTACTATGTTCCTTATTACCCTTGCTTTTGTCCTTTTTCAGGATGATGATGCCGAAGGTCAATGAGCCGAAGCTGATTTTGAAGCGTTGAGGCCCTCTAGAAATTCCTTTTGCTGATATCTGTGGAAACTCTTTGTACAAGGAAATGTATTATTTGATAAAAGAGTTGTTATTGAAAGCGAACAAATTATTGTAAATGTTTGTAAATGCTTTGTAATACTATTTACCCTTTGTTTATATATCTTTTGCTTTGGTGTGGACCGAAACCGACACTTGTAGCTTTTGAGTCGAAGGCGAAAAACACCTTCCCTTCTTTTCGTTCACATCGAAGCACCTTTCGTATGCAACGAAGTTTCCTTTGAGACGAAGCACCTTCGTATAAAATGAAGCATTTTCTCATTGAAGGCAGGAATCCCCGCTTTTCCTGTTAATGCTTCATGCTTTATTTGATGATGATGAACCTACGAATGCCTGATGTATGGTTGTATGAATGCAAAAGATAATGTGATGAAGTGTGCAAATATATGTCGAAGGTGAAAATCTCGCACGAATACACACCCAGACTCTGTATCCCCTTAAGAACGACTTTGGAGTTGTTGGGGGACTTGTTCTCAAATGCTATGAGTTAAAAACAAGGCAACACAAAGATGTTAAAGGTTAATATCCTTCGTCCTTCGAAGCATTATTTCTCTTAGGATATAATGATCTTCAGATGAAGGTCAAGAAGGATGAACCTTCATCATCACAGTGTATGTTAATGAAAGAAGAAGCATATGAAATATAAAAGAAAACACGAATATCATATCACATTCTTAATATATTTTATTTATCTCATCATGGGCGGACAGAAACAATATTGAATTACATCTGTACCTTCGACTTAACAGAAGGTGAGAGTCAGCGTGACGCACGAATGAATACCAGTTAGCGTGAACAGTACTGGGGTACTGTTCATCTATTTATAGGCACAGGGCGCAGCCTGTGTAAAATTACATTCATGCCCTTTATATTTTACTATTGACTTAAGGACAATCTATCGAGGACTAGATAGCCTTTTCCCATTTAAGTCGGTTCCTTTTTCTGCTACTGAGCCGAAGCTTCCTTGTGCATAGCTTCGGAGCTGGTTCATCCTTCGTCTATACCATGCTTTTCATATTGTGTACAGCTTTGTTCTGAGTCCGAAGGTACCTGTACATTCATTACACTTGGGAAACATTGTTAAATCATGTTTTTGAGGACCTTCGGAAGACGAAGGCCCCCAACAGTAGCCCCTCGCAGTATTAATTTGTTATAACAACGAATTTAGACTGCGACATGAACGAAGGCCCTTAGCCGAAGGTCCGAAAAAACACCTTCCCTTTTGCTAGAATAGCAATAGCCAATGATAGATGGGACCCACCAGGTTACAACGCACTGGGCATATAAATATAAACCATAGCGGCAGCATTTGATACGCTATTTCCACTAATAGCATTATTTTCTCAAGCTTTTTAGCTCTCGCCCTCTAGCTCTTGCCTAATTTTCAAGTCTTTTCGAGCTTCGGCTTAAGGACGTGTTTCATCATGTCTGGGGAGAAGATGACTGAGGAGAAGAAAATGACTGCAGAGACGAAGCTAACTGAGGAGACGAAGTTGGTTGAAGAAAGGAAATCTGTGGATCCTTTTATCGCCGGGTTTGCCGAGTCTATGTCAAAACAAATACAGAGAAGATTACCAAAGAGATTCCAGAAGGTTTGTCTGAAGATACTGATGATAGTGATAGTTATGATGTGGAGAGTGGAGACGAAGATTCTGAGGTTCGGCCCTGGCGACCAAGCCATACTATCATTGGAAAATCGACTATTAAATAGAGTCATCTTGACAACATGAGAGGAAGGTACTTTGGCGACATGTCTATCGTGAGAGTTGGCGGAGACAACACCGCCCCTGCCCCTGAGAAAGATGAAGTTGTTATCTACCGAAGCTTTCTTAAGGCTGGTCTTTGGTTTCCTTTGAGCAAGTTTGTAGTTGAAGTGCTGAAAATATACCAGATCTTCCTTCATCAGATCACCCCTGAAGCTATAATGAGGATGGGGTTTTTTGTCTAGGCTGTAAGGAGTCAGGGGCTAGAGCCAAGCGCGAAGTGCTTCTGCAATATGCACGAACTTTTATATGAGACGAAGGCTACTGGTAAAGAACAGTATTGAAAGTCGCATAGAGGGGGGGTGAATAGGGCGAAACTGAAATTTACAAAATTAATCACAACTACAAGCCGGGTTAGCGTTAGAAATAATAATGAGTTCGAGAGAGAGGGCGTAAAACAAATCGCAAGCGAATGAAGAGTGTGACACATGGATTTGTTTTACCGAGGTTCGGTTCTCGCAAACCTACTCCCCGTTGAGGAGGCCACAAAGGCCGGGTCTATTTCAACCCTTTCCCTCTCTCAAACGGTCCCTCGGACCGAGTGAGCT
The DNA here is from genome assembly GCA_029449295.1 of Zea luxurians. Taxonomy (NCBI): domain Eukaryota; kingdom Viridiplantae; phylum Streptophyta; class Magnoliopsida; order Poales; family Poaceae; genus Zea; species Zea luxurians. The sequence goes on from JAOPSE010000181.1 coordinate 130,852, forward strand.
TCTCTTCTCAAATCAACCGGGAACAAAACTTCCCCGCAAGGACCACCACACAATTGGTGTCTCTTGCCTCGGTTTACAATTGAGTTTTGATCACAAGAACAAATGAGAAAGAAAAGAAGCAATCCAAGCGCAAGAGCTCAAAAGAACACGGCAAATCTCTCTCACTAATCACTAAAGCCTTGTGTGGAATTGGAGAGGATTTGATCACTTGGATGTGTCTAGAATTGAATGCTAGAGCTCTTGTAAGGTGTAGAAGTGTGAAAACTTGGATGACTTGAATGAGGGGTGGTTGGGGGTATTTATAGCCCCAACCACCAAACTAGCCGTTTGGTGGAGGCTGTCTGTCGCATGGTGCACCGGACAGTCCGGTGCACACCGGACAGTGTCCGGTGCACCAGCCACGTCACCAGGCCGTTGGGTTCCGACCGTTGGAGCTCTGACTGCTGGGCCCGCCTGGATGTCCGGTGGCGCACCGGACATGTACTGTAGAGTGTCCGGTGCGCCACATCGCGCGTGCCTGACTTCTGCGCGCTCTGGCGCACATTTAATGCCACTGCAGGTGACCGTTGGCGCGAAGTAGCCGTTGCTCCGCTGTCACACCGGACAGTCCGGTGTACACCGAACATGTCCGATGAATTATAGCAGAGCGGATTCCCGAAGCTGGCGAGTTCAGAGTCGCTTCATTCTTGGAGCACCGGACACTGTCCGATGCACACCGGACAGTCCGGTGAATTATAGCGCGGCGTCTCTGAGAATTCCCGAAGGTGCGAAGTTCAGCTTGGAGTCCCCTGGTGCACCGGACACTGTCCGGTGGTGCACCGGACAGTCCGGTGCGCCCGACCAGGGTGCCTTCGGTTGTCCCTTTGCTCCTTTGTTTGAACCCTTTCTCTTGGTCTTTTTATTGGCCTATTGTGAACCTTTGGTACCTGTAGAACTTATAAACTTGGGCAAACTAGTTAGTCCAATTATTTGTGTTGTGCAATTCAACCACCAAAATCAATTTGGGAAATAGGTGTAAGCCTAATTCCCTTTCAATCTCCCCCTTTTTGGTGATTGATGCCAACACAAACCAAAGCAACTATAGAAGTGCATAATTTGAGCTAGTTTGCAAGATGCAAGTGCAAAGGTTACTTAGAATTTAGCCAATAAATATTACTTACTAGATATGCATGGATTGTTTCTTTATTTTTAACATTTTGGACCACACTTGCACCACATGTTTTGTTTTTGCAAATTCCTTTTGTAAATCCTTTTGCAAATAGTCAAAGGTAAATGAATAAGATTTTGCTAAGCATTTTCAAGTTTTGAAATTTTCTCATCTTGTTTCAAATGCTTTTCATTTGACTAAACAAAACTCCCCCTTAATAAATTCTCCTCTTAGTGTTCAAGAGGGTTTTAAGATATCAATTTTGAAAATACTACTTGCTCCCCCTTTTGAACACAATAAGTTACCAATTTGAAATTTACCAATTGAAAATCATTAGTTTTAAAATTAGGGTGGTGGTGCGGTCCTTTTGCTTTGGGCTCATACTTTCTCCCCCTTTGGCATGAATCGCCAAAAACGGATATTTTGAGTGAGATATAAGCCCTTTGCTAACTATTTTCTCCCCTTTGGCAAATAAAACATATGAGTGAAGATTATACCAAAGACGAAGAATTGCTCGGAGCGACGGCGAAGGATGAGTAATAGAGTGGAGTGGAAGCCTTTGTCTTCGCCGAAAACTCCAATTCCCTTTCAATACACCTATGACTTGGTTTGAAATTCACTTGAAAACACATTAGTCACAGCATATATAAAAGAGACATGATCAAAGGTATATTTATGAGCTAGGTGTACAAGATATCAAAAGAAATTTCTAGAATCAAGAATATTTAGCTCATGCCTAAGTTTGGTAAAAGTTTGTTCATCTAGTGGCTTGGTAAAGATATCGGCTAATTGATCTTTAGTGTTAATATATGCAATCTCGATATCCCCCTTTTGTTGGTGATCCCTAAGAAAATGATATCGAATGACTATGTGTTTAGTGCGGCTATGCTCAACGGGATTATCCGCCATGCGGATTGCACTCTCATTATCACATAGAAGAGGAACTTTGGTTAATTTGTAACCGTAGTCCCGCAGGGTTTGCCTCATCCAAAGTAATTGCGAGCAACAATGGCCTGCGGCAATGTACTCGGCTTCGGCGGTTGAAAGAGCTACGGAATTTTGCTTCTTTGAAGCCCAAGACACCAAGGACCTTCTCAAGAACTGGCAAGTCTCTGATGTGCTCTTTCTATTAATTTTGCACCCTGCCCAATCGGCATCCGAATAACCAATCAAATCAAATGTGGATCCCCGAGGGTACCAAAGCCCAAACTTAGGAGTATAAGCCAAATATCTCAAGATTCGTTTTACGGCCGTAAGGTGAGATTCCTTAGGGTCGGCTTGGAATCTTGCACACATGCATACGGAAAGCATAATGTCTGGTCGAGATGCACATAAATAGAGTAATGAACCTATCATCGACCGGTATACCTTTTGATCCACGGACTTACCTTCCGTGTCGAGGTCGAGATGCCCATTTGTTCCCATGGGAGTCTTGATGGGCTTGGCATCCTTCATTCCAAACTTGTTTAGAATGTCTTGAGTATACTTCATTTGGCAAATGAAGGTGCCCTCTTGGAGTTGCTTTACTTGAAATCCCAAGAAATACTTCAACTCCCCCATCATTGACATCTCGAATTTCTGTGTCATGATCCTACTAAATTCTTCACATGTAGATTCGTTAGTAGACCCAAATATAATATCATGAACATAAATTTGGCATACAAACAAATCATTGTCAAGAGTTTTAGTGAATAAAGTAGGATCGGCCTTGCCGACTTTGAAGCCATTAGCAATAAGGAAATCTCTTAGGCATTCATACCATGCTCTTGGGGCTTGCTTGAGCCCATAAAGCGCCTTAGAGAGCCTATAGACATGGTTAGGGTACTCACTGTCTTCAAAGCCGGGAGGTTGCTCAACATAGACCTCTTCCTTGATTGGTCCGTTGAGGAAGGCACTCTTCACGTCCATTTGGTAAAGCTTGAAGCCATGGTAAGTAGCGTAGGCTAATAATATACGAATGGACTCAAGCCTAGCTACGGGTGCATAGGTTTCATCGAAATCCAAACCTTCGACTTGTGAATACCCCTTGGCCACGAGTCGAGCTTTGTTCCTTGTCACCACACCATGCTCATCTTGCTTGTTGCGGAAGACCCATTTGGTTCCTACAACATTTTGATTAGGACGTGGAACTAAATGTCATACCTCGTTCCTAGTGAAATTGTTGAGCTCCTCTTGCATCGCCATCACCCAATCCGAATCTTGGAGTGCTTCCTCTACCCTGTGTGGCTCAATAGAGGAAACAAAAGAGTAATGCTCACAAAAATGTGCAACACGAGATCTAGTGGTTACCCCCTTATGAATGTCGCCGAGGATGGTGTCGACGGGGTGATCTCGTTGGATTGCTTGGTGGACTCTTGGGTGAGGCGGCCTTGGTTCTTCATCGTCCTTGTCTTGATCATTTGCATCTCCCCCTTGATCGTTGCCGTCATCTTGAGGTGGCTCATCATTTTGACTTTCTCCTTCATCATCTTGAGCCTCGTCCTCATTTTGAGTTGGTGGAGATGCTTGCGTGGAGGAGGATGGTTGATCTTGTGCATGTGGAGGCTCTTCGGATTCCTTAGGACACACATCCCCAATGGACATGTTCCTTAGCGTGATGCACGGAGCCTCTTCTTCACCTATCTCATCAAGATCAACTTGCTCTACTTGAGAGCCATTAGTTTCATCAAACACAACGTCACAAGAAACTTCAACAAGTCCTGAGGACTTGTTAAAGACTCTATATGCCCTTGTGTTTGAGTCATATCCTAGTAAAAAGCCTTCTACAGTTTTAGGAGCAAATTTAGATTTTCTTCCTCTTTTAACAAGAATAAAGCATTTGCTACCAAAAACTCTAAAATATGAAATATTGGGCTTTTTACCGGTTAGGAGTTCATAGGATGTCTTCTTGAGGATTCGGTGAAGATATAACCGGTTGATGGCGTAGCAGGCGGTGTTAACCGCCTCGGCCCAAAACCGATCCGGCGTCTTGTACTCATCAAGCATGGTTCTTGCCATGTCCAATAGAGTTCGATTCTTCCTCTCCACTACACCATTTTGTTGTGGGGTGTAGGGATAAGAGAACTCATGCTTGATGCCCTCCTCCTCAAGGAAGCCTTCAATTTGTGAATTCTTGAACTCCGTCCCGTTGTCGCTTCTAATTTTCTTGATCCTTAAGTCGAACTCATTTTGAGCACGTCTCAAGAATCCCTTTAAGGTCTCTTGGGTTTGAGATTTTTCCTGCAAAAAGAATACCCAAGTGAAGCGAGAATAATCATCCACAATAACTAGACAGTACTTACTCCCGCCGATGCTTATGTAAGCTATCGGGCCGAATAGGTCCATGTGTAGGAGCTCCAGTGGCCTGTCAGTCGTCATGATGTTCTTGTGTGGATGATGAACACCAACTTGCTTTCTGGCTTGGCATGCGCTACTAATCCTGTCTTTCTCAAAATGAACATTTGTTAATCCTAAAATGTGTTCTCCCTTTAGAAGCTTATGAAGATTCTTCATTTCAACATGGGCTAGTCGGCGGTGCCAGAGCCAACCCTTGTTAGTCTTAGCAATTAAGCAAGTGTCGAGTTCAGCTCTATCAAAATCTACCAAGTATAGCTGACCCTCCAACACTCCCTTAAATGCTATTGAATCATCACTTCTTCTAAAGACAGTGACACCTACATCAGTAAATAGACAGTTGTAGCCCATTTGACATAATTGGGATACGAAAAGCAAATTGTAATCTAATGAATCAACAAGAAAAACATTGGAAATGGAATGGTCAGGAGATATAGCAATTTTACCCAAGCCTTTGACCAAACCTTGGTTTCCATCCCCGAATGTGATAGCTTGTTGGGGATCTTGGTTTTTCTCGTAGGAGGAGAACATCTTCTTCTCCCCGGTCATGTGGTTTGTGCATCCGCTATCGATGATCCAACTTGAGCCCCCGGATGCATAAACCTACAAAACAATTTTAGTTCTTGACTTTAGGTACCCAAACGGTTTTGGGTCCTTTGGCATTAGAAACAAGAACTTTGGGTACCCAAACACAAGTCTTGGAGCCCTTGTGTTTGCCCCCAACAAACTTGGCAACTACCTTGCCGGATTTGTTAGTTAAAACATAAGATGCATCAAAAGTTTTAAATGAAATGTCATGATCATTTGATGCACTAGGAGATTTTTTATTAGGCAACTTGGCACGGGTTGGTTGCCTAGAGCTAGATGTCTCACCCTTATACATAAAAGCATGGTTAGGGCTAGAGTGAGACTTCCTAGAATGAATTCTCCTAATTTTGCTCTCAGGATAGCCAGCAGGGTACAAAATGTAGCCTTCGTTATCCTGAGGCATGGGAGCCTTGCCCTTAACAAAATTGGACAATCTTTTAGGAGGGGCATTAAGTTTGACATTGTCTCCCCTTTGGAAGCCAATGCCATCTTTGATGCCAGGGCGTCTCCCATTATAGAGCATACTTCTAGCAAATTTAAACTTTTCATTCTCTAAGTTATGCTTGGCAATTTTAGCATCTAATTTTGCTATATGATCATTTTGTTGTTTAATTAAAGCCATATGATCATGAATAGCATCAATATCAACATCTCTACATCTAGTGCAAATGGAAACATGCTCAACGGTGGATGTAAAGGGTTTGCAAGATTTTAATTCTACAACCTTAGCATGAAGTATATCATTTTCACTTCTAAGGTTAGAAATAGTGACATTGCAAACATCAAAATCTTTTGCCTTAGCAAGCAATTTTTCATTTTCAATCCTAAGGCTAGCAAGAGAATCATTCAATTCTTTAATCTTAGCATGTAAATCAACATTATCATCTCTAAGATTTGGAATTGAAACATTAGAATCAACCTTAGCTAACAAATTAGCATTCTCATTTCTAAGGTTGTCAATAGTCTCATGGCATGTGCTTAGCTCACTAGATAGTTTTTCACATTTTTCTACTTCTAGAGCGTAAGCATTTTTAACCTTAACATGCTTCTTATTTTCTTTAATAAGGAAGTCCTCTTGAGAGTCCAAGAGATCATCCTTCTCATGAATAGCACTAATCAATTCATTTAATTTTTCTATTTGTTGCATGTTTAGGTTGGCAAAAAGAATGCGCAAGTTATCCTCCTCATTGCTAGCATCATCCTCATCACTAGAGGTTTCATATTTAGTGGAGGATCTTGATTTTACCTTCTTCTTTTTGCCGTCCTTGGCCATGAGGCACTTGTGGCCGATGTTGGGGAAGAGAAGTCCCTTGGTGACGGCGATGTTGGCGGCGTCCTCGTCGGAGGAGGAGTCGGTGGAGCTCTCGTCGGAGTCCCACTCGCGGCACACGTGGGCATCACCGCCCTTCTTCTTGTGATATCTCTTTTTCTCCTTTCTTCTCCCCTTCTTGTCGTCGCCCCTGTCACTGTCACTAGAAATAGGACATTTGGCAATAAAGTGACTGGGCTTACCACACTTGTAGCAAACCTTCTTGGAGCGGGGCTTGTAATCCTTCCCCCTCCTTTGCTTGAGGATTTGGCAGAAACTCTTGATGATGAGCGCCATTTCCTCGTTGTCGAGCTTGGAGGCGTCGATGGTTGTCTACTTGATGTAGATTCCTCCTTCTTCTCCTCCGTCGCCTTGAATGCGACCGGTTGTGCCTCGGGCGTGGAGGAGGTGCCTTGCTCGATGATTTTCTTTGAGCCTTTAATCATTAGCTCAAAGCTCACAAATTTTCCTATTACTTCCTTGGGAGACATTAGCTTATATCTAGGATCACCTCGAATTAATTGAACTTGCGTAGGGTTAAGAAATACGAGGGATCTAAGAATAACCTTGACCATCTCATGGTCATCCCATTTTTCGCTCCCGAGGTTGCGCACTTGATTCACCAAGGTCTTCAAGCGGTTGTACATGGCTTGTGGATCCTCCCCTTGGTGAAGCATGAAGCGACCGAGCTCCCCCTCGATCGTCTCCCGCTTGGTGATTTTTGTCACCTCGTCTCCTTCGTGCGCGGTCTTGAGTACGTCCCAAATTTCCTTCGCACTCTTTAACCCTTGCACCTTATTATACTCCTCTCGACTTAGAGAGGCGAGGAGTATAGTAGTGGCTTGGGAGTTAAAATGGTGAATTTGGGCCACTTCGTCCGAGTCGTAGTCTTCATCCCCTACGGATGGTACCTGTACACCAAACTCAACAACATTCCATATGCTTGTGTGGAGTGAGGTTAGATGATGCCTCATTTTGTCACTCCACATATTATAATCTTCACCGTCAAAAACTGGTGGTTTGCCTAATGGAACGGAGAGCAAAGGAGTACGTTTTGAAACATGGGGATAGCGTAGAGGAATCTTACTATACTTCTCGCGCTCTTGGCGCTTATAAGTAATGGACGACGCGTCGGAGCCGGAGGTCGATGGTGATGAAGAGTCGGTCTCGTAGTAGACCACTTTCCTCATCCTCTTGTGCTTGTCGCCTCTCCGATGTGACTTGTGGGAAGAGGATTTCTTCTCCTTCCCCTTCCCTTTGTTGGAGGAGTCTTTCTTCTCCTTCCTCTTGTTGCGGGACTCTTCCGATGAAGTCTCCCCGTGGCTTGTAGTGGGCTTGTCACCGGTCTCCATTTCCTTCTTGGCGTGATCTCCCGACATCACTTCGAGCGGTTAGGCTCTAATGAAGCACCGGGCTTTGATACCAATTGAAAGTCGCCTAGAGGGGGGTGAATAGGCCGAAACTGAAATTTACAAAATTAAACACAACTACAAGCCAGGTTAGCGTTAGAAATAATAATGAGTCCGAGAGAGAGGGCATAAAACAAATCACAAGCGAATGAAGAGCGTGTCACGCGGATTTGTTTTACCGAGGTTCGGTTCTCGCAAACCTACTCCCCGTTGAGGAGGCCACAAAGGCCGGGTCTATTTCAACCCTTTCCCTCTCTCAAACGGTCCCTCGGACCGAGTGAGCTTCTCTTCTCAAATCAACCGGGAACAAAACTTCCCCGCAAGGACCACCACACAATTAGTGTCTCTTGCCTCGGTTTACAATTGAGTTTTGATTACAAGAACAAATGAGAAAGAAAAGAAGCAATCCAAGCGCAAGAGCTCAAAAGAACACAACAAATCTCTCTCACTAATCACTAAAGCCTTGTGTGGAATTGGAGAGGATTTGATCACTTGGGTGTGTCTAGAATTGAATGCTAGAGCTCTTGTAATGTGTAGAAGTGTGAAAACTTGGATGACTTGAATGAGGGGTGGTTGGGGGTATTTATAGCCCCAACCACCAAACTAGCCGTTTGGTGGAGGCTGTCTGTCGCATGGTGCACCGGACAGTCCGGTGCACACCGGACAGTGTCCGGTGCGCCAGCCATGTCACCAGGCCGTTGGGTTCCGACCGTTGGAGCTCTGACTGCTGGGCCCGCCTGGATGTCCGGTGGCGCACCGGACATGTACTGTAGAGTGTCCGGTGCACCACATCGCGCGTGCCTGACTTCTGCGCGCTCTGGCGCACATTTAATGCCGCTGCAGGTGACCGTTGGCGCGAAGTAGCCGTTGCTCCGCTGTCATACCGGACAGTCCGGTGTACACCGGACATGTCCGGTGAATTATAGCGGAGCGGATTCCCGAAGCTGGCGAGTTCAGAGTCGCTTCATTCTTGGAGCACCGGACACTGTCCGGTGTACATCGGACAGTCCGGTGAATTATAGCGCGGCGTTTCTGAGAATTCCCGAAGGTGCGAAGTTCAGCTTGGAGTCCCCTGGTGCACCGGACACTGTCCGGTGGCACACCGGACAGTCCGGTGCGCCCGACCAGGGTGCCTTCAGTTGTCCCTTTGCTCTTTTGTTTGAACCCTTTCTCTTGGTCTTTTTATTGGCCTATTGTGAACCTTTGGTACCTGTAGAACTTATAAACTTGGGCAAACTAGTTAGTCCAATTATTTGTGTTGTGCAATTCAACCACCAAAATCAATTTGGGAAATAGGTGTAAGCCTAATTCCCTTTCAAGTATCACAACAACTTCGGTTGTTATGGATTTATTGCTCGTCCTAATGCAAGCCACCCAGTGCCAACATTCTAGAAAAGGTGGCCTAGAGCCTGGATGGAGGAGTGGTTCTATGTTAAAAATGATTTGAAGGCAAGGGAAGATATCAAGGAAATCATTCAGAGTCCCATCTGGTCTCGCTTCGGCCTTCGAAGGCCGAAGGTGGAAGTTGATGACACTGTTGAAGCATGCTAGAGGGCTTTTAGCACTGTGTGTGCCTACATTGGCATGAGGGATTTAATTCAAGAACACATATCCTTCAGGGTATGGCCACTTGTGGAGAGTTGGGATATGCCAAAGGAGACCACCGCCGACTCTAGTGAAGGTGGTCTGGTCCGGCTGAAGTATACCTTCAGTTTTAGGGAGAAGTTTGGTGAGCCAAATGACGACTGGCTGAAGTGTATAGAAGCTACCAGTGATGATCTACTTGGAGCATACTCTAAGGCCGAAGATAAGCTTTATCCACAACATTTGGAGGTCGAGGTAAGAAAAGATTAAACAGGGTATTCGATGCTATTGGCTTCGTATATCCTGATTACCGCTATCTGCTGCGAGGGCAAGAGAAGAGGAAGACTGCCGCTTCGGCCACCACAGTTGTGTCGAAGAGCAAAAAGTTGAAGGTTTTGACCCACCCGCCATGATACATTGAACCGGCCAAAGTACCTGAACTTGGCGAAGGGCCCTCTTCAACTGCCAAAACAAGGAAAACTACTTCGATTGTGCAGAGCGTTGAAGAGCCGACTGTAGTGCCGAAGGTGCCTACAATCGAGCCAGCTGATGCAAAAGATGATAAGGCCGAAGAGCCACAGGTGGAGAAGGTAGTAAAAAGCTAGAAATCCTGAGCCCAGCAGCAGAGGCAAAACTGCCGAAGATGCAAAAGGCTTCTACCGCAACTCCCAAGAGGAGGAGAATGGCCAACATGCTGGATGTTGTGCTAGAGACTACAAAGGCTTTGAGCCCTGCTCTTACAAAGAAAATTGCTGAAGCTGTTAAAACGCCAGCCGAAGCTGAAACTGAGCAAGCAGAAACCGAAGCTACACAAGCTCCGCAAACTCAGGCTGAAGCCAAAGCTGGGCCCTCAGCGCCCGTTGCAGCGAAGCCTGCCGCGCCTGAGGAAAAATCAGCAGGTCATATTGCACCTGAAACTCCTGCTCCCGAAACTCCAATCGAAATTATTGACTACATCATCCGACATGCTTCGGAGAAGAATTTGTCCGAAGATGAAATCGCAGAGGCCAGGCATTATGCCCAAAAACTGAAATATCCGAAAGGAGCCTTAGTTTTTAACGGGAGTAGTGAAGATGATTTCTTATACTGTCTCCCGGACAACAAAGAAATATCCGTTTGCCGGGAGATAGGTAGAGGCATTGGATTCCCGAAGCTAGAAGACGACCTTTCAATTTTGTCGAAGGATGATCTTGCTGACAGCCTACCATACAACAGTATGAAGGTATAGAATTTTGCTTTAAATTTGAGAATGTCATATTTTATTTATCATGCTCAATTCTTTCTTTTCTTTCGTTATAGGGCTTGATTCTTAGCAATGCCCTGAGGGCACAGAAGAGTATTGAAGACGAAGGCTATACAATGGCTCTGAATAACCTTCGTTTAGAAGTGATTGAACTAAGAAACGAAGGTTTAGAAAAGGATAAAATTTTGATTTCTTTGGTAAATAAAGTAAAAGAGGACGAAGGTAACTTTAAAGCTCAGGTCGAAGCCCAGAAAGGAGAAATTGAAGATCTTCGCAAACAGCTGGCCGAAGCTAAAGGGAATTGCGCACTCGCAGAGGCCAACCGAGAGATCAGCGAGTACTGGAAAAATTATCTAGAGAAAGCGTTGAAGAACTTCGGCAATCCAAGGAAAGGTGCTTCGAGAAGTCCTTGGATTGCGTGAAGAAAATAAAAGCTAGCTTCGCCAAAGTGGGCGCCTACTCCGCTGAAGAAAACTTCATACGAGGCGACCCCGAAGGCGTTGTTGAATGGATTAATGGAGAAGCCGAGACCTTCGAAGAAATTTTAAGTGATCGCGGGGATGTCTGCGCATTCTCCGGTGCGCGGGGGATTTCATCCATCTTGGAGAAAGCCGAATGCGATCACATTAAAGTCGTAGCCCAGGCCGAAATTGCCTTCTCCGTAGACGATACGATGGATCCTTCAGCTGAAGCGACCTTGATGGGCGGAAAATTCTATAATGATATCTGGGTGAACGGTGGCCGAGAGATGGCCCATGAAATTATAAAGAAGAGTGAAAAAGGCACCCACGACGCCCGGGCAGAAGCAAAGCGAGCTGAAGAAGCCGTAGAACGCGAAAGGCATATATGTATTATATCTTGATTACGTAGCTTTGTTATTTTCTTTAAGGCTTCGAACTTATGTGTTTATCTATTTCAGCTGAACTATCCCCGCCACTGGAGCCGTATGATCCCCTTGCTGATCCAGAGATGAAGAAATCATTAGATATCATAAGCACGACTGAATCCATTGTTGATGAAGTCGTCAATAAATTACTGAACAAAATTGCCAAAAAAGTCCTTAAAGAGGAATAGATTTTATTGTAATATTCATTTTGGGAGGCCTGATGTGTAAAACAATTGAAGGAAGACTAGATCTCTTTGGTAACAAAACTATGTAATGTCTGAGACATGTAATATTGAAACAAATATGTAAATTATTGTAATTTATTTCTTTGCGATGCATGAAACTTACGCACATACCATTTTTGAGCCTTCGGCGAAAAAACACCTTCCCTTCTTTTCATGCTTCGTAAAGAAAAAGATCCCTTCTTATAACAAGACTGTTGTCACTATGTTTCCCAAAGCCTGCTTCGTGCCTTAGCACATTTTCATTTTGACGAAGCATGTGCTTGAAGATTGGCTTCGTATTCGATTCTTGCGTCAATAATGCAATATGATGTATGATGTAATGCTATGCGAAATGATGTGATGATATGATGTAAAATGATGAGGATGCCAAAGATATACAACCATTCACACACTGGAACACCCAAGCTCTGCATCCCCTTAGGAACGTCTTTTGAGCTTCTTCACCTTCTATTTCGGTGATATAAGTTCTGCATCCCCTTAGGAACGTCTTTTGAACTTCTTCGCCTTCTATTTTGGCGGTATAAGTTCTGCATCCCCTTAAGAACGTCTTTTGAACTTCTTCGCCTTATATTTCGGTGGTATTTGGCCCTGCATTCCTTTTGGAACGACTTTTGAGCAGAAAACTTACACTGCATTCCCTTAGGAACAACTTTTGTAGCTTCGGCAATTTTGGCTCTGTGTTCCCTTAGGAACGTCTTTTGAGCATAAGACTTACGCTGCGCTCTCTTAGGAACGACTTTTGTAGCTTCGTCAATTTCAGCTCTGCGTTCCCTTAGGAACAACTTTTTTTGAAGCTTTGTAAATCTGTGAAGAAGATATATTTCATTCTGATAAAAACAAAATCATTACAAGAAATTAAATCTAAGTTTTCATTGCTTGTTCTTTATTCAAAAAGACAAAAATAAGGTAGAATATAGAAGTATTTAGGAAGCAGGATATTGGTCAGTATATGTGCTTGGACTCTGGTACAGTACTGTTGACTGTACGAGCTTCGGACTCCTCCCTATAGTCACGTTGTTGTTGTTGTTGCCCTTCTGTCTGCTGGCTTCAGGAATAAGTAGATTGTAGTGGAGGTGGCGGTGGAAGCTGAGGCCAAGAAGCCTGTGAATGGCTTGCCGAAGCGACAGAGGCTGCAGGTTGGTTGCCCACGTATTCTAGTATGTAAGGAGAGTGGCATGAAGCAGTGTGTAAGACCTGCTTCGACTGATTCTGCCAAGCTTCTGCTTCACAATCTCTTTTTGCTTCAGAATGGTGATTTGGCATGTTCTTGTAGTATGGCCCTTGTTCTCACCATAGAATAGACAATAAATTTTCCTGGGTTGATCCCCATATCTCCCTCCAAAGCCCCTACCGCCTCTGCTCCTTGGAGCTGGTGGCCTGAAGAAGCTTTGCTGCTGTCCCGGAGACTGTGGCCTCTGAAGCTGGCTTCCTTTGTCATCATTCTGACTAGAGCTGTGGATTGATCTGACATGCCTAGGGTGGATTCTTCCTCCGAAGCCCCTAGTCATCTCAGAAAATATGTAAGCTTCCTCCCTTCTTTGGCGGAAGTCGTTGTCAGCCCGGATGTACTCATCCATTTTCTGAAGCAGCTTCTCTAGAGTCTGTGGAGGCTTCCTGGCAAAATATTGAGCCGTAGGCCTTGGCCGAAGACCTTTTATCACGGCTTCAATGATGATTTCATTGGGTACTATAGGCGCTTGTGCTCTCAGGTGTAGGAACCTTCGGACATATGCCTGAAGGTACTCCTCATGGTCTTGAGTGCACTAGAACAAGGCCTGAGCAGTGACTGGCTTCGTCTGAAACCCTTGAAAACTAGTGACTAGCATATCCTTAAGCTTGTGCCATGACGTAATTGTCCCTGGCCGGAGAGAGGAGTACCATGTTTGGGCCACACTCCGAACTGCCATAACGAAGGACTTCACCATGACTGCAGTATTGCCCCCATACGAAGATATAGTTGCTTCGTAGCTCATCAGGAACTGCTTCAGATCTGAGTGCCCATCATACATGGGGAGCTGAGGGGGCTTGTATGACGAAGGCCATGGGGTGGCCTGTAGTTCTGATGATAGAGGAGAAGCATCATCAAAAGAAAAATTTCCATGATGGAAATCGTCATACCAATCATCATCATTGTAGGAGTTGTCCTGACGAAGCTCTCTCTGTGGAGGTCTTCGGTCCTGGTCATCTTGAGTAAGATGACGTATTTCCTTAGCAGCTTCATCGATCTTCTTTTGGAGATCGGAAAGCCGAAGCATCTTCTCTCTTTTCCTTTCGACCTGCTGGTGGATAGCTTCTAGATCCCTTATCTCCTAGTCCAGCTCCTCCTCTTGGGGGGTTGGACTTGTAGCCTTCCTCTTCTGAGTTTGGGCTTCGCGCAGCGTATCCTGGTTGACGTCTAGTGGCTGCAGTGCAGCCCCTAGCCCTAAAGCTTTCTTTGGAGGCATGATGAAGGTCACAGCTTGCCGAAGGTGGTCTAATGAGTTCACCGGCGGTGGGCGCCAATGTTGGGGACTTGTTCTCAAAGGCTATGAGTTAAGAACAAGGCAACACAAAGATGTTAAAGGTTAATACCCTTCGTCCTTCGAAGCATTATTTCCCTTAGGATATAATGATCTTCAGACGAAGGTCAAGAAGGACAAACCTTCATCATCACAGTGTATGTTAATGAAAGAAGAAGCATATGAAATATAAAAGACAACACGAATGATCATATAACATTCTTAATATATTTTATTTATCTCATCATGGGCGGACAAAAACAATATTGAATTACATTTGTACCTTCGGCTTAACAGAAGGTGAGAGTCCAAGCATGACGCACGAATGAATACCAGTCATCATGAACAGTACTGGGGTACTGTTCATCTATTTATAGGCACAGGGCGCAGCCTGTGTAAAATTACATTCATGCCCTTTATATTTTACTATTGACTTAAGAACAATCTATCGAGGACTAGATAGCCTTTCCCATTTATGTCGGTTCCTTTTTCTGCTACTGAGCTAAAGCTTCCTTGTGCGTAGCTTCGGAGCTGGTTCATCCTTTGTCCAGACCATGCTTTTCATATTTTGTACAGCTTTGTTCTGAGTCCGAAGGTACCTGTACATTCATTACACTTGGGAAACATTGTTAAATCATGTTTTTGAGGACCTTCGGAAGATGAAGGCCCCCAACAGGAGTCTCTTCACCTTTGACTTAGGTGGTATTTTAGCTCTGCATTCCCTTAGGAACGACTTTGGAGCTAAGCTTTGCATCCCCTTAGGAACGACTTTGGAGCTTCTTCACCTTTTACTTAGGTGGCATTTAAGCTCTGCATCCCCTTAGGAACGACATTGGAGCTTCTTCACCTTTTACTTAGGTGGCATCTTACTCTGCATCCCCTTAGGGACGACTTTGGAGCTTCTTTATACTTTCTTACACTCGATGGTGTAATCCCAGATTTTACATTTTACATGTGGAGGAATTTGGCCCTTGTATTGCACAAGGCTGTGTAAGAAAAATGAAAATTAGAACCTATGGTCCCATTAAAAACCTTTCTCCCCTCTTGAAAGGAAAAGGGTGCCTTAGGGAAAAATAAGAAAATTACATAGTTTACACACAATATCTCCGAAGCTTGTCTGCATTTCAAGACCTTGGAATGTCATTACCGTTTAAGTTTTTCAACTTGTATGATCCAGACCTTGACAAAGATATCACCAAGAAGGGACCTTCCCACTTAAGCTGAAGCCTTCCCACTGTGTCCGGATTAGCCACCCTCCGAAGCACTAGGTGCCCTGGCCTGATGTTCTTCAGTTTTACCATTGGATCACGCCATTTAATTGTTTCGGCCTGATACTTATTGATGTGGTCTACTGCTTGGAGCCTGGTCTCTTCTGTGGTGTCTTTTGTTATTTTGCAATTCTCTTCATCTTCTGCCAAAGCCAAGGTCCTTATTGAACCCCTTTTTGCTTCTTTCGGTTGTTGGGGGCCTTCTTCTTCCGAAGGTCCTCAAAAACTTAACTAACATGTTTTTCAGTATAACAAAGACTATTACAAGAGGCTTTGGCTTTGAGATGAAGTTGTGGCCGAAGGACCTTCGGCTTAACATGATAACAATGGTGAAAGATGGAACCGACCTAAAGGAGAAAAGACTACTTAGTCCTTGATAGCTTGCTTTATGGTTAACAGTAAATGTCAGGGGCATGAATGTAATTTTGCCCGGGCTGTGTCCCGCACCTATAAATAGCTGAATAGTAACACCGTACTGTTCACGCTGCATTGTGATCACACTCGTGTCACTCTCGCGTTTTCACCTTCTGACAAGCCGAAGGTACCAATGTAATATTAATGTTATGAGTATTAACTTGTGATTATGAAATGAGAATATAAATAATTTTGAATATGTGCCATCATTATTTATATTCTTTCGTATTTCGTATACCTTCATTTATATCTGTTTACTAAGATGATGAAGGTTTGCCCTTCACACCCTTCGTCTGAGAATCATTATACCCAAAAGGAGATAATGCTTCAAAGGATGAAGGTCTTTTATCATTAACAATTGTGTTGTTTTGTTCTTGATGTAAAGCAACTGAGAGCAAGGACCAACGCCGGTGTTATTGCTTCGTCACCAAACAGAAGCTTGAATGGGGAAACCTCGTTGACCTTGAAACAACAATGTTGTGGTTCCACACTACCTTTATTAATTCATCTTGCCACTTTCCTCTGGGATGGTTGAAGATTTACTTCGTTATTCCTATTATTATAATTTCATTTGCTCTTTCTACCAGTCCATTTGACTCCGGATGTCTCACTGATTCAAAGTGTATTTTTGTACCAATCTAGTCACAAAAGGTTTTGAATGTTTCAGCATCAAATTGAGTTTCGTTATCAACCGTGATAGCCTTCGACACATCTAAGCGACAAACAATATTTTGCCAAAAGAACTTCTGAACTGTGGCTGAAGTTATTGTAGCTAGGGGCTTAGCTTCGATCCACTTCGAGAAGTACTCCACTGCTACCACAACATATTTCAAGTTACCTTGTGCTGGTGGAAGTGGGCCTAGCAAATCTAGGCCCCACCTTTGCAGTGGCCAGGTGGGCTGTATTACTTGGGTTCAAGATGAATGTTGTTTCTGGTCTCTAGCACATTTCTGGCAGTTTTCACATTTTTGAACCAAGTCTGCTGCATCTAAAGCTGCCTTCGGCCAATAAAATCCTTGCCTGAAAACCTTCCCCAGCAAAGGTCTAGACCCAATATGAGCTCCACACAGTCCTGCTTGTATCTCCATCAGTTCTTGACCTTCGGTTCTAGACAAACATTTTAGTAATGGAGAGCAGAATCCTTGTTTGTACAACTCTCCTTCTATGTTTACATAGGGTCTTGCTCTTACTTCCATTCTTTTGTTGTAAAATTCGTCATCCAAAAGATAATTACCTTGGAGGAAAGATACAATCTCAGTCCTTCAATCTTCATTGTGTACTGGCGAGATTGTAAGCACTGCTCTCTCCATGAGCTCGACTGAAGGTGCTTTTATTATTTCGAAAAATACCTCTGAAGGTAACGGAAGCCCCTGTGCCGCTGACTTAGCTAACAAATCTTCATGTTCATTTTCTTCCCTTGGGATGTTTTTACAGAGAAACCTTCGAAAGAGGCTTCCATCCTTCGGACTGCGTCCAGATATTTCTCTAGCTTCGGGTCCCTTGCTTTACTACTCTTGTCAACGTGAACGAAAATGACTTGTGAGTCAGATTTGAGTATTGCCCTTCTTATTCCCATTTCCTTAAGTTTTTGAAGCCCCAAGAGAAGGGCCTCGTACTCTGCAATGTTATTTGTGTAGTTGAAGTCCAACCTTGCTGCATAGCAGGTTTTGATTTTAGATGGTGAAATTAAAACGGTAGCTGCTCCTGCACCGAAGGTTCCCCATGACCCATCACAAAATACTTTCCAGGCTTCAGCATCGTTTGTTTTCTCTTCGTCCTGAGCCCCTAGCGTCCAATCAGCAATAAAGTCTGCTAACGCTTGGGATTGAATCGAAGACCTATGAACATAATCAATAGTGAATTCATTCAACTTTGCAGCCCATTTTCCAACTCTTCCTGTGGCTTCTCTTTCCTCATTATATCCTTGAGATGTTGGGAAGAAGGTACTATGATATGGTATGTTTGGAAATAATGCTGAAGCTTTCTGGAAGCCAACAATACAACATATAGTACCTTTTCCAATTCTGTGTAATTTTTCTTTGATGGACTAAGTACTTCCGAGATGAAGTACACAGGCACCTGCTTCTTTGCCTGGCCATCCTGCTTTTCTTTTACCAGCGCTGCACTGACCGCAGCGTGGGAAGCAACTACATACAACAGCAATGGAGTTCCTGACTAAGGTGGGGTTAAGGTTGTTAACTCTATCAAATACTGCTTCAGTTCTTCGAAGGCTTTTTGCTGAATTGGTCCCCATTGGAAGACTTCGGCTGACTTCAGCACTTCAAGAATGGCAAGTTACTTTCTACTGAACTTGAAATAAATCTATTCAATGATGCCAGCCTTACTGTTAACCTCTGGGCACCTTTTCGTGACTTCGGTGGCTCCATCCGAAGTATAACTTCTATCTTACTTGGATTGGCTTTGATCCCCTTTGTTGATACCAAACAACCAAGAAATTTTCCCTTCTTCACTCCGAAGACACATTTTTCTGGATTTAGCTTGAGACCAACTCTTCTGAAATTAGCAAATGTTTCTTGCAAATCAGCAATGTGGTTTTCTTGCTTCGTGCTTTTTACTATGATATCATCAACATATGTCAGCACATTCCTGCCAATTTGGAAGTGAATGATTTGGGCAGTCATCCTGCTGAAGCTTCCTCCAGCGTTCTTGAGCCCCTCGGGCATCCGAAGGTAGCTATAGGTTCCACTGGGGGTTATGAAGCTTGTTTTGGGTTCGTCTTATTTCTTCATCCAAATTTGATAATAGCCTGAATAACAATCCAATAGACTCATTAGCTCCGAAGTAGTTGCTGCATCCACCAGAGAGTCTATTCTGGGTAAAGGGAACTCATCCTTTGGACATGCTTTATTAAGATTTGTGAAATCAATGCACATTCTCCACTTTCCATTATCCTTCTTCACCATTACAGTATTGGCCAGCCACTCTAGATATGTTACCTCTCTGATTACTCTGGCACTGAGAAGTCTTTTGACTTTGTTCCATGCACCTTCGGCTTTGTCTTCGGACATCTTCCGAAACTTGCCTTCTTGGCCTGATAGCGAGATCTACATTAAGTGAATGTTCGATGACGTCTCTGTTGACACCATAGAGATCATTGGCTATCCAGTCAAAGACATCCTTGTTGTTGAATAAAAACTTCAACAGAGTTTTTTCTTGTTCATCAGACAGTTGTGACCCCAGCAACACCTTCTACTCGGTTATGTCCTCACAAAAAAGCATAGGCTTCGGCTGGTCTGCTGAAGCAGCCTTATCTCTTTTATGTTTGTACTGCTGATGAGCTTTAGCTTCATCTATGTTATGGATAGCCTTTGAATATGTCCAATTCCCTTCAGCCCTTCTAGCAGCCTCTTGACTCCCATACACAGCAATGGGGGCTTGGTCTGATGGTATCTTCATGCATAGATATGCTGGATGAAGTATTGCTTCGAAGGCATTTAATGTTCCTCGTCCAATGATTGCATTGTAGGGATACTCCATATCAACAATGTTAAAGACAACCTACTCTGTCCTTGTATTGTGAACATAGCCGAAGGTGATTGGCATAGTTATATTGCCGAGTGCCACTATCTGCCTTCCTCCGAAGCCACAGAGGGGGTGTGTTGCATCATGTATCTTGTCATCCTGCTCTTGCATTTGCCTAAAAGCTTTTGCAAAGATGATGTCTGCTACACTGCCTTTGTTTACTAAGACATTGTGGACCAAAAACCCCTTGATGACACAAGATATAACCATTGCATCATTATGAGGATAATCCTTGAGTTGAAGATCTTTTTGTGAATGAGCATGCGAAAGGATGAAGACAGTAACTGCATCTTATTAATTAATTCATATTTGTACTCCATAAAGCATGTATGAATATTAGTAGGATTAATATTACATTGATACCTTCGGCTTGCTTGAAGGTGAAGACGCGAGAAAGTGATTACAATCCAGTGTGAGCAGTATGGTGTTACTGTTCATCTATTTATAGGCACGGGACGTAGCCCGAGTAAAATTACATTCATGACCCTCAACATTTATTTATAGACAACTCGACATACTAAGGTTTATCTGGTATTTTCTTCTTCTGCTCGACTTGAACTGAAGTTGATGGCAGCTTCGGCATTTAGTAATATTGCTTCTACTCAAGGTCTTCGTCTTGGAACCTTCAGCAGAAGAAGAAAGAGGACCTCTGTACCACTTTGCCGAAGGTGTTTTTGACTTGAGGACCTTCGGCGGAGAAGAAGACCCCCAACAGTACGCATGAGAAATCTTTCATGGATTCCCACGTACTAAAACCATAGGGGAACTTGTACATGTAGTACGTGCGGTTAATCACAAGTCAAGAGCGTGCAATTCTTTGTGACTCCAACCATAACTAGTTGGAAGTGACAATTCATTACTGATGGTCATGAACGATTTGAAATTTTTGAATTTATCATAGATTTGTCATATCCATTATGGATATCATTTTGAATACCAAGACAAACAATCATCATTGTAAGCATATTTGGTAAATTCAGTAGTGTGGAGGCTAATGTGCTCAAGCTTGAGACATTATTACTCAATGGTCACGTGTTGTCCAAAGGACACACTTCAGGTCATCATATAGCTGCACCAAAGAACCATATAAAGCCTTCAATGTCCATACCATCTTTGTAGTGGACCACACTTGTTCTTTTGAAACAATTCAAAGAACTTAGCCAATTCAGATCATATTTTAAGATAAGAGGGACTTAAAATCTCATTCCAGATGATACTAATCAAGTATCCATCTTAAGGGAAAAACATGACCAATAGAATTGTCCATAACTTTTAATTTCATCCTAATAATGGAATTACCAATTTAGTCTTACCCAGCATGGTAAGTATCATATGAAAAGTTATAACAAATGCAACACATTGTATGGGAGGATATATGTAGTATACAATCCATAAGAAATGTTTCCGAGAAACACATGCAATATCCATCACTATCACCTTGTGTTTGCCCATGATAGAAATTTTATGGATATATCTATAATTTGGTAAAAATAAAATTAGGATATATCAACACATCCTTGGTACTTCCATTACCAAAGGGGACTTGATATTAACATATCATGATATCGCACGAAGCGATTGTTAAAATATTCTTTCCTCTTTCCAAAGGAATATGAGAATATTTTGTTTCCCCATATATAGAGTTTGTGGTTTAATTCTCCATATTGCATGTTTCTTCCTCAATTGGAAGAATCCTCGTACAAGTTTGCACATGTCAAATCAATGAGTCTTCAACTCCCTTGACGAGCTCGTTCAACTCTAATCGATGAGCTTGTTCAACTCAAATCACATGAGTGATCAACTCCAATCGATGAGTTTGTTTAACTCAAATTCATGGATTTTTACACTCAAATCACATGATTGTGTTCAACTCACATCGCATGAGCTTGAACATATCACATCGTCAATAAATATGATGGCAATAATAATGAGATTATATCAAATCTCATGGATCATTTGAATAATACTCAAAAGCATATCATCTAACAGAGTGGTCTTCTCACAAAAGGAGAAGTTGTATTACGTGATTCAGTATGAACCACGATTTAAACAACCAACCACCGGTATCATGTCAGAATAAAAATTAAAGTACACTTCATATCTTAGCTTTCATGAGTAGTTTGCATCTATTAGGGATTTAATACACAAGATTAGATGCTTGGACATACCACACTACATCATGTATAGTGTAATGATAAACAAGTTTGTCATACTTATTGCCCTTCTCTTTCAAATATGCTTGTATATTTGCTTCTTGTTGTAGTTGCATTGATCAGCCGGGTTCATAGATTGATAATAGTGTCAATCTAGCGATCCACATGTTGTTCTCAACATTATTCTAAACACTATGAACCTCACAAGAGGCACCACAAAAACATTGGCATTACTGATGAGGCTTTAAAAGAAGTTCATCATATTATTCAATATGTGTTTAGAATAAATGGAGAATAATGCTGATAGTATGCACAATTCAACTTCAAGTAAATATATGAATATAAAGTTTTAGTCTACAACATAATATAGACACTTACTCATAAGTCCATATGTCTTATGAGTTACTATGCTATTCATTTTGCGCTTGCACATCAAGCCACGATAGCACATAAGTTCTTTTCGTAAGAACCGTAAGATAAAGAGAGTATCACACTTCCTCCAGAGTCAAGAGGTGAATCCCCATATCATGTAAAAATGATCTTGATATTCAATGAACATTGAGGATAATTAAGCCCGTTAGGCGAGTTCATCAAACTCTATTAAATAATTATCCTCCAAATGGCTTAACCATTTTTAATGTTGTAATATTCCGCAAAATATTTCATATCTTCATATGTTGGAGAATTCTAGGTATCACATAAAGTGTACCAAAAGATTTTTGAAAATTGGTGAACACAACATAGATAATCTCCATATAATGAAACAATAGAGTAGATCTCCTAGTAGTGGGCAAAACTTTTGCTGACTAAAAGCATGGTCTCTAGACTGATATATTCATAGAACATACCACAGGCAATGATTAGGACCACTATCATGTGATTAGAGATGGCAACGGGTACATACCCGTCGGGTAGTATCATTTCATACCCGTACCCATCAAAAAAATCTACCCGTCGGGTTACCCATATATACTCGCGGGTATAAAATCTTACCCATACCCGTACCCACGCGGGTATTTTTACCCGTCAGGTAACCCGTACCCGCTAGGAAAGTCTTAAATTCCAATATACCAATCACTCAAAATATTAAATAAACATATAAAAACAACTTCAACTTCACATATAACAAATCATATGATTACATAACTTAGTATCTAGACAAATGATAACTAGAGAAGGGTTTTATTTTAGTTAAGATGGGCTATATTAGATGGTTATATTTGTATTGATGCGGGTATATTTTACCCATGGGTAGACGGGTATGGGTAGTTCCAACCCGTATCTGTACCCGTCTACCCAACGGGTAGAGGTTTTTACCCATTAACATACCCGCAGGTAGAGAAATCATCCCGTACCCGCCTTTATATCGGGTAAAACCCGTCGGGTATTCGGGTTTCGGGTACCCATTGCCATCTCTACCTGTGCTTGACCAAGTCTAAAAAATGGTAATCACCACAAAGGTGAATAACCAAAATCACATCTCTTACATATCTACTTGGGCGAACACGTAGGTAAATGGTAATGTAATACTCCAAGTTGTATACCAAGAATAATAGAGAGAGTTGTTCTCAATTTTGTATGTCTCATTTGCATCATGAAAAGAGCATATACAAAAATTTAGAGTTTAATTCAAACAATTGATAAAAATTTGCATCATGTTGGAGTTTTATTGTTTGTGCATTAAATAAAGTAATAATGTTAATAATAATAATAAAACAATGATTCTAAAGGTTGAAGTGATCCCTAAATTAAAATTTAGGGGTTTGAAATAAGAAGAATAGGAAAGACATAGAAATACAAAAATATAAATATTCTTAGGCTTACTACTTTTTACTGTACAAACATAGTGTAAATGTGGCCACAAAGTTTGAATTTAAAACTTGAATCCAAATTGGATTAGAAAATAGAGAGAAAGAAAAGAAAACAGAAAATATAAAAGAAAAAGAGAAATAAAAGAGAAAACTCGAGTTGGGCCCAAACCGAGGCACTCGGCCCACCAGACTCACTCACGCCAGCCCAGTGTGGCCTCCGCCGCACTCACTTGCGCGTGGGACCCATCTGCCAGTCGCGGGCCGCTTGCGCTCGCTTGCTTCCCGCTGTCTATGACCGGTGGGGCCTACCCGAGTCGTCAACAACCTCCCGATGGGGGCGCAGCTCGTGCGGATTTGCTCAGGCTCTCCCCCGCGAATTTCGCCGATGACCGAAACCCACCGTGGAGATTAAAACCCCAACCGGCCCCGCCTCCTCCTCAATTACTCCGCGTGCACCTCCTTCCCTCATCCACCCCTCTTTCGCGCCGCCAGAGGCCGAAATCCAGTTTGCCGCCGCCGTTGTTGAACCACGGCACCAGCGCCCCTCTGCTCCAACTGCCTCGCCCTGGACGCTTGTGTGGTCGCACGAATCGGTCCGTCGTGAAGCCGGGCGGAATCCCCGACTGTGGCACCGGGAATTCGACGCCGTCATTGCAAATCCGCCGCTCGCCGTGGCCAAGATCTTCTGCTTCGTATCGCGGGGTAAGTCCATGTCCATCGCATTCAGTGTACTTAGGGCAAGGTGTAGCAGGCTTTAATTGAGTTTTCGTGCACTGTATCGCCGAATCAAGCTTCGCCGGCGGGGGTTCACCGTGGATGGTGGCCGGCTCGGCCGTGTGCGCTCGACGGGTGGAAGACGGTCTCCTGACCGTTGGAATCCTAGCGGACGGTTTAGATAGAGACACGCAGATCGTTTAGGCAGGGTTAATCTAGACCGTCGGATTCCGATCCTGCGAACACGGATGGTTATAGAATAATAGAATCCGAGTCGTTGCCCTCTGATCCTGCGGCCTATATCGCGTACCGGTTCGGCACGTGAGTAGATTAATCCGAACCCTCCACCTCAGATCTCACGGCCCAAATTTAAGCGTACCCCTTCGGCTCTGGATATTTGCTTAAGAGACCTTCAAGTTAAAAGAAATCAACCCGCGGTCCTAGCTACTGGGAATCTGAGTCTTGGAAACACTTACACCGAGACCCCTGTAGTTTTCAGTATTTGATGCCCCGTCCAGAGATGTTTAAAAACAGAAAATTGATATTAGAAATTCGTTTTTAATACAAAAACAATTCTAGAAACTTGTAAAATTCATAGAAATTCCATTTTTGACCCAAATTGAGCCATTTCAATTCCTAAAATTTTGTAATAATATTCTCTACCATTTAGAATCACTGTTTTGACATGAACTCTGCTAGAAAATTAATTTATCATCTAATCCTATTATAATCACCCTAAATCTTAGGAAATTCATAACTTAAATTCTATAACTCCAAATTCAGTGATTCCAGTTCCTATGATCTCATTTTAATGTGTAGATTTTTACTGTATATTTTATTCATCTGTTCGGTGTGATGTTGATTTTGGCTATACTATGTATGTATTGTGTTGATGCGAGTAGACGAGCATCCCACTGTGGAACCTGAGCTTCAACAAGTTGAAGTAGCTGAGCAGGAGCTCGTTGAAGGCAAGTTGTGCCCTTGATCACTTCTTTTACCCATTCATGTTCTTATTATTCATAATGATCTGCATAGGATAATTTTGCTGGGACCTAATAGGATGCCCTAGATGTTGACTATCTTTATACCTTGTTTCACCACTGGTTTTACTACTAAAGTTTTGGGTAGTACATGCTATTGCTTTATGTGGATTTGGGTATAGAGATATTCATCACTCATTGTTATACTATTTATTGTTATCTGTTTTATTCTTCCTTGTTCATGTTAAGATCATTATGTTAATGGGAACATGGAGAACCCCCCGGGAAAACAGTGCTACCACAAGGGTTTAATGGGACGCCCTTGGCTGATTAACTAGGAAAGCTAGGGGAGGGCTACCTTACCCGAAAGGGGCAAGGGCAGTAGGGGAGAGGTCAGTGTAGGGAGGTCCCTGGTTGATTTTGCTGCGATGGCGGTCAGCCAGGAACCCTGTACTGGATCTTCCTATAAACTGTAGCGGGTAGTCTGAAGCTAGTGGAACTTTGTAAAGGCCTCGTAGTGGTACCCTGCCTCGCTTCCTAGGTAGAGGTGTATGGAGTCTGATCAACTCTGTGGCAAATGGGTAACACGACTTGTGGGTAAAGATGCGCAACCTCTGTAGAGTGTAAAACTGGTATACTAGCCGTGCTCACGGTCATGAGCGGCTCGGACACTCACATGATTGAATTATGGAACTTAAACTTAACCTGTCATTTCATTGCATTTGGGATTATTTTATTATTACTTTTACTTATTACTACTATGGTTTGGTATTTACTTACACTTAGTAACTGCTAATAAAATTTTGACCAACTTATAAAAGCAATGCTCAGCTTCAGCCTTTATTTCATTGATCAGCCTTACACTACATGAACTCCCACCTTTGGTGAGTTCATGTCACATTATTCCCCACGACTTGTTGAGCTGTGATCGTATGTGAGCTCACTCTTGCTGTCTCACACCCCCCCACAGGAGAAGAGCAGGTGGTTCAGGAGGAGCCGCCTAACACTGAGGAGTTCGATCTGATCTAGGTGGCGTTTCTCAGTCGACATTGGCGCCGTCGATCCTTAGTTCGTTTTACATTTATCTTTATTTTGTAATAAGTCTTCCGCTATGTAATAAGTACTCTGATGTTTTATGACATTTATCTCTATACATTCTGTTATTATATATGTTGTCTTCTTGGCGCATGTATGAGATGCACCCGGCTTTGTCCTTTAAAACCGGGTGTTACAGAAGTGGTATCAGAGGAAATGTTGACCGTAGGACGAGACCTAGATAGAAATGGACAACCCTTACCTACTTACCTTATTCTGGATTCATTCTATACTTACCTTACTCTGATTCATTCTATACTTATCTTGATCCTGTCTCACCATCTACTGTTCTACTCTGATCATTCTTATCTTTTCTACTCTAAGACAAGATGGATTTCAAACCTTGGAATCTATACCCCTATGACATTTTTAAGAGATAGGAAGCCTAAGACAAAATTAAAACTATTTTCTCTATTAAAATATTGGTTGATTGTTCTGATGATCAATGCCTGATTTGCTTCTTTGATTGATTGAAATATTGCATGGACATCTTAGCATGTGCCAGCATAAGGTAATAAATTAGCTATAGTAGGTGAAATATTAATCTGCTTAGCTAATAAATCCCCCAAAGTAACATGATTGTAATTACTGCCTTGTCTACTGCTCTTTCTTACCATATGTATCTAACTCAGATGGTCAATACCAGGAGGGGTGGTGGAATTGATTTGCCTCCTAATCGACACACTCGAAGGATATATAGACAACCTCAGCCACAGTCAGCAGGGATGAATCCTCCTAATCCTCCACCAGGCGGAGTTGACCCACTGGTTGCTGCTCAGATGGCGGTGATGCAGCAAATGGCGGACACTATGGCTGATATGCGTGCCCAGATGCAGCAAGAACGCCAAGAGATGCGTCAGGAAAGAGAAGATATACGCCAGGAGCTGCGCCAGGAGAGAGATGAGATACGCCAAGAAAGGAGGGCGCAACAACAGCAGCTGCAACAACAACTTCAACAACAGCAGCAACAGCAGCAAGTGCCATTGCCTCCACCACCACCACCAGTTCCACCTCGGGATAAGCACCGGGAGTTTATGAGTCATAAGCCACCTACATTCGCTAGCTCACCTGATCCACTGGACGCGGATGATTGGCTGAAGTCCGTTGAGAAGATGCTGATTATTGCACAGTGCACAGACCGGGAGAAGGTTTTATATGCTTCTGGACGTCTGACTGGTCCTGCTGCTGATTGGTGGGATTCTTATACTGCTGCCCACGATGCTGCTGATACTATTACTTGGGCAGAGTTCAGTACGCAGTTCAGGAACTACCATATTCCAGCTAGGATGATAAAGATCAAGAAGAAGGAGTTTCTGGCATTGAAGCAAGGCAACATGTCGGTCAGCGAGTATAGAGACAAATTTATTCAGCTGTCGAGATATGCTCCGGAGGAAGTTGCTGAGGATGAGAGAAAGCAGGAGCATTTTATTGAAGGACTTAATGGACCGCTGCAATATGCACTGGTTGCACACACCTTTCCATCATTTCAGAGGCTATTGGATAAGGCTCTTGCTATTGAACACAAGCGTGTTCAATTGGGTGATTTGAAGAGGAAGGCTATCTCACAAGGACAGGGTAGCAGTAGTGTTCGTCCTCGCTACAGTTCACCACAGGGTACACCGACTCGACCAGGAGGACCACGCCCAGTTCAGCAATCACCACTGAGGACTCCACCTCCTCGACAGGCTACTCCCACTGGCACTCCGACGAAGTTTGCAGGACAGAGTCCGGGCACTCAATGTTTCAAGTGTGGGAAGATTGGTCATTATGCAAATGTCTGCCCACAGAGGATTGCTACTACTCCCGCTCAGAACAAGCAATAGACCCCTGGCAAGGGATATTCTATAGCCAGGGTGAATCAAGTCAGCGTTGATGATACTCCTGATGGTGGCGACCTCGTGATTGGTATGTTTTATGTTAATACCATTCCTGCAACAATATTATTTGATTCTAGTGCTACACATTCATTCATGTCTGCTAGATATGCCAACACAAATGAAATACCACTGCTAAATATGAGAAAACCCCTGATAGTAATTACACCTAAAGGGCCTGTTGAGGCGAATCAAATGACACGTAGATTGACATTAACCATTATGGGTAGAGATTTTGGAGCTACTGCTATAATATTAGAGTCAAGCAGTATAGATTTGATCCTTGGTATGTCATGGCTAAGAAAGGCAAAGGCCGTTATAGCTTGTGGTAGAGGTACCATAGAACTCACTACCACTAAAGGAGAAAGATTTCAAGTTAATATTGCAGTAACCTCCTCATCCATGCGTGCAATGTTCTTTATGCCTGAGGAGTTCGTTGGTGACAACATCCGGGTGGTTAGAGATTTTCCGGATGTCTTTCCAGAGGAGTTACCAGGGATGCCACCTGATAGAGAAGTCGAGTTTGTTATTGATCTCTTACCTGGAACCGCCCCTATTTCTAAACGGCCATATAGAATGTCCGTAGAGGAGTTGAAGGAACTTAAGAAGCAGTTGACGGAGTTACAAGAGGCTGGTTACATTCGTCCAAGTTCCTCACCTTGGGGAGCACCGGTGTTATTTGTGCAGAAGAAGGATGGATCGCAACGGATGTGTGTGGATTATAGATCTCTTAATGATGTTACGGTGAAGAACAAGTATTCGTTGCCCCGTATTGAGGATTTATTTGATCAGATGCGAGGTGCTAGAGTATTTTCGAAGATTGATCTCCGATCCGGTTACCATCAGATGAGGATTAGACCATCGGATATTCCCAAGACGGCTTTCTCGACTCGATATGGATTATATGAGTTTACTGTTATGTCATTTGGATTAACCAATGCACCGACTTATTTCATGAATTTGATGAACAAAGTGTTTATGGATTATTTGGACAGATTCGTCGTGGTATTCATCGACGATATTCTTATCTATTCTAAGAATGAAAGTGATCATGAGCAACATCTGAGATTGGTGCTACAGAAGCTACGAGATAATCAACTCTACGCTAAGTTTAGCAAGTGCGAGTTTTGGATTGACAAGGTGCCATTCCTTGGTCATATTATTTCTAATGGAGGAATAGCAGTGGATCCTGCTAAAGTGAAGGAGATTATGGAGTGGAGAGTGCCCACTACAGTTACTGAGATTCGGAGTTTCTTGGGACTCGCAGGATATTATCGGAGATTTATTGAAGGATTTTCTAAGATTGCTAAACCCATGACATCGCTTTTGGAGAAAGGAAGAGAATTCAAGTGGGATGAGAAGTGTCAAGAAAGCTTTGATCAGTTGAAGGAGAGACTAATGTCGCCACCAGTATTGATTATGCCAGATCTGCAGAAGGGATTTGACATTTATTGTGATGCATGTGGCCAAGGACTTGGATGTGTGCTTATGCAAGAAGGACATGTGATTGCCTATGCATCTCGTCAGTTGCGGAAGCATGAATTGAACTACCCCACCCATGACTTGGAACTGGCTGCCGTTGTGCATGCACTTAAGATTTGGAGACACTACATTATGGGAACTAAGTGCCAAGTATACACGGATCACAAGAGTTTGAAGTATATATTCACGCAGAAGGATCTCAACCTTAGGCAACGCCGTTGGTTGGAGCTCATCAAGGATTATGATTTGGAGATTCACTATCACCCGGGCAAGGCGAATTTGGTTGCAGATGCCTTGAGCCGGAGGGAGCATGTTCACTCCGCCTTCGTTGTCCAGCTACCTGATGAATTAGCAAAAGACTTTGAGAGGCTCAACCTGGGAATTGTTACACATACGGAAGGAGTGACTATTGAATTGGAACCTACCTTGGAGCAAGAGATTCGCAAAGGTCAGGTTGGTGATGCTAAGATTCAAGAGATCAAGGATCTTATTACTGAAGGAAGAGTTCCGGAATTCACGGAGGATGAGCAAGGTACTATATGGTTCAAGGATCGGATATGTGTTCCAGAGATCGATAGCCTCCGTGAGGCTATATTGAAAGAAGCTCATGATTCTGATTACTCCATTCACCCTGGAAGCACTAAGATGTATCAAGATTTGAAGCAAAAGTATTGGTGGTATGGACTGAAAAGAGATGTGGCTGCTCATGTGGCTAAGTGTGATGTATGTCAAAGAGTCAAGGCCGAACATCAAAGACCCGCTGGACTACTGCACCCATTGAAGATACCCGAGTGGAAATGGGAAGAAATTGGTATGGATTTTATTGTTGGACTACCCCGCACTCCAGCAGGATATGACTCTATTTGGGTAATTGTAGACAGATTGACAAAGGTGGCTCATTTCATACCCGTGAGGACTAATTACACGGGAGCCAAGCTAGCAGAATTGTATATGACTCGAATAGTTTGTTTACATGGAGTGCCTAAGAAGATCGTGTCTGATCGAGGATCACAGTTTACTTCTCGATTTTGGAAGAAGTTGCATGAGAGTCTGGATACAAAGTTGAATTTTAGTTCAGCCTACCATCCCCAAACTGATGGACAGACAGAGAGAACCAATCAAGTACTGGAGGATATGTTAAGAGCTTGTGCTCTCAAGCATGGTGGCAGTTGGGAGAAGAGCTTACCCTATGCTGAGTTTTCTTATAATAATAGCTACCAGGCTAGTTTGAAGATGTCACCATTTGAGGCTTTGTATGGCAGAAAATGCAGGACTCCCCTATATTGGGATCAAACTGGAGAAAGACAGTTCTTTGGGCCTGAACTTATTCAAGAGGCAGAAGAACAAGTTCGAATGATAAGAGAAAATTTGAGAATTGCACAATCAAGGCAAAAGAGTTATGCTGATAATAGAAGGAGACTCCTGGAGTTTAAGGAGGGTGATCATGTCTACTTGAAGGTGTCACCACTTCGTGGTATGCGGAGATTTAAAGTTAAAGGAAAGTTGTCCCCTCGCTTCATTGGACCTTTCTTGATCTTAAAGCGAGTGGGAGAAGTTGCATATCAACTGGAGTTACCCGATCATCTGTCAGATGTACATGATGTGTTTCATGTGTCTCAGCTAAAGAAGTGCCTCAGGGTACCTGAGGAGCAGCTACCACTGGAGGACCTTAGTGTTCAAGAGGATCTAACTTATGCGGAGTACCCTATCAAGATTTTGGACACTTTGACTCGAGTTACAAGAAACAAGGTGATAAAGATGTGCAAAGTTCAATGGAGTCACCACGGTGAAGATGAAGCAACTTGGGAAAGAGAAGAAGAGCTTCGTATAGATTTTCCCCACCTTTTCCCTAATTCTTCTTAAATCTCGAGGACGAGATTATTTTTAAGGGGGGTAGGATTTGTAATACTCCAAGTTGTATACCAAGAATAATAGAGAGAGTTGTTCTCAATTTTGTATGTCTCATTTGCATCATGAAAAGAGCATATACAAAAATTTAGAGTTTAATTCAAACAATTGATAAAAATTTGCATCATGTTGGAGTTTTATTGTTTGTGCATTAAATAAAGTAATAATGTTAATAATAATAATAAAACAATGATTCTAAAGGTTGAAGTGATCCCTAAATTAAAATTTAGGGGTTTGAAATAAGAAGAATAGGAAAGACATAGAAATACAAAAATATAAATATTCTTAGGCTTACTACTTTTTACTGTACAAACATAGTGTAAATGTGGCCACAAAGTTTGAATTTAAAACTTGAATCCAAAATGGATTAGAAAATAGAGAGAA
This sequence comes from Zea luxurians, assembly GCA_029449295.1. Classification (NCBI taxonomy): domain Eukaryota; kingdom Viridiplantae; phylum Streptophyta; class Magnoliopsida; order Poales; family Poaceae; genus Zea; species Zea luxurians. The sequence goes on from JAOPSE010000181.1 coordinate 162,720, forward strand.
AGAAAAGAAAACAGAAAATATAAAAGAAAAAGAGAAATAAAAGAGAAAACTCGAGTTGGGCCCAAACCGAGGCACTCGGCCCACCAGACTCACTCACGCCAGCCCAGTGTGGCCTCCGCCGCACTCACTTGCGCGTGGGACCCATCTGCCAGTCGCGGGCCGCTTGCGCTCGCTTGCTTCCCGCTGTCTATGACCGGTGGGGCCTACCCGAGTCGTCAACAACCTCCCGATGGGGGCGCAGCTCGTGCGGATTTGCTCAGGCTCTCCCCCGCGAATTTCGCCGATGACCGAAACCCACCGTGGAGATTAAAACCCCAACCGGCCCCGCCTCCTCCTCAATTACTCCGCGTGCACCTCCTTCCCTCATCCACCCCTCTTTCGCGCCGCCAGAGGCCGAAATCCAGTTCGCCGCCGCCGTTGTTGAACCACGGCACCAGCGCCCCTCTGCTCCAACTGCCTCGCCCTGGACGCTTGTGTGGTCGCACGAATCGGTCCGTCGTGAAGCCGGGCGGAATCCCCGACTGTGGCACCGGGAATTCGACGCCGTCATTGCAAATCCGCCGCTCGCCGTGGCCAAGATCTTCTGCTTCGTATCGCGGGGTAAGTCCATGTCCATCGCATTCAGTGTACTTAGGGCAAGGTGTAGCAGGCTTTAATTGAGTTTTCGTGCACTGTATCGCCGAATCAAGCTTCGCCGGCGGGGGTTCACCGTGGATGGTGGCCGGCTCGGCCGTGTGCGCTCGACGGGTGGAAGACGGTCTCCTGACCGTTGGAATCCTAGCGGACGGTTTAGATAGAGACACGCAGATCGTTTAGGCAGGGTTAATCTAGACCGTCGGATTCCGATCCTGCGAACACGGATGGTTATAGAATAATAGAATCCGAGCCGTTGCCCTCTGATCCTGCGGCCTATATCGCGTACCGGTTCGGCACGTGAGTAGATTAATCCGAACCCTCCACCTCAGATCTCACGGCCCAAATTTAAGCGTACCCCTTCGGCTCTGGATATTTGCTTAAGAGACCTTCAAGTTAAAAGAAATCAACCCGCGGTCCTAGCTACTGGGAATCTGAGTCTTGGAAACACTTACACCGAGACCCCTGTAGTTTTCAGTATTTGATGCCCCGTCCAGAGATGTTTAAAAACAGAAAATTGATATTAGAAATTCGTTTTTAATACAAAAACAATTCTAGAAACTTGTAAAATTCATAGAAATTCCATTTTGACCCAAATTGAGCCATTTCAATTCCTAAAATTTTGTAATAATATTCTCTACCATTTAGAATCACTGTTTTGACATGAACTCTGCTAGAAAATTAATTTATCATCTAATCCTATTATAATCACCCTAAATCTTAGGAAATTCATAACTTAAATTCTATAACTCCAAATTCAGTGATTCCAGTTACTATGATCTCATTTTAATGTGTAGATTTTTACTGTATATTTTATTCATCTGTTCGGTGTGATGTTGATTTTGGCTATACTATGTATGTATTGTGTTGATGCGAGTAGACGAGCAACCCACTGTGGAACCTGAGCTTCAACAAGTTGAAGTAGCTGAGCAGGAGCTCGTTGAAGGCAAGTTGTGCCCTTGATCACTTCTTTTACCCATTCATGTTCTTATTATTCATAATGATCTGCATAGGATAATTTTGCTGGGACCTAATAGGATGCCCTAGATGTTGACTATCTTTATACCTTGTTTCACCACTGGTTTTACTACTAAAGTTTTGGGTAGTACATGCTATTGCTTTATGTGGATTTGGGTATAGAGATATTCATCACTCATTGTTATACTATTTATTGTTATCTGTTTTATTCTTCCTTGTTCATGTTAAGATCATTATGTTAATGGGAACATGGAGAACCCCCCGGGAAAACAGTGCTACCACAAGGGTTTAATGGGACGCCCTTGGCTGATTAACTAGGAAAGCTAGGGGAGGGCTACCTTACCCGAAAGGGGCAAGGGCAGTAGGGGAGAGGTCAGTGTAGGGAGGTCCCTGGTTGATTTTGCTGCGATGGCGGTCAGCCAGGAACCCTGTACTGGATCTTCCTATAAACTGTAGCGGGTAGTCTGAAGCTAGTGGAACTTTGTAAAGGCCTCGTAGTGGTACCCTGCCTCGCTTCCTAGGTAGAGGTGTATGGAGTCTGATCAACTCTGTGGCAAATGGGTAACACGACTTGTGGGTAAAGATGCGCAACCTCTGCAGAGTGTAAAACTGGTATACTAGCCGTGCTCACGGTCATGAGCGGCTCGGACACTCACATGATTGAATTATGGAACTTAAACTTAACCTGTCATTTCATTGCATTTGGGATTATTTTATTATTACTTTTACTTATTACTACTATGGTTTGGTATTTACTTACACTTAGTAACTGCTAATAAAATTTTGACCAACTTATAAAAACAATGCTCAGCTTCAGCCTTTATTTCATTGATCAGCCTTACACTACATGAACTCCCACCTTTGGTGAGTTCATGTCACATTATTCCCCACGACTTGTTGAGCTGTGATCGTATGTGAGCTCACTCTTGCTGTCTCACACCCCCCCACAGGAGAAGAGCAGGTGGTTCAGGAGGAGCCGCCTAACACTGAGGAGTTCGATCTGATCTAGGTGGCGTTTCTCAGTCGACATTGGCGCCGTCGATCCTTAGTTCGTTTTACATTTATCTTTATTTTGTAATAAGTCTTCCGCTATGTAATAAGTACTCTGATGTTTTATGACATTTATCTCTATACATTCTGTTATTATATATGTTGTCTTCTTGGCGCATGTATGAGATGCACCCAGCTTTGTCCTTTAAAACCGGGTGTTACAGGTAATCATCATGATCATATGATGTAGACTTTTTACTGATGGGCAAATAACTTTTTTGTTGTCTAAAAGCTTGGTCTTAGGGCAAATAAATTCAGAGAACTTATTGCAGCCAAAGCCTAGATCTCCATCATGTGTTGAATAATTCCAAGTTGAATATATGCATCATATTTTGCAAGAATTCATCATTTAATTAAGTGGTACTTAATTGAAAGAATTCTTTGAGTTATCAACATGATCACGACGTTCTGTCTGGCTCCACTGCCCACAACACCAGTGTGGTCCGTGATCATTTTAGATTAGCACATATAGGTAATCATCTCGAAAGATGTAGACCTCAAAGTGATATGCATTTCAAATGCGGCCTAAAGCATGGTCTCTAGGCTACTAAACTCTATAAAGAATTTCGTGCAGCCAGTGCTTATGACTCCATCACCATATGCTTTTCCCAAAAACGCAACATTATTTTGCATGAGGACCATTAAGTCTCGACTTAATTATGTGCTATGTTTTCCATGCAAACATAACAGAATGCAAAAATAAAAGCAAGTAGTTATTTGTGAATCATAAATGTAAAACAAATATAATTCACGAACGAGTTTGTATTATTATATTTTTTAATAATAATAATAAACAGACAAATATCTACAATTACTTATCATCAGGAGTCTAATTAGTTAAAATTTAGACACACAACACTAATAAAAATAGAACGAATACTTAATTCTGGATAGAATAAATAAATAAAAATACTGGATAGAATAAATAAATAAAAATATATATGCATCTGGCCTAACCGGCCTAGGCGACCCAGCCAGGTGGCCAGCCGGTGGCCCAAGAGGGCATGGCGCAGGCGGCCTTATAAGGGTGGCAGTTAGGGTTTTTTACCCTAACTGCTCCTCCCCTTCCCTCAGCAGCCGGCGGCGCGGGTGTGGCTGCCTAGCGGTGGCGTCGCGGCGGCCACGCGCGAGCGGCTCCAGCCAGCCACGGCGCGGGCACGGCAGCGCGGCTTGTCGCGGGCGCAGCGGCCACGACACAGGTCGCTACGCGTGGGCGCGGGCGTTAGCCCCGCTGGCTTGGCCTGCAGCTACCACGAACCCAGCGCGGGTGCCTTCGGCGTGGGCGCGCAGGCACTGGCAACCCCAGCGTGGGTCCCGCCTGACGCGGTTCAGGGCACGACGCGTGGCCCCCATCGGTGCGGACCATAGTGCGGCCCTGGCGCCGGATGCGCGGGTGCGCGGCCTTGACGGCGTGCGGGCACTACCCCGACAGTGCGAGCGTGTGGCCCCTCGGGCCCAGCTGTGCGGGCGCGCCCCGCAGCTCGGCGGCACGGGCGCGGCGATGCACGCTCCGTCTAGTGATCTAGCCCGGATCCGTTAGAACTGCCCCAACAGCGTACGTCTACAATTGATGGAGGCCGAAGCCTCACTTTTTCATCTCGTTGAAGCACAAGAGAAAATGAAGCAAACTGACCTCCTCCTTCTGTGACGTGTTCTTTCCATCTTTGTCCATGGAGACGATGCAGTGAGCATGAACAAAAATTCAAAAACAACATCTTACAAGAAAATCCGTTGTTGCGTATTGTGTCCTTTTATCGCTCGGTCTCTTAGTTGGCTGCTGTAGCGATCTAAGTCTATGTTCATACGAATAAGGAACTCAGCACAAGTTTTCTTATCTGATCTCGCGAGCAGTGCTGATACATGTTGGGGAATAATGAAAACGAGATTCAAAGAAAATGACAGCCACTGATTCTTTACTTTAGGATATAGCAATTATATACACATAAGAGCTTGTTCGGTTATTTTTAATCCATATGGATCGGTGGGAATTGAGACGAATTGAAGGGGTTTTTGACTTATTAGGGATTGAAACCCCCTCAATCCTCTCAATCCATATGGATTGGGATAAAATCAAACAAGCTCTAAAGGCCCTCAACCTCTTCGATCTATATGGATCGGGTTAAAACCGAAAAAGCCTTAAAGGGTGTCGCAATTGGTCACACATGCCATATTTTATAACACACCGCACGCTGTACGGTCGCCCACGCGTCATCCTCTGGTTGGCGAGAGTTGTTGTCGCGCCATGCCGGTTTCCGCGGTCAAAGTTCACTTCCACGCTCCGCAACCGCAATCGGCATTCATCCGTCCTCAGCGCACCACCGGCCGTCCGATCCCGACCCCCGCCATCGGATGATCTGCCGCCGTCCGAGTCATGGATGCCTACGCTACAGGCTACGTAGCCGCGTCTGACGTCTCCCTCTCGTGTGTACCTTCCCTGACTTGAGCCAGTCCACTGTCTTGACCGGCACCCACCCCGTACTGAACCGTCCGCACGTAGTGCTATAAACCTGCTCGCTGGCTGTCGCTGCCCTTGGTTCACGTTCCCTATTTTCCTTTACGTGTCGCCGGTGGACTCGTTGACGTGCCTCGCCACCATGATCACGGTCGATGATGATCAGGTGAGGAGCTGTGGCGGCGACAGCGGCGGTATTCCAGTTCATACTAGCGGCGGCGACGACGACGACGCCGCCGCCGCCGGGCGGCAGATGCTGACGACGATGGGCGAGCACCACCACCACCAGCTGACGGTGTCCAGGATCCGGACGGCCGTGTCCATGCTCACCCGCCGCACGGGCCACGCGCGCTTCCGCCGCGGCCCCGTCGCGGAGCGTCACCACGCGTCGTCGTCGGACCAGCAGCTGCGCCCGCCGCCGGCCGGTGGCGGCGTGGCGCTGGACCTGGACTTACTCGTCGCCAAGACGTGCGACGACGCGGCGGCGGGGTTTAGCGCGTCGGCCTCGTGGACCAGCTCCTCGCTGCCGTCGACGACGAGCCTCACGGCCGGCGAAGCGAGCGTGTCCAAAGGCCGCGCCCAGCAGCAGGGTTGTGGTGGTGCTCTGTTCTTCGTCCAGCCAGTGAGCGGCGGCGGCGGCGGACACTCTGCCGGCAAGCCGCTGCGGCTCGTGCCGTCATCGATGCAGCAGCAGCAGCAGCATGCCTCCCCCGGTTACTCATCCCCAGGCAACGCGCTGGAAGACGGCAAGTGCCACGACCGCGCGCGCTCGGAGAACGACGACGCCGCCGCCGCAGCCGGCAAGACGCACGGGGACCGCTGCCACTGCTCCAAGAAACGGTATGTACAACATATACTACTCATCAAACGCCCGCTGCCGCGGGTACCAATAAGGCAATAATGACGGACTCCATAACTGGCATGCAGGAAATCGCGCGTGAAGCGGGTGGTCCGCGTGCCGGCGATCAGCTCCCGGAACGCGGACATCCCGCCGGACGACTACTCGTGGCGCAAGTACGGACAGAAGCCCATCAAGGGCTCGCCGTACCCGCGGTAGGTGATCGATCGATGAATATAATCTACGTACATATCCTTGTTCTTCCTCCCGACGACGACGCAGCTAGCGATCGACCATGATAATTGTATCTGATGCGTGCGTGCGTGCAGCGGCTACTACAAGTGCAGCACGGTGCGCGGGTGCCCGGCGCGGAAGCACGTGGAGCGAGACCCCGGCGAGCCAGCGATGCTCATCGTCACCTACGAGGGCGACCACCGCCACGAGGACCGGCCGGCCGGCGGCGTCGTGCAGACGGACCAGGACCGCACGACGACGTGCAGTTGAATTGAATCTCAGAGCTAGGCAACTAGCTAGCTAGCAGTCTCCGCCGCGGGCCCCGGCCGGGCTCCTTTTTGTCTCGCTGGTTGCCCAGTAGAAATTTCCTGGGGTTGTCTCTGTAGTACGGGGTAGTTCATTTTTTTCATCAGTCGGTTCGTCGGAGTCGTACTAGATAGTAGTGTCACGTCGCCGTCGCTTGTGGAGGAAATTCAGGATATCTATCACACGCTGCTGTTTGGGATTTTTTTTGACCATGAAATGAAGGAATGAACGATGCGTGTAACTTCTGGAGTGGGTGAACGTTTCCACTACGCGTTAAGTGGGTCAAACGGGAGATCTGTGATCGATCGGTCACGGAGGATAGGGACAGTAGTATGGCACGCGGAAAGATGGGTTCCGGCGTCAACATACCAAACAGGCATGGTATTTCTCTGGGCAGCTACCTGGCAACAGACCTCAAGTCTTGCGCTTCAACCATCATGAATGCTACGGTGGCCTTTAGATTTCCAAGGTCCAAGTAGGATTCTAGAAATTTATTTATTAGATCTCAGGTGGGGGTTCTAAAGCCCAGATTCTATATAGCAAAAAAAGAAAGAAAACCCAAAATAATATGCGAGCAGAAGATCATGTATTGTTATGACTAGATACGCAGCAATCGTAGCGGTCGAAGAGTATGACTATTTAGTGGAAGCAGTTGTACGTCCTCGTATTCTAAGGCTACTCACAATGAGGATTTCATGTCTCTGTTTCCAAAAATGCCACATCAGATTTATGGATGAATGAAATACCTTCTCTCAATAGAGAGTTTCATCTCACTATTTCATATGTCAACATACTTCTTAAATGCTGCATATAAATAACCAATAGGATTTACTCAATTATATGAAGATGAAACAAAACACTCTCAGTGGAGGTTTCACACAGTTTCCAAGACATTGGAAACGAGTTAACACGGTTTCATCCCCATGAAACTCCATGAAACTCTTCCTTCTTAAATGATGTGACATGTCATCAAAATAGCTGATGTGGCAGGCTAATTAATACATGAAACACTCCATGAAACCTCCATTGTGAATAGCCTAACACTAGCACATGCTCATCTATGCTCCTAACGTTTATTGCCCATTTGTTGACAATAAACACCGCACAACAACAAACAATGTCACCACACTATCACATGTGCAGAGGTAAAATGTTGTGATGTCAGTGTGCTAGTGAAAAGGAAATGCGCTATGTGCCATCTCTACATTGGTTTTGGTGTTTGATCACCATCACAACATTGTGATCTAACTAGTTTGCTAAATATATGGTTGTAGCTTCATAAGAGTCAGATTGAAGTACTCGATGCAACAAATAGCTCAATTCATGGCTTGGAAGGGCATATTTTGGATGAGGTGAACTATGAGTAGTTCATAAGTTTGGATAAGTTCTAAATACCCTTAGTAACAATGTAACATATTAAGGTTTACAAATTTAGATTTTAGAAAATATGCATCCGAAGCCAAGTTTGAGCTAAAACTAGAATCTAAGTCGGAGGAATCAAAAGGTTAAATAACTATGGCTTACACTAGTTGGACAGACTCTAGATAAGTTTCTCTAAGTCATAGGAATGCTCTAAAAGATAGTCAAATAGAATCAAAGAAGAAAAGCCCAATTTGGACTTAACTCCAGCAGGTCTGCGGTGCATTGGACCAGTTACACAGTGACGACAGACTTCAGGCTTGAGTGACTTGGTGCACCGGACTAGTCCGGTAGTGCACCGGACCACTTGCGCAGAGAGGACTTCTACAGGGCTTCGGTGGCCTAGTGCACCGGACCACTTACGCAGAACATTTATTTGTTGAAGAGCTGAAGCACATGGCACATAGGACTAATTCGGTGTGCATCGAACTTATCAGACTCAACGACTAGCTAACTTGTCGGTAGACATGGCAGACTCCGGTGGTGCACCAGATCGGTCCGGTGCCACCTGACATGGTAGGCTTTTGTTGATTTTGTATGCTGATAGAGGTCCGGTGGTGCACTAGACCTATACTATAGGAGGTCTGGTGCACCCATAGCAAGCGTAGATTTTGGGGATTTTACCTAACAGCTAATTGAGGGGTTGTGGCTATAAATACCCCCTAATCAGCCATTTCTCAACACAAGATTTGTGAATCAACTCCTATAAGCTAGAGCAACAATTCTTAGAGATCAAAAGTCTCCCAAGTGCTAATTAGTGAGAATCGTGCAAGTGACAGTTGTTTCAATGGAACGAAACTCCGGTAAATCAATTCATCGTGTCTCTCTTTGTGTGTGTATGGGTTTCTTTGCAATTTATTCTTTTCTCTCTCTTTCTAAGTTCTCTTGTTTTGATCTTCATTCTAAATCAATTGGACTAATTCTCTGTATGCCATCAAAATTTATTTTTGAAAGGGAAATAGGCTTACACCTTTTTCCTAATTGATTTTGGTGGTTGAATTGCCCAACACAAATAATTGGACTAACTAGTTTGCTCTAGTCTATAAGTTCTACAGGTGCTAAAGGTTCACAATAAGCCAATAAAAAGACCAAAGATGGGTTCAAATAAAGAGAGCTAAAGAAATCCCAAAGGCACCCTAGTCTGGCGTACCGGACTGTCCGGTGTGCCACTGGACAGTGTCCGGTGCACCACCGGACAGTGTCCGGTGCACCAGGGATCTCGAAGCTGAACTCGCTACCTTCGGGAAAATGGAGGCCGCTCCGCTATAATTCACCGGACCGTCCAGTGTATGCACCGGACAGTGTCCGGTGGCGCACCGGACTGTCCGGTGTGCCAGCGGAGCAACGGCTACTTCGCGCGCAACGGTCGACTGCAGCACATTAAATGCGCGCCTACGCGCGCAGAGGTCAGAGCACACGCAGCTGGCGCACCGGACAGTCTACAGGACTTGTCCGGTGCACCACCGGACAGCCCAGAGGCCCCACAAGTCAGAGCTCCAACGGTCGAACCCCAACGGCTGGCTGACGTGGCTGGCGCATCGGACAGTGTCCGGTGGCGCACCGGACTGTCCGGTGCGCCATGCGACAGCAGACTTCCAACGACCATATTTTGGTGGTTGGGGCTATAAATACCCCAACCACCCCACATTCAATTGCATCCAAGTTTTCCAACTTCTACACCTTACAAGAGCTATAGCATTCAATACAAGACACACCAAAGAGATCAAATCCTCTCCCAACTCCACACAAAGCTTTAGTGATTAGAGAGAGATATTTGTTGTGTTCATTTGAGCTCTTGCGCTTGGATTGCTTCTTTTCTTTCTCATTCTTTCTTGAGATTCATTCACTTGTAACCAAGGCAAGAGACACCAATTGTGTGGTGGTCCTTGCGGGGACTTTGTGTCCCGTGTGATTGAGAAGAGAAGCTCACTTGGTCTAAGTGACCGTTTGAGAGAGGGAAAGGGTTGAAAGAGACCCGGTCTTTGTGAACACCTCAACGGGGAGTAGGTTTGAAAGAACCGAACCTCGGTAAAACAAATCCTTGTGTCTCACTCTTTATTTGCTTGCGATTTGTTTTTCACCCTCTCTCTCGGACTCGCTTATATTTCTAACGCTAACCCGGCTTGTAGTTGTGATTAACTTTGTAAATTTCAGTTTCGCCCTATTCACCCCCTCTAGGCGACTTTCAATTGGTATCAGAGCCCGGTGCTTCATTAGAGCCTAACCGCTCGAAGTGATGTCGGGAGATCACGCCAAGAAGGAGATGGGGACCGGCGAGAAGCCCATTACAAGCCACGAGAAGGCTCCATCGGGAGAGTCCCGCAACAAAGGAAAGGGGAAGGAGAAGGAATCCCCTTCACACAAGTCGCATCGGAGTGGCGATAAGAAAAAGAAGATGAGGAAGGTGGTCTACTACGAGACCGACTCTTCATCACTATCGACCTCCGGCTCTGACGCGCTGTCCGTAACTTCTAAGCGCCAAGAGCGCAAGAAGTATAGTAAGATCCCCCTACGCTACCCTCGCATTCCTAGACATACTCCATTACTTTTCATTCCATTAGGCAAACCGCCAACCTTTGACGGTGAAGATTATGCTAGGTGGAGTGATTTGATGAAATATCACCTAACCTCACTCCACAAAAGTATATGGGATGTTGTTGAGTTTGGAGTACAGGTACCTTTCATAGGGGATAAGGATTACGATGAGGACGAGGTGGCCCAAATCGAGCACTTCAACTCTCAAGCCACCACTATACTCCTCCAATCTCTAAGCCGTGAGGAGTATAACAAGGTGCAAGGATTAAAGAATGCCAAATAGGTTTGGGACGTGCTCAAAACCGCGCACCAAGGAGATGAGGTGACCAAGATCACCAAGCGGGAAACGATCGAGGGGGAGCTCGGTCGCTTCATGCTTCACCAAGGGGAGGATCCGCAAGCTATGTACAACCGCTTGAAGACCTTGGTGAACCAAGTGCGCAACCTCGGGAGTACAAAATGGGATGACCATGAGATGGTCAAGGTTATTCTTAGATCCCTTGTTTTTCTTAACCCTACGCAAGTTCAATTAATTCGAGGTGATCCTAGATACAAGCTAATGTCTCCCGAGGAGGTTATAGGAAAATTTGTGAGCTTTGAGCTAATGATTAAAGGCTCAAAGAAGATCATCGAGCAAGGCACCTCCTCCACGCCCGAGGCACAACCCGTCGCATTCAAGGCAACGGAGGAGAAGAAAGAAGAGTCTACACCAAGTAGGCTCCCCATCGACGCCTCAAAGCTCGACAATGAGGAGATGGCTTTAATCATCAAAAGCTTTCGACAAATCCTCAAGCAAAGGAGGGGGAAGGACTACAAACCCCGCTCCAAGAAGGTTTGCTACAAGTGTGGTAAGCCCGGTCACTTTATTGTCAAATGTCCTATTTCTAGTGACAGTGACAGGGGCGACGACAAGAAGGGGAGGAAAAAGGAAAAGAAGAGGTACCACAAGAAGAAGGGCGGCGATGCCCATGTGTGCCGCGAGTGGGACTCCGACAAGAGATCCACCGACTCCTCCTCCGACGAGGACGCCACCAACATCGCTGTCAACAAGGGACTTCTCTTCCCCAACGTCGGTCACAAGTGCCTCATGGCAAAGGACGGCAAAAGGAAGAAGGTTAAATCTAAATCATCCACTAAATATGCATCCTCTAGTGATGAAGACAATTCTAGTAATGAGGAGGATAATTTATTAACTCTTTTTGCCAACCTTAACATGGAACAAAAGGAGAAGCTTAATGAATTGATTAGCGCCATTCATGATAAGGATGAACTCTTGGATAGCCAAGAGGACTTCCTAATTAAGGAAAATAAGAAACATGTTAAGGTTAAGAATGCTTATGTTCTAGAAAGGGAAAAATGTGAAAAATTATCTAGTGAGCTAAGCACTTGCCATGATGTCATTGCCAACCTTAGAAATGAAAATGCTAAATTAGTTGCTAAGGTTGATTCAAATGTTTGTGATGATTCATATGCCAATCTTAGAAATGATCGTGCTATTTCTATTGCTAAGATTGAGAAATTAAATGCCTCTCTTACTAGCCTTAGATGTGAAAATGAAAAATTGATTGCTAAGGCTAAAGAGTTAGATGTTTGCAATGTTTCCATTTCCGATCTTAGAAGTGAAAATGATATTTTACATGCTAAGATTGTTGAACTAAAAACTTGCAAACCCTCTACATCTACCATTGAGCATGTTTCCATTTGCACTAGATGTAGAGATATTGACATTGATGCTATTCATGATCATATGGCTTTAATTAAACAACAAAATGATCATATAGCAAAATTAGATGCTAAAATTGCCGAGCATGAACTAGAAAATGAAAAATTTAAATTTGCTCGTAGTATGCTTTATAATGGGAGATGCCCTGGCATCAAGGATGGCATTGGCTTCCAAAAGGGAGACAATGTCAAACTTAATGCCCCTCCTAAAAAATTATCTAACTTTGTTAAGGGCAAGGCTCCCATGCCTCAGGATAACGAGGGTTACATTTTGTACCCTGCCGGTTATCCCGAGCATAAAATTAAGAGAATTCATTCTAGGAAGTCTCACTCTGGCCCTAATCATGCTTTTATGTATAAGGGTGAGACATCTAGCTCTAGGCAATCAACTCGTGCTAAATTGCCTAAGAAGAAAACTCCTAGTGCATCAAATGAACCTAGCATTTCATTTAAGACTTTTGATGCATCTTATGTTTTAACTAACAAATCCGGCAAAGTAGTTGCCAAGTATGTTGGGGGCAAACACAAGAGTTCCAAGACTTGTGTTTGGGTACCCAAAGTTCTTGTATCTAATGTCAAAGGACCCAAAACTGTTTGGGTACCTAAAATCAAGAACTAAACTTGTTTTGTAGGTTTATGCATCCGGGGGCACAAGTTGGATCATCGATAGCGGATGCACAAACCACATGACAGGGGAGAAGAAGATGTTCTCCTCCTACGAGAAAAATCAAGATCCCCAACGAGCTATCACATTCGGGGATGGAAACCAAGGTTTGGTCAAAGGATTGGGTAAAATTGCTATATCACCTGACCATTCCATTTCAAATGTTTTTCTTGTTGATTCATTGGATTACAATTTGCTTTCCGTTTCTCAACTATGCAAAATGGGCTACAACTGTCTATTTACTGATGTAGGTGTCACTGTCTTTAGAAGAAGTGATGATAGCATTTAAGGGAGTGTTAGAGGGTCAGCTATACTTAGTTGATTTCAATAGAGCTGAACTCGACACTTGCTTAATTGCTAAGACTAACATGGGCTGGCTCTGGCATCGCCGACTAGCACATGTTGGGATGAAGAATCTTCACAAGCTTCTAAAGGGAGAACACATTTTAGGACTAACCAATGTTTATTTTGAGAAAGACAAGATTTGTAGTGCATGCCAAGCCGGGAAGCAAGTTGGCGCTCATCATCCACATAAGAACATCTTGACGACTGACAGGCCACTTGAGCTCCTCCACATGGACCTATTCGGCCCGATCGCTTACATAAGCATCGGCGGGAGTAAGTACTGTCTTGTTATTGTGGATGACTATTCTCGCTTCACTTGGGTGTTCTTTTTGCAGGAAAAATCACAAACCCAAGAGACTTTAAAGGGATTCTTGAGACGGGCTCAAAATGAGTTCGGCTTAAGAATCAAGAAAATTAGAAGCGATAATGGGACGGAGTTCAAGAATTCGCAAATCGAAGGCTTCCTTGAGGAGGAGGGCATCAAGCATGAGTTCTCTTCTGCCTACACGCCACAACAAAATGGTGTAGTGGAGAGGAAGAATAGAACTCTATTGGACATGGCAAGCACCATGCTTGATGAATACAAGACTTCGGATCGGTTTTGGGCCGAGGCGGTCAACACCGCGTGCTACGCCATCAACCGATTGTATCTACACCGAATCCTCAAGAAGACATCTTACGAACTCCTCACCGGTAAAAAGCCCAATGTTTCATATTTTAGAGTCTTTGGTAGCAAATGTTTTATTCTTGTCAAAAGAGGTAGAAAATCAAAATTTGCTCCTAAGGCTGTAGAAGGCTTTTTACTAGGATATGATTCAAACACAAGGGCATATAGAGTCTTTAACAAGTCCACTTGACTAGTTGAAGTTTCTTGTGACATTGTGTTTGATGAGACTAACGACTCTCAAGTAGAGCAAGTTGATCTTGATGAATTAGATGATGAAGAGGCTCCGTGCGTCGCGCTAAGGAACATGTCCATTGGGCATGTGTGTCCTAAGGAATCCGAAGAGCCCATTCAAGGACAAGATCAACCATCCTCCTCCATGCAAGCATCTCCACCAACCCAAGATGAGGATGAGGCTCAAGATGATGAAGAAGAAGATCAAGAAGATGAGCCACCTCAAGAAGATGGCAATGATCAAGGGGTAGATGCAAATGTTCAAGATAAGGAGGATGAGCAAGTTGCAAGGCCGCCACACCCAAGAGTCCACCAAGCAATCCAACGAGATCACCCCGTCAACACCATCCTCGGCGACATTCATAAGGGGGTAACCACTAGATATCGTGTTGCACATTTTTGTGAGCATTACTCTTTTGTTTCCTCTATTGAGCCACACAAGGTAGAGGAAGCACTTCAAGATTCGGATTGGGTGATGGCGATGCAAGAGGAGCTTAACAACTTCACGAGGAATGAGGTATGGCATTTAGTTCCATGTCCTAACCAAAATGTTGTAGGAACCAAGTGGGTCTTCCGCAACAAGCAAGACGAGCATGGTGTGGTGACAAGGAACAAAGCCTGACTTGTGGCCAAGGGATATTCACAAGTCGAAAGTTTGGATTTCGGTGAAACCTATGCACCCGTAGCTAGGCTTGAGTCCATTCGTATATTATTAGCCTATGCTACTTACCATGGCTTCAAGCTTTATCAAATGGACGTGAAAAGTGCCTTCCTCAATGGACCAATCAAGGAAGAGGTCTATGTTGAGCAACCTCCCGGCTTTGAAGATAGTGAGTATCCTAACCATGTCTATAGGCTCTCTAAGGCGCTTTATGGGCTCAAGCAAGCCCTAAGAGCATGGTATGAATACCTAAGAGATTTCCTTATTGCTAATGGCTTCAAAGTCGGAAAGGCTGATCCTACTTTATTTACTAAAACTCTTGCAAATGATTTGTTTGTATGCCAAATTTATGTTGATGATATTATATTTGGGTCTACTAACGAATCTACATGTGAGGAATTTAGTAGGATCATGACACAAAAATTTGAGATGTCAATGATGGGGGAGTGAAGTACTTCTTAGGATTTCAAGTGAAGCAACTCCAAGATGGCACCTTCATTAGCCAAACAAAGTACATTCAAGACATTCTAAACAAGTTTGGGATGAAGGACGCTAAGCCCATCAAGACACCCATGGGAACTAATGGGCATCTCGACCTCGACACGGGAGGTAAATCCGTAGATCAAAAGGTATACCGGTCGATGATAGGTTCCTTACTCTATTTATGTGCATCTCGACCGGACATTATGCTTTCCGTATGCATGTGTGCAAGATTCCAAGCCAATCCTAAGAAAGCTCACCTTAGGGCCATAAAATGAATCTTGAGATATTTAGTTTATACTCCTAAGTTTGGCCTTTGGTACCCCAGGGGATCCACATTTGATTTAATTGGTTATTCCGATGCCGATTGGGCAGGGTGCAAAATTAATAGAAAGAGCACATCAGGGACTTGCCAGTTCTTGGGAAGATCTCTGGTGTCTTGGGCTTCAAAGAAGCAAAATTTTGTGGCTCTTTCAACCGTCGAAGCCGAGTATATTGCCGCAGGCCATTGTTGCGCGCAATTATTTTGGATGAGGCAAACCCTTAGGGACTATGGTTACAAATTAACCAAAGTTCCTCTTCTATGTGATAATGAGAGTGCGATCCGCATGGCGGATAATCCCGTTGAGCATAGCCGCACTAAACACATAGCCATTCGGTATCATTTTCTAAGGGATCACCAACAAAAAGGGGGATATCGAGATTGCATATGTTAGCACCAAAGAACAATTAGCCGATATCTTTACCAAACCATTGGATGAACAAACTTTTACCAAACTTAGGCATGAGCTAAATATTCTTGATTCTAGGAATTTTTATTGATGTCTTGCATACATAGCTGATATATATACCTTTGATCATCTCTTTCATATGCTATGACTAATGTGTTCTTTCAAGTCCATTTCATGATAAGTCATAGATTGAAAGGGAAAAGGAGTCTTCGGCGAAGACAAGGCTTCCACTCTGCTCCATCGTATCATTCATCCTTCGCCATCGCTCCACACTAACTCTCCAACTTTGGTATAATCTTCACTTCTTTACTTCATCCAAAGGGAGAGAGAGTAGTTTCAAAGGGCTTATATTTCACTCAAGCATCCGTTTTTGGCGATTCATGCCAAAGGGGGAGAGAGTATTAGCCCAAAGCAAAAGGACTGCACCACCACCAAATTTCAAAAATATAGTCTATTAATTGGTGAAGTTTTTTCAATTGGTATCTTATTTTGATACAATTTCAAATTGGTATACCCTCTTCAAAATTAATATTTAAAACCCTCTTGAACACTAAGAGGCGAATTTCATTAAGGGGGAGTTTTGTTTAGTCAAAGGAAAAGCATTTGAACGAGGGGGAGAAAATTTCAAAACTTGAAAATGCTTCTCAAAATCTTATTCATTTACCTTCGACTATTTGCAAAAGAACTTTGAAAAGAATTTCCAAAACATTTTGCAAAACAAAACATGTGGTGCAAGCGTGGTCCAAAATGTTAATAAAAAGAAAAGATATCCATGCGCATCTAGTAGGTAATATTTATTGGTTTCATTCCAAGCAACCTTTGCACTTTCATTATGCAAACTAGTTCATTTCTGCACTTCTATATTTGCTTTGGTTTGTGTTGGCATCAATCGCCAAAAAGGGGGAGATTGAAAGGGAAATAGGCTTACACCTTTTTCCTAATTGATTTTGGTGGTTGAATTGCCCAACACAAATAATTGGACTAACTAGTTTGCTCTAGTCTATAAGTTCTACAGGTGCCAAAGGTTCACAACAAGCCAATAAAAAGACCAAAGATGGGTTCAAATAAAGAGAGCTAAAGAAATCCCAAAGGCACCCTGGTTTGGCGCACCGGACTGTCTGGTACGCCACCGGACAGTGTTCGGTGCACCAGGGATCTCGAAGCTGAACTCGCTACCTTTGGAAAATGGAGACCGCTCCACTATAATTCACCGGACCGTCCGGTGTACGCACCGGACAGTGTCCGGTGGCGCACCAGACTGTCCGGTGTGTCAGCGGAGCAACGGCTACTTCACGCGCAACGGTCGACTGCAGCACATTAAATGCGTGCCTGCGCGCATAGAGGTCAGAGCACGCGCAGCTAGCGCACCGGACAGTCTACAGGACTTGTCCGGTGCACCACCGGACAGCCCAGAGACCCCACAAGTCAGAGCTCCAACGGTCGAACCCCAATGGCTGGCTGACGTGGCTGTGTCCGGTGCGCCATGCGACAGCAGACTTCCAACAGCCACATTTTGGTGGTTGGGGCTATAAATACCCCAACCACCCCACATTCAATTGCATCCAAGTTTTCCAACTTCTACACCTTACAAGAGCTATAGCATTCAGTACAAGACACACCAAAGAGATCAAATCCTCTCCCAACTCCACACAAAGCTTTAGTGATTAGAGAGAGAGATTTGTTGTGTTCATTTGAGCTCTTGCGCTTGGATTGCTTCTTTTCTTTCTCATTCTTTCTTGAGATTCATTCACTTGTAACCGAGGCAAGAGACACCAATTGTGTGGTGGTCCTTGCGAGGACTTTGTGTCCCGTGTGATTGAGAAGAGAAGCTCACTCGGTCTAAGTGACCGTTTGAGAGAGGGAAAGGGTTGAAAGAGACCCGGTCTTTGTGACCACCTCAACGGGGAGTAGGTTTGAAAGAACCGAACCTCGGTAAAACAAATCCTTGTGTCTCACTCTTTATTTGCTTGCGATTTGTTTTTCACCCTCTCTCTCGGACTCGCTTATATTTCTAACGCTAACCCGGCTTGTAGTTGTGATTAACTTTGTAAATTTCAGTTTCGCCCTATTCACCCCCCTCTAGGCGACTTTCAATTTTCATCCCCTATGTGCCATGGAGTGGCATATAGCGATTTTTTGTGTGTATGACATGTGGGGCCAGGGGCACACAAGGGATGAAATAATTCCTATAGGGAATTGTCCCAAACCAATTGTGTTGCTCTCTAAGTTAATTTTGTATTCATAGGAGCAACAAGTGCAAGAGAAATCATCTTTCATCTCCCTTACTACGATTCTGCTTATTGCTCTAACAACTAGTTAAGATCAAAGTTTTTTGTTTTTAGTGCTTAAATTTCAGGTGTCTCCTATTCACCCCCTCTAGACGACTATTAGCTAGCACATCACACACAGCGAGAGAAAGGACAATTCTATTTCTTCTTGCTCTAACAACTAATTGGGATCAAAGTTTTGTTTTTAGTGCTTAAATTTCAGGTGTCGCCTATTCACCTCCCTCTAGGCGACTATCAGCTAGCACCTCACACAATGAGAGAAAGGACAACGATGACTAGATTGTAGGGTTTATCTTTTTCCTAGCACGTGATCCCCATATATATAAATCTATGCGTGCGTGCATGCGTTTGTGTGTGTGTGCGTGCGTGTGTGTGCGTGTGTGTAGAAAGGAGCTTATGGGCTTTTACCCTAAAGGGCCATCAACGTTCAATTAGGTCACGATTGTCACTTGGGTATATAATCAACAATCTCTCACTTGAACTAGAGCCAATTATTTATGCAACAATTTCTATTCTTTAAGTGTGTGACTATAGGCGACAATGGGCTCTAAATTTTACACTATAAGATTTAAGGATTGGATTGGATTAGGATCGAGCCCTATTTATATTAATTTATGAACTAAAATTTATTTCAGACCCTACCATTTTGTGAAGAAGCATTTGGATCGCAATCCATTACCACCCCTATGTGTGACTCATTAGGTTCACGTGTAGGCAACTTTGAACAAAAACCGGCTTTAAGGCATTAGTTAATAACAGTGCCTAGTAGCACATATTAAATCCATAAACATAAAGACCATATCATTAGAACCTCGATATACATATATTTTGATCCTTTTGCCACATGATACCTGTGAAACTCATCTTGAGATTTGTGCCACTCTTATGATAGCTTAATACTTCACTTGATCTTATAGTGGATTATAACTTATGAGTAACTCTTTAGTCATATCAGTATGACCATGCACTTTTTAACTCGACCACATCGAGGGGGCAGAGGTATCCCTCCCTTTATGTAGGAGGGACAAATTTCATCTTGGTCACTCATATCAACATTCTTTGTTTTATAGTACATCCAACAATTACTTTTATAACTACCTAGTTACAGAAAGCATTTGACAACCCCAAAAATCATCAATACACATAGTCAGAGCTAATTCAGAGAACCGATCACAGCAACATAAGCGTATCTTCCAGATCCTCGACGATCACAACAACATAAGTGTATCTTCCAGATCCTTGTGTATCAGCTGCCTAGTTGATCAATCACAGGTTTCGTGCGATGACAATTCCCTTATCATTAGGGCTCTACCATATTACATGGATATCAACTTTTATCATGTGATCTTGATAACGTCCCATGTCTTTGTCTTTCCTAGGAAAGTCATGTATCTCTCTAACATGTGGGTCGAGTCCATAGATAGCGTAGCTGAGCTCTTAGACCCACCTGTCAGGGTCTTATTCATTGAAGTGCTTTCAGATACCTTTAGCGTAGCTGAGCTCTCATACCCACCTGTCAGGGTCTTTTTTGAAGTGCTCTTAGATACCGTTGGTATATATCCTTAACACTTAGTCCTAAGGCAAGCATTACTATATTTGACCATCTATACAAAAATAATTGGTTAGAGATTCACAACATAAATTATAAAATATGAATGGTTTTATAATCAATCCAAAAGTATAAATTTTATGTTATGAATTTATATGTTTTTAGAATAGATGGTCAAAGACATAAGTATTTGATTAGGATAAAACTACAACATATAAATAAGAATAAAATGCATGCTAGATTCATGAACTTGCACAGTCATACCATTTAGGTCCATGAACTCTAAAAACACAATTTTGAGCCACTAATATTGTTTTTGGTTAATGTCAGTTCTATGCCCTTTATACTACTCTCAAATCCGACGTGGAGTTGGCCTGGATAGTCTAAGCTAGATTTGAGGGTAGGATGAAAGGGTGTGGACCTACCCATTAACCAAAAGGCATCATTAATGGATTAGAAATGCATTTCGAGAGTTTATGGACCTAAATAACATAGTTGTGCAAGTTCACAAATCTTTCATGTGTTTTACTCTATAAATAAAAAAGAAGGCTCCTGTTTGATATGTTAAGTCTAATTTATCTCTTATATCTCATTGATATGTTAAGGCTAACTAGTACAACACCCGTGCATTGCGACGGTACACAAATTATTCGATAAAATGTGATTTAGTCTAGTTATTGATAGAGATGAAATGAGGCCCCGATATCCAATTCTTTCTGGGGAATTCTCCCATTAGGGCATGTGGATGGAAGTTTCTTCCCCCATGGGGATGTAAACGAGAAAAAACTCTCCCTCAATGGGGAAACATGGACAAGGATGGGGAAGCATTCCCCATCCCTGTTCCCCGCGAGGACCGTTAAACTTGCATGTGATAATATTTTTTGTGTAATAGTTAATGATAAAAATAAATAATTATTGTTTCAAGAGATCCCTCATTGTACAAATGTGTTCATTTTAATGTACACATAACGATTTCTTACACGTGACAATGTTTTGTATTAATAACAAAAGATGTATGTCCTAACAATAATTTAAATGAGGATAAGGATCCCCATTTGGGATTTATCCCTGCGGAGATCGGAAATAGGGAAAACGTCCCCCGCAAGTGTTCGTGGGGATCCTCGCGGGGATAAGGATTATCGGGGATAAGATCCACCGGGCCATGAGGGACCACAGGTTAGAGGGAGGACATATGAAGGTTCCACCTCGGAAGGACCCACCCCTGAGTAACCTCGAGGCACCAAGCCCGGGGTCAGGCGAGGCGGAGCCAAAATAGGGCGTCGCGCGAATTAAGAGTAAGCCACTCGAGTGGATTCCACACGCAGCCCAGGATTGCTTCGTCATAAATGACTGACCGCATCAAGCACGTCTAGCGCCGAATCACGACAGAGATGTCAGTCCTCCTTCCACCAATGACCTACGAACCTGGGCCAAAACCCCACTCATGACCTATGAGGTTGTAGACCTACAACCCACTTATGGTCTATCGAGCCTAGGCCTAAGCCCCCAAGAGGTCTATAGGACTCACAACACGACGAGTCGTACCGAGGCTCGGGCTACGAAGGCCAGGGGTCACCACGACATAGGAAGAGTGATGATGATGCCTGAGCTCCTCATCGCCCACAACAGCCAGACTTAATGTGCATGGCCAGAGTGCTCAGATGATCAAAACATAAAGTAATTAAGCATTCGAGGAGTGAGAAATGCGTGAATAATTAAAAGGAGAGCGGCTAAAAGAGGTTTTTACCGTCTTTTGTTTTGAAGGAGAAGCGTTGTCGTCCTTTGGCGAAGAAAAAGAATTGTCACTGTCATAGTAGATAATCTTATTTATCCGCTTCTTGCCTCTTTTCGCCATTAGGCTAGTCGTCGATGGGGATCCTTTCCTTCTCGTCGGACATCTTCCTCTTGCCTTTGGAATCCATCTCTTCGGGTGGTTAGTCCCAATATGAAGAGACCAGTTTCAATACCAATCGAAAGCACCTAGAGGGGGGTGAATAGGTGATCCTGTAAAAAATAATCACTAAAAACACAAATCTGGTCTAAAAAGAGAGTTAGAGCAAAACTTAAACCAAGTTTGAGGGAGAAGAGAGAAAGTTCCCTTCACTTGATTGCTCTTCAAAGATGTGAAATAAACTAAGAGCAAAATTTCAAGTGAATTAGGAAAACTGAGGAAGAGACAAAATCATAACAAAGTAAATGCACAAGAGACACAAGCAATTTTATCCCGTGGTTCGACCAAGCCTGAAATGTTTGATTACATCCACGTTGTGGTGTCCCAACGTACAAGGGTTGCACTCAAGCCTTCTCAAGTGATCCAAATATTGAACTTGAGTGTCATGGTTCTTCCTTATATCAAGATGGTTCCCTCTCGCAAGGAATCTCCATAATTTGGAGTCTCTTACAGCCATACACAAAATCAGAGTTACAACTTATAACACAAGAGAGGGAGAAGGTAGACACACAAGAGCAAATGCAGCAACACAACACAAGAGAGAAAGATCACAAGTGCGCAAAGTCACATAGACACAAGAACACTCAAAAACGGCGTCTGGATCTCACTAAATCACTAGAATGTGTTGTAGTGGGGTGTCAGAGTTATGTGTTGCTATTGGAGTGCTTGAGTTACTGAAGGAGGTCATCATAGGGGTCCTTTTATAGCCCCTAAAGACCCCATAGTTGTTGCTCCTTACAAAAAATGCCAGAAATCAGCTTTCCGGTGCCCACCGGACCGGGTCCACGTGCCACAAATCTTGGATCCTCATTGGCACTTTCCTTCGCTAATAGGCACCAGACCGATACGGTGCACATCCGGACCGGGTGCCACATCAGCTAGCCGTTGGCTCGCCCGCGCGCGTCGAAGACTAGCCATTAGAGGCGGTCCGGTGCACCATCAGACCATGAACAATGGCGGTTCGGTGAATTTTATAATAAAATTCCTGAGACCACCGAGTTCAGCTGTACAGACGCTCCGGTGCATCGCGCCAGGCTGCCCAAATGGCTCTGTATAGGCCCCTACGGACCCAGTCTGGTGAGGCCCAGAATAGCCCAAGTGATGCTCTTTTGGGCCTATCTCCTTCAAACCTTTTTAGTTGTTCTTGGGGGCTTCCCTACTACTTAGACAAACATAGTTGTACATAATCCAATTGACTAAGTGTGACAAACTCACTCTTTCATAGATTTTCATAAGGGTTCCTGATTTGGGCCAAACCATGTCCAAAACACACTTTCTGCTACAAAATGGGTTAGAGACCAAGTGTAAGTGCTAGAAACATTGTAATGGACATATGCAACATGTCTAAGGGTGCAAACCTCACAGTTTTACCATTTTGCTCTAAGTTGCATTTCCAAGCCCCTGTTTCAATCTCTTTTGGACTTGAAACCTTCAAATTGCATCTCGGTGGACCTGTGCTCATATTCATAGAAAACAAGTTAGTCCATGATGGTGTGTTGGACACTTCATCACCAAAACAGGTAGAAATGGCCCTATAGCACATTTCCCTTTCATTTCTACCGAGGGTAAACATTTCGTTCTACCCTAACACAATAAACTCCTTCCATGAGAAGCCAGTTGTAACTGGACCCTCCTTGGTCTATAAAAGGAGGATGGTCGACTGTGGTTCGGGAGGGTGAAGCCAGAGGAACGAGACGGACAATGCTCGCGGCTTAGCTAGGTAGTGAACACCCGATACGTAGCCCCTTAGAACACGCCACTTACAAAGACTTGGGAACTCCTCTCTCTCTCTTCTCTCTCGTCCGCTTGTAACCCATACTACGGGCATTGAGCAAGAAGGTGTCGGTAGCGCGAGATGCCAAAGGCTAGGTGTAGGGACGTTCTGCCCGAACCAGTATAAGTCTTGCGCCCACTGAGCACACCATCCGGATCGAGAATGTGCACACATAAATTTACTTGTTGAATCTGGTACGAAACACCAACAGGGATGGGGAGCCATTCCTTGTCAGGAAATTCCATGTTGTCATCCCTCGTTATTGAGATAGTTGTTAGCATATAGATAAACCTTGCTTAAACTTGATTATACTTTCCATTTACAAAGTATTACTATATGTGTATATTTATAATGTCTCTTTTTATACAACACAAACATATATGAGCTGTAGTGGTTGAACCTGAGCCCTCGTTTCCCATCCAACAATAACTCTTGTATCTAAACATCGCCTAAATAGGGATGTAAATGGTACGGATATTATCTGTCCATATTCAAAATTTGATCCGTCTAAGAGACCTAAGATTCGATCCATATCCGAGTCCGAATATTCAGTATCTGTAACACTTCAAAACCATCAACTAAAAATAGTGCACTTAGAATATTAGTAGTAATAATAGTAAATAATTTTTATTTCAAGTGTTTGATCTAATTACATTTAGAATAATTTTTGTTTGCTCATATTCGATTTATGGTTTTTTGTAGAATTTCTTTTATATTGAAAGCCCGATTAATCAATATAGAATCATTGGTCCAAAAAATATTTTAGTTATAAATAAGTTTGGAATAATTATTGTGATTTTTAGAAATATCTAAAAATATATTTATTTATATTTTTGAGGGAAAAAATTAGAAACCCTAACCCTAGCTGGCCCAACTACCGGCCCAGCTACCAGCCGCCGCCTCCCCACTTCCCCTCACCCCTCTCTCTCACTTGCGCATGGGCCCCACCCACAAGGGAACTTCTTCCTCCCTAGACGCGCCGCAGCCGTAGCCTGGCCGTGCCCAGTCGGTCGGCTCGGCCATGCCCCCTCTCCTCGGCTGCTCGACCGAGCAGCTTGCGTCGTTTCGGCATCCACGCCCAACCCCGACCGTGCCCGGCTCTCCCTCTCCTCCCCCATTTCCTCTCCCCACTAACTCTCCCACTAAACCGCGCCATTGATGGTCGTTAATGGCCATGGCCGGCTATTTTTCTCCTCCCCGGCGTCCCTCCCTCTCCCTCTCCCTCTCTTTTCCCTGCAGTCGAGCCCTTCCCTCTCTCCCTCCCCTATCCAAGTTTTTCCCCATCTCTTCCTCGCCCGCGCTGAACTGCCTCACCGAAGCCGTCGTCTGTGCCGAGCCCTGCTCGCCGGAGTCGTTTGCGGCGGAGCCTCATCATGCCGCACCACCCCGTCCCTGCCCCACCTCGCCACCCGCCCTGCCCTGCGTGCCCGTTGAAAGTCACCTATAGGGGGTGAATAGGCGAAACCTGAAAAATTATTAACTTTGAACACGCACTACACTTAGGGTTAGGGTTAGAAATAAATTTAGAGTGCGGAAGATTGTTCCTCTTGCTATGAGTTGCTCAATCAATGTGGATAACCTTGGGAGCCAACTCAAAACAATATGAGCAAGGGAACTTTTAGAGAGAGAGAGGGGATAAACAAATCGAGTGGAGATCAACACAAATGCACACGACGATTTGTTTACCGAGGTTCGGTTCCAAAGAACCTAGTCCCCGTTTAAGGAGGCCACAAAGGCTGGGTCTATTCCAACCCTTTCCCTCTCTCAATCGGTCACTTATACCAGTTGAGTGCTTCTTCTTAATCACATGGGTCACTAAGACCCCGCAAGGGTCACCACATAATTAGGTGTCTCTTGCTAGCTTTACAAAGCACTTAGAAGAATTAGAATGAGAAGAAGAGAGCAATCCAAGTAACAAGAGCAACAAAGGAAACACAAATGATCCTCTCTCAAGTCACTAAGCAATTGAGTTGATTTTGGAGCTTGGAGGGGATTGAAAGCTTTGATTGTGTCTTTGGAGTGTTTGCCTTTGCTCTAGTATTGAATGTGAAGATGTGAAAGCTTGGATGGCTTGAATGGTGGTGGTTGGGGGTATTTATAGCCCCAACCACTATTCCAGCTGAAAGTTGCCTAGAGGGGGGTGAATAGGCAAGTGGAAACTTTTTCAACAAAAACTAGAAACAAACTGGGTAAAACTGGTTCAACCAGTGTCAAAACCGGTTCAACCGGTTTGCACGAGCTCAACTAAAGAATGAGATATAAAACTGAATTGATCTCGAAATCCACCCAGTTAACTTTGGAAATGAGATGTTCTAGTTGATCCACAGGGTTCAAAATAGTAGATTTGAGAAGGGCACTTCTCAAAATCCACACACCAAAAGATATAAACAAATCTTCCGTGGGATGGTGAGAGAATGAAGAACATAAACAAACACAATGAGCAAGAACACAAGAGACACAAGATTTATCCCGAGGTTCGGTCACACCACCAAGGTGCCCTACTTCCTCGTTGAGGCGCCCACAAAGAGCCGGGTCTCTTTCAACCCTAATCCTCCCTTTGTCGACCACAAAAGTCAAGCCCACACACTAATCTTTGCTCAAACGAGCGGGTAATACAAACTTTCTTGTGGTCTTCCACAAGATTTGGAGACTCACAAGAGACACCTAGTCGTCTAGGAGCTAGAAGCTCCAAGAGTAATGAATCCACAAAGAACTCGATGTAGTACCAAAGCTCGAATCAAGAAGAGCAAGAAGGATTTAGAGATGAAGCATCAAAATCGCAACTCTTCAATCTCACTCAAAGATTTCTCTCCAAAGATTCAAAATGGGAGAGGCAAGAGGTGTGTGAGAGAGTGGGAGGTGTTTCTCAGGTTGGGAATGAAGTTTTGTGCGTGCTCTGCTGTGGGGGAGAGAGGTAGGAGTGAGTATATATATGTGGGGCTCCAAAACTAGCCGTTTTTTACTTTTCTACACAAAAATCGGTTGAACTGGTCCCAAAACCGGTTGAACCGGTTTTCAAAAAGCTGCACACAGCTTTTTGGCTGACACAGCAGACTGACAGAAAAAAGTGAACAGTACAAAAATCAGTTGAACCGGTTTCCACCAGATTGAAAACCGGTTGATTGTCCGGCTGAGCTGGTCCAAAAACCGGTTGACTGTTTTTGAATACCAGCTGAACCAGCCTGAAAACCAGCTGAACCAGTATTTGAATACCGGCTGAACCAGCCTGAAAACCAGCTGAACCAGTATTTTCCAGAGAGCAATTTTGGCCAAGATAGACTTAAAAAGGTTGTACTACATACTTTCACTAAGGATTAACAAGGGTAAAATGGAAGTTTTAGATCAAGGATTTTGAGCTTTAGTACCAACACCAACCTTCTTTTTGGATCCCCCTTGATAGTACAACGATTACTATATTCAAGTTAAATAAAATATAATTAAGTAAACTTCTTGAGTCATTAGTGTCTCATGAGTGATTTCTCCATGGCATTGCTTCATAAGGATCACAAACATCCTTGTCTCACCTTTTGAAGCAAACACAAAGCAAACCCTGTGACTTGTACCATTTCACCATATATGAGTTCAAATCATGGCTTCAATTCACTTTATTGATGCATCAACATATTATAACTCTTCATAGCTGATTAGTTCATCGACTTAGTACAAGTACTCTCTTCTTCACCTTAGCCATGGTACCTCGATCCACAAGCCATCGCTTGGCCTTCACCTTCGCTTAGTTCCTCGAAGCCCTTTCCTTGCTATCTTCACCCTATCAAGCCATTCTTGAGTCACATCATATTGAGCATCCATTGAGAGAATCATTTCTTCAATATTGTGAACCTTGCTTGAATGTCATCTAGATATAAATGCTAAGATCAATCAAACTCTAGTTTGATTCTCATAGAAGCATATATGGACTAATAGTAATATGGTCAAGCCAATTCATGATTCCTCATATCTCATTCACTTTGGCTTGACCAATCCTCTTAATCACTTCAACCTCTATCATGATCATATTTATGCATAGTGATTTTTTAGGTCTTGTCCATATATTCAAACCAATATAGAGATCATATTATATCCATTTGCATTGTCTCACTGGTTATTTAACGTTGTGTTGAACCTTTGTTCACTGATCATTATACACTATTCAAATATGTTCATCATACTGAATTTCCTGTTCAACACTTAGCAAACTCTTTAGACCTTTAAATGTGTTGTTATCCAAATCACCAAAACTCACAAAAGGGTTGAATGCACTTTCAATCTCCCCCTTTTTGGTGATTGATGACAACACATTTAAAACTTACATAAGATTTGATAAATAAGATTTTGAATCCTATGATATAGTTTCCTCCCCCTAAATATGTGCATTTCAGAAAATACCAGTTTTGTACTCAAATACCAAAAACACATATTTGGGTCAAAGTATGGAGATAACTTATATCATACTATTCATGGAGTGCAGTGTGTCATAAAATAAACGTGATGCTCATGACATAGTATGCACTCATCAACTTTCTACATCTTATGTTTTTCTTATGATTCCCCCTTTTTGTTAATTATTTCTCCCCTTCCAAAAAGTCTTCTAACACTTAGTTACATAAGACTAAAGGTAAGCTTTAATGCAAAATTTCTCCCCCTTTGTCATAAATCTCCAAAAAGGATACAAAGAATGTAAAGGGTAGAAATTATGATTAAGCGAGATGTGAACACACTATCATGAAAAGGATCCTTAGATGGCACAAAGGTAATGGATAAGTGTCATAAGTGATGTACCTTTGCGTTTTACCTTTTCAAGGGGTTTCCAGACTTGTGTTGGATTTATAATTCATTTGCAAGCTCTTGTTGGCATAATTGTGACATAGGTCCAATATATCAAATGAAAATCGTCATACTAAATCGAAGGTGAATCTTGATACCTAGAGTCTATATGTCATCTAGCATTTTCTTATCACAACAAGATACAACATGAAAATTGCACAAGTATGGATTATACAACTAGTGATCATGATGAAAATACCAATTGAAAAACACCAATTGATACAATTTGTTAGATAAGCAGATCACTAATTGCATATTACACTAAGTTCTCCTCAAGTTTTGGAGCGCAAATATATATGAATTCAATTGATACCAGTTGAGAGTACTTATTTGTAATTTAAAGTACCATTGCCATAAAATGAGTGTCAATTGAACATAATCATGCAACATAAGAAACATGTGCACTATTTAATCAATTAAGTTCTAGACAGGAGAAATTATAAGCTATGCTACTTTAGACATTTGCAATCCAAAAGAATATGATACATGTTTACCAGTTTTAGATGATGTTGGAGTAGCATATACAAGAGAAACTCATTCTCTTATGAAATATATAAAAGATACATTTATTGGAGCAAAGAATTTTTGATACCCATCAAAATTTGCAGTGGAAGCGATTATCTTTGCTTGAAGATTCCTTTCTAATTTGAGACTACACATAATAGACTTGAAAATGAAGTTAGTCTCAAAGATTCAAATTATGGACTATTCTCCCCCTAAATGTGTGCATACAAGTGATGAATACTTGTTTAGCTTATGCACTTGGACTTGTGAGGCCAGGGGATTAAGTTCTACAATTTGAACCATGGTACAAATAAAGTATGAAAAAGTGAAATTGTACCAATTGAAGGAATTACTCATAATCAAAAGGTATACTAACAGACGTGATATGCAATATTTTAAGCCAAGATTCTTGAGAATAAGCATGTTTGACTCATACCTCACTAAGATGACTTAAGACTAATTTATGACATCACCACAAGAGGTATTAATCAAATATCTAGAGATTCTTTAATCATCACCACAAGTGCAACCTTATGATGTGACTTAAGATATTGCATATACATGCATACACTAGCATGTAAGAGCCTAGATACACAAATGTAATACAATAGTTCATGGAGTGACACACCTTTGTTCCATGCCACATGGTCTCCATTATAATCATGAATTTCTATCTTAGCTTTTGATAGGCTTGACATTTCAAAGAGAAACTTATCCTCTTCAAACGATAAAGAGAAACTCATTCTCTTCAAAAACTACACAAATTCACTAAAAGAAAATGTTAGTCTTTAAGAACACAAGATATAGAATGAGCTCCCCCTAAATGTATGCATCAAGTACTCAAATTACTTGTAACATGCACTTGATTCAATTAAGATTCTTAGAGGAGTTCATCATATATCTTGGTCAAGGAATAATATATTTGAAACAATTGAATTTATGCTAGAGAACACATATCGTTCCCCAATAGAACTAATCCATGGGGTGACATGTGGTAAATATTTGATCATTTCCTTGGAACCACTCATCCTCATTTGATATTCTCCTTTCACCAAGGTGTGAGACTACACAACATGAACTTGCAAGAAATCATTAGTCTCACAGGATATAGGCTAAACTCTCCCTCATGCAAGGGTACACAAAGTACACTTATGCACATCAACAATATAAGGTTAAAGGAGATGTTTGCACTATATCTTGGTTTAACATAACATGCTTTACATAGATGATGAAAATTAAACCAATTGAAAGTTTAAGAACTAAAA
This sequence comes from Zea luxurians, assembly GCA_029449295.1. Lineage (NCBI taxonomy): Eukaryota > Viridiplantae > Streptophyta > Magnoliopsida > Poales > Poaceae > Zea > Zea luxurians. The sequence goes on from JAOPSE010000181.1 coordinate 192,821, forward strand.
GTATATCAATTGAAATCCTGAAGGGTAAAGCATGCTAATATGAACCTCAAACCTCATAATGAAGGATATCATATAAATATGTCACTACATCTTCATTATTTGGTTGACAAAAAGTGTAACTCCCTTCTTGAATCACTATGATCTCTTTTCTCTTTACGATTTCATCCAACCAAGCGATCTTGAACTCCATTCATCTTTGCTTGATTCAGTCATACTTGATATGAGACCCATTGAAACTCAATGATTGAAAGAACCAAGACTCTTATATCCGTAGATTTTGAATCCATCTTGAAAGCACTTGGAAGGACCTTATTAAAACACTTAGAAAAGAGGAATTAGAAACACAAGGGAGGGTGTCACAAATGATAATCCTTATATGTGGATTGAAAATGAATCATCATTCTTGAAACCCAAAAGGATAGATTAAATTCCTTTAAATTAGTGCACACATATAGTTGATGTCAAAGTTATATGCACTATTGAACATTTTATATTGCAAGGAAATTAACCTATTGAAAGGGAAATGTGCCCTTGGGCCATTTCTAAGTATTTTGGTGATTTAGTGTCCAACACAAGTGCCTAAGTGTAAAATGGTGGACAAAGTACAAATCAAGGATAAAGGAAAATTCCAATTGGAAATGTCTTGGCTCGAGCAGCCAAGAATCTGCCCAGTCTGGGAGCACCGGACTGTTCAGTGGTGCACCGGACAGTGTCCGGTGCGCCAGGCTGGCTCGAGCAAACAGGCTGCTCTCGGGACTTCGACGGTGGTGTACGGCTACAATTCACCGGACTGTCCGGTGGTGCACCGGACTGTCCGGTGGGTCGTTCACAGGCGAACTCGTCGCTCTCGGGAATTCATCGGCGACGTATGGCTATAATTCACCGGACTGTCCGGTGTGCACCGGACTGTCCGGTGAGCCAACGGTCGGCCGCGCAATCTGCGCGGGACACGTGGCCGAGCCAACGGTTAGAAGAAGGCACCGGACTGTCCGGTGTGCACCAGACATGTCCGGTGTGCCAACGGCTCTCAGGCCGCCAACGGTCGACTGCGCATTTATGGAAAGAAATCGGGCACCGGACAGTGTCCGGTGTGCACCGGACTGTCCGGTGCGCCAGTCGACAGAAAGCAAGATCAGCCTTCCTAGATTGCTCTCAACGGCTCCTAGCTGCCTTGGGGCTATAAAAGGGACCCCTAGGCGCATGGAGGAGCACAACAAGCATTCCTACAACATTCCTAAGCACCAAGACATCGATTCCGCGCCTTTGATTCTTTGCGATAGCAATTAGAGCTCTAGTTGAGTGGTGAACTCATTGAGTTGTATTGTGAGCTCTCGTTGCGACTTGTGTGCGTGGTGTTGCTGTGATTTCTTGTCTTGAGTGCGTTGCTAATCCCTCCCTTGCTCCGTGTTTCTTTGTGATCTTAAAGTGTAAGGGCGAGAGGCTCCAAGTTGTGGAGATTCCTCGCAAACGGGATTGAGAAAAAGCAAGCAAAACACCGTGGTATTCAAGTGGGTCTTTGGACCGCTTGAGAGGGGTTGATTGCAACCCTCGTCCATTGGGACGCCACAACGTGGAGTAGGCAAGCGTTGGTCTTGGCCGAACCACGAGATAACCACCGTGCCATCTCTGTGATTGATTTCTTGTGGTTATTGTGTTTTGACTCCTCTCTAGCCACTTGGCAATTATTGTGCTAACGATTAACCAAGTTTTGTGGCTTAAGTTTTCAAGTTTCACAGGATCACCTATTCACCCCCCCTCTAGGTGCTCTCAATTGGTATCAGAGTCGTTCTCTTCACAAAGGGACTAACCGCCCGAAGAGATGGATCCTAAGGGGAAGGGTATCGTGATCAACGATAAAGAGAAGGAATCCTTCGTCAACGAGCCGAAGGACGACCAGCCTACCGATTCCGGCTCGGGCCATAGACGGAAGGAAGGGAAGAAGAAGAAGACGAGGCGCATCAAGGAGATCGTCTACTACGACGATAGCGATGAGTCTACTTCCTCCCAAAAGGACAACGACCACAACGACTACGAGAGAAGGAAACCGGTCAGTTCGAACTTTTCTTTTGACTACTCTCGTATTCCTCAAAGTGCAAATGCTCATTTATTATCTATTCCACTTGGTAAACCTCCTCATTTTGATGGAGAGGACTACGGATTTTGGAGTCACAAAATGCGTAGTCACTTGTTCTCTCTCCATCCTAGTATATGGGAGATTGTAGAGAGTGGAATGCAATTTGATAGTTCGGATAGTCCCATGTTCATTAATGAGCAAATTCATAAGAATGCACAAGCTACTACTGTTCTTCTAGCTTCATTGTGCAGGGATGAATACCACAAAGTGAGCGGCTTGGATAACGCCAAGCAGATCTGGGACACCCTCAAGATTTCACATGAGGGGAACGACGTCACCTTGCTCACCAAGATGGAGTTGGTGGAGAGCGAGCTTGGACGATTCGCGATGATAAGGGGCGAGGAGCCGACACAAACATACAACCGGCTCAAGACCCTTATCAACAAAATAAGGAGCTACAGAAGCACGAGATGGACGGACCACGACGTCGTCCGATTGATGCTAAGGTCCTTTACCGTTCTTGATCCTCATTTGGTGAATAACATTCGTGAGAATCCCAGGTACACCAAAATGTCGCCCGAAGAAGTCCTTGGAAAATTCGTAAGCGGGCGAATGATGATCAAGGAAGCGAGGTACGTGGACGACGCTCTAAACGGTCCAATCAATGAGCCTCAACCCGTTGCTCTCAAGGCAACAAGGAGCAAGGAGGCGTTACCCAGCAAGGTAGCACAAATTGAGGCCGCCGGACTTAATGATGAAGAGATGGCCCTCATCATCAAGAGATTCAAGACGACGCTTAAGGGTCGCAAGGGACAGCCAAGCAAGACCAAAGCCAAGGGGAAGCGCTCATGCTTCAAATGCGGTAAGATTGGTCATTTTATTGCTAACTGTCCCGATAATGAAAGTGACCAGGAACATGGGAGCAAGAGGGAAAAGAAGAAAAATTACAAGAAGGCCAAGGGCGAGGCACATCTAGGAAAGGAGTGGGACTCGGATTGCTCCTCCTCCGACTCCGACAATGAGCGTCACACATGCCTTATGGCAAGGGAGAAGAAGGTATGTAGTCGAAACTCTACTTATGCTTCTTCAAGTGAGGACGAATCTAGTGATGAGGATGAAATAGATTATTCATGTTTATTTAAGGGCCTAGATAGAACCAAGGTAGATAAAATTAACGAATTGATTGATGCCTTGAATGATAAAAATAGGCTTTTAGAAAAACAAGAGGACTTGTTGTATGAAGAACATGACAAATTTGTAGAAGCTCAAAAATCTCATGCCTTAGAAGTTAAGAGAAATGAAATGCTTTCTTGTGAATTATCTTCTTGCCATGAGACAATTTCTAGCTTAAGAAGCATTAATGATGATTTGAATGCTAAGTTAGAAATAGCTAGTAAATCAACAACTTGTGTAGAAAATGTTGTTATTTGCAATAGATGTAAAGATTTTGATATTGATGCCTGTAGTGAACACATAGCTTCTATTGCAAAGTTAAATGATGAAATGGCTAGTCTTAATGCCCAACTTAAGGCTAGCAAAAGTGATTTTGATAAACTAAAATTTGCTAGGGATGCCTACACGATTGGTAGACACCCCTCAATTAAGGATGGGCTTGGCTTCAAGAGGGAAGCCAAGAACTTAACAAGCCATAAGGCTCCCATCTCCGCCAAGGAGAAAGGGAAGGCCCCTATGGCAAGTAGTACTAAAAAGAACCATGCTTTTATGTACAATGATAGAAGACAGTCTCATAGGAGTTGTAATGCTTTTGATTCACATGCCTATGATTCTTATGCTATGTATGCTTCCAGTTCTTCCTATATGCATGGTAGAGATATGCCTAGGAAAAATATTCATCATGTGCCTAGGAAGAATATTGTTCATGTTCCTAGAAAAGTTATGAATGGTCCCTCTACAATTTATCATGCTTTAAATGCTTCCTTTGCTATTTGTAGAAAGGATAGGAAGATAGTTACTAGGAAATTAGGGGCAAAATGCAAGGGTGATAAAACTTGCATTTGGGTCCCTAAGGAAATTGTGACTAACCTTGTAGGACCCAACAAGAGTTGGGTACCTAAGACCCAAGCCTAAATTTGCCTTGCAGGTTTATGCATCCGGGGGCTCAAGCTGGATTATCGACAGCGGATGCACAAACCATATGACGGGGGAGAAGAAGATGTTCACCTCCTACGTCAAGAATAAGGATTCCCAAGATTCAATCATATTCTGTGATGGGAACCAAGGCAAGGTGAAAGGTTTAGGCAAGATTGCAATATCCAATGAGCACTCTATCTCTAATGTGTTTTTAGTTGAGTCTCTTGGATATAATTTACTATCGTCAGTCAATTATGTAATATGGGATATAATTGTCTATTTACAAATGTAGATGTGTCTGTCTTTAGAAGATGTGATGGTTCACTAGCTTTTAAGGGTGTACTAGACGGCAAACTTTATTTGGTTGATTTTGCAAAAGAAGAGGCCGGTCTAGATGCATGCTTAATCGCTAAGACTAGCATGGGCTGGCTGTGGCATCGCCGCTTAGCACATGTGGGGATGAAGAACCTTCACAAGCTTCTAAAGGGAGAACACGTGATAGGTTTGACTAACGTGCAATTCGAAAAAGATAGACCTTGTGCAGCTTGTCAAGCAGGTAAACAAGTGGGAGGAGCACATCACAGCAAGAATGTGATGACCACTTCAAGACCTCTGGAGCTGCTGCATATGGACCTCTTCGGACCCGTCGCCTATCTGAGCATAGGAGGAAGTAAGTATGGTCTAGTTATTGTTGATGACTTTTCCCGCTTCACTTGGGTGTTCTTTTTGCAGGATAAGTCTGAAACCCAAGGGACCCTCAAGCGCTTACTCAGGAGAGCTCAAAATGAGTTTGAGCTCAAGGTGAAGAAGATAAGGAGCGACAACGGGTCCGAATTCAAGAATCTTCAAGTGGAGGAGTTTCTTGAGGAGGAGGGGATCAAGCACGAGTTCTCCGCTCCCTACACACCTCAGCAAAATGGTGTGGTAGAGAGGAAGAACAGGACGCTCATTGATATGGCGAGGACTATGCTTGGAGAATTCAAGACCCCCGAGTGTTTTTGGTCAGAAGCTGTGAACACGGCTTGCCACGCCATCAACAGGGTCTACCTTCACCGCCTCCTCAAGAAGACTTCATACGAGCTGCTAACTGGTAACAAACCCAATGTATCGTACTTTCGTGTATTTGGGAGTAAATGCTACATTCTAGTGAAGAAGGGTAGGAATTCCAAATTTGCTCCCAAAGCTGTAGAAGGGTTTTTATTAGGTTATGATTCAAATACAAAGGCATATAGGGTCTTCAACAAATCATCGGGTTTGGTTGAAGTCTCTAGCGACGTTGTATTTGATGAGACTAATGGCTCTCCAAGAGAGCAAGTTGTTGATCTTGATGATGTAGATGAAGAAGACGTTCCAACGGCCGCGATACGCACCATGGCGATTGGAGATGTACGGCCTCAGGAACAATTGGAGCAAGATCAACCGTCTTCCTCAACTATGGTGCATCCCCCAACCCAAGATGACGAACAGGTACCTCAAGTGGAGGCGCATGATCAAGGGGGAGCACAGGATGTTCAAGTTGAGGAGGAAGATGCACCTCAGGCACCTCCAACCCAAGTTCGAGCGATGATCCAAAGGGATCATCCCGTCGACCAGATATTGGGTGATATTAGCAAGGGAGTAACTACTCGTTCAAGATTATTTAATTTTTGTGAGCATTACTCCTTTGTCTCTTCTATTGAGCCTTTCAGGGTAGAAGAGGCCTTGCTAGATCCGGACTGGGTGTTGGCCATGCAGGAGGAACTCAACAACTTCAAGCGCAATGAAGTTTGGACACTGGTGCCTCGTCCCAAGCAAAATGTTGTGGGAACCAAGTGGGTGTTCCGCAACAAACAGGACGAGCACGGGGTGGTGACGAGGAACAAAGCTCGACTTATGGCAAAAGGTTATGCCCAAGTCGCAGGTTTGGACTTTGAGGAGACTTTTGCTCCTATGGCTAGGCTAGAATCAATTCATATTTTGCTAGCATATGCCGCTCACCATTCTTTCAAGTTGTACCAAATGGATGTGAAGAGTGCTTTCCTCAATGGGCCGATCAAAGAGGAGGTGTACGTGGAGCAACCCCCTGGCTTCGAGGATGAACGGTACCCCGACCACGTGTGTAAGCTCTCTAAGGCGCTCTATGGACTTAAGCAAGCCCCAAGAGCATGGTATGAATGCCTTAGAGACTTTTTAATTGCTAATGCTTTCAAGGTTGGGAAAGCCGATCCAACTCTTTTTACTAAGACTTGCGATGGTGATCTTTTTGTGTGCCAAATTTATGTCGATGACATAATATTTGGTTCTACTAACCAAAAGTCTTGTGAAGAGTTTAGCAGGGTGATGACGCAGAAATTCGAGATGTCGATGATGGGCGAGTTGAACTACTTCCTTGGGTTCCAAGTGAAGCAACTCAAGGACGGCACCTTCATCTCTCAAACGAAGTACACGCAAGATTTGCTAAAGCGGTTTGGGATGAAGGACGCCAAGCCCGCAAAGACGCCGATGGGAACCGACGGACACACCGACCTCAACAAAGGAGGTAAGTCCGTTGATCAAAAAGCATACCGGTCCATGATAGGTTCTTTGCTTTATTTATGTGCTAGTAGACCGGATATTATGCTTAGCGTATGCATGTGTGCTAGATTTCAATCCGATCCTAAGGAGTGTCACTTAGTGGCTGTGAAGCGAATTCTTCGATATTTAGTCGCTACGCCTTGCTTCGGGATCTGGTATCCAAAGGGGTTTAACTTTGACTTGATTGGATATTCAGATTCCGACTATGCTGGATGTAAGGTCGATAGGAAGAGTACATCGGGGATGTGCCAATTCTTAGGAAGGTCCCTGGTGTCATGGAACTCTAAGAAACAAACTTCCGTTAACCTATCCACCGCTGAGGCCGAGTACGTTGCCGCAGGACAGTGTTGTGCGCAACTACTTTGGATGAGGCAAACCCTCCGGGACTTTGGCTACAATCTGAGCAAAGTCCCACTCCTATGTGACAATGAGAGTGCTATCCGAATAGCGGAAAATCCTGTTGAGCACAGCCGCACAAAGCACATTGACATCCGGCATCACTTTTTGAGAGACCACCAGCAAAAGGGAGATATCGAAGTGTTTCATGTTAGCACCGAGAACCAGCTAGCCGATATCTTCACTAAGCCTTTAGATGAAAAGACCTTCTACAGGCTGCGTAGTGAGCTAAATGTCTTAGATTCGCGGAACTTGGATTGAATTGTAGCATACATGTGTTTATGCCTTTGATCATGTTCATTCTGCATTTTGTTGCTTATTGTGGTGCTCAAGTTGTACAAACACTCCCTGGACCTCACAAGTCCTTTTTGCAAGTGATGCACATATTTAGGGGGAGTTGTGCTACAACTTGACCCTTTGAGACTAACCATATGCTTGAGTTTGGTTGTTTTAATCTCAAAGGAGGATTGAAAGGGAAAAGGTGGACTTGGACCATGCAAGACTTCCACTGCACTCCGATGAAAAGAGTAACTTTTCCAAGTTCATCTTTATACTCTTATTGCCTTTGTACTCTTATTTGAAGATTTTGGTGAGGCAATGGGGTTAAAGGGCCAAGATTGATCCCGTTTTGGTGCTTGATGCCAAAGGGGGAGAAAATAAAGGCCAAAGCAATAGATGGATCAGCTACCACTTGAGAAATTTTGAAAATAGTAGATTAGAGCTTTTGGTTTGTCAAAACTCTTTTATTGTCTCTTATGTCAAAAATTGGCCTCTTGTGGGGAGAAGTGTTGATTATGGGAAAAAGGGGGAGTTTTTGAAATCCTTGATCAAATTTCTTTGGAAAACCTCTCTTTATGTCTCTACAAGTGGATTTGACTTAGAGATAGCAATTTGAGTTTGATTTGCAAAAATAAACCAAGTGGTGGCATAGAGTGATCCATATATGTCAAATTTGATTCAAAACAACTTTGAGTTCTTAGTTGAATTGATTTTGTACTTGTTCTACTTGCTTTATGTTGTGTTGGCATAAATCACCAAAAAGGGGGAGATTGAAACGGAAATGTGCCCTTGGGCCATTTCTAAGTATTTTGGTGATTTAGTGTCCAACACAAGTGCCTAAGTGTAAAATGGTGGACAAAGTACAAATCAAGGATAAAGGAAAATTCCAATTGGAAATGTCTTGGCTCGAGCAGCCAAGAATCTGCCCAGTCTGGGAGCACCGGACTATCCGGTGGTGCACCGGACAGTGTCCGATGCGCCAGGCTGGCTCGAGCAAACAGGCTGCTCTCGGGACTTCGACGGCGGTGTACGGCTATAATTCACCGGACTGTCCGGTGGTGCACCGGACTGTCCGGTGGGTCGTTCACAGGCGAACTCGTCGCTCTCGGGAATTCATCGGCGACGTACAACTATAATTCACCGGACTGTCCGGTGAGCCAACGGTCGGCAGGGCCAACGGTCGGCCGCGCAATCTGCGCGGGACACGTGGCCGAGCCAACGGCTAGAAGAAGGCACCGGATTGTCTGGTGTGCACCGGACATGTCCGGTGCGCCAACGGCTCTCAGGCCGCCAACGGTCGACTGCGCCATTTATGGAAAGAAATCGGGCACCGGACAGTGTCCGGTGTGCACCGGACTGTCCGGTGCGCCAGTCGACAGAAGGCAAGATCAGCCTTCCTAGATTGCTCTCAACGGCTCCTAGCTGCCTTGGGGCTATAAAAGGGACCCCTAGGCGCATGGAGGAGCACAACAAGCATTCCTACAACATTCCTAAGCACCAAGACATCGATTCCGCGCCTTTGATTCTTTGCGATAGCAATTAGAGCTCTAGTTGAGTGGTGAACTCATTGAGTTGTATTGTGAGCTCTCGTTGCGACTTGTGTGCGTGGTGTTGCTGTGATTTCTTGTCTTGAGTGCGTTGCTAATCCCTCCCTTGCTCCGTGTTTCTTTGTGATCTTAAAGTGTAAGGGCGAGAGGCTCCAAGTTGTGGAGATTCCTCGCAAACGGGATTGAGAAAAAGCAAGTAAAACATCGTGGTATTCAAGTGGGTCTTTGGACCGCTTGAGAGGGGTTGATTGCAACCCTCGTCCATTGGGACGCCACAACGTGGAGTAGGCAAGTGTTGGTCTTGGCCGAACCACGGGATAACCACCGTGCCATCTCTGTGATTGATTTCTTGTGGTTATTGTGTTTTGACTCCTCTCTAGCCACTTGGCAATTATTGTGCTAACGATTAACCAAGTTTTGTGGCTTAAGTTTTCAAGTTTCACAGGATCACCTATTCACTCCCCCCTCTAGGTGCTCTCACCTATACTATGGTACATCCCACTAAAGATGAATACTAAAACAACTGAAGGAGAGGAAGTTTTCATACCCTGGCCTCTTATCAACTTCATCTTACTTTAGTTGAATAGTATCCTTTAAGCTTGTGATTTATCCAATTTAAAATAGGCACCATCTCTTAACATATATTTTCTATGGATAAACTCAACACAAAAGATGGCATTAGTAGCACAAGCACTAGTTTCTTATTTAGCAACCCTTTATATGTGGAATGCAAGCGAGTTGCTAAAATAGAGAAACCTCATAATATGGACTAAATTTCCCTTGAGCCCTCATGCACAATATATTTTGAATGACATGGATAATGTGCATGGTTATTCAATGAAGTCTAAAGGGCTGACTTAATCCATATTATGATGAGTGTCTAATATAGAAGAAACAAATCCAAATTAACTAGATAGAGAATATGTCACATAATTTTGGATTGTTGACCATATGATAATATTCATTCATCTTCCAATTGGACCTTTATTTCATAATCAGCAATTGATGTATATCCTCAAGTGCTTCTTTTCCCTTAGTGGCTACACAAGTCACAAAAGAGATAAGATTTGAAAATAATATGCACTTAAGATTCAGTTGTTACCACCCTTGCTACTATCTCCAAATATGATTTATACATTCACTATCGAGCACCCAGCTTGATCCATTGAAGGAGTGATCCTGCAAAACAAGTTTAAGCTTCGTATCTTGGTACCCAATTTGAATTGGGTCCTTTGGGATTAGTAGTAAGATCCTTAAGTACCCACACAATCCTTATTGTGGCCTTTCTCTTTGTGTAGGCACCCACATATACTTGACAACCATCTTACATGGTTTCAAATCAATATTTAATCACACAGATAAAAACTAGAGTTAAGAATAGGAGCCTTTTCTCCTTTTCTTAATACATCGTTGTGTTGCCTTCTTCATGATGAACCTAGCTTGACCTTGGGTGCACCGAGCTTATCAAGGTTAGTCGCACAAGCATTCATATCATGAAGACAAGTTATGCATGGAATTTACAACTTAGTAATCCAATTCAATGTGAAGCATATGGATATCGATTGAAGTAGATTTCTAAGATATCAAAATATGGGTTTCCAAAGTTTAGAGAGTATGGATCACTAAGTGTACCTTTTACAGTTTAAAAATCATATCCATGTTAGTGCATATGTATGTCATGAATATCAACAAAAAGATTCTTATGCACTTTTAGATTTAACGATAAGGGAATTTTAAACTGCATCAAGAGTAGCTATTTAGAAAACAAAGATTACAATCCATATGAATGAGATACAAATTAACCATTATGGATTGTATTAGTATAGCTTACTCAAGGGAAACTTATTCTCTATGACACAAGATATATATAATGTGCTCCCACTAGATATGTGCATCAAGTATTTGAATGACTTGCCACATGCACTTTCAATTCAGTTAAGAGTCACATGAGGAGTACATTACATATATTGGTCAAGGCATGACAAATTTGCAATGAATTAACTTATGCCTAAGAATACTTACCACCATATAGAATGTACCATTTGTTGTATCAATTGAAAGGTCTTACTATATGAGATGGTGTCATCTAAGTATTCTTCTTTTCTTCATTTGTGGAGACTTCCTTCTTTAGCTTGTTATCTCTTTTCCTTTTAAAACTAGTCGAAAAGCACTTTGAAAAGAGGTACTAGTAGTATAATGAAGTATTTAATGAATGATGATATTTATATATGAATGGCAAATAAATCATCATTTATGAGGCATAAAGGCATAAATTAAATTCCTTTTAAGTTAATGCACATGGATGAGAGAATTAACAATATGCACCAATTTACAAATTTAATCCAAAAGGAATTTAACCTTCATATTGACATTTCTTTCCATAAAATAGATTATTACTAATTGAAAGAATGCCACTTGAAAGGAACTACTATTGATCAACTACCAATTGAAGCAATTAGTTCCATACCTTTGCCTTGAGCATTCCTAATCTTTCTTTTAGGTGAAGATTAACATTTAGTGCTTGTGATTTTACCAATTGAAAGAGCACAATCTCTACTATGAATTTCCACGAAATATCTTAAAAGAGATTGCATTTGAAACACAAGCAATAGCTTCCTATTTAGCAACCTTTAGTATATGAATGACAAGAAGCTTACTAAAATAAGGAAACCTCATGATATGAACTAAATTACCCTTACAAGCATCATGCATAACATCAATTGAAAAAAGATGAAAGTAGCATGATTATTTAATTAAGTTTATAGGGCAACTCTAATTCATAACATGGTGAGTGATTAATGCAGAAGACTCAAAACCAATTTAAACAAGAATGAATACATCACATAGTATTGGTTCGATCTTCTTTGAATGTTGAATGGCACACTCCATTTGGAAAACACATTCTCATGTTGTGAGACTACATAAACACTTTGATAGAAACATTAGTCTCACAACTCTAGTCATATAGAGAATTCCCCATTTGGTAAGTGCTATAAGAATTTGAATTTCTTACTTAGCACTCTATTCATTTAAGAACATGGGATAATCCTCTTTATGTCTAGGTCATGGCAATAATACGATAATTAATTTGAAATATGCCACAACATACACACAACCAATTTAAAGCATGTAGATTGTCACAATATAAAAATATGAACTTGTAATCTACCATATAATTGGATCTTTTCCAAGGCAAGGTAAAATCTTTTAAGTTCATTCTCAAGTGCTTCATTTTTCCTATGTGGCTACAAAAGACACAAAGGAATATACTAATTAAAAGCAATGTGCACTTAAGAATTAATTATTACCATTCTTTGGATATCCCTTAGTTGTAGGCTTTTTGCTTGATTCCCCCAAAGGTTAATCATTATTCCCTACAACACAAGTTCTTGCTAGAGATGAATATGAAGTTAGTGATATAACAACTCAATTCATCTTTGGGTCAATCTTAAAGGATAGACAATGTAAGATTGATAGCTTGAGATAAGAATTGAGTTAAACTGCTCAAGCACCCCAAAGCTTCATATCATCTCTAGGTACCTGCAAAACTTATTAAGTACATTTTGGTACCCATTTTTGGATGGGTCCATCAAGGTTAGCCAATAAGGACTTAGGCACCCAAATAGCCTTGGTCCTAGAATGTGGTGAACTCATCACCTTTCTAGCACAAGAGTCAAATTTAGGTCTCCTAAGCATATCTGAATGTATTGACAAGTTAGGCTTAGGAATTTTACCCTTTGGACAAACCTTGAATAGATGACCTTTTTCACGGCAATTGTAGCAAATGTGGTGCTTGTCCTTGCAATGTATTTGCCTTTTGCTTTCATCTTTCTTGATAGTCATCTTTCTTGATCGTGCAAGGTCTTGATTTTTCATGTGGGGGCATGAATCAATTTCATGACCTTTCTTCTTGCATCCATAGCACCTTCTATCACTTCTCTTTGATCTTTCTTTGTTGAAGCACATAGGTACATTATTAGAGCAAATAGAATGAGCATTAATTTTCTTACCATGAATTTTGCTCATGCCCTTCTTGGAAAGCTTGGTATTCTTTTGAAGGGGTTTTGTGCATGCTACGGTTGTCCCCTTCTCAAGCTTTTTCACCATATTATCATAGTTATCTTGAGAAGGTTGAGCATGACACTTTCCCTTCAAAAGAGTTAAGCTCCTTCTTAGCCTTCCAACTTCTTCCTTGAGCTCTTTATTTTCTTGTGTGATAGAAATATCACTAATTCCTGAAATTTCTAGCTCAATGGAAGATTGGCTTTCTTGAGAGCAACATTTGTTAGCACATGATAATATAGTTTCTACTTGAGTACATGTGCATATGTGAGGTTGGTATGATTTCAAATTAGTTAACACAACCTCATGAGCCATTTCTAACATGATATGTGAATCCATAACTTTATTATGAGAGCACACAAACATATCATGTTTTTCTTGTAAAGCTAGATTTTCAATATTTAGCCTTTCTATCGTGTTCTTGAACATAGCATTTTTATTTTCTAATTGAGCAATATATGATGAATGATTAACAGCTTTAATTTGCTCAATTGAAATGTCTTCATACCTATGGACCAAATCATCATGAGAGCACTTTAGCTTCTCATGCTCTTTGGTCAACTTCTCTAAGTCTTCGATTTTTCTGATGAGGAAGTCTTCTTCCTTATGAAGCATTTCTTTTTGTTCTTCCGCTCTTTTCATGAGTTTGAGCAAGCTCATCTGATGTTTCTTGTTTGGCTGAGCGAAGAATTGTTGAAGATCATCCTCATCTTCACTATCACTTTCTTGCTCCTCCTCATCCTCACTTTCGCTTTCACTATCACACCCATTAGCGATGAAGCACATATGAGAAGTGGATTTGAAAGACGAACCTTGTGAAGAGGTGGATTCGTCGTTTGGTCTTCATCGATCGTTTTCTTCTTCTTCAATCTTGTTCTTCGCCTCATCTTCCTTCATTTTGAGGAACATCCTTTCGGCGATTCTCATGGCAAGATCTATTGCCCTAGGATCAACATCTGCACCAAAAGAAGAAGTTGAGGCAACCTCAACTTTTTCAAGCTTAGAAGCACTTCCGTTTCTTAGTCCCCCCGACATGATCTTTTCCTCATGCGGTTAAGCGTTAGAATGAGGATTAGGCTCCGATACCAATTGAAAGTTGCCTAGAGGGGGGTGAATAGGCAAGTGGAAGCTTTTTCAACAAAAACTAGAAATGAACTGGGTAAAACCGGTTCAACCGGTGTCAAAACCGGTTCAACCGGTTTGCACGAGCTCAACTAAAGAATGAGATATAAAATTGAATTGATCTCGAAATCTACCCAGTTAACTTTGGAAATGAGATGTTCTAGTTGATCCACAGGGTTCAAAATAGTAGATCTGAGAAGGGCACTTCTCAAAATCCACACACCAAAAGATATAAACAAATCTTCCGCGGGATGGTGAGAGAATGAAGAACACAAACAAACAGAATGAGCAAGAACACAAGAGACACAAGATTTATCCCGAGGTTCGATCACACCACCAAGGTGCCCTACTTCCTCGTTGAGGCACCCACAAAGAGCCGGGTCTCTTTCAACCCTAATCCTCCCTTTGTCAACCACAAAGGTCAAGCCCACACACTAATCTTTGCTCAAACGAGCGGGTAATACAAACTTTCTTGTGGTCTTCCACAAGATTTGGAGACTCACAAGAGACACCTAGTCGTCTAGGAGCTAGAAGCTCCAAGAGTAATGAATCCACAAAGAACTTGATGTAGTACCAAAGTTCAAATCAAGAAGAGCAAGAAGGATTTAAAGATGAAGCATCAAAATCGCAGCTCTTCAATCTCACTCAAAGATTTCTCTCCAAAGATTTGAAATAGGAGAGGTAAGAGGTGTGTGAGAGAGAGTGGGAGGTGTTTCTCAGGTTGGGAATAAAGTTTTGTGCGTGCTCTGCTGTGGGGGAGAGAGGTAGGAGTGAGTATATATAGGTGGGGCTCCAAAACTAGCCGTTTTTGACTTTTCTGCACAAAAACCGGTTGAACCGGTCCCAAAACCGATTGAATCGATTTTCAAAAAGCTGCGCACAGCTTTTTGGCTGACACAACAGATTGGCAGAAAAAAGTGAACAGTACAAAAACCGGTTGAACCGGTTTCCACCAGATTGAAAACTGGTTGAGTGTCCGGTTGAGCTGGTCCAAAAACCGGTTGACTGTTTTTGAATACCAGCTGAACTAGCCTGAAAACCAGCTGAACCAGTATTTGAATACCAGCTGAACCTGCTTGAAAACCAGCTGAACCAGTATTTTCCAGAGAGCAATTTTGGCCAAGATAGACTTAAAAAGGTTGTACTACATACATTCACTAAGGATTAACAAGTGTAAAATGGAAGTTTTAGATCAAGGATTTTGAGCTTTAGTACCAACACCAACCTTCTTTTTAGATCCCCCTTGATAGTACAATGATTCCTATACTCAAGTTAAATAAAATATAATTAAGTAAACTTCTTGAGTCATTAGTGTCTCATGAGTGATTTCTCCATGGCGTTGCTTCATAAGGATCACAAACATCCTTGTCTCACCTTTTGAAGCAAACACAAAGCAAAGCCTGTGACTTGTACTATTTCACCATATATGAGTTCAAATCATGGCTTCAAGTCACTTTACTGATGCATCAACATATTATAACTCTTCATAGCTGATTAGTTCATCAACTTAGTGCAAGTACTCTCTTCTTCACCTTAGCCATGGTACCTCGGTCTACAAGCCGTCGCTTGGCCTTCACCTTCGCTTAGTTCCTCGAAGCCCTTTCCTTGCTATCTTCACCCTATCAAGCCATTCTTGAGTCACATCATATTGAGCATCCATTGAGAGAATCATTTCTTTAATATTGTGAACCTTGCTTGAATGTCATCTAGATATAAATGCTAAGATCAATCAAGCTCTAGTTTGATTCTCATAGAAGCATATATGGACTAATAATAATATGGTCAAGCCAATTCATGATTCCTCATATCTCATTCACTTTGGCTTGACCAATCCTCTTAATCACTTCAACCTCTATCATGATCATATTTATGCATAGTGATTTCTCAGGTCTTGTCCATATATTCAAACCAATATAGAGACCATATTATATCCATTTGCATTGTCTCACTGGTTATTTAACCTTGTGTTGAACCTTTGTTCACTGATCATTATACACTATTCAAATATGTTCATCATACTGAATTTCCTGTTCAACACTTAGCAAACTCGTTAGACCTTTAAATATGTTGTTATCCAAATCACCAAAACTCACAAAAGGGATGAATGCACTTTCACTAGCCGTTGCTGTCGATGGGCACACCGGACAGTCCGGTGGTACACCGGACATGGCACTGTTCACTGTCCGGTGTGTGCCACGTCAAGCAACCGTTGGGGTTTGGAGCGGTTGACCGTTGAAGTCTTTTGCCCTCTTGCGGCACCGGAGGGTCCGGTGGCACACCGGACAGTCCGATGTGTTCTGATTTTGTAGTTCTGACTTCTGGCTTCTGCTCTGTGCACTGTTCACTCGTCAGTGCAGTCGACCGTTGGAGAAGTTGACCGTTGCTCCGTTGGCTCACCAGACAGTTCGATGTCTCACCGGTCAGTCCGGTGAATTATAGCGGATGAGCTCTGAGAAAACCCGAGAGCGGCCAATTCGCGAGAGCTCTGTCCGGTGCACACCGGACAGTGTCCGGTACGCCACTGGCTGCACCTATACTTGTTTTTGCTCCAAACTTTATAGAGTTCTCCAACTCATTTTCTTTGTTGGTTTATGTTGAACTTTATGCACCTGAGATAAATGACAACTAGGCAAACTAGTTAGTCCACGTGGTTTGTGATGGACGTCAAGCACCAAAATCAATTTATAGAAAATGTTTAAGCCCATTTCCCTTTCACCCGTCTCCCCTCTCCCTCGCCGAGCTCCCTGCACACAAGCATGAGCTCAAGGTAGAAGAAAACAATTTTGCACTTTGGCCCTCCAATTTTCTGTAAATTATTCTTGTATTTTCTGCAGTACAAATGTATTTAAAAGAAGTCCTAAAATCTTACGTGCTACTCCCCGAAGTATACGTGTAATTGTGAATCAACCCCAGCAATAATATTTTGGATATGGACATTATTTTTAATTTTGAAAATAAATAATGTTACAACTCATTAACTTTGTACTAGAAGCATTTACGACTAACTTCTTATTTTAGCGCGTGAAACAATATTATGTAGTAGTGGTTTAAGTATAATTTTACTGATATAAGAAAATGAAAGAGGTACTAGGCCACATCTTGTCGGTCAGGTTAAATATAGATTTTTCACTAATCAGCATATAAGTATTCGTACATATATCGCTTATTCACTTAGAATTAATAAAATATCTATTCATGTCGAAATAACCACGATTATGTTACTAAAGTCCGAAATTAGTAATTTACATTAATTCTTAAACATTAATGTTATGTGAATTATAAATAAACATTTGTAGCGATATGTATAATTTCTATTTAGAATAGAAAGGATAAAACCAAAAGATTATTATTTAGTCATAAACCGTAAAAAATTTTAAGTCATTATATCTAAGCTATAATAGACAAAATAGCTTCGTAGTCACATGCTCATATAATTTTCACCAATGATAACTCAAAGTGGAAAATTTAGTGGATTAATAAAATAATTATTATTTAGGCATTATTTATAAGTATAGTTGCGTGGTATGTGATTGTTTATGTAATAGTGAATGTTACCCATATAATGGTGTAATGTATTCTTTTGTATGTACGGTATGCGAATCAATGTTAGAAGCTGACTATGAGGTAGACGAACCAAACTCGTTCGAGGACGACCGCAGGACACGTTCGAGCAAGGCAAGTGGATCCTCCCTCTGCATTTCTATTTGTACCCAAGTAATGCATATAATAATGTTTACTTTTCAGATATTTTCATAATTTGATGGATTTTGCCTAAATAGGATTTTCCTAGAATTACCAACCCTATTCCTTGATTACCTTGGGATAAACACTATGCTTAGCAATTTGTGCTACCGCTCAACTTGATAATTACGTTGTCACTCGTTAATGATACTAATGTTCTAGAAATGAAGTTTATATTATGATGTTAACCCAATGGTTAAACAAGATCATTTCGTATTGAATGGAACATGGAGTGACCACCCAGGATAACAGTGCAACCACGAATGCTATAATGGCTCTGGCTTTGGTAGTTAGCTCTATAGACTTAGTGTTAGCAACCCTACCTGAAAGATGGGCAAGAGGGGGCGGCAGTGGTTTGGTGGCAGCGCATATTAACATGGGGTGGTAGTCTTGGCTAAGTTACCTCGTCCAGAGGGCCATCAATACTAACGTGGAAACCTTAGCGGGAGGCTTTGTACTAAGGATATTTTGTGAAAGCCTCATAGTGGATCCCTAGCCATTCACCTAGGAAGTGTTTACGGGTCCGATCAACCCAAGCTATATGGGATACTGAAAGGGAAATAGGGTCAAACCTTTTCCAATAAGAATTTTGGTGGTTGAATTGCCCAACACAAATTATTGGACTAACTAGTTTGCTCTAGATTATGAGTTCTACAGGTGCCAAAGGTTCACAACAAACTAATACAAGTCAAAAGAAAGGGTTCAAACAAAGGGAGCAAAAGACAACCGAATTGTGCCCTGGTCTGGCGCACCGGACTGTCCGGTGCACCACCGGACAGTGTCCGGTGCACCAGGGAATCCAACTCCGAACTTGCCACCTTCGGGAATTCTGGGAGCCGCTCCGCTATAATTCACCGGACTGTCCAGTGTAGCACCGGACTGTCCGGTGAGCCAGCGGAGCAACGGCTACTTCGCGCCAATGGTTGTCTGCGAAGGCATTAAATGCGCTATAGTGCGCGCCTGCGCGCGTAGAAGTCAGAGCAGGCGCCAGAAGGCGCACCGGACAGTCTACAGGACCTGTCCGGTGCACCATTGGACTGTCCGATGACCCCACAAGTCAGAGCTCCAACGGTCGAACCCTAATGGCCGGGTGACGTGGCTGGCGCACCGGACAGTGTCCGGTGGCGCACCGGACTGTCCGGTGCGCCATGCGACAGCAGCCTCCACCAAACGGCTACTTTGGTGGTTGGGCTATAAATACCCCCAACCACCCACCATTCATTGCATCCAAGTTTTCAGACTTCCTACACCTTACAAGAGCTATAGCATTCAATACAAGACACACCAAAGAGATCAAATCCTCTCCCAAGTCCAAAGATCATTCCCAATCAAATAGTGACTAGTGTGAGAGTGATTTGTGTTCATTTGAGCTCTTGCGCTTGGATTGCTTCTTTTCTTCATTCTTTCTTGTGATCAACTCAATTGTAACCAAGACAAGAGACACCAATTGTGTGGTGATCCTTGCGGGGACTTTGTGTCCCGTTTGATTGAGAAGAGAAGCTCACTCGGTCTAAGTGACCGTTTGAGAGAGGGAAAGGGTTGAAAGAGACCCGGTCTTTGTGACCACCTCAACGGGGAGTAAGTTTGCAAGAACTGAACCTCGGTAAAACAAATTCTTGTGTCTCACTCTTTATTTGCTTGCGATTTGTTTTTCGCCCTCACTCTCGTACTCATTCACATTTCTAACGCTAACCCGGCTTGTAGTTGTGCTTAAGTTTATAAATTTCAGATTCGCCCTATTCACCCCTCTCTAGGCGACTTTCAATTGGTATTAGAATCGGTGCTTCGTTAGAGCCTAACCGCTCGAAGTGATGTCGGGAGATCACGCCAAGAAGGAGATGGTGACCGGCGACAAGCCCGCTATAAGCCACGAGAAGGCTCCATCGGGAGAGTCCCGCAACAAGGGGAAGGAGAAGGAATCCCCTTCACATAAGTCGCATCGGAGTGGAGAAAATAAAAAGAAGATGAGGAAGGTGGTCTACTATGAGACCGACTCGTCATCGCCATCCACCTCCGACTCCGACGCGTCGTCCGTAACTTCTAAGCGCCATGAGCATAAGAAGTTTAGTAAGATTCCCCTACACTACCCTCGCATTTCTAAACGTACTCCATTAGTTTCCGTTCCATTAGGCAAACCACCGGTTTTTGACGGTGAAGATTATAACATGTGGAGTGACAAAATGAGGCATCATCTAACCTCACTCCACACTAGTATTTGGAACATTGTTGAGTTTGGTGTACAGGTACCATCCGTAGGGGATGAGGACTATGATTCGGACGAAGTTGCCCAAATCCGGCACTTCAACTCACAAGCCACCACAATACTCCTCGCCTCTATAAGTCGAGAGGAGTATAACAAGGTGCAAGGATTGAAGAGCGCCAAAGAGATTTGGGACGTACTCAAAACGGCGCATGAAGGAGATGAGGTGACCAAGATCACCAAAAGGGAGACGATCGAGGGGGAGCTCGGTCGGTTCATGCTTCACCAAGGGGAGGAGCCACAAGCGATGTACAACCGGCTCAAGACCTTGGTGAACCAAGTGCGCAACCTCGGGAGCACCAAATGGGATGACCATGAGATGGTCAAGGTTATTCTAAGATCACTAGTTTTTCTTAATCCTACTCAAGTACAATTAATTCGTGGTGATCCTAGATACAAACTAATGTCTCCCGAGGAAGTAATAGGTAAATTTGTGAGCTTTGAACTAATGATCAAAAGCTCCAAAAAGATCATCGATCAAGGTGCATCCTCCTCTGTACCCGAAGCACAACCCGTTGCATTCAAAGCAACGGAGGAGAAGAAAGAAGATTCTACTCCAAGTAGAATCCCCATCGACGCCTCCAAGCTCGACAATGAGGAGATGGCGCTCATCATCAAGAGCTTCCATCAAATCCTCAAACAAAGGAAGGGGAAAGATTACAAGCCCCATTCCAAGAAGGTGTGCTACAAATGTGGTAAGCCCGATCATTTCATTGCTAAATGTCCATTATCTAGTGATAGTGACAGGGGCGACGACAAGAAGGGAAAGAGGAGAGAAAAGAAGAGGTATTACAAGAAGAAGGGCGGTGATGCCCATGTTTGCCGGGAGTGGGACTCCGACGAGAGCTCCACCGACTCCTCCTTCGACGAGGACGCCGCCAACATCGCCGTCAACAAAGGGCTCCTCTTCCCCAACGTCGGCCACAAGTGCCTCATGGCAAAAGACGGCAAAAGGAAGAAGGTAAAATCAAAATCCTCAACTAAATATGCAACATCTAGCGATGAGGCTAATTCTAGTGATAATGAGGATGACTTATTTACTCTTTTTGCCAACTTAAACATGCAACAAAAAGAAAAATTGAATGAATTAATTAGTGCTATTCATGATAAAGATAAACTCTTGGATAGCCAAGAGGACTTTCTAATTAAAGAAAACAAAAATCATGTTAAAGTGAAAAATGCTTATGCTCTAGAAGTAGAAAAATGTGAAAAATTAACTAGTGAGCTAAGCACTTGCCATGATATTATTTCCAACCTTAGAAATGAGAATGCCAATTTAATTGCTAAGGTTGGGAAGCTTGATGTTTGTGATGATGCAATTGTTAGTCTTGGAAATGATAATGCCAATTTTATTGCTAAGATTAACAAATTGAATGCTTCTCTTGCTAGCCTTAAGAATGAAAATGAAAAATTAATTGCTAAGGCTAGAGAATTAGACGTTTGCAATATTTCCATTTCCAATCTTAGAGATAAAAATAATATTTTGCATGCTAAGATTGTTGAATTGAATACTTGCAAACCCTCTACATCTTCCGTTGAGCATGTTACTATTTGCACTAGATGTAGAGATATTAATGTTGATGCTATTCATGATCACCTAGCTTTAATTAAACAACAAAATGATCACATAGCTCAACTTAGTGCCAAAATCAATGAGCATGACTTAGAAAATGAAAAATTTAAATTTGCTAGAAGCATGCTCTATAGTGGGAGACGTCCTGGGATTAAGGATGGCATTGGCTTCCAAAAGGGAGACAATGTCAAACTTAATGCCCCGCCTAAAAGATTGTCTGATTTTGTTAAGGGCAAGGCTCCCATGGTTCAGGATAACGAGGGTTACATTTTATACCCTGCCGGTTATCCCGAACACAAAATTAGGAGAATTCACTCTAGGAAGTCTCACTCTGGCCCTAATCATGCTTTTATGTATAAGAGTGAGGCATCTAGTTCTAGGCAATCAACCCATGCTAAATTGCCTAAGAAGAAAACTCCTAAAGCATCAAATGATCATAATGTTTCATTTAAAACTTTTGATGCTTTTTATGTGCTTACTAACAAATCTGGCAAGATAGTTGCCAAATATGTTGGGGGCAAACACAAGGGATCAAAGACTTGTGTTTGGGTACCCAAAGTTCTTGTATCTAATGTCAAAGGACCCAAAACTGTTTGGGTACCTAAAATCAAGAACTAAATTTGTTTTGTAGGTTTATGCATCCGGGGGCTCAAGTTGGATCATCGACAGCGGGTGCACAAACCATATGACTGGGGAGAAAAGAATGTTCTCCTCCTACGAGAAAAACCAAGATCCTCAAAGAGCGATCACATTCGGGGATGGAAATCAAGGTTTGGTCAAAGGATTGGGTAAAATTGCTATATCACCTGACCATTCCATTTCCAATGTTTTTCTTGTAGATTCTTTAGACTACAACTTGCTTTCTGTTTCCCAATTATGTAAAATGGGTTACAACTGTCTTTTCACGGATACAGGTGTTACTGTCTTTAGAAGAAGTGATGATTCAGTAGATTTTAAGGGAGCATTAGAGGGTCAGCTATACTTAGTTGATTTCAATAGAGCTGAACTCGATACTTGCTTAATTGCTAAGACTAACATGGGTTGGCTCTGGCATCGCCGACTAGCCCATGTTGGGATGAAGAATCTTCACAAGCTTCTAAAGGGAGAGCACATTTTGGGACTAACAAATGTGCATTTTGAGAAAGACAGGATTTGTAGCGCATGTCAAGCAGGGAAGCAGGTTGGTGTTTATTATCCACATAAGAACATCATGACGACTGACAGGCCACTGGAGTTACTCCACATGGATTTATTCGGCCCGATAGCTTATATAAGCATCGACGGGAGTAAGTACTGTCTAGTTATTGTGGATGATTATTCTCGCTTCACTTGGGTATTCTTTCTACAGGATAAATCTCAAACCCAAGAAACTTTGAAAGGATTCTTGAGATGGGCTCAAAATGAGTTCGGCTTAAGGATCAAGAAAATAAGAAGCGACAATGGGACGGAGTTCAAGAACTCACAAATAGAAGGCTTTCTTGAGGAGGAGGGCATCAAGCATGAGTTCTCTTCTCCCTACACGCCACAACAAAATGGTGTAGTGGAGAGGAAGAATAGAACTCTATTAGACATGGCAAGGACCATGCTTGATGAGTACAAGACTTCGGATCTGTTTTGGGCCGAGGCGGTCAACACCGCCTGCTACGCCATCAACCGGTTGTATCTACACCGAATCCTCAAAAAAACATCCTACGAACTCCTCACTTGTAAAAAGCCCAATGTTTCATATTTTAGAGTCTTTGGTAGCAAATGCTTTATTCTTGTTAAAAGAGGTAGAAAATCTAAATTTGCTCCTAAGGCTGTAGAAGGCTTTTTACTAGGATATGATTCAAACACAAGGGCATATAGAGTCTTTAACAAGTCCTCTGAACTAGTTGAAGTTTCTTATGACATTGTGTTTGATGAGACTAACGGCTCTCAAGTAGAGCAAGTTGATCTTGATGAATTAGATGATGAAGAGGCTCCATGCGTCGCACTAAGGAACATGTCCATTGGGGATGTGTGTCCTAAGGAATCCGAAGAGCCCATTCAAACACAAGATCAACCATCCTCCTCCATGCAAGCATCTCCACCAACTCAAGATGAGGATGAGGCTCAAGATGATGAAGGAGAAGATCAAGAAGATGAGCCACCTCAAGAAGACGGCAATGATCAAGGGGGAGATGCAAATGATCAAGACAAGGAGGATGAACAAAATCAAAGGCCGCCACACCCAAGAGTCCACCAAGCAATCCAACGAGATCACCCCGTGAACACCATCCTAGGAGACATTCATAAGGGGGTAACTACTCGATCTCGCGTTGCTCATTTTTGTGAACACTACTCTTTTGTTTCCTCTATTGAGCCACACAGGGTAGAGGAAGCACTTCAAGATTCGGATTGGGTGCTGGCGATGCAAGAGGAGCTCAACAACTTCACGAGGAATGAGGTATGGCATTTAGTTCCACGTCCTAACCAAAATGTTGTAGGAACCAAGTGGGTCTTCCGCAACAAGCAAGATGAGCATGGTGTGGTCATAAGGAACAAAGCACGACTTGTGGCCAAAGGGTATTCACAAGTCGAAGGTTTGGATTTCGGTGAAACTTATGCACCAGTAGCTAGGCTTGAGTCAATTCGCATATTACTTGCCTACGCTACTTACCATGGCTTTAAGCTCTATCAAATGGACGTGAAGAGTGCCTTCCTCAATGGACCAATCAAGGAAGAGGTCTATGTTGAGCAACCTCCCAGCTTTGAAGATAGTGAGTATCCTAACTATGTTTGTAAGCTCTCTAAGGCACTTTATGGGCTCAAGCAAGCCCCAAGAGCATGGTATGAATGCCTAAGAGACTTTCTTATCGCTAATGGCTTCAAAGTTGGAAAAGCCGATCCTACTCTCTTTACTAAAACACTTGCAAATAATTTGTTTGTATGCCAAATCTATGTTATTGATATCATATTTGGGTCTACTAATGAATCTACATGTGAAGAGTTTAGTAGGATCATGACACAAAAATTTGAGATGTCAATGATGGGGGAGTTGAAGTATTTCTTAGGATTTCAAGTGAAGCAACTCCAAGAGGGCACCTTCATTAGCCAAACGAAGTAAACAAAGACATACTCACCAAGTTTGGGATGAAGGATGCCAAGCCCATCAAGACACCCATGGGAACCAATGGGCATCTCGATCTCGACACGGGAGGTAAATCCGTAGATCAAAAGGTATACCGGTCAATGATAGGTTCATTACTCTATTTATGTGCTTCACAACCAGATATTATGCTTTCCGTATGCATGTGTGCAAGATTCCAAGTCGATCCTAAGGAAGTTCACCTTAGGGCTGTAAAACGAATCTTGAGATATTTAGTTTATACTCCTAAGTTTGGCCTTTGGTACCCCAGGGGATCCACATTTGATTTAATTGGATATTCCGATGCCGATTGGGCAGGGTGTAAAATTAATAGAAAGAGCACATCAGGGACTTGCTAGTTCTTGGGAAGATCTCTGGTGTCTTGGGCTTCAAAGAAGCAAAATTCTGTCGCTCTTTCTACTGCCGAAGCCGAGTATATTGCCGCAGGCCATTGTTGCGTGCAATTGCTTTGGATGAGGCAAACCCTTAGGGACTATGGTTACAAATTAACCAAAGTTCCTCTTCTATGTGATAATGAGAGTGCAATCCGCATGGCGGATAATCCCGTTGAGCACAGCCGCACTAAACACATAGCCATTCGGTATCACTTTTTAAGGGATCACCAACAAAAGGGGGATATCGAGATTGCTTATGTTAATACCAAAGAACAATTAGCCGATATCTTTACCAAGCCATTAGATGAGCAAACTTTTACCAAACTTAGGCATGAGCTAAATATTCTTGATTCTAGGAATTTTGATTGATGTTTTTGCACACATAGCTCATTTATATACCTTTGATCATATCTCTTTCGTTGCTATGACTAATGTGGTTTTCAAGTGTATTTCAAGCTAAGTCATAGATTGAAAGGGAAATGGAGTCTTCGGCGAAAACAAGGCTTCCACTCCACTCCATCGAATTATTCATCCTTCGCCGTCGCTCCGCAACACACTCTCCAATTTGGTATAATTTTCATGCATATGTTATTTACCATAAGGGGAGAAAATAGTCTAAGGGCTCTAATAACTCCGTTTTTGGCGATTCATGCCAAAGGGGGAGAGAGTATTTGCCCAAAGCAAAAGGACCGCACCACCACCAATTTCAAAATTTTAGTCCTTCAAATTGTTTTTATAGTAATGTTTTCAAATTGGTATCTTACTTATTGATATAATTTCAAATTGGTATACCCTCTTCAAAATCTATATCTAAAACCCTCTTGAACACTAAGAGGAGGATTTCATTAAGGGGGAGTTTTGTTTAGTCAAAGGAAAAGCATTTGAAACAGGGGGAGAAAATTTCAAATCTTGAAAAATGCTTCTTTCAATCTTAATCATCTACCTTTGACTATTTGCAAAAGGACTTTGAAAAGAATTTACAAAAGAGTTTGCAAAAACAAAACAAGTGGTGCAAGTATGGTCCAAATTTCAAATTAAAAGAAAGCCATCCATGCATATCTAGTAGAAATGATTATTGGTTTCATTCCAAGCAATCTTTGCACTTACATTATGCAAACTAGTTCAATTCTACACTTTTATATTTGCTTTGGTTTGTGTTGGCATCAATCACCAAAAAGGGAGAGATTGAAAGGGAAATAGGGTCAAACCTTTTCCAATAAGAATTTTGGTGGTTGAATTGCCCAACACAAATTATTGGACTAACTAGTTTGCTCTAGATTATGAGTTCTACAGGTGCCAAAGGTTCACAACAAACCAATACAAGTCAAAAGAAAGGGTTCAAACAAAGGGAGCAAAAGACAACCGAAGTGTGCCCTGGTCTGGCGCACCGGACTGTCCGGTGCACCACCGGACAGTGTCCGGTGCACCAGGGAATCCAACTCCGAACTTGCCACCTTCAGGAATTCTAGGAGTCGCTCCGCTATAATTCACCGGACTGTCTGGTGTAGCACCGGACTGTCCGGTGAGCCAGTGGAGCAATGGCTACTTCGCGCCAACGGTCGTCTATGAAGGCATTAAATGCGCTATAGTGCGCGCCTGCGCGCGCAGAAGTCAGAGCAGGCGCCAGAAGGTGCACCGGACAGTCTACAGGACCTGTTCGGTGCACCACCGGACTGTCCGGTGACCCCACAAGTCAGAGCTCCAACGGTCGAACCCTAACGGCCGGGTGACGTGGCTGGCGCACTGGACAGTGTCCGGTGGCGCACCGGACTGTCCGGTGCGCCATGCGACAGCAGCCTCCACCAAACGGCTACTTTGGTGGTTGGGGCTATAAATACCCCCAACCACCCACCATTCATTGCATCCAAGTTTTCAGACTTCCTACACCTTACAAGAGCTATAGCATTCAATACAAGACACACCAAAGAGATCGAATCCTCTCCCAAGTCCAAAGATCATTCCCAATCAAATAATGACTAGTGTGAGAGTGACTTGTGTTCATTTGAGCTCTTGCGCTTGGATTGCTTCTTTTCTTCATTCTTTCTTGTGATCAACTCAATTGTAACCAAGACAAGAGACACCAATTGTGTGGTGATCCTTGCGGGGACTTTGTGTCCCTTTTGATTGAGAAGAGAAGCTCACTCGGTCTAAGTGACCGTTTGAGAGAGGGAAAGGGTTGAAAGAGACCCGGTCTTTGTGACCACCTTAACGGGGAGTAGGTTTGCAAGAACCGAACCTCGGTAAAACAAATCCTTGTGTCTCACTCTTTATTTGCTTGCGATTTGTTTTTCACCCTCACTCTCAAACTCATTCACATTTCTAACGCTAACCCGTCTTATAGTTGTGCTTAAGTTTATAAATTTCAGATTCGCCCTATTCACCCCCCCTCTAGGCGACTTTCAGATACACTGCTTGTGGGTAAAGTTGTACCACCTCTGCAGAGTATAAAACTGATATGTCAGCCATGCTCACGGTTAAGAGCAACCTGGACCCTCACATGATAATTGAACTTAAAAATGGAAAATAAATCGTGATCCGATAATTCACAGATGGTTTGCTTAAGTGGTTTCACTTAAGTGTTTTTGATATAATTCTTAATTGGGAATTTTGGGGATACACTTAAAATTAGTAAGTCAAGCGTTGCTAATAAAATATTGACCAACTAAAATGCTTACCGCTTATCCATAGCCTACCTTGTTAACTTTGCATTATTCCTCCCAATTGCTGAGCCCTGACCATAAGTGAGCTCACTCCTTGCTAATATTTTGATCAGAGGGTGATGACGAAGACATTGCAGATGACGTTGATGAATATTGAGTCTAACGATGTGCCATTCACCTTTCTGTGGAAGAGTGTCCATGTTTAATCCCGTCGTACTTTGATAATGATACTGTTGGACACCAAAAAGAGCCATGCGGACGGTCCGCGCGTACGCAGAGTCAGCTAGGGTTCCTAGTTTCTCATGGGATTTGTTACCTAAAACCACGGGATTAACTCGGGAAACAGTTTGAAGCGGATCCAGACCTCCCCTTTATATAGATGAAGGGCTACGACCGATTGAATCCCCGACTATCGATCAAATCAAGCTTATTTCTTGTTTTACCTTATGCATTAGGAGTAGCTCTAGTTTAGTTCTAGTTTAGTGTCCCAATCCTCAAATTCTCTGTTTCTCTTTGACTCTACGTCGATTAGAGGAGTCTAGGTCGGCTTGCCGAGCTTAGACAACACCTAGGATCTCTCCTCCTCGATGGGGTCCCTCCTGGGAGCGAGATCCAGGCGCCGCCGGCAACCTTCGCTACCCCTGCGCATGCGCGGACCGTCTAGCCTGTAGGCACGGACCGTCCGACTGTCAGGCAGGGAACTCTAGCCCTACGCCAGGTCGCGGACCATCTGGCCCCTAGCCACGGACTGTCTGCGCCTTTGCAGAGAGCACCATTGCCAGTTCTCACGCAGTGATGGGCGCCTCAAAAAGGCACCAACACACTTTTGGCGACTCCGCTGGGGAATCTGGTGTCTAGATCTACTAAAAATCAGGCCATCAAATGGCCGGTTCTAAAGATCACACTGATATCTCCCTAGATAATATCCTGAAGACGGCTGTTGAAAATCTGAGGACTGATGAGCAACAGCAATATGAGGACTACATGCACCAAGCGAAGGAGAAATTCTTGTCACAATACACGGTGGATTGCTACCAGAAGGTTATCAAACATGGAGAGACCGACGTCGCATCTCTTCTATCTTCGCTTCAAGTCCCCAACATAAGTAAACCCGAGGATATTCAATCTATTAAATATTATGTAGATCAGCGACAGGATCAAATGAAACAACAGATTCTAGGGTTAGAAGAGTTAATTAGAAAATTAACACGTATGTTGGAAAAGTCTGTTGCTCCTAGTTTTCCATCATATGAAACTAGTAATAGGATATTCATGTCTGATGCATCGGCAACAAATGGGGATTCACAGCCCCAACCTTTGTATGGTATGCCGATGAACTCATATTCAGGGCAAATACAACCACTGTCATCCCTGCTTGGCAGATCGACGCCCCTGAACATGGTCGGACCGTCCGAGCCTCTGCCCAGACCGTCCAGCCCATACGCGTACCGTCCGGCTTGCTCTACCGGACAGTCCGAGGCCGCTCTAGGACCCCCGCGGTGCCTGTTTGGCAGATCGACGACCATGGACGCAGTCGGACTGTCCAAGCTTCTGCCCGGACCATCCGGCCCTTACACGGACCGTCCGGCTTTCCCTGCCGGACAGTCCAGGGCCGCACTAGGACTACCGTGTGGCGTCCCGATAATGGCAAACACAACCGATCAGTTTGGATTTACCACCGGACAAACCGGATATGCATATGCAGAACCTGCTGTTGCACACAATGCACCAAATTATTACACACCACAGCAGCAGTATGTTTTGCCTTCTACATATTTAAACCATAACGCACCATACAATCACAGACCGATCAACACTATCGATCGGTCACGGCAAGAAGGTCGACAGCCCAGGATCCGGTGGTCTACCACCGGGTGCAATGGAAACAATTAGGGAAGAGATGACTGAACTATTTTGAGATAAGTTCAGAGTTAGTGTAGCCAGAGTTGGGCAATCATACCAAAAGCCGTATAATCACAGGTTTGACGCTGTCCCATATCCACAAGGGGCAAGGATACCGGAATTTTCTAAGTTTTCTAATGAGAATGGGAGAAGCACACACGAACACATAGGCCAGTTCCTAGCACACCTAGGCGAATTGGCCGATGGAGAAGCATTTCGTGTTCGGTTATTTTCTTTATCCCTTACTGGTAGCACTTTTGCATGGTACGCCGCCCTGCCTCCTAATTCCATTAGTTCCTGGAATGAGTTAGAAAGTAAATTTCATGAACATTTCTTTGTCGGGGAATATGAATTAGGGCTAGCTGACTTAGCTTCAGTCCGCCAAGGACGCGAAGAATCGGTTAATGATTATATCCGGAGGTTCCGGGACACTAGAAACCGATGCTTTCAGATACATGTCGCAGACAAAGAGCTAGCAGGGTTAGCTTTTAATGGGTTGCTATCCTACTTAAGAGACAAATTGGATGGGACTCAGTTCTTTTCGATAGCCAAGCTACATCAGCGGGCTTTAGCCTGTGAAAGCCGATTTAAAGAGACATCAAAATCGGTCGCCCGTACTATACATCTAATAAAGCGTGATAGTTCAGATGATGAATCCGCAGATGTATATACCGCTGAGTTTATTTGGCCAACAAAGGCCAAATCTTCAGCATGTTCTTCTTTATAGCCGGTTCAAAAGAATCGGCAAGAAGAGATTAAATTTACCTTTAATGTTGCCAAATGCGATAAGATTTGATGAGCTACTTAAAAATGGCAACATTAAATTAACTCATACTATCCCTCCTATAGATGAACTAAAGAGACATGCTTATTGTAAGTGTCATAATTCTTTTTCTCATGCCACCAATGACTGTAATGTTTTTCATTGACAGGTACAATCGACCATAAATGATGGTCGGTTGGCTTTTCAGGAAATGCAAGTGGACACACAACTATTTCCTATCAATACAATAGATGTCGCATGCGAAAAGGTCTTAGTTCGACCTGAAATGGTCGATAAAAGCAAAAACAAAGACATCATCATTGGCGATCCTCGCACGTCAAATATATCGCAGAAGGAGGTTGCTCAAAAAGCTCTAGACGATAAGACTAACAAATCCGGAGGTGCTGGGGGCAGACACAATTAAGGAGCCGAGCACAACAACCTGACCTGAGCATCGCGGACGGTCCGGCACCTACGTGCGGGCGGTTCGGTGCTCATAAAGACGGTCCGGCTGGCTCAGCCAGACAGTCCGCCCATGGCCAAAGGCGTCAGTGTCCACACAAAGCAAGGAAAGAGACGTGAGGGCAAAGCCAACACGACGCACATGGTCGGCTAGTAAAACACTACAACACACCTTACCTTCTATGACATTCATCTTGTGTCATTGATAAGTGAATATATGTCATAGATTTAATTCTATGACGCTTGTGTGACGTTTTTGGGTTCGTCATCTATGTGACGTGGCTAAACATGTTCTATGACGAATTAAATTTTTGTTGTCATTAAAGTTGTGACGATTCTACTTCGTCATAGATTTTATGACATTTGCATATTGTCAATACTCTTAAGAAAAATGTCACTAATAATTAGCTTGGGTCTTACCATGTTGACCAGATTTTGTCATAAAATCAGACCAACCGGTGATATGGAGCTGATGTGGTAAATGGTTATGACGTTTATCAATATGACATGGCACTTTTCAATGACAAACTTTGTTGTCATAATTTATAAAATGGCACGTGCTAGTGCGGCTAAATTTGCAGCCTTATTAAATTAAATTTGTAAGTTTCTATGAATACCATTTTATATTGTCAAAATTTATAGCCCATTTTTTGAGCAATCTCATTCAATCGTACAAATGCTTACATGACATATTTCACAAAATTGACATATCCAATAACCAAAATTATGACAGACACAAGTTTCAATTCATAGATCACAGTACGTCTTACAAGAAGCAACAATATTCATCGCAACTTGGAGCTACCAATAACAAAAACCAACAAGCTTGGACCTACTAAGTCCTACTTGTAAACAACTAGTGGCCAATTATTGATAAAGCAACTAGACAAGCTTGGACCTACTATGTCCTACTTGTAAACAACTAGTGGCCAATTATTGATAAAACAACTAGACAGTTTAACCAGCAACCGAATTTTAAAACAGAAACATCCTGCAATAGTTCATTGTTGGGGGCTTAGAAACTTTATTGCCCTGGAATATGCTAACCCTGGTTGAAGCTCAGCAGCTAGCGAAGGAAGGCATGCATTTTTTGTGATATCTTCTTTAAACCATCTGTTTCCTCATAATGTTTACCCTTGAAGTTTCTGATTCCATCTTTAAGTTATCCAACACTTGTCGAAGTTCTACTTTTTCTTGCTTCTCATTCTCAAGCTCAACCTGAAGATGCTGGACCTATAAATAAACATAACTTATTACTTCATGCCTATCCATGCACACATAGAGAAGCAAGAACAAGAACAAGAACATAATTAATAAATAATATATATAAATACGTAATCAGATACAAAAGTATCAAGTTGTCCACATATATGGGCAGTCATGTTGGTTCTAAGTGATTTGCTAGTTGTGCCGCTAGTCAATAATGGAATATGATTTGCTAGTTGTGCAGTAAAATGGGCTATCAAAACAAATACGCAGAGAAGAGTTACTGCTATAGAGGTGCTGCTGAAGTCAACAAGCTACTACAGCTACAACCTGAGATCCCTGACAAAATCAGGAACCTGGAAGCACAGTGCTTCACACAGGAACACGCTGAAATGGAAGAGGTTCTAGGGAGTCTGCAAATGCTTTATGCTTAGAAGATATCTTCGGTGTAATCAGCCAGGATCATACTAGTTTCATCGATGTCATAAATTTTAGTGCCAAACTTAAAATAGTTTGTTTACTTTTCCATTTGTTGTCTGCTTCCTCCTACTGTTTTCTACTACAAGGGTGAAAAGAAGAGTGAAAGGTGGATGGATAGATAGAACCAAGGACAAGAAGTGCCGCTGGATGCATACATGACAAGAACATGGGCGAAAGGTGAAGCACAATGTTTTTCAATTGTATCAAAATATACCACACATTGTTTCCATACAGTTTTTTTATTTTTCTAGATACCTTACCTTGTGATCTTCCTTCAACACACAAAGTTTCTCGCTGAACTGCTCCATGGATTTCTGGAACTCAGGATTACTGCAATAAAAATAAAAATTACGATAAATAAATAAAGTGAACAAATGTTGATCGCCACAATTTTACATGAAAGGTGACCCAGCAGTATGTAATCATTATTTCAGTTGTTTAAGATTTCATGATGGTGGAGACCTTAAAAAGTAACACGTACCTCTTGGCCTCAACCTTTAGTTGCTCAGAAAACTCCTTGAAACACTTAGTTTCCTGTTATTCATATGTCTATATACATTAGTTGTTTGCGCATTTGCCCTTGTAGCCTACACCACGTACCAGCAATGGATGGGAAATAGTAAAGTAACATGCAGCTACTGAGCTACATAATAAATGAAATAAAAAGGATGAAAACAGAGTGCTTCGTTGTTTAAGTAGATCGAATGGTGTAGGCGCTCCACCTCCTGCCTTGTTCGCCTTTAGCTGGAACATTTCTTCTTCTACCTGCTTCAGCCACACAAAAATGATAAAATAACATATCATGTTAACAATAACGCATAAACAAGATCACTATCCATAAAGAGCTTATCCAATGCACCCGTAGAGATCAGCCAAACTGATTCAACATGTACTAAGGGTATACCAAGACCAAGAATTTATGTGATGAACCAGATGAATACAGAATTATAGATTCAGCAATGGTATAGTCCTTTAGCATGTTGCTTAAACTTTAC
Organism: Zea luxurians; assembly: GCA_029449295.1. Classification (NCBI taxonomy): domain Eukaryota; kingdom Viridiplantae; phylum Streptophyta; class Magnoliopsida; order Poales; family Poaceae; genus Zea; species Zea luxurians. Next base: position 226,491 of record JAOPSE010000181.1, read on the forward strand.
AATTATATGTGCTAAAAGATTTGATCTTTGAGGGGTCAGACATGCCAATGAGGCACAGGTCCAATACTACAATTTATTACTTCATATTAACTATATATAATTGGAGCCACCAGGTTTATGCCAGAAGACTTGTTTGTTTTGATCCAAGAAGAACCTTTGATGAAAGGGAAGAGAGCAGGCAAATACACAGGTACTTGCTTGAGTAAAAATGTATAGGGCATTTCTTATTTGATAGACATTTATTTTCTCATTACGAAATTTTTAAGTATTTGACCCCTTAAAGTTATAGAGTGATAGTAATTAGTATAGTAATGCATGTCAACTCACCAATTAAATTATCGCTTTTTCTGCTAGTTATTCCATATTGGACCATCATTTTAATTTCCTGTTTTTTTCTCTTACTAAAGACAATATTTGTACCAATAAAAGTTAGTGTGACCTTTGGGGTATATCCAAAGAAATAAGGTTTGGCACCATCACCCCTTTTGGGGATGGCAACCTTCAGATTATACTCGGTTATCATAGAAAACAGTTGTTCAGCTCCTCCCCTTATATTGTCCTCGCATTTATGCAGGATTGCTCTAATCTACAAAATTTGATGATCCAAGTTTATGGAAAATTAAACCAATATATACGATCCATTAAATTATCCATAAAGCATGTCTTGATAGTGCATATATTTTAGCTTTTCCAGCAAAAGATACAGCAGGGGAGACTCCCCCACGCCCAACAGACACACACTGTAAAAGGACTTTATTTATAAAAAAGAAGAGAAGCAAGATACAACAGGGGAGACTCCCCGCCCCCCCCCCCAAACGTACACACACTGAAGGATTTTATTTATATAAAAAGAAGAAAATCGTGTACAAAGAGGTCTCAAACTAAAGAAAAAGCAACCATAAAGAGAGGAACAACAAGACCGAGGGAGGAAAAAGGGGAAACTGGGGTAGAGAGTGGCGATTATGCAGAAAAAAATTGGTTATAGCTTCACCCCACTAAGATTATGCAGAAGTAACCAAACCACAGCATGAGTTATTGAGAGAAATCACCAAATCATATCACAGAAAATGTAGGATAACAAACATAGATGGCTTACCTGCCTATGATAGCTACGACCTCTACTGTTCTGTAGCACATCAGCAGCAAACATTTGACAACCATAGCAGTTTGGCACACCACTGTATCTGCAGAAAATTAAGGGACACATGCAGTGTTCTTAAGGAGTCGCCTAGGCGTCCAGGCGCCCGGGCAAAACTGATTGCCTTGCTCGCCATTCTCGCCTAGGCGCTAAGGCGCCTGTCTGGTCCACTTGCTCGCCTAGGCGCCTTAAGAACACTGGACACATGTCACCAAAGGTTATACAAGAAAGCATCACCATTACGACAGTAATACAGTATTGATGTTTGAACAAATATAAAATGACCATGATGTTGAAGTATCTGTGACAGGAAGATAGTAATTGTTCTGTAATCAAACATCACACAAAAATAACATCCACATATTTACAGGAAAACAATAATGGTTCTGTAATGAGACATCAAACAGACAAACTAACAGTTACGAGTTATATATCACTGTATCAGCAGCCTAATTAGCAGTAATTTCTCTATTATTAGATTTGGAGGAAGGTGCATAGCAAAATTAGCAACATTACCTGCTTGCCCCTGCCATACCAAACTCTCCAACTGCTTCTGCTGGATTCACAAGTCCAGGTACCAATGCAGAAACAAAACCAAGTTAATTCCTCCCAAACCTCTGTCACTACAGAACAAGCCAACAAAACAAGAGCAATTGCAGAGGCGGATCCAGGGAAAGAACATGAGTGGACATATGCACAACCGACAACATTTTGCAGCAAAACTGAATTTGGTAGGCATGATACATGTACACGCTTGTAATTAGATGAGATCCGATTATTAAGATATCTAAAGTTAGGGTTTGAGTCCTCGGCGTCGCACAACAGGGAAAGCAGAGAAGGGACGGACTTACCTTTTGGGTGCTCGTCTCCAGCGGAGCGTTGTGCGAAGACATGGCGAAGGGCCCGACAAAACCTAGCCATCTGGCGTAGGGTGGCCACTACGGTCAGTGGTCACCATGAGAGACAGCGACATCCCCTGCGCCCGTGGGGTGAACGAGAGAGAGCCCTGCGTCCTCGGTGTCCACCGCAGCGGGGGAGACGGGGGGGGTACAGCGAACGTGTAGGGGGAGACGAAGATGGAGTTGACCGTGACAATGCGCGCGGGGCACGGACATGGTGCTGCCAGCGGCAGCAGTGTCGAGACCAGGCCGTAGAGGGAGTCGCCAGGTGGAGAGCGGATGGCGTGGGGTCACGGTTCAGTCGATTGTATTCATGATTTGCAATTTCGTTTTTGCTGTTCAAAATTTTGTTTTTTTACTGAAGTTTTGACTTTTGTATTTTTTTGAAATTTGGAACCAAATTATATAGTTTTATGGACATAAATTTCACTTTCATGTAGTACTGAAAACGGGAAAAACACCGAATTTCGCCTATCAAAATCGTGAACCCTAGTTGTATTGAATCAAAATTTCGAATATGCGCTGTCTTGTGCGAGCATCACGTGTTGAGAAGAGCTGCTCCCACCGGCACGGTGAAACACGAGGAGAGGCTAAATTCCCCGTAGCTTTCAATAGAAGAGATATCTTATTACTTTATAAATTATTACAGATTGCTCATGAATATATTATATCTAAGTCTTTAGTAATATATTTATGGAAAATTTAACCTTACATAATTTTCATTTAAACATGATTTCATATTCAAACTTGTGGGTTGATGTTTCTTTCCAAATTTTTTGTTTTAAAATTGTTTCTATCTTTTGCAGTTAGATTATAATTTTTAGCTAATATTATATAATAAATTGCTCATTAATATATTAGATCTAAGTCTATAGTAATATATTTATAGAAAAATACACGTGGAAAATTAAAACTTAATTGATTTTTATTTAAACATGATTTCATATTTAAACTTGTTTCATTACCGTTTGATGTATTTCATTATATGTAGTGGAGCCTACAATTTTTCTTTATTTTGTAAACTAATAAGCGAACTTATGACAACCAATATTGTCATGAAACAGTGACACTAGCTAATTGTCATGAGATTGAAAGAGAGTTCGTCACAAATATGACATCTTTCTTGTTTATGACAATTTTGCATAGGTCTTAATGACAAACATTTTCTTTTCGTCACTGAAGTGAATGAATCCCTATAAAACGTCATAAATGGGAGAGATTTATGACATTTTGATATATTGTCATGAGGTATTCGTCATAGAAGGCTATATGTGTTGTAGTGAAAGCTGGCCCTACTTTTCGATCAATTGCTAACAAAAAATGCTAGCAAGAAGACTGTTTCATGTGATCGGTCAACGAAGAAACCCCGGTCACCTGCTAAAACGAAACGGCCGAACAAAACGGCCCAAAAGGCGACACAACAAGCATCACCTGTTCATCCTATGAGACCAGGGTACTTTCCACCCGTTTATTCATCTTCGGTATATTATCTTGTTCAAATATGGAATGGTACGACGATGAATCCATGGTACATGTATAGTCCCTTTGTCTATCTAGACTGGGGGCACCTCCATTATATTCCTTTTGATCCATTGATCAAATGGTCATGGTCGAGGAAGATACAATCCGAAACGGTCTTTATACATTGGTGCTTTATTGAATGATCTCCATATTGAAAAGCCGGTGACTTACATCAGGTTTAGTTCATATGCTTTTGGTTCGTCAACCTTCACCAAAAGGTAGGGGGTATATGTTGGACACCAAAAAGAGCCGTGCGGATGGTCCGGCCCTAAGGCCGGACGGTCCACGACCCGGACAGTCCGCGGTGGTGGCGCGGACGGTCCGCGCGTATGCAGAGTCAGTTAGGGTTCCTAGTTTCTCGCGGGATTTGTTACCTAAAACCGCGGGATTAACTCGGGAAACAATTTGAAGCGGATCCAAACCTCCCCCTTTATATAGATGAAGGGCTACGACTGATTGAACCCCCAACAATCGATCAAATCAAGTCTATTTCTCGTTTTTACCTTATGCATTAGGAGTAGCTCTAGTTTAGTTCTAGTTTAGTGTCCCAATCCTCAAATTCTACGTTTCTCTTCGACTCTACGTCGATTAGAGGAGTCTAGGTCGGCCGGCCGAGCTTAGACAACACATAGGATCTCTCCTCCCCGACGGGGTCCCTCCTGGGAGCGAGATCCAGGCGCCGCCGGCAACCTTTGTCGCCTCTGCGCACGCGCGGACCATCCGACCTGTAGGCGCGGACCGTTCGGCCGTCAGGCAGGGAACTCTAGCCCTGCGCCAGGTCACGGGCCGTCCGGCCCCTGGCCACGGACCGTCCGCGCCTGTGCAGAGAGCACCGCCGCCGGTTCTCACGCAGTGATTGACGCCCCAAAAAGGCACCAACAGATACTTGTTAAGATACTGTGATTTGGATGATGTAATAAAGCTACTCTACTCCCTTTTACGCCTTTATTGCATTGTCTTTTGATATATTACACTTATGACATCAACATATGTGTGGAAAATGGATCTTGACACACATATGCTATGCATTCGGTTTTGCTCCTAAAATTGGTTGTGACAGTATCCGATCTATATCCGTATCCATATACTTAAAGTGAGATATTTAAGATATTCGATATCCATTTAAATCTTATCCGACATAACTTAATAATATTAGTATCAGAAGAGAAAATATGGAATCCGATCGGGTTACACGCTACTCTAAATAAGAAATATAGGCTTTTACTGGGCCCAGGCTTGAACCTATGAGAGTCCGGCCCATTGTAGCGCTGTCAGCCTGTCACTGAGACTACCTGTGTCCGGACGCCCGGTCTAGCAACTAGCAAGCGCCGCATCCCTCGCCTCTTCCCGACTTGCCCCCTCGATTCGATCCGAGCTTAGTTCTAGGGTTCTTGGCCCCGCTCCACCGTCGCCCATGGCAGACGATGCCAACCGAGCGGTTCGTGCCTGTGCCCCGCTGTTCTCGCCCGCGCCATGTCTCGTTGCTAGTTTTTTTCCTGTGATGTCGCTGAAAGTTCCTTGCTTTGCTCATGTGCAGGCCTTCATGGAGCTGCAGTCCCGGATGATAGATACCACCGCGAAGATCAAGCAGGTCGTTCCCTTGTTCCCGTTCTCTGACCCGTTTCATAGGTTTCGGTCGTGCCTCATCTTAGGGCTTTTTAGTTGTCGGGTCTTGATTTGTCCGGCGGGTTGAAACTCGACGGTTGCTCTTCATATTGTCTGTTCAGTGCGGCTGCTGCTCGTAGTACAACTGTAGATTCTTCTGGATCTCGTCCGGTCAGCTATTGTGCTATCACACTTTGCTGTGCTGGAAAACCCTTTTTTCAGCCAGTAATATGCTTTGGTTGTATGGGTGGCTCATTACATGCATTACTTCTACAACAGTCACTGACAATTTATGTAAAAATGGCCAGCTCGATGTCCAAGAATTTTGGCTTCTTAATGCAGTGATATTGTTTTCCTTTAATTTCTTTTTCTGCAAGAGCTCCCATATGAAGTGTAATGTTGAACCTTTTAAATTCAGATTAACATATGTGCTTTACAAAATTTTCTATCTTGTTTATTTCCTAGTAGGAACTCCAAAGCATGAGTAGAAAAGGAATTGATTTGGTTTTTGTTAGTTATTATTGAAAGAGAAATCAACGGTTTGCTAGTAATGTTGTGACTCAATCATTTCTGTCGGTGTACAATCATATTGCACAAAATTATTTACAGCCTTTGTAAATGCAAGCATATTAGTTCTGTTTGACTACCTTGATGGGTTCTTCACTTGTACTCTGTTGTGATTTTACCTTTGATGGAAGTTTCTTTGTAAGGAAATTTCTATAGTAACTTCTAGCCTATATGTCATAGAACCTCTGTTGCAATAATACCTTTCTTTCATCAGTTACAAACCCAAATGCGTTCTAAAGAAGGGGAAAAGAAGCGTGCCTACCTTACTTTGGAGGAACTTCGCCAGTTGCCAGATGATACCAACACCTACAAGACTGTCGGTAAGGAAGAAATTTCTTTCACTGGGTAGTCCTATTTTGCAATCTGAAACCTGAATCCTGGATAACCTATTTTTGGGTGTCCAATTTCTTGAAAATACGTTGAGTACCAATAGCTCATGTGCTAAAATTTCGCCATATAATGTCCAAACTGATCTCTCGTAACAACTGATGTAACTCAGTTGTGAGGTGTCAATGGTGGATATAATCATCTTTTGATCTAAAGTTGTTTCAAGTTCTGACACCTCACTTTTATTAGCATATTTGACAGTTAACAATATCTTGAGATATGGATATGGCACTTGAAAAGTATGAACTTGTGCTATCCTAATACATGGTTTAAGAAAAGTATGGATTTAGCACCTTTTGTGACGAATCGAGGAATCAAACAAGTAAAACAGAACACTAATAAACATTAGAGAATTCTGAAACATTAATAGCAAAGGAGGTTATTAAGTTTGAGCTATGTTTCATTTTCTTAGAGCACCCCTCTGCTGTAAGTGTAATCAATTTTTGAGTGGTTGTGTCAAATTCACTGGAGAAAACTTGTGGACCTACTTTCACATTTCACTGCCTCTGGTCACCTTTTAGTAGACTAGTAGTAAAAGTGAAAGGTGGTACTAGTCTTTTTGTATATTGTTGCTGCAGGCAATATCCCTAAACAGCAGTCATCCAAATGATTTTGAATGTATTAAGAAAGCAGCCAAATGTATCTGAGAGTGGAAGGTTTCATTTTTTGAAATGTCATTGGTCTCAGATCCAACCTAGGAGGAACTAGTTGGTTTTTCATTGAGAAGAAGAAATTGCCACCCAAACCTAAGTTGAACAGGAAGGCTATCTGTGATATTGCACCAGAAGTTGTCTGTTTGGTGGACAGTAGAGTCAGCTCTACCAGGACGGTTGCTCAGGCTATGGACAACTGGCGATGGGTTAGGAATATTGGGAGTCATCTTTCTATGGTTGGGCTGCAGCAGTATTTAAAATTATGGGATGTGATTGGAGAGGTGACACTTTCACAGGAGGCGGACAGGATTGTTTGGAGGCACATGGCTTCTGGGCAGTTATCCTCAAAGTCCTGTTATAATGCCTTCTTCTTGGGGTCCATCTCCTTTGAGCCGTGGAAACGATTGTGGAAGACTTGGGCTCCGCCTAAATGCAAGTTTTTCCTTTGGTTGGCTATAAGGAATAAATGTTGGACTGCGGACAGACTTCAAAGGAGAGGGTTGCAATACCCGGTGTGTTGTCCCCTATGTGATCAGGAACAGGAAACCGTCCAGCATATCCTCTGCACCTGCAGTTTTTCTAGGGATTTTTGGCATCTCATTTTGTCGTCCATCGGGCTTGGCAACCTCACTCCTTTTGCTGCTGAACAGTCATTTGTTGTGTGGTGGGGGAAGGTTTCTAAAAAAGTGCATAGGTGCAAGAGGAAGGGCTTCCATAGTGTCATTATTCTTGGAGCTTGGTGCTTATGGCTCACTCGTAATAAGGCTGTTTTTGATGGTGTGAGCCCTTCCATTAGTTCGACTAAGAGGTTATTTTTAGATGAATTGATCAATTGGAATAAGGCGGGAGCGAAGCATTTAGACAGTTTGGGGATTATTGTCACCTTAAATAGGGTCTAGTAGGGCCTGTCAGGCTCCCCTTTGGTTTCACCTTGTTGGGGTGCTGGAGAGGAAGCTTGAGGGTTTGGTCTTGGTCTGTTTTTTCTTTTTTTTCTTTTTCTGCCCTCTAGGTGTTGTATTTCGGTCCACTTTAGACCTTTCCTCTCTTAATATAATGATGTGCAGCTCTCCTGCGCGTTCGAGAAAAAAACCTAAGTTGAACAGGACTCGAATCTAGGTGGTTGGAATGCACAACCAAACCTGTCACCGTGATTAGCTAAGCTAGGCACACCTCCATTCCTGTTATATTCAACTCCTGCTATTGGTTCAATGTTGCCTGTTATGTTATTCTATTGATTTAATGTTGCCTGTTGTGTTATTCTAATAAATGACATATGATGAAAAATACGAAATCTTGTAATATGATGTGGTCGTAGAACTTACAAGTTATTCCAGTTGCTCAAGTAAATTATACTGCATATTTTTTTCTTTTAAAACGTGTAACGTTAACATGCGTAGCTGAAAATCTCTCATTGCAGCTGTCCAACTTTGAGTGAGATGTTATATGTGGCTTGCTTTCTGTTGGTTTGATGATGGCTGCTTTTGTTTGCAGGAAAAGTGTAAGTAAACGAGGAAGACCATCTTCACTATGGGGGAGTTCAATTCCATTTTCTTGTATGGTGCTGTGATGCAAAATACGGTATCGTGTATTTCATTTTTTTCCCCACGTCCATCTGTTGCCAGGTTTATTCTGGAGCCGAAGTCAGTTCTGTTCAATGAGCAGGAGCAAAAGCTTAATGACAGTGAGAGTGCGATAGCTTCAATGCAGGTATGCTTGATCGCTGATCCTGTCTTACCAGATTGTGTCGAGACAGAAATAAGCATAGATTTCTCACTTTTTGTCTGTTATTTTCGGGTTAGACATCCAAAGACTACCTTGAGAAACAGCAGGGCGAAGTGGAGAACAATATTAGGGAGCTGCTTCAACAGGACCCAGGACTTGCGCGTCAGATCCTCTCAATGACCGTTCAATGAGAGTTGTTTTTCTCTCCATTTAATTTTTTTTAGATAATTTGTAATGTCGCAGTTTGATCAGTCATGCTGTGGTCTTGCCTTATCTGTGAGACATGTGCGGTCTGTAATTTCTGAGGTGATTGGCTGATGGAATGATGTGCTCCATCATTATCTGACTCTATTATTTTGTTTGGTTTGTGGAATAGATTGAGTTAATTCATCATCATCTCATTTCTCGCAAGCTTACAATTAATGCTAATACTAGCATATGGAATGGGTTCTTTGAGTGAGAGTTAGTTTGGAAACTCAAATTCCTAAGAGAATTGGAGAGGATTGAGAAGAGAAAGAATTGGAGAGGATTGAGGTAATAAACTAATTTTCTCCTCAATCCCTCTAAGCTAGCCCAAAATGTGAGGTATAAGCTCGCGATGCATCGCTGAATCTAGGATAAATTGGTTTCAGATAAACACACCGTCATGTACGAACAGAAGAATTTCCAGTTGCTTCAACAATAGTTTGTTGACTTGTTCTGAGCGAACAACTCTTGTGTTTGGTTCCACTTTTAATTTCTATCACATCAAATATTTAAATGATAATTATAAGTATATTTATCTAAAAAAGACAGATTTATTAAACCTAATTAAGTCTATATATAATACTTATAATTGATATTTAATTATTTGATGTGGCACGAACTAAAATTTTTAGGGAGGGAAACCAAACACTCGTGGCAGATGTTACGGATTTGAGTGTTTCGGAGATATGTTCGGTTTGATGAGTGGGATGGTATTAAACCATCTGACCGTATGCAATCTGATTGCTCGATCTAGGGTAACACTTAACACCATCATCTTTTCGACCTTTTTTTTGAAAATACCTACTTCCAGCTGCTCCCTGGATTATTTATGAATTACCACTAGGAGGATCAGGATAACGAGACAGTTTGTGCATGTGCTGAAATGACTTGTAATAATCTAGAATAGAAGGAGTAGCCATTAACCACTCTTACATTGGTTTTCAATGTCAACAACAGAGGTGATCTCCCGGTTAGCCTCGGTACTCAATTCGGATTTATTATTATGCAAAGATTTTGCAGCACAAGAGTACGACAAGCGCTATCAGAGAGAAGCAGCCCCGTCTATCCACCTTTGATAGGCAGCAAATACTTCGAATGGCAGATAGTCCGATGGAACATGGCCAGCCCCCTAAAGTGAATGCACAAAATTCAACCCATTAGTAAACAGTGGTGGTTTAATTGGTAGTAATAGATACATATATTCTATAGAGCTAGCTAGTAATAGATACATATATTCTCTCTCTCTATCTCTCTCTCTCTCTCTAGGTATGGTAGCATTCTAGATGCTGGCACCATGATTTAGGACATCCACTTGTGGTCAGTAAGTACACTTGGCAGCCAGGAAAGAGGCCACCATGGCAAGTCTGGGTTGGAGGACGAAGATGTAGGGAAGGAAGAGGATGCCTGCTCTCGCCTATCACGTGGAGCCCACCTCTCTGGTCCAAGTCGTCATTGCATAGTTAGTAGACAAGTTTTCCAAATGTCATAGATGTTTAGGCCAGGACCTGAATGGTACCTCCAAGCCAAGTTTGAGAACCAATTGTTGCAGTGAATTTTACAACAAGTACAGAGATGCGTACCTTTATTGTCGCAAACAATATATTGTTCTCGTACCTAATTGAGTACCTGTTCAAGTAGTCAAAGCAAAGAGGTTATGTTATTTTTTTAGAAATAATTATCTAAGACTAATTACTTATCATATAGATTCTTAAGGAGATATTGTAACACCCTAAAGTTCAATCTTGTGAAGATAAGGAAAGATTCTCAAAGATTTTAAATCAAAACACCTTTCCTTAAAGATAATCATAATTTAGAAGTTTCCACTCATGAATATGTTAAAAACACATAATTAAAGATACTTAGATAATCTAAATTTCCTTTGGGTTAGGATATATAAAAGAATAAGGATTAAACTATTTCTTAATATATATAGTCAACAATATAAATTTGATTTCCCTAGAAGTAATAAGGTAGGGATTATTCTACTATATGATTAAAAGCTTGTCTAAAAGAACTAAAATAAATAAAGAAATACATAAAATAGGTTTTTGCACATTATGCTGAAGTTCTATATGTGTATCCAAATTAAGTGTTTGAACTTTAAACTTGGGTTGATTTGAAATTCAAATGGAAAGGAAAATGGAAAATAGAAAATAAAAGGAGTAGGGAGGAACTAAGAAAAATACTACATAAAATAAAATAAAAAAAAAAATCAAAATAAACATCCTTCACACTTATATTATTAAATTATACCTTTCAAACTGAGGACAAGTTATTTCACAAAAATTTGAATTTAAACTTGAACTCAAATTGAATTTGAATTGAAGTTTGAATTTGAAAAGAAATGAAAAGAAAAGAAAAAAGGGAAAAGAATAAAACTCAAACTGGGCCTCGGTATCCCAATTCGGCCCATTCCACCTTCCCTCTCGCGCCAGCCCAACCCGCCATCCTCGCTTGCGCCGACCGGTGGGTCCCGGCCACCAGTCACTCTGGTTTTTCACCGTCGAAGTTCAGTCTCTGTTGCGTGGGGTAGGCGTGTCAGCGTTCGTCCCTAACAAACCTGCCGAACTCCGCGCGCGCCGACCGCCAAAGCTTCGCCGGTCAGCGCCGCAACCTTCGGGTCGTCTACCCCGGTGTCGCGCGCCTATAAGAGCTCCCTTGACCTCGCCTCTCTCTCTCGCGCCCCACGTTCCTTTCCTTCGTGGCCACTGCTATGCTTCTTCCCAGCCGCGCCGTCACGGAGACCACCCACCCATGTTGATTGTCGCCATTGGCGCAACTCAACCCGGTCATCCGAGGGGTTGGGCAGTTCGCGAAGAAGCCGCGCGGGGTAGTAATCGGGGTGTGGCGCGCGGGGCTCCCAGGAATTTGTCACCGACGTTGCGCCCGACCGCTCGTCCGCACCTCGCCGTCGCCAAGGGGGCTCGGCGCCACAATCGCTGGTGAGTAATCGCTCGGCCAACTCGGTTTGCTTCCTAGTACGTGTGGTACCCCTTAATTTATCGCATAAATGACCAACGTAGCCGTAATTGCTCGCCGGAGCACTTTTTCCGGCTCGGAACCGCCCCGTGTCGTGGTCGGGTCTCCTGTCAGTCCGAAACATCGGCAAGTTGCTCCTATCATGTTCGCCATGGCCCCTGCTATGTGTAGCGCTCTTCGGATCAAAGCTTGGGTGCGTGCGCGGGGGGATGGGCGTGCCTGCCATGGCCGCCGTCGCGTGGTGCGCGCGCGCCCCGCCGGTGGGTCGGCCGGGGGGGAGAAGAAGTTCGTGGGTCCTCGGATCCGAACTGGAGGGCTGAGATTTGATCGGGTGCAAGTGAGATCTGGGCCGCACGCGTTGGGATCTGCGGTCATGATTAGATGTGTACCCCTTCACACATAATTAAATCCTGGCCGCTAACTCCAGATCGTGCGGTCGGGTTTTGATCCTGTTTTGATAACACGTGAACCGTTGGATCGCAATCCAGTGGCTGGCATCTGATACCGGTTCGTTTAAAAACCTGATCTAATCTGGATCGTTGGGCTCTGATCCAACGGCCCAGGGTGTGAGATACCTCTTCACCGCAGTCACTTTCTAAAAGAGCCCCTCCACTTATTTGAAATCAACCCGCCGTCCAGTAGCACTGTGCGCTGTGTCTCTGTAATTTTACCCCGAGCCCCCTGTGCTTCTGCTTAATTGAGGCCCAGTCCAGAACATAATAAAACCAGGGAAAATTATTATTAAATAGATTTTTAATATGAAAATAATTGCTAAAACTTAGATAATTCATATTTAATTCATTTTAGCTCCAAATTGAGTCATTCCAATTCCTAAAATTTTGTAATAATATTCTCTACCATTTAGAATCACTGTTTTGACATGAACTCTGTCAGAAAATTTATTTATCATTTAATCATATTATAATCACCTTAAATCTTAGGAAAAATCATAACTTGAATTCTACAACTCCAAAATTAATAATTCTTTTTCCTGTGATCTTATTTTAATATGTAGATTATTAATATGTATTTTGTTCTTATGTTTGGTGTAATGTTAATTTTGCCTATACCATGTATGTTTGTATTGCTACGACTAGTGCGAGGTCACGAGTCATCTGAAGATCATCCTGGTACCTGGAATCTCAAGGCCCAGGCAAGTTGTGCCCTTGATCACTTCTTTTTACCCACTCATGTTCTAATTAATCATAATGATCTGCATAGGTTAATTTGATGGGACCCAACAGGTTACCTAGTTTGATTATCTTTATACCTTGTTTACCACTGATCTTTCTGGGTAGTACTTGCTAGTGCTATATGTGGTTTTGGGTATGGAGATACACTATTCATGATTACACTTTTTGTTATCAGTTGTTATTTAATGTTCATGTTAAGATCATTATGTTAATTGGAACATGGAGCGACCACCCGGGAAAACAGTGCTACCACAAGGGTAGTATGGGATGCCCTTGGCTGATTAATTAGGAAAGCTAGTGGAAGACTACCTTACCCGAAAGGGGCAAGGGCAGTAGGGGAGAGGTCAGTGTAGGGAGGCCCTCGGGAGGATTTTGCTGCGATGGCGGTCCTGCAAGGGATTCCTGCACTGGATCTTCCTATAAACTGTAGCGGGTTTTCGGAAGCTAGTGGAACTTTGTAAAGGCCTCGTAGTGGATCCCTAGCCATTCACCTCGGAAGTGTCTAAGGGCTTTGCAAACCCTGGCGACATGGGATACACGACTTGTGGGTAAAGATGCGCAACCTCTGCAGAGTGTAAAACTGGTATACTAGCCGTGCTCACGGTCATGAGCAGCTCGGACCCTCACATGATTAATTTATGGAACTAAATTCAATCTGTCATATGCATTGCATTGCAGGTGAAGTTGTTAACTTTTGTTCTACTATTTAATTGGGTTGGTATTTACTTATACTTAGTAATTGCTAATAAAATTTTGACCAACTTTAAAAGCAATGCTCAGCTCTAAACCATCTTCTTTGGTAAGCCTTACACTTTATGAGCTCCCACCTTTGGTGAGTTCATGCACATTATTCCCCACAACTTGTTGAGCGATGAACGTATGTGAGCTCACTCTTGCTGTCTCGCATACACCACAGGTCAAGGACAGGTACTGCAGGATGATGCTCATGGAGGATGCTGTGATGAGTTTGTGAGAGGTCTAGGTCGTCGTCTTCCAGTCAACTTTTGGGTTGCTGGACCGTTGTCTCCTCATAATGTAATTATTTATTTTGTATAGAACTCCTGTTATATATAAAGATGTGACATTCGATCCTGTGCCACTATACATCATATGTATGAGACTTGGTCCCAGCATACCTGGTGTTTATGTTAACCCCGGGTTTTGGACCCCTAAAATCCGGGTGTTACAGAAGTGGTATCAGAGCAATGTTGACTGTAGGACGAAACCTAGATAGAACATGACAACCATTATCTACTTACCTTGCTACTCTGAATCTTTTCTAAACTTTTATCTTAATCTTTTCTCATCTATTTCCGCTTACTCTGATTATTCTTACCTTTTTCCTTCTAAAGACAAACTTGGATTTCACACTTTGAAATCCTGTGCCTAAAGTGACTTTAGGAATAGGAGACCTACTCTTAGGAACTAAAAACAAAACTATTTTTATAAGTGTCTATGTATTTGAATGTTTGCTCTTATGATACATGTTTGATTTGGATCTTTGTTTGAGTGTGATGAGTTGTGGAGTAATGTCCACAATTGCATCTGCATATGTACATAGGTATAAAAATATATTTATAAAATAACTAGACAGCCTAGATTATCCCCATTGGAACATATCTAGCTTAAGAGATTTATCCTATCCTAAAAAGATCTCATTCTAACCAATTCATCTTATCTTAAAAGATTCTCCCTTATCTTAACAGATCCATCTCATCTTAAAAGATACTCATCTTATCTTGAAAAGATTTTATCCTTATCCTAATAGATCTAACTGGCCTCAGAAGATTCTATCTTATCTTTATGGATCTGTCTTATCCTAATAGGCATGCTTATCCACCCTAGTTTAACAACCATGATCTAATGCAAATTAATTAGATCTTATCCAGTCAAACAAGTCACACCAATCTAACCTAGATCTGATCAAATCTAAAGTGACTTATCGAACCTGTTAGATAATACTGATGAAATAGTTTAGACTCTACCCCTATAGAACAGGTCTTAACTTAGTTCACCCTGCACTAAATTAAGAATGACAGATCGACTTGGCCGTATGCAACTACCCTACCCATCCAATAGATGCATAATCCCTCTGTGTTAACCTAATAGGACTTCTGACCTACCTACATTGTATACCCCATCCTATCTCAAAAGATTCTAACATATCCTAACAAGATATATCTTACCCTGATAAATCTATCTAACTTAAACTAGTCTAATCTAGATCATATCTAATTTAATATGGTCTAATCTAGTGTGAGTTACTTAATGCTGGTAGAAAAAAAATATATAATAAGACCATACTCCTAATTTACTTAAACCTAATTTGGAGACTTATATCAACCTGGCCATACACAACAACTCGATCTATATAACAAGTTACATAACTTACCCAATCAATAGAGTCTTAATGGATTACATAATCTATCAACCACCACCTGACATCAAACCAGATTTTGACCTATATCATGTAGTCTACCTTACCACATATATCTTAACCACATGTCCTTAACTCGGATGGCAACTCCAAGAAGAAAGGCCAAAGGAGACCAACCACGTTAAAGAAGAATAAGCACCAACTCAAATCTTCAAGGATCAAGTGAGATCACCAGATGAGTCAAAAGCCACAAATCTTGGATGGAGTCTTTTCTTACCCTACACTTTCTTAACCAAACCCATATATGCCCCAAAGACATCTTCTATCCTACATAATAAAGTGGACATACAAATATATACCCATGCTCTCCTAATCACTTACTAATGAAAAAAAAAGACTCTTGATTTTGAACTAATTAAAAGCTAAATTGCAAACCACTCTTCCTATATCCTCTTTCTTACTAATCTCGAGGACGAGATTATTTTTAAGGGGGGTAGGATTTGTAACACCCTAAAGTTCAATCTTGTGAAGATAAGGAAAGATTCTCAAAGATTTTAAATCAAAACACCTTTCCTTAAAGATAATCATAATTTAGAAGTTTCCACTCATGAATATGTTAAAAACACATAATTAAAGATACTTAGATAATCTAAATTTCCTTTGGGTTAGGATATATAAAAGAATAAGGATTAAACTATTTCTTAATATATATAGTCAACAATATAAATTTGATTTCCCTAGAAGTAATAAGGTAGGGATTATTCTACTATATGATTAAAAGCTTGTCTAAAAGAACTAAAATAAATAAAGAAATACATAAAATAGGTTTTTGCACATTATGCTGAAGTTCTATATGTGTATCCAAATTAAGTGTTTGAACTTTAAACTTGGGTTGATTTGAAATTCAAATGGAAAGGAAAATGGAAAATAGAAAATAAAAGGAGTAGGGAGGAACTAAGAAAAATACTACATAAAATAAAATAAAAAAAAAAAATCAAAATAAACATCCTTCACACTTATATTATTAAATTATACCTTTCAAACTGAGGACAAGTTATTTCACAAAAATTTGAATTTAAACTTGAACTCAAATTGAATTTGAATTGAAGTTTGAATTTGAAAAGAAATGAAAAGAAAAGAAAAAAGGGAAAAGAATAAAACTCAAACTGGGCCTCGGTATCCCAATTCGGCCCATTCCACCTTCCCTCTCGCGCCAGCCCAACCCGCCATCCTCGCTTGCGCCGACCGGTGGGTCCCGGCCACCAGTCACTCTGGTTTTTCACCGTCGAAGTTCAGTCTCTGTTGCGTGGGGTAGGCGTGTCAGCGTTCGTCCCTAACAAACCTGCCGAACTCCGCGCGCGCCGACCGCCAAAGCTTCGCCGGTCAGCGCCGCAACCTTCGGGTCGTCTACCCCGGTGTCGCGCGCCTATAAGAGCTCCCTTGACCTCGCCTCTCTCTCTCGCGCCCCACGTTCCTTTCCTTCGTGGCCACTGCTATGCTTCTTCCCAGCCGCGCCGTCACGGAGACCACCCACCCATGTTGATTGTCGCCATTGGCGCAACTCAACCCGGTCATCCGAGGGGTTGGGCAGTTCGCGAAGAAGCCGCGCGGGGTAGTAATCGGGGTGTGGCGCGCGGGGCTCCCAGGAATTTGTCACCGACGTTGCGCCCGACCGCTCGTCCGCACCTCGCCGTCGCCAAGGGGGCTCGGCGCCACAATCGCTGGTGAGTAATCGCTCGGCCAACTCGGTTTGCTTCCTAGTACGTGTGGTACCCCTTAATTTATCGCATAAATGACCAACGTAGCCGTAATTGCTCGCCGGAGCACTTTTTCCGGCTCGGAACCGCCCCGTGTCGTGGTCGGGTCTCCTGTCAGTCCGAAACATCGGCAAGTTGCTCCTATCATGTTCGCCATGGCCCCTGCTATGTGTAGCGCTCTTCGGATCAAAGCTTGGGTGCGTGCGCGGGGGGATGGGCGTGCCTGCCATGGCCGCCGTCGCGTGGTGCGCGCGCGCCCCGCCGGTGGGTCGGCCGGGGGGGAGAAGAAGTTCGTGGGTCCTCGGATCCGAACTGGAGGGCTGAGATTTGATCGGGTGCAAGTGAGATCTGGGCCGCACGCGTTGGGATCTGCGGTCATGATTAGATGTGTACCCCTTCACACATAATTAAATCCTGGCCGCTAACTCCAGATCGTGCGGTCGGGTTTTGATCCTGTTTTGATAACACGTGAACCGTTGGATCGCAATCCAGTGGCTGGCATCTGATACCGGTTCGTTTAAAAACCTGATCTAATCTGGATCGTTGGGCTCTGATCCAACGGCCCAGGGTGTGAGATACCTCTTCACCGCAGTCACTTTCTAAAAGAGCCCCTCCACTTATTTGAAATCAACCCGCCGTCCAGTAGCACTGTGCGCTGTGTCTCTGTAATTTTACCCCGAGCCCCCTGTGCTTCTGCTTAATTGAGGCCCAGTCCAGAACATAATAAAACCAGGGAAAATTATTATTAAATAGATTTTTAATATGAAAATAATTGCTAAAACTTAGATAATTCATATTTAATTCATTTTAGCTCCAAATTGAGTCATTCCAATTCCTAAAATTTTGTAATAATATTCTCTACCATTTAGAATCACTGTTTTGACATGAACTCTGTCAGAAAATTTATTTATCATTTAATCATATTATAATCACCTTAAATCTTAGGAAAAATCATAACTTGAATTCTACAACTCCAAAATTAATAATTCTTTTTCCTGTGATCTTATTTTAATATGTAGATTATTAATATGTATTTTGTTCTTATGTTTGGTGTAATGTTAATTTTGCCTATACCATGTATGTTTGTATTGCTACGACTAGTGCGAGGTCACGAGTCATCTGAAGATCATCCTGGTACCTGGAATCTCAAGGCCCAGGCAAGTTGTGCCCTTGATCACTTCTTTTTACCCACTCATGTTCTAATTAATCATAATGATCTGCATAGGTTAATTTGATGGGACCCAACAGGTTACCTAGTTTGATTATCTTTATACCTTGTTTACCACTGATCTTTCTGGGTAGTACTTGCTAGTGCTATATGTGGTTTTGGGTATGGAGATACACTATTCATGATTACACTTTTTGTTATCAGTTGTTATTTAATGTTCATGTTAAGATCATTATGTTAATTGGAACATGGAGCGACCACCCGGGAAAACAGTGCTACCACAAGGGTAGTATGGGATGCCCTTGGCTGATTAATTAGGAAAGCTAGTGGAAGACTACCTTACCCGAAAGGGGCAAGGGCAGTAGGGGAGAGGTCAGTGTAGGGAGGCCCTCGGGAGGATTTTGCTGCGATGGCGGTCCTGCAAGGGATTCCTGCACTGGATCTTCCTATAAACTGTAGCGGGTTTTCGGAAGCTAGTGGAACTTTGTAAAGGCCTCGTAGTGGATCCCTAGCCATTCACCTCGGAAGTGTCTAAGGGCTTTGCAAACCCTGGCGACATGGGATACACGACTTGTGGGTAAAGATGCGCAACCTCTGCAGAGTGTAAAACTGGTATACTAGCCGTGCTCACGGTCATGAGCAGCTCGGACCCTCACATGATTAATTTATGGAACTAAATTCAATCTGTCATATGCATTGCATTGCAGGTGAAGTTGTTAACTTTTGTTCTACTATTTAATTGGGTTGGTATTTACTTATACTTAGTAATTGCTAATAAAATTTTGACCAACTTTAAAAGCAATGCTCAGCTCTAAACCATCTTCTTTGGTAAGCCTTACACTTTATGAGCTCCCACCTTTGGTGAGTTCATGCACATTATTCCCCACAACTTGTTGAGCGATGAACGTATGTGAGCTCACTCTTGCTGTCTCGCATACACCACAGGTCAAGGACAGGTACTGCAGGATGATGCTCATGGAGGATGCTGTGATGAGTTTGTGAGAGGTCTAGGTCGTCGTCTTCCAGTCAACTTTTGGGTTGCTGGACCGTTGTCTCCTCATAATGTAATTATTTATTTTGTATAGAACTCCTGTTATATATAAAGATGTGACATTCGATCCTGTGCCACTATACATCATATGTATGAGACTTGGTCCCAGCATACCTGGTGTTTATGTTAACCCCGGGTTTTGGACCCCTAAAATCCGGGTGTTACAGATATGGTAGATTTGAACGTAGTTTAAGACTTGATTTGGTGACAAGGGGATCACGGGGGGCTCTCTCAATCCCCTCCGATCCTCCCGTGATCCTTAGTCACCAAATCAGCCCTAAGTGTACCTAAAAAAACATGTATGATGCTTTTACTACAAAGCTGTATCGTGCTTTTACTACTTATGGCAGAACTACACAATTGTATTTGGACCCCAAAGACTAGCGAGACAGAAAGAATGGGACGTTCATTATTCACACTAACATACTTTTAAGTAATATATATTTCAGAATTAGAATGTCAAATACAACAAAAGTCACTTAAACTAGTTAATATATTTTTTTTGTAAAGAAATTTAATTAAGATAAATAAACTACATGGAAGACATATTGAGTGGGTTCCAATTAGCTTATGTATCTATTTTTTTCAAACAAGATGCAGAATAAAAAGTGTTATTAGTGCAGTTCATGGAGCAACAAATATTCGGATTTATCTCATTGTCTAGCAAGTGCATGTAACTATTACTTACCCAGCAATTTGATTCTCCAAGTACCAAGGGTGCCATTTCTCGATTTCCTTGTAGTTTAGTTTCTTTAGCCACTCCAAAGTTGAAGTAAAAGGAACAAGCAAGGAATGGTCTCCACTGCATTGCAGTAATAATTAAGATTACATGCACGTTAGATATATGGAAGTTACTCTAGAATAAAACAATGGTAGTTGCATCACCTTCATGTTGCTAGCTGCACGTGGCTAATCATTCCTCAAATGGGTTTTTTAGTTGTGTTGTCAATTTCTTATATCCTTGAAACTAAACAAGCTAAAGTTGTTTAATTAGTTATTTTACATGGTCAATTACTGCAATATTTACATTTCTTTGTTCTAATAATTTTGTAGTTATAGGAAGATAACCAATAGTATACATCAATATTTGCATGATATTATATAGTTCAAAGAATGAGGTACATAAATATTTGTGGATACTATAAAAAAACTTGACTCGTTCTTGTTGTTGCTTCAGTCTTATCGGTTGATGGGGAGTCTATCTTTTTTGTGGTAGTCTTTTAGAGTTATTTAGGGCTAGTTTGGGAACTCAATTTTCCCAAGTGATTTCCATTTTTTCAAGGGAAATTAGTTCATTTTCCTTAGGAAAATAGAAATCCCTTAAGAAAATGGTGTTCCCAAACTAGCCCTTAGAGAGGAATTCTGCTTTGTGGATGCTACCCATCTTGTTTTCTCCTTTCTAATTAGCATGTTGTGGTACCCATCGATGTCCCTAATATTAATATGTGTATGTGGGAAATTAATATTTCGTCGAAAATAAAAGATCCTTTTATGGTAGGTTGGTATTTACATAAAGTCGTTATGTTCACTAAAGACAACCTTAGCTAAACTGAACTAGGAAAAGCAAACATTATCGTTTTTCTCATAGAGATGAGACAATTAAGCACATGTTTTTGAGTGTTGCTTTACTCGTGCTATCAAGTCTATTGTTTAGAGCACCTCAAGCTTGTCTTAAGCGCATAGTGTCTCAAACATGTCTCGAACACAGCTATGTGGTTGTAACAAAGAACTAAAATAGTTGACATAGCTAGGGACAGTGGCTACATGTTAGTCGCTATGGTTATGGAAGAATGACGCGATGTTTAAAAAGAAACTAAATTCTTTCTCCTTTAGGTTATTTACTATATTATACATTGGATTTGTATATGGTCCATCATACAGAAACCAATATTATAGGTTTGGTTGCAGTGGCATCTTAATGATTAGTGTGGTTTGGTTGTAGTGGCATCTTAATGAATGATAGTCTACTCTATAGATTTAATATTATCAGTGTGTTTGAACTTTACTTAAAAAACTAAGATTGTGCGTATCATGGTTATTCATAGACTAAGAATATTTTAATGTCTTGGTATCATATTGATATAGTGGTATTTGAATTGATAAAGCTTCCTTTATCTAAATTATAGTCTCTCCTCCATCAAGTTGGCCATTTGAGGGTTGTTGGAATTGAGGATTGTTGTGAGTTGAGGCTCATCTCTATAGCTCTAGTCACTAAAAGTGTATAACGAATTATTTGGTGATTAATGTACTGCTTTGCAAAGTGTCTAATATAGCTAGACCTCTATTTTGGCGCTTTGCTCTAGGCTTAGGCTAGTGAGGTTTGCATACCTTATACCACTCGATTTTTGAGTGCATCATTGTTGTACACTAGAGGCTTATAGTCTCATGAGATCATGCCAACCATATTTCAGGAGTTATCTCTAGCTTGTACTAGAGAAAATGAGGTCTATATTATTTGATATGGAAACTTGATAGTGAAGATGGTGGGGAGTAGTCTATGAAAAGGCCCTACAGAGACTCACTTATGCATGAAGAAGGCCCATGGACTCCATATATTTACCTAACCAGGTGCTTGGCCTTATGAGGGCATCCTTATAATGGCCTCTAACGAGGACTAGGTGGAAAGATGAGCTTTACGACACCTCAAAAAATACCATTGTTAATGGAATTTTACATCTCTTACTCATTTAAACTTCCACATTTACTTGCTTTCCTAGGTTGTATTATTACTTTTCTAGTTTAGGTTGCTAGGCTAGTTTGTGGGATTAAAAATTAGATTGCATAACTTTTTTACATTAGAGATAGCAAAACTAGGCAAAAATGAAGTTCACATTTAGATAGATATCTTACATAGGACTTGATCAATGGAAAATAGAGGTCAAGCAGTTTTTAGAGGCCTAATTTGTGTTTCTTTTAGGTGTTAGATCTTTTAGTGAACATTTGAGTTCATTGTTATAAAGTACCACCCTAATTTCTCGTTCTCGTTCCTTCTAGGAATATGGTCGATAAGGCCCAACAATATCGCCATCTCAACTATTGTATGGTGACCACCACTCCGCTCCCCCAAGACTCCCTTCCATAGTCATCGATGAGTGGATCCCACATTCATGAGCCCGACTATTCCTTTTCTCTATCGATGGCATATCAGGCTATTCCTAATCTATTGTATCATAATATCCTAAGTTGCCATTTCATATGAAATTATATAAGATACAACTAACCCAATGCATAGTATTATAAATTGTATTTTGATCCTCTACAAAATACTAAATACTTGCATAGAGTATGAGATATGTGTCACTTTGATGATTCAAGTTTAATGTCTAAGATCCAGTGTCCAAGCAGTATCTCCCTCAAGATACAATTTTCTTCTCTTTCCTCATAACTCTCTTGCAACATCATAAAAAATGCTTTTGTGGCATATATTAAATGAGTATGTTACTACGAACTAGGAATAGCATCAATGGGTACATGCATTTGAGTTTGAACATTTTCTATTCAACTTTAAAGGTTGTTGCATACAATAATAAAATTTGAAGGATGTGTGAACGCCACTCAACTATATTTTCCTAATCTGAATCCATGAGTTTTGCTAGGGGCAACCACTACTTGTTGGTCCCTATGGTTAAACAAAAATGCTAATATTTTAAAACAAGAAGTTTATTTCTCATGTTCAGGCTATATACCCAATTATCGATGGGCTCGATGTTTGGTCCATTCTTGGGAAGCCATATTTGTAGGGTTTGGTTATGGGGACATAGTACCAATTGGGACAAGTCAGTCAACAAAAACATCTTTTACGAGTCATATAGGTGTCAATCTGGTTTATCGATTGATAGTCACTAGGATGTCTTGGGCTACTTTTTTGTTTGTTATCTACTTATTTAGACAGAGGCCAAAAGCTCTTTTCAAGATTTTGTATCATCTTAATATAAACACTTTAAATTTAATAAAAGCTTCTTTTACCAAAAAAATATATAATTTTCGGTGTGTCTTGTTCTATATGCAATTAGTGGCTACTTGTAAAATTAATCTCTATAAAAATCACAAGAACAAAAGGAAAAAGAAAGCTATAGATGTTTTGGGTTGGACTACTAGGGGTTCCATTGAAGAAACATGATTTTTTTCATGGAATATTCATAATATGAATGTTGAAAATATTATATTAGGAAAATATTAGTTCTAATAGTACTAATAATGAAATGTTGCCTAGCTAATTTTCTCACCTGTAAATAAACACTCTGTATCCTTTGGATGTTATGTTCAAGTGATACTCTATCAATGTTAGAATATCCCTCGTGTACAGAACACGCTTGGGGCACCTCTTCCATGGTCCTGATACTTCAACCTAAATAAGTGACATGATGCTTAAATTAAGTAGCCAAGTTCACCTCATCAATTAACCAAATTTTGTGATGCCCTTACTAACCATTTTGGCATGCAGTTTTTCTCTGCCTGATCTTGTATCAAAGAGTTTCTCAAGGGCCAACTCTTGATCCTAGAATGCAAAATCCACATAGAAACTTATGGTTCACAAAAAATTACTTCATCTTGTTATTTAGTTAAGTTATATAATAAATATAAATACTACTCTCTCAATCCTGAAATATAATAAATTTACTGTTGTCCTAAATCAAATCATCCTAAATTTAACTAAGTTTATAGAGATGAGCAGTAACATGTACTACAACGAAGAGATAAAATACAAAATTAAATTTCATAATGTATCTAATAAAACTCATTTGATATTGTAAATAATGTTGTTCCTTTTCCTACAAATTTTGTCAAACTTATCATGGTTTGACTTAGCACAACTAAAAATTCATTATATTTAGCGTGGAGAAAGAACATACATGACTAAAAATTTATTGAAATAGAGTCCATTAGTAGATCAAATACTAACATTGCATTCTAAACCATGCTTGGAGGTTTTTGAAAGGCTGTCAAACATTTGACCAGAATCATATTCAATGAATTGATTGGTTATCCCCATCTTGTATCGACATGGCGGACATAGAATATGCTCCATGTTAATACCTTTGATTTGCTGCATCTCACATTTTGAATTGTTAGACATGGTCAAATAGAACTTATAGATAGATGGATAAATTAAGAGATCTAATTTACGATATAAAATTGCTCCATGTTCTCTTGGCATGATGGATTGGAGTTATTCCAATACTTTCCATTACATGTAGTAACTAAACTCTGGTTACAAAAAAATCAAAATATTACCACAAGGAGAAATTTATAATATTAGATAAGAAAAATATGACAACATGCTATATTTGAAATAATAGTACCTGAAACAATTCATTTGAAATCAAACCCATTCGAAATGCATATGAAACATGTGCATTGTTCTCTATGTCAACATCAATAGCGGGATTACATAATGAATATCCCTATAAAAATAAAGCATGGAATTGAATTATTTAAACCAAAATGGAATTTATAATTTTATTAGATATGTACATAAAAAGTGTAATACAAATTTCAAAAGTAGAATGCCATATGCAAAGTTGATCTTAGGAAAATTAGTGTTTGGATAAAAAAAATAAAATAATGTCCACAAATTGAGTGGCCCATAGAGTCATGGATGCTTAGTTTTAGGCAACAAATTACTTATAAGTTTTCTTAACACACTCCAAATCCTAATTTCACATTATATACAAAAATAATAATACAAAGCTCAAGAATTATATATTTATCATATAAATGTGTACTTACCACTAAGATAATAAATTATTTATATAATATGACTATATACTGAACACATTATGGACCCTAGTTCGTATTTCAAAGATTGATGAACACAAGTATATGTGGCTAACTTTGTTTTAGAGGGTTAATGAGATATAGTTAGTCATATTATATTGAACCACATGGTTTTCCTAGCCCTCAGTGACTAGATTGGACATATGGTGCAATGATATTCGTGAAGGCTAAGAACACGAGTATCTAGTGAATTACTGGTGTTGGAAGCAAGATTTGTTTATCTTTAGTTGTACTATTAAGGAGGATCAATATTAGTAGCTTTCTCAAAATTGTATTCAAGAGAATTTTGATGCACACATTGGAGTTGCTCCAACCAATTGATTAAGAGCGACTAGAACAAATAGAAAATGAGTATAAAATCTCAAATAAACTGATCAGGCTTCAAATGGAGCTAGAAGTGGAGATATTAGTGAAAGGAAAATGTGTCCTTGGGTCATTTCTATTATATTTTGGTGATTAAGTGTCCAACACATACTAAGTGAGTTGATTATGTGCCAAACAAGCAAGAAGTGTAAATCATGCAATAAGGTATGTTTCTAGACTTAGTACATTGTTTTGAGTACTAACATATATTGTCTAAAGTGCTAGAAACAGAGAAAAGAAGAGAAGAAAAGAAATGCAAAAGACTTGGCTTGGTACAGTCAAAGTCCAGCTCGGTCTGGCACACCGGACTGTCCGGTGGTGCACCGGACAGTGTCTGGTGTGCCTGGCTGAACTCTAGTGAACAGGCCGCTCTCGGGAAAAATAGGCGGCGTACGGCTATAATTCACTGGACTATCTGGTGGTGCACCGGACTGTCTGGTGAGCCAACGGTCGCCAGCGTAACGGTCGGTCGCGCAATCCACGGGCGACGCGTGGCCCGCGCCAACGGTCGACAGGGGGCACCGCACTGTCCGGTGTGCACCGGACAGTATCCGGTGCGCCAACTGCCACGAATCTGCAACGGTCGTCTGCGCCAAAATAGGAAGGAGATCCACACCGGACCGTCTACAGTGATTGTCCGGTGGCGCACCAGACTGTCCGGTGCGCCACCCGACAGAAGGCAACTTTGGCTTTCCTTGTTGGTCTCCAATGGCTCCTAGCTCCCTTGGGGCTATAAAAGGGACCCCTAGGCACATGGAGGAGCACCCCAAGCATTCACTAAGCATTCTATGTCTCCCACACTCCGTCTTCGCGCACTTGATCGATTGTGTTAGTGATTTAAGCTCCGTTCTAGTTGTGAACTCTTTGTGCTTCATTTTGAGCTCAAGTCTTACCTTATGTGCGTGTGTGTGCTGCGGATTTGTTTGTGTTGCTCCCCAACCTTACTCTTGTGCTTTCATTGTGATCTTTGTTGTAAGGGTAAGAGACTCCAACTTGTGGAGATTCCTCACAAATGGGAAAAGATATAAGCAAGAAAAACCGTGGTATTCAAGTTGATCATTGGATCACTTGAAAGGGGTTGAGTGCAACCCTCGTCCATTGGGATGCCACAACGTGGAAGTAGGCAAGTGTTACTTGGCCGAACCACGGGATAAAATCGCGTGTCTCTTATGATTGCTCTCTCTTTGTTTGCTTGTGTTCGCAAGAGCTCGCCTCATAGACTTGATTAACTCGTGCTAACATCTCTTTAATCAAGCTTATTGGAATTTAGTATTGAATTTTATAGGATCACCTATTCACCCCCCATCTAGGTGCTCTCAATTGGTATCAGAGCTGTTCTCTTCACTAAGGGACTAATCGCCCGAAGAGATGGATCCTAAGGGAAAGGGGATGGTGGTCAACGACAAGGAGAAGGAGTCCCTCTTCAACGAGCCAAGGGACGATAAGCCCACTGACTCAGGATCGATTCACAAGAAGAGGGACGGGAAGAAGAAGAGGCGGATCAAGAAGATCATTTACTACGACAGCGACGCCTCCTCTTCTTCACTAAGAGACGACAACGACGATGACTCGCCTAAAAATAAACCGGTTAATCAAAACTTTTCATTTGATTATTCTCGTATTCCATTCAATTGTAATGCTCATTTACTATCAATTCCACTTGGGAAACCTCCGCACTTTGATAGAGAAGACTACTCATTTTGGAGTCACAAAATGCGTAGTCACCTATTTTCTCTCCATCCTAGTATTTGGGAGATTGTTGAAAACGGAATGCATTTTGATAATACTGACAACCCCGTTTTCATAAATGAGCAAATTCATAAGAATGCACAAGCTACCACTGTTTTGCTAGCATCTTTGTGCAGGGATGAGTACAACAAGGTGAGCGGCTTGGACAACACCAAGCAAATCTAGGATACCCTCAAGATATCACATGAGGGAAACGACGCCACCATGATCACCAAAATGGAGTTGGTGGAAGGTGAACTAGGAAGATTTGCCATGATCAGGGGAGAGGAGCCAACTCAAACATACAACCGGCTCAAGACCCTGGTCAACAAGATTAGGAGCTATGGAAGCACAAGATGGACGGACCACGACGTCGTTCGACTAATGCTAAGGTCATTTACCGTAATTGACCCCCATCTTGTCAACCTTATTCGTGAGAATCCCAAGTACACCAAGATGACGCCCGAGGAGATTCTTGGGAAGTTTGTGAGCGGACGCATGATGGTGAAGGAGGCTCGATATGTGGACGATGCACTAAACGGTCCACTACCCATCTACGAGCCTCAACATGTGGCTCTTAAGGCTACTAGCAGCAGGGAGACGCTACCAAGCAAGGTGGCACAAGTGGAGGCCGCTGGCCTCAACGAAGATGAAATGGCGCTTATCATCAAGCACTTCAAGACCGCACTAAAAGGACGCTACCCCAACAAGAACAAATCGAAGGGGAAGCGCTCCTGCTTCAAATGCGGTAAGACTGGTCATTTTATAGCATAATGCCCCGATAATGAAAATGACCAGGAATAAGAAAAGCATGGGAAGAGGGAGAAGAAGAAGGTTTACAAGAAGGCGAAGGGCGAGGCGCACCTTGGCAAAGAATGGGACTCGGACTGCTCTTCATCCGACTCCGACAATGAAGGACTGGCAGCCTCGGCCTTCAACAAATCTTCTCTCTTCCCCAAGGAACGCCACACTTGCCTCATGGCCAAGGAAAAGAAGGTAAGTGTTCGAGAAACCCCTAAGTATACTACTTCAAGCGATGATGAATCTAGTGATGATGAAGTAGATTATACTGATTTATTTAAGGGTTTAGATAGAGCTAAAGTAGATAAAATTAATGAGTTAATTGATGCTCTAAATGAAAAGGATAGATTGTTAGAAAAGCAACATGATATATTATATGAGGAGCATGATAAGTTTGTTAGTGTGCAAAAATCTCTTGCTTTAGAGATTAAAAGGAATGAAATGCTATCTTCTGAATTATCTGCTTGCCATGAAACTGTGTCTAGTTTAAAGAGTGTAAATGATGATTTAAATGCTAAGCTAGAGGAAGCAAAATCTAGTTCATGTGTAGAGCATGTTAGTATTTGTAATAGATGTAAGGATTTTGATGTTGATGCTTGTGATAAACACCTTATGTCTATTACCAAATTAAATGATGAGGTGGCAAGTCTTAATGCTCAACTTAAGACTTGCAAAATTAATTTTGATCAATTAAAATTTGCTAGGGATGCCTACACCGTGGGTAGACACCCCTCTATTAAGGATGGACTTGGTTTTCGAAAGGAAACCAAGAACTTAACAAGCCAAAAGGCTCCCATTCTCGCCAAGGAGAAAGGGAAGGCCCCTATGGCTAGTAGCAATTAAAGGAATCATGCTTTCATGTATAATAGGAAAATTGCTAGGCATTCCAATTATAATAGGAGTTATCATCATGATGTTTTTGATTCACATGCTATGTTTGCTTCAAGCTCTACTTTTGTGCATGGTAGGAGTAGGCCTAGAAAAGGTAATGTTGTTCATCATGTACCTAGGAAAATGTGCAATGAATCTACTATCATTTACCATGCTTGCAATACTTCATTTGCTCTTTTATGTAAGAAAGAAAAAGTAGTTGCTAGAAAGTTGGGATCCAAATGCAAGGGAGGTAAGACTTGTATTTGGGTTCCAAAGGCTATTGTGACTAACCTTGTAGGACCCAACAAAAGTTGGGTACCTAAAACCCAAGTGTAATTTGCCTTGCAGGTTTCTGCATCCGGGGCTCAAGCTGGATTATCGACAGCGAATGCACAAACCATATGACGGGGCAGAAGAAGACGTTCACCTCCTACGTCAAGAACAAGGATTCCCAGGATACGATCATCTTTAGAAATGGGAACCAAGACAAGGTCAAAGGCTTGGGGAAGATAGCCATCACCAACGAGCACTCCATTTCAAATGTATTTCTAGTAGAGTCGCTTGGTTATAATCTCCTGTCTATAAGTCAATTGTGCCACATGGGCTACAATTGTTTGTTTACAAATGTTAATGTTTCTGTCTTTAGAAGGAGTGATGGCTCATTAGCGTTTAAGGGTGTATTAGACGGCAAACTCTACTTGGTTGATTTTTTGAAAGAGGAGGCCGATCTAGATGCATGCTTAATAGCTAAGACTAGCATGGGCTGGCTGTGGCATCACCGTCTAGCACATGTTGGGATGAAGAACCTTCATAAACTTCTAAAGGGAGAACATGTGTTAGGACTAACCAATGTCTGCTTCGAAAAAGATAGACCTTGTGCAGCTTGTCAGGCAGGGAAACAGGTGGGAAGCACTCATCACAACAAGAATGTGATGACAACATCAAGACCACTGGAGCTTCTCCACATGGACCTCTTCGGACCCGTCGCCTACCTTAGCATCGGGGGAAGTAAGTATGGTCTAGTAATTGTTGATGATTTTTCCCGCTTCACTTGGGTGTTCTTTTTGCAGGATAAATCAGAAACCCAAGGGACCCTCAAGCGCTTTCTAAGGCGGGCTCAAATCGAATTTGAGCTCAAGGTGAAGAAGATAAGAAGCGACAACGGGTTTGAGTTCAAGAATCTGCAAGTGGAGGAGTACCTTGAGGAAGAAGGCGTCAAGCACGAGTTCTCCGCTCCCTACACACCACAACAAAATGATGTGGTAGAGAGGAAGAACAGGACGCTTATCGACATGGCGAGGATGATGCTTGGAGAATTCAAGACGCCCGAGCGGTTTTGGTCGGAAGCTGTGAACACAGCTTGCCATGCCATAAACCGGCTCTACCTACATCGCCTCCTCAAGAAGACCTCGTATGAACTTCTTACCGGTAACAAACCCAACGTGTCATACTTTCGTGTATTTGGGAGCAAATGTTACATTCTAGTGAAGAAAGGTAGAAATTCTAAATTTGCTCCCAAGGCAGTAGAAGGGTTTTTACTAGGGTATGACTCAAATACAAGGGCGTATAGAGTCTTCAACAAATCATCGGGTTTGGTTGAAGTCTCTAGCGACGCTGTATTTGATGAGACTAATGGCTCTCCAAGAGAGCAAGTTGATCTTGATGATGTAGATGAAGATGATGTTCCAACGGCCGCAATATGCACCATGGCGATTGGAGATGTGCGACCACAGGAACAACAAGAGCAAGATCAACCTTCTTCCTCAACGATGGTGCATCCCCCAACTCAAGATGATGAATAGGTTCCTCAAGAAGAGGCGTGTGATCAAGGGGAGCACAAGAAGAACCAGCTATGGAGGAAGAAGCACCATGGGCCCCTCCAACTCAAGTCCGAGCGACGATCCAACGACATCACCCCGTCGATCAGATACTGGGTGACATAAGCAAGGGAGTAACAACTCGCTCACGTCTAGCTAATTTTTGTGAGCATTACTCGTTTGTCTCTTCTATTGAGCCTTTCAGGGTAGAAGAGGCCTTGCAGGATCCGGACTGGGTGTTAGCCATGCAGGAAGAGCTCAACAACTTCAAGAGGAACGACGTTTGGAGCCTGGTGCCACGTCCAAAGCAAAATGTTGTGGGAACCAAGTGGGTGTTCCACAATAAGCAAGACGAGCACGGGGTGGTGACAAGAAACAAGGCTCGACTTGTGGCAAAAGGTTATGCCCAAGTCACATGTTTGGATTTCGAGGAGACTTTTGCTCCTATGGCTAGGCTAGAGTCTATTCGCATTCTATTAGCCTATGCCGCTCACCATTCTTTCAAGTTGTTTCAAATGGATGTGAAGAGCGCTTTCCTCAACGGGCCAATAAAGGAGGAGGTGTATGTGGAACAACCCCCTGGCTTTGAGGATGACAGGTACCCCGACCATGTGTTTAAGCTCTCTAAGGCACTCTATGGACTTAAGTAAGCCCCAAGAGCATGGTATGAATGTCTTAGAGATTTTTTAATTGCTAATGCTTTCAAGGTTGGGAAAGCCGATCCTACTCTTTTCACTAAGACTTATGATGGTGATCTTTTTGTGTGCCAAATTTATGTCGATGACGTAATATTTGGTTCTACTAACCAAAAGTCTTGTGAGGAGTTTAGCAGGGTGATGACTCAAAAGTTTGAGATGTCGATGATGGGCGAGTTGAAATACTTTCTTGGGTTCCAAGTGAAGCAACTCAAGGACGGCACCTTCATCTCCCAAACAAAGTATACTCAAGATCTTCTCAAGCGGTTTGGGATGAAGGACGCCAAGCCCGCGAAAACACCAATGGGAACCGACGGACATGTCGACCTCAACAAAGGAGGTAAGTCCGTTGATCAAAAGGTATACCGGTCTATGATAGGGTCATTACTTTATTTATGTGCTAGTAGACCGGATATTATGCTTAGTGTATGCATGTGTGCTAGATATCAATCCGACCCAAGGGAATGTCACCTTGTGGCCGTTAAGCGGATTCTTAGATATTTAGTTGCTACGCCTTGCTTCGGGATCTGGTATCCAAAGGGGTCTACCTTTGACTTAATTGGATATTCAGACTCCGATTATGCTGGATGCAAGGTTGATAGGAAGAGTACATCAGGGACGTGCCAATTCCTAGAAAGGTCCCTGGTGTCTTGGAGTTCAAAGAAACAAACCTCCGTTGCCCTATCCACCGCTGAGGCCGAGTATGTTGCCGCAGGACAGTGTTGGGTGCAACTACTTTGGATGAGGCAAACCCTCCGGGACTTTGGGTACAATCTGAGCAAAGTCCCACTCCTATGTGATAATGAGAGTGCAATCCGCATGGCGGATAATCCTGTTGAACACAGCCGCACTAAGCACATAGACATCCAGCATCACTTTCTGAGAGACCACCAGCAAAAGGGAGATATCGAGGTGTTCCATATTAGCACCGAGAACCAGCTAGCCAATATCTTTACCAAGCCATTAGATGAGAAAACCTTTTGCAGGCTGCGTAGTGAGCTAAATGTCTTAGATTCGCGTAACTTGGATTGATCTATAGCATGCATGTGTTTTATGCCTTTGATCATGTTACTTATACATTTATGCAATTTGTTGCTTATTTTTTGTGCTCAAGTTGTGCAAGGGATCCCCGGACCTCACAAGTCCATGTGTGAATGATGCACATATTTAGGGGGAGAAGTGCTACAACTTGACCCTTTGAGACTAATCCTTGTGTTTGAGTTACTTGATGTAGTCTCAAAGGTGCATTGAAAGGGAAAGGTGAACTTGGACCATGCAAAGACTTCCACTGCACTCCGGTATTAGTGTACTCACCTCCAAGTTCATTCTTATGCTCTTATTGCCTTTTGCTCTTAATTGACAATTTTTGGTGAGGCAATGGGGTTAAGGGGCCAAAAATGATCCCGTTTTGGTGCTTGATGCCAAAGGGAGAGAAATTAATGCCAAAGCAAATGGATCAGCTACCACTTAAGAATTTTGAAAAAAAAATAGAGTTAGAATTTTTTATTTGTCCAAAATACTCTTATTGCAAAATTTGGTCTCTTGTGGGGGAGAATTTATGATTATGGGAAAAGGGGGGGAGTTTTTGGCACTTGATTAATTTTTCCATTGGAATATCTCTCTTTGTGCCTAAACAAGTGTGTTTGACTTAGAGATAGGAAAATGAATTTAGTTTGCAAAAACAAACCAAGTGGTGGCAAAGAATGATCCAAATATGCCAAATTTGAGTCAAAAACAATTTGGTCTTCAATTTGAATCAATGTTGCATGTTTTGTATTGCTTTTGGATGTGTTGGCATAAATCACCAAAAAAGGGAAGATTGAAAGGGAAATGTGCCTTTGGGCCATTTCTATTATATTTTGGTGATTAAGTGTCCAACACATACTAAGTGAGTTGATTATGTGCCAAACAAGCAAGAAGTGCAAATCATGCAACAAGGTATGTTTCTAGACTTCGTACATTGTTTTGAGTACTAACATATATTGTCTAAAGTGCTAGAAACAGAGAAAAGAAGAGAAGAAAAGAAATGCAAAAGACTTGGCTTGGTACAGTCAAAGTCCAGCTCGGTCTGGCACACCGGACTGTCCGGTGGTGCATCGGACAGTGTTCGGTGCGCCAGTCTGAACTCTGATGAACAGGCCTCTCTTGGGAAAAATCAGCGGCGTATGACTATAATTCACCAAACTGTCCGGTGGTGCACCAGACTGTCCGGTGAGCCAACGGTCGCCAGCGCAACGGTCGGCCGCGCAATCCGCGAGCGACACGTGGCCCGCGCCAACGGTCGGCAGGGGGCATCGGACTGTCCG
Source organism: Zea luxurians (assembly GCA_029449295.1). Taxonomy (NCBI): domain Eukaryota; kingdom Viridiplantae; phylum Streptophyta; class Magnoliopsida; order Poales; family Poaceae; genus Zea; species Zea luxurians. The sequence goes on from JAOPSE010000181.1 coordinate 260,115, forward strand.
GTGTGTACCGGACAGTGTCCGGTGCGCCAACTGCCACGAATCTGCAACGGTCGTCTGCGCCAAAATAGGAAGGAGATCCGCACCGGACCTTCTACAGTGACTGTCCGGTGGCGCACCGGACTGTCCAGTGCGCCACCCGACAGAAGGCAACTTTGGCCTTCCTTGTTGGTCTCCAACGACTCCTAACTGCCTTGGGGCTATAAAAGGGACCCCTAGGCGTATGGAGGAGCACCCCAAGCATTCACTAAGCATTCTAAGTCTTCCACACTCTGTCTCCGCGCACTTGATCGATTGTGTTAGTGATTTGAGCTCCGTTCTAGTTGTGAACTCTTTGTGCTTCATTTTGAGCTCAAGTCTTGGCTTGTGTGCGTGTGTGTGCTGCGGATTTGTGTGTGTTGCTCCCCAACCTTACTCTTGTGCTTTCATTGTGATCTTTGTTGTAAGGGTGAGAGACTCTAACTTGTGGAGATTCCTCACAAACAGGAAAAGATATAAGGAAGAAAAACCGTGGTATTCAAGTTGATCATTGGATCACTTGAAAGGGGTTGAGTGCAACCCTCATCCATTGGGACGCCACAACGTGGAAGTAGGCAAGTGTTACTTGGCCGAACCACGGGATAAAATCGTGTGTCTCTTATGATTGCTCTCTCTTTATTTGCTTGTGTTCGCATGAGCTCGCCTTATAGACTTGATTAACTTGTGCTAACATCTCTTTAGTCAAGCTTGTTGGAATTTAGTGTTGAATTTTACAGGATCACCTATTCACCCCCCTCTAGGTGCTCTCACTTAGTGGACAAGATTAGATTATTAGGAACACTAGATCTTATGGTAATTATGTGCTACACTATTTGTTATATAGTGTCACATGTTAGATGATATGATTTAGAGTCTGTTTGGTTGGGCTGTGACCCTGAAAAAAGCTGTTGTGGGCTATTAGCTGCGAAAAAAGCTGTTGTAGACTGTGAGCTATAAGAAGCTAAAAATTATAGGGTGGAAACCGCTAAAATACGCTAAAAGTGCTTCCATATATATATATATATATATATATTTGTACAGTTCCATCTGAAAGCCACTAAAAGTGGGTCCAAAGGTGCTTTCAATTTTACACTACGAGAAAGCCGACTTTTAGAAAAACTGCTTCATGGTTTTGGCCCTTTGGTTTGGCTTTTGACTTTTAGGGGAAAAACTGAAGCCAAAAGCCAAACCAAACACACCCTTAGTGTCCTCAATGGATTGGTGGATGATCTAGTGACACTATGCTACAAAGATATCAAGTTGGTCATGTTTATTGGATTGCACAATATGATCTAGTGGCATCCTAGTGGCCTTGATGAATCATCCACTAACACTATGTAGTGGATAGTTCAGCTTGGACAAGCTTAATAAGGTACACTTTGTTGTGTACCTTAGTGATTGAAGTATATCATAATTTGTTGTACAAAGATATGTTAAGAAATTTTAATCATTTTTATATTTAGTTTTGTATCATTAAAATTATTATCTTATCTGGTCCCTAATCTATCAAATAATTACAAAAAGTCATAATATATTTTATAGGATAAAATATACTATTTCTTACTAACCAACAAAATTTAAACTGAAAACCCGGTTTATGCATAAAGAATAAAAAAGACAAATTTTGTTAAGGGGTAAATTTGAACCAACTCAAAGGAGTGGAGGGGTAAAGTGAACTAAAAAAATACTTAGGGGGGTTATGTGAACATTGTTCATAGGTGAAGGAAGTAATTGTACATTTTCTTTTTTTGTACTTGTCCATTTGTTATGACCGCAATACTGAAAGAAATATTTGGAGCCTTTTCCATATGATGATCATCTGATAGGGTTTGGGCCGTTGGTGAACTAAATCTTAGTTTGATGTTATGGTGTTCAAGCAGACCAAGGCCAAAGTGCTAGTGTACTAATGACATTAGTAGTTAGTACAGTTCAAAAAGCAGGATACAATATGACAACAATTATTGTGCAATCAAGCTTAAATGTCTCTTTATCTCTACGTCTATAAAGCATCAGTTTTCATGGTTTTCACTGTCATCCCTTTTACAAAAAAATTCTTATACTTCTTTCTAATCTAACTATACAATGTGAAAATATCCAAGCCCAACATGACACGAAGCCACATGCAGCGCGACGCTACCGGATAGTACCACCTCACTAGCTAAAAGAGAACGAGCGTCCGAGCTAGCTACAAAACAGGGGCAGTTCTCCTTTTCAACTCATATCTTTCTTGACCTTTTGGCTAAAATAAAGTACAATATCTTTAGATTAATATTTAGTATATGAGCCTTATGTTCAATTTAATTTTAATTTTTTATGGAGAGGGTCCACTTTAATTTTAAATTTATTTGGGGATGGTCCATCACACTGGCGTGCCACTGGGCCCTCGTCCGCCTTACCGTCGTTGTATTATATCATCAAATATAATTAGTGAGTTGCGACACACGAGTATTGTACTAGTTGTTTTTATTGTTTTGGTGTCACCACTTAAGTGTTGGCTTACATTACACTAGTACAATGTTCATGCATTACGGCGGCACATAAGAACAAATACTATATTTTATCTTAGCCAAAAAGTTCAGAAATGTATGAGTTAAAAAAGAGTTCGACCCTCTTTTTTATAGCTCGCTCGCCCTCCTCCGGCTAGCAGTAGGGATGGATCCAGATACTTATTCGGATGTCAAATTTTTTGTCTTCTTTCTTCAATTGTGAATAAATAAAATATATAATTTGTTATGTAAATTTATATTCTTGTTTTTAGCATTGAGGCTATTAATCTTCACAAAAAGTAAATTCCTTCTATATCTTTTTAACTAATTGATATAAATTCGGATGTCTATCCGAATGCGGATTCAGATGTTTTTTCACCTTTTTGTTGTAGGGAGAAAATAACGCACATAATAAAGCATACAAAATTTTATTTAAATACTTCATAATATTCATAATAACATTGCCAAAAAATAGCTTTGAATTCCATGTATATCTATGTTAAAATATTAGATTTTTCATATAAGTTGAATTTTTAGGAACATCCCTAGATAGCAGGATGGTACTATATGAGAACGTTGCACTGTGTGCGGCTTCCTGTCGTGGCTTCCTATCGTGTTGGGCTTGAGTGGTTTTCACAACCTGAAAGGGAAATGTGCCCTTGAGCCATTTCTATAAGATTTTGGTGATTAAGTGCTCCACACAAATGCTTTGAGTGATATTTGTGCCAAAGGCTCAAGAAGTGCAAATCAAGATTAAAGGTATGTTTCTAAACTTAGTACATTGTTTTGAAGACTAATGTATTATGTCTAAGTGCTAGAAATAGGAGAAATCGTTTTGGAGAAAAGTTGGCTATGTACAGCCAAAAGGCTGCTCGGTCTGAGTGCACCGGACAGTGTCCGGTGTGCCAGGATCAGTCCCGATGAACAACCTTCTCTCGGGTCTCGACGGCGGCGTATGGCTATAAATCACCGGACTGTCCGGTGGTGCATCGGACAGTCCGGTGAGTCGTCTGCGGCGAAGTTGCCGCTCTCGGGAAACAGTCAACAGCGTACGGCTAAAAATCACCGGACTGTCCGGTGGTGCACCGGACTGTCCGGTGAGCCAATGGTCGACTGCGCCAACGGTCGGCCGCGCGTGACGCGTGGGCGAGCCAACGGTCAGATGGGGGCATCGGACTGTCCGGTGGGCACCGGACAGTGTCCGGTGCGCCAACGGCTCCAAATCTTCAACGGTCGGCTGCGCCAATTTAGGAAAGCAATCTGCACCGGACAGTGAACAGTGGATGTCCGGTGGTGCACCGGACTGTCCGGTACGCCACCCGACAGAAGGCAAGAATTGCCTTCCCAGATTGCTTCCAACGGCTCCTAGCTGCCTTGGGGCTATAAAAGGGACCCCTAGGCTCATGGAGGAGTACGCCAAGCATTCTTTGATCATCTCTAAGCACCAAGACTTCATTCTAGTGCATTCGATTCGTTGTGATAGCAATTTGAGCTCATCTTGAGTTGAGAACTCCGTGTGTGAACTTAGAGCTCAAATTGTGACTAGTGTGCGTGTTCGTCTCTTGTTTTGAGTCTTGTGTGTGTTGCTTTTCCCTCCCTTACATCCGTGCTTCTTTGTGATCTTCAAATTGTAAGGGTGAGAGGCTCCAAGTTGTGGATATTCCTCGCAAACGGGATATAGTGAAAGAAAGATAAACACCCTGGTATTCAAGTTGATCATTGGATCACTTGAAAGGGGTTGAGTGCAACCCTCATCCATTGGGACGCCACAACGTGGAGGTAGACAAGTGTTGTACTTGTCGAACCACGGGATAACTCGCGTGTCTCTTGTGATTGCTTTTCGTGTGACTGTTGTGATTCGCAAGAGCTCGCTTTATAGTCACTTGGTATTATCTCTCTAACACTTAACCAAGTTTTGTGGCTATAAGTTTTAAGTTTTTACAGGATCACCTATTCACCCCCCCTCTAGGTGCTCTCAATTGGTATCGGAGTCGTTCTCTTCACGAAAGGGACTAATCGCCCGAAGAGATGGATCCTAAGGGAAAGGGAATGGTGGTCAACGATAAGGAGAAGGAATCCGTCTTCAATGAGCCAAGAGACGATAAGCCCACTGACTCTGGCTCGAGTCACAAGAAAAAGGACGGGAAGAAGAAGAGGCGCATCAAAAAGATAGTCTACTACGACAGCTGAAAGGGAATTAGGCTTACACCTAGTTCCTAAATAATTTTGGTGGTTGAATTGCCCAACACAAATATTGGACTAACTAGTTTGCTCTAGTGTATAAGTTATACAGGTGCAAAAAGTTCACACTTAACCAATAAAAAGATCAAGTGTTGGATTCAACAAAGGAGCAAAGAGGCAACCGAAGGCACCTCTGGTCTGGGGGCACCGGACTGTCCGGTGTACACCGGACAATGTCCGGTGCGCCACCGGTGCACCAGAGGACTCCGACTTCAAACTCTTCGCCTTCGGGAATTCTCGGAAGCCAGCGCGCTATAATTCACCGGACTGTCCGGTGTGCACCGGACATGTCCGGTGCTCCAAGGAAGCGCGGTCTCCAAAACTCGCCAGCCTCGGGTTCGCGCGGCAGCCGCTCCGCTAAAATTCACCGGACTGTCCGGTGTGCACCGGACTGTCCGGTGTGCCAGCGGAGCAACGACTATTTCGGCGCCAACGGCTACCTGCGGTGCATTTAATGCGCGCGCAGCGCGCGCAGTCGTCAGGATCGCCCATACCGGTGCACCGGACATCAAACAGTACATGTCCGGTGTGCACCGGACATTCAGGCGGGCCCAGAAGTCAGAAGCTCCAACGGTCAGAATCCAACGGTATTGATGACGTGGCAGGGGCACCGGACTGTCCGGTGTGCACCGGACTGTCCGGTGCGCCATCGAACAGAAGCCTCCAGCCAATGGTCAAGTTTGGTGGTTGGGGCTATAAATACCCCAACCACCCCACCATTCATTGCATCCAAGTTTTCCAACTTCCAACCACTTACAAGAGCTAGGCATTCAATTCTAGACACACCAAAAAGATCAAATCCTCTCCAATTCCACTCAAGCCTTTAGTGACTAGCGAGAGAGATTTGTCGTGTTCCTTTGAGCTCTTGCGCTTGGATCGCTTTCTTTCTTTCTCACTTGTTCTTGTGATCAAAACTCAATTGTAACCAAGGCAAGAGGCACCAATTGTGTGGTGGCCCTTGCGGGGAAGTTTTGTTCCCGTTTGATTGAGAAGAAGAAAGCTCACTCGGTCCGAGGGACCGTTTGAGAGAGGGAAGGGTTGAAAGAGACCCGGCCTTTGTGGCCTCCTCAACGGGGAGTAGGTTTGCGAGAACCAAACCTCGGTAAAACAAATCCGCGTGTCACTCTCTTCATTTGCTTGCGATTTGTTTTTGCGCCCTCTCTCGCGGACTCGTTTATATTTCTAACTCTAACCCGGCTTGTAGTTGTGTTTATATTTTTGAGATTTTCAGTTTCGCCCTATTCACCCCCCCTCTAGGCGACTTTCAATTGGTATCGGAGCCCGGTGCTTCATTAGAGCCTAACCGCTCGAAGTGATGTCGGGAGATCACACCAAGAGGGAGATGGAGACCGGCGATAACAAGCCCACTACAAGCCAAGGGAGCACTTCATCGGAAGAGTCCCGCACCAAGAGAAGGGAGAAGAAGAAGAACTCCTCCAAGCGGAAGGAGAAAAGATCTTCCTCTTCTCACCACAAGGAGAAGAAGGAAAAATCTTCTTCTCACAAGCCGCATCGGAGTGGGGACAAGCACAAGAGGATGAGGAAGGTGGTCTACTACGAGACCGACACTTCATCGACATCCACCTCCGGCTCCGACGCAGCATCCGTCACTTCTAAACGCCAAGAGCGTAAGAAGTATAGTAAGATTCCCCTACGCTACCCTCGCATTCCTAAACATACACCTTTACTTTCTGTCCCATTAGGCAAACCACCAACTTTTAATGGTGAAGATTATGCTATGTGGAGTAATTTAATGCGATTTCATCTAACCTCTCTCCACAAAAGTATATGGGATGTTGTTGAGTATGGTGTACAGGTACCATCTGTAGGGGATGAGGACTATGACACGGACGAAGTGGCCCAAATCGAGCACTTCAACTCCCAAGCCGCAACCATTCTCCTTGCCTCTCTAAGCAAGGAGGAATACAACAAAGTACAAGGGTTGAAGAACGCAAAGGAGATTTGGGACCTACTCAAGACGGCGCACGAGGGTGATGAACTCACCAAGATCACCAAGCGGGAAACGATCGAGGGGGAGCTCGGTCGCTTTCGTCTTCGCCAAGGGGAGGAGCCACAAGACATGTACAATCGGCTCAAGACCTTGGTGAACCAAGTGCGCAACCTCGGGAGCAAAAAATGGGATGACCACGAGGTGGTTAAGGTTATTTTAAGAGCACTTATATTCCTTAACCCCACTCAAGTTCAATTAATTCGTGGTAATCCTAGATATCCACTAATGACCCCCGAGGAAGTTATCGGGAATTTTGTAAGCTTTGAATGCATGATTAAGGGCTCAAAGAAGATCAACGAGCTTGACGAACCTTCCACATCCGAGGCGCAACCGGTGGCCTTCAAGGCAACGGAGGAGAAGAAGGAGGAGTCTACACCAAGTAGACAACCAATTGACGCCTCCAAGCTCGACAATGAGGAGATGGCCCTAATCATCAAAAGCTTTCGGCAAATCCTCAAGCAACGGAAGGGGAAGGACTACAAACCCCGTTCCAAGAAGGTTTGCTACAAGTGTGGTAAGCCCGGTCACTTTATTGCAAAATGTCCTATGTCTAGTGACAGTGACAGGGGCGACGACAAGAAGGGCAAGAGGAGAGAAAAGAAGAGGTACCACAAGAAGAAGGGCGGCGATGCCCACGTATGCCGCGAATGGGACTCCGACGAGAGCTCCACCGACTCATCCTCCGACGAGGACGCCGCCAACATCGCCGTCACCAAAGGCCTCCTCTTCCCAAACGTCGGCCACAAGTGTCTCATGGCCAAGGACGGCAAAAAGAAGGTAAAATCAAGGTCCTCTACTAAATATGAAACATCTAGTGATGAGGATGATGATAAAAATGAGGAGGATAACTTGCGCATTCTTTTTGCTAACCTTAACATGGAACAAAAGGAAAAATTAAATGAGTTAATTAGTGCCATCCATGAAAAGGATGATCTCTTGGACTCCCAAGAGGACTTCCTAATCAAGGAAAACAAGAAACATGTTAAGGTTAAAAATGCTTATGCTCTAGAGGTAGAAAAATGTAACAAATTATCTAGTGAGCTAAGCACCTGCCATGACACTATTGCCAACCTTAGAAAAGAGAATGAGAAATTAAATGCTAAGGTTGACTCTCATGTTTGTATTGATTCAACTTCCAATTCTAAAGATGATAATATTAATTTACTTGCTAGAATTGATGAGTTGAATGTTTCTCTTGCTAGCCTTAGAGATGAAAAAGAAAAATTGCTTGCTAAGGCTAGAGATTTTGATGTTTGCATTTCTAACCTTAGAGATGAGAATGATATATTACATGCTAAGGTTATTGAACTAAAATCTTGCAAACCCTCTACATCTAATGTTGAACATGTTTCTATTTGTACTAGATGTAGAGATATTAATGTTGATGCTATCCATGATCACCTAGCCTTAATTAAAAAACAAAATGATCACATAGCACAACTTAATGCCAAGATTAGTGAGCATGACTTAGAAAATGAAAAATTTAAGTTTGCTAGAAGCATGCTCTATAATGGGAGACGCCCTGGCATTAAGGACGGCATTGGCTTCCAAAAGGGAGACAATGTCAAAATTAATGCCCCTCCAAAGAACTTATCTAACTTTGTTAAGGGCAAGGCTCCCATGCCTCAGGATAACGAGGGTTACATTTTGTACCCTGCCGGCTATCCTGAGAGCAAGATTAGGAGAACTCATTCTAGGAAGTCTCACTCTGGCCCTAACCATGCTTTTATGTATAAGGGTGAGACATCTAGTTCTAGGCAACCAACCTGTGCCAAGTTGCCTAGAAAGAAAATTCCTAATGCATCAAATGATAATGCTATTTCATTCAAAACCTTTGATGCATCATATGTTTTAACTAACAAATCCGGCAAGGTAGTTGCCAAGATTGTTGGGGGCAAACACAAGGGCTCCAAGACTTGTGTTTGGGTACCCAAAGTTCTTGTTTCTAATGCCAAAGGACCCAAAACCGTTTGGGTACCTAAAATCAAGAACTAAAATTGTTTTGTAGGTTTATGCATCCGGGGGCTCAAGTTGGATACTCGACAGCGGGTGCACAAACCACATGACAGGGGAGAAAAAGATGTTCTCCTCTTATGAGAAAAACCAAGATCCCCAACGAGCTATCACATTCGGGGATGGAAATCAAGGTTTGGTCAAAGGTTTGGGTAAAATTGCTATATCACCTGACCATACTATTTCCAATGTTTTTCTTGTAGATTCTTTAGATTACAATTTGCTTTCTGTATCACAATTATGTCAAATGGGCTACAACTGTCTATTTACTGATGTAGGTGTTACTGTCTTTAGAAGAAGTGATGATTCAATAGCATTCAAGGGAGTGTTAGAGGGTCAGCTATACTTGGTAGATTTTGATAGAGCTGAACTCGACACTTGCTTGATTGCTAAGACTAACTTGGGTTGGCTCTGGCACCGCCGACTAGCCCATGTTGGAATGAAGAATCTTCATAAGCTTCTAAAGGGAGAACACATTTTGGGACTAACCAATGTTCATTTTGAGAAAGACAGGATTTGTAGCGCATGCCAAGCCGGGAAGCAAGTTGGCACTCATCATCCACACAAAAACATCATGACTACCGACAGGCCACTGGAGCTCCTACACATGGATTTATTCGGCCCGATCGCTTACATAAGCATCGGCGGTAGTAAGTATTGTCTTGTAATTGTGGATGATTATTCTCGCTTCACTTGGGTGTTCTTTTTGCAGGACAAATCTCATACCCAAGAGACCTTAAAGGGATTCTTGAGACGGGCTCAAAATGAGTTCGGCTTAAGGATCAAGAAAATTAGAAGCGACAATGGGACGGAGTTCAAGAACTCTCAAATAGAAGGCTTTCTTGAGGAGGAGGGCATCAAGCATGAGTTCTCTTCTCCCTACACTCCACAACAAAATGGTGTAGTGGAGAGGAAGAATCGAACTCTATTGGACATGGCAAGAACCATGCTTGATGAATACAAGACACCGGATCGGTTTTGGGCCGAAGCGGTCAACACTGCCTGCTACGCCATCAACCGGTTATATCTTCATCGAATCCTCAAGAAGACATCTTATGAACTCCTAACCGGTAAAAAGCCAAATATTTCATATTTTAGAGTTTTTGGTAGCAAATGTTTTATTCTTGTCAAAAGAGGTAGAAAATCTAAATTTGCTCCTAAGACTGTAGAAGGCTTTTTACTAGGATATGACTCAAACACAAGGGCATATAGAGTCTTTAACAAGTCCTCAGGACTTGTTGAAGTTTCTTGTGACGTTGTGTTTGATGAGACTAACGGCTCTCAAGTAGAGCAAGTTGATCTTGATGAGATAGGTGAAGAACAGGCTCCATGCATAGCGCTAAGGAACATGTCCATTGGGGATGTGTGTCCTAAGGAATCCGAAGAGCCTCCACATGCACAAGATCAACCATTCTCCTCCATGCAAGCATCTCCACCAACTCAAATTGAGGATGAGGCTCAAGAAGTTGAACACGAAGATCAAGAAGATGAGCCACCTCAAAATGACGGCAACAATCAAGGGGGAGATGCAAATGATGAAGATAAGGAGGATGAACAACCAAGGCCGCCACACCCAAGAGTCCACCAAGCAATACAACGAGATCACCCCGTCGACACCATCCTCGGCGACATTCATAAGGGGGTAACCACTCGATCTCGTGTTGCACATTTTTGTGAGCATTACTCTTTTGTTTCCTCTATTGAGCCACACAGGGTAGAGGAAGCACTCCAAGATTCGGATTGGGTGATGGCGATGCAAGAGGAGCTCAACAATTTCACAAGGAATGAGGTATGGCACTTAGTTCCACGTCCTAATCAAAATGTTGTAGGAACCAAGTGGGTCTTCCGCAACAAACAAGACGAGCATGGTGTGGTGACAAGGAACAAAGCTCGACTCGTGGCCAAGGGGTATTCAAAAGTCGAAGGTTTGGATTTTGGGGAAACCTATGCACCCGTAGCTAGGCTTGAGTCAATTCGCATATTATTGGCCTATGCTACTTACCATGGCTTCAAGCTTTATCAAATGGACGTGAAGAGTGCCTTCCTCAATGGACCAATCAAGGAGGAGGTCTATGTTGAGCAACCTCCCGGCTTTGAAGACAGTGAGTATCCTAACCATGTTTATAAGCTCTCTAAGGCGCTTTATGGGCTCAAGCAAGCCCCAAGAGCATGGTATGAATGCCTTAGAGATCTCCTTATTGCAAATGGCTTCAAAGTCGGCAAAGCCGATCCTACTTTGTTCACCAAAACACTTGATAATGATTTGTTTGTATGCCAAATTTATGTTGATGATATTATATTTGGGTCTACTAACAAATCTACATGTGAAGAATTTAGTAGGATCATGACTCAGAAATTCGAGATGTCTATGATGGGGGAGTTGAAATATTTCTTAGGATTTCAAGTCAAGCAACTCCAAGAGGGCACTTTCATTAGCCAAACGAAGTATACTCAAGACATTCTAAGCAAGTTTGGAATGAAGGATGCCAAGCCCATCAAGACTCCCATGGGAACAAATGGGCATCTCGACCTCGACACGGGAGGTAAGTCCGTGGATCAAAAGGTATACCGGTCGATGATTGGTTCATTGCTTTATTTATGTGCATCTCGACCAGACATTATGCTTTCCGTATGCATGTGTGCAAGATTCCAAGCCGACCCTAAGGAATCACACCTTACGGCCGTAAAACGAATCTTGAGATATTTGGCTTATACTTCTAAGTTTGGGCTTTGGTACCCTCGGGGATCCACTTTTGATTTGATTGGTTATTCGGATGCCGATTGGGCGGGGTGTAAGATTAATAGGAAGAGCACATCGGGGACTTGCCAGTTCTTGGGAAGATCCTTGGTGTCATGGGCTTCAAAGAAGCAAAATTCGGTCGCTCTTTCTACCGCCGAAGCCGAGTATATTGCCGCAGGCCATTGTTGCGTGCAATTGCTTTGGATGAGGCAAACCCTGCGGGACTACGGTTACAAATTAACCAAAGTTCCTCTTCTATGTGATAATGAGAGTGCAATCCGCATGGCGGATAACCCCGTTGAGCATAGCCGCACTAAACACATAGCCATTCGGTATCATTTTCTTCGGGATCACCAACAAAAGGGGGATATCGAGATTTCATACATTAACACTAAAGATCAATTAGCCGATATCTTTACCAAGCCGCTTGATGAACAATCTTTTACCAGACTTAGGCATGAGCTTAATATTCTTGATTCTAGGAATTTCTTTTGCTAGTCTTGCACACATAGCTCATAAATATACCTTTGATCATGTCTCTTTTATATATGCTATGACTAATGTGTTTTCAAGTGTATCTCAAACCAAGTCATAGGTATATTGAAAGGGAATTGGAGTCTTCGGCGAAGACAAAGGCTTCCACTCCACTCAACTACTCATCCTTCGCCGTCTCTCCAAGCATCTCTCCAACTTTGGTATAATCTTCACTCATTTTATGACCAAAGGAGGAGAAAGTACTTCAATTGGCTCTAGTGATTCCGTTTTTGGCGATTCATGCCAAAGGGGGAGAAAATATGAGCCCAAAGCAAAAGGACCGCACCACCACCCTATTTTTAAAATTGATGATTTTCAAATTGGTATATTTCAAAATTGGTATCTCTTTGTGTTCTAAAGGGGGAGCAAATAGTATTTTCAAAATTGATGAAAAACCCTCCTGATCACTAAGAGGAGACCTTATTTGAGGGGGAGTTTTGTTTAGTCAAAGGAAAAGCATTTGGGACAAAGGAAGAAAATTTCAAAACTTGAAAATGCTTTGCAAAATCTTATTCATTTACCTTTGACTATCTTGCAAAAGGACTTTGAAAAGAATTTACAAAAGAATTTGCAAAAACAAAACTTGTGGTGTAAGCGTGGTCCAATATGTCAAAATTAAAGAAAACTATCCATGCGCATCATGTAAGCATTTATATTGGCTCAATTCCAAGCAATCTTTGCACTTACCTTATGCAAACTAGTTCAATTATGCACTTCTATATTTGCTTTGGTTTGTGTTGGCATCAATCACCAAAAAGGGGGAGATTGAAAGGGAATTAGGCTTACACCTAGTTCCTAAATAATTTTGGTGGTTGAATTGCCCAACACAAATATTGGACTAACTAGTTTGCTCTAGTGTATAAGTTATACAGGTGCAAAAAGTTCACACTTAACCAATAAAAAGATCAAGTGTTGGATTCAACAAAGGAGCAAAGAGGCAACCGAAGGCACCTCTGGTCTGGGGGCACCGGACTGTCCGGTGTACACCGGACAATGTCCGGTGCGCCACCGGTGCACCAGAGGACTCCGACTTCAAACTCTTTGCCTTCGGGAATTCTCGGAAGCCGGCGCGCTATAATTCACCGGACTGTCCGGTGTGCACCGGACATGTCCGGTGCTCCAAGGAAGCGCGGTCTCCGAAACTCGCCAGCCTCGGGTTCGCGCGGCAGCCGCTCCGCTAAAATTCACCGGACTGTCCGGTGTGCACCGGACTGTCCGGTGTGCCAGCGGAGCAACGGCTATTTCGGCGCCAACGGCTACCTGCGGTGCATTTAATGCGCGCGCAGCGCGCGCAGTCGTCAGGATCGCCCATACCGGTGCACCGGACATCAAACAGTACATGTCCGGTGTGCACCGGACATTCAGGCGGGCCCAGAAGTCAGAAGCTCCAACGGTCAGAATCCAACGGTATTGATGACGTGGCAGGGGCACCGGACTGTCCGGTGTGCACCGGACTGTCCGGTGCGCCATCGAACAGAAGCCTCCAGCCAACGGTCAAGTTTGGTGGTTGGGGCTATAAATACCCCAACCACCCCACCATTCATTGCATCCAAGTTTTCCAACTTCCAACCACTTACAAGAGCTAGGCATTCAATTCTAGACACACCAAAAAGATCAAATCCTCTCCAATTCCACTCAAGCCTTTAGTGACTAGCGAGAGAGATTTGCCGTGTTCCTTTGAGCTCTTGCGCTTGGATCGCTTTCTTTCTTTCTCACTTGTTCTTGTGATCAAAACTCAATTGTAACCAAGGCAAGAGGCACCAATTGTGTGGTGGCCCTTGCGGGGAAGTTTTGTTCCCGTTTGATTGAGAAGAAGAAAGCTCACTCGGTCCGAGGGACCGTTTGAGAGAGGGAAGGGTTGAAAGAGACCCGGCCTTTGTGGCCTCCTCAACGGGGAGTAGGTTTGCGAGAACCGAACCTCGGTAAAACAAATCCGCGTGTCACTCTCTTCATTTGCTTGCGATTTGTTTTTGCGCCCTCTCTCGCGGACTCGTTTATATTTCTAACGCTAACCCGGCTTGTAGTTGTGTTTATATTTTTGAGATTTTCAGTTTCGTCCTATTCACCCCCCCTCTAGGCGACTTTCAACAGCGACGAATCCTCTTCTTCCCAAAGAGACGACGACGACGGTGAGAAAAAGAAAGCGGTTAACTCAAACTTTTCTTTTGATTATTCTCGTATTTCGTCTAACTCCAATGCTCATTTACTTTCAATTCCACTTGGGAAACCTCCGCACTTTGATGGAGAGGACTACGGATTTTGGAGTCATAAAATGCGTAGCCATTTGTTCTCTCTTCATCCAAGTATATGGGAGATAGTAGAAAATGGAATGAATATTGATAGTACGTATAATCCCATGTTTATCAATGAACAAATTCACAAAAATGCACAAGCTACCACTGTTCTATTAGCATCCTTGTGCAGGGAAGAATACCATAAGGTGAGCGGCTTGGATAACGCTAAGCAGATTTGGGACACCCTCAAGATCTCGCATAAGGAGAACGACGTCACCATGATCACCAAGATGGAGCTGGTGGAGAGCGAACTGGGAAGGTTCACAATGATCTGGGGGAGGAGCCAACCCAAACGTACAACAGGCTCAAGACCCTGGTCAACAGAATCAGGAGCTATGGAAGCACGAGATGGACGGACTACGACATCGTCCGGCTTATGCTAAGGTCCTTCACTGTCCTTGATCCTCATCTTGTAAACTCTATTCGTGAAAATCCTAGGTACACCAAGATGACGCCCGAGGAAATACTCAGAAAGTTTGTAAGCAGGCGAATGATGATCAAGGAGGCGAGATATGTTGATGAGGCGTTGAATGGCCCAATGCCGATCCACGAGCCTCAAACCGTTGCTCTCAAAGCAACAAGTAGCAGGGAGGCGCTACCTAGCAAGGTGGCGCAAGTTGAGGCAGCTGGGCTTAATGAGGAAGAAATGGCCCTCATCATCAAGCGCTTCAAGACGGCGCTAAAGGGTCGCAAGGAGCATCCCAACAAGAGCAAGATGAAGGGAAAGCGCTCCTGCTTCAAGTGTGGTAAGTATGGTCATTTTATAGCAAATTGTCCCGACAATACTAATGACCAGGAACAAGAGAAAAGCGGGAAGAGGGAAAAGAAGAAGACCTACAAGAAGGCGAAGGGCAAGGCGCATCTCGGCAAAGAGTGGGACTCGGATTGTTCTTCGTCCGACTCCGACAACGAAGGACTCACCGCCACGACCTTCAACAAATCGTCGCTCTTCCCCAACGAGTGCCACACTTGTCTAATGGTAAAGGAAAAGAAGGTAAACACTAGAGAAACTCCTAAGTACTCTACTTCTAGTGATGAGGAATCTAGTGATGATGAAATTGATTACACTAGTTTGTTCAAAGGATTAGATAGAGCAAAAGTAGAAAAGATCAATGAATTGATTGATGCTCTAAATGAAAAGAATAGACTTCTAGAAAAGCAAGAGGATCTTTTATATGAAGAGCATGATAAATTTGTAAGTGTGCAAAAGTCTCTTGCTTTAGAAGTCAAAAGGAATGAAATGCTTTCTTGTGAAATATCTACTTGTCATGAGACTGTGGCTAGCTTAAGAAGTATTAATGATGATTTAAATGCTAAGCTCGAAGTAGCAAATAAATCTAGTTTTTGTGTAGAGCATGTTGTGATTTGTAATAGGTGTAAGGATTTTAATGTTGATGCTTGTAATTGCCATTTAATTTCTATTACTAGATTAAATGATGAAGTGGCTAGTCTTAATGCCCAACTTAAGACTAGCAAAAGTGATTTTGATAAACTAAAATTTGCTAGGGATGCCTACAATGTTGGTAGACACCCCTCAATTAATGATGGGCTTGGCTTTAAGAGGGAAGCCAAGAACTTAACAAGCCAAAGGGCTCCCATTTTCACTAAGGAAAAAGGGAAGGCTCCTATGGCTAGTAGTAGTCAAAAGAATCATGCATTTATTTATGATATAAAATTTTCTAGAAATGTTCATTATAATAGGAGTTATAATGCTTTTGACTCACATGCCATGATTGCCTCGAGTTCCAGTTTTAATGGTAGGCCTAGGAGAAATATTGTGTCTCATGCTCCTAGGAAAGTTTGTAATAAACCTACCACTGTTTTTCATACTTGCAACACTACATTTGTTCTTTCATGCAAAAATAAAAAGGTGGTTGCTAAAAGGATGGGGGCCAAATGCAAGGGAGACCAGACTTGCATTTGGGTCCCTAAGGCTATTATTACTAACCTTGTAGGACCCAACAAGAGTTGGGTACCTAAAACCCAAGCCTAATTTGCCTTGCAGGTTTATGCATCCGGGGGCTCAAGCTAGATTATCGATAGCGGATGCACAAACCACATGACGGGGGAGAAGAAGATGTTCACGTCCTACGTCAAGAACAAAGATTCCCAAGACTCAATCATATTCGGTGACGGGAATCAATGCAAGGTTAAAGGACTAGGAAAGATAGCTATTTCATCTGAGCATTCCATTTCTAATGTGTTCTTAGTTGAATCGCTCGGGTATAACTTGTTGTCCATTAGTCAACTTTGTAATATGGGCTACAATTGCTTATTTACCAATGTAGATGTATCTGTCTTTAGAAGGAGTGATGGTTCATTGGCTTTTAAGGGTGTACTAGACGGCAAACTCTATTTAGTTGATTTTTCGAAGGAGGAGGCCGATCTAGATGCATGCTTAATCGCTAAGACTAGCATGGACTGGCTGTGGCATCGCCGTCTAGCACATGTTGGGATGAAAAACCTTCACAAACTTCTAAAGGGAGAACATGTGTTAGGTCTAACAAATGTAACTTTCGAAAAAGATAGACCTTGTGCAGCTTGTCAAGCAGGTAAACAGGTGGGAAGCGCTCATCACAACAAGAATGTGATGACTACATCAAGACCTCTGGAGCTACTACATATGGACCTCTTTGGACTCGTCGCCTACCTTAGCATCGGGGGAAGTAAGTATGGTCTTGTTGTTGATGATGATTTTTCCCGCTTCACTTGGCTATTCTTTTTGCAGGATAAATCAGAAACCCAAGGGACCCTCAAGCGCTTTCTAAGGCGAACTCAAAATGAGTTTGAGCTCAAGGTGAAAAAGATTAGAAGCGACAACGGGTCCGAGTTCAAGAACCTTCAAGTGGAGAAGTTTCTTGAGGAGGAAGGAATCGAGCACGAGTTCTCCGCTCCCTACACACCACAGCAAAACGGTGTGGTAGAAAGGAAGAACAGGACGCTCATAGACATGGCGAGGATGATGCTTGGAGAATTCAAGATGCCCGAACGGTTTTGGTCGGAAGCTGTGAACACAGCTTGCCACGCCATAAACCGGGTCTACCTTCATCGCCTCCTCAAGAAGACGTCGTACGAACTACTAACCAGTAACAAACCCAACGTTTCTTATTTTCGAGTTTTTGGGAGTAAATGCTACATTCTTGTGAAGAAAGGTAGGAATTCAAAATTTGCTCCCAAAGTTGTAGAAGGGTTTTTGTTAGGTTATGACTCAAATACAAAGGTGTATAGAGTCTTCAACAGATCATCGGGTTTGGTTGAAGTCTCTAGCGACGTTGTATTTGATGAAACTAATGGCTCTCCGAGAGAGCAAGTTGATCTTGATGATATAGATGAAGACGATGTTCCAACGGACGCAATTCATACCATGGCGATTGGAGATGTGCGACCACAGGAACACCAAGTGCAAGATCAACCTTCTTCCTCAACAATGGTGCACCCCCCAACTCAAGATGATGAACAGGTTCCTCAAGAGGAGGTATGTGATCAAGGGGGAGCACAAGAAGACCAAGTTGAGGAGGAAGAAGTACCACGGGCCCCTCCAACTCAAGTTCGAGCGACGATTCAAAGGAATCATCCCGTCGACCAGATTTTGGGTGACATAAGCAAGGGAGTAACCACTCGCTCTAGATTAGCTAATTTTTGTGAGCATTACTCTTTCGTCTCTTCTATTGAGCCTTTCAGGGTAGAGGAGGCCTTGCTAGATCCGGACTAGGTGTTGGTCATGCAGGAAGAGCTCAACAACTTCAAGCGAAATGAAGTTTGGACCCTGGTGCCACGTCCCAAGCAAAACGTTGTGGGAACCAAGTGGGTGTTCCGCAACAAACAGGACGAGCACGGGGTGGTGACAAGGAACAAGGCTCGACTTGTGGCAAAAGGTTATGCCCAAGTCGCAGGTTTGGACTTTGAGGAGACATTTGCTCCTGTGGCTAGGCTAGAGTCGATTCGCATTTTGTTAGCCTATGCCGCTCACCATTCTTTCAGGTTGTTCCAAATGGACGTGAAGAGCGCTTTTCTCAACAGGCCAATCAAGGAGGAGGTGTACGTGGAGCAACCCCCTGGCTTTGAGGATGAACGGTACCCCGACCACGTGTGTAAGCTCTCTAAGACGCTCTATGGACTTAAGCAATCCCCAAGAGCATGGTATGAATGCCTTAGAGACTTTTTAATTGCTAATGCTTTCAAGGTTGGGAAAGCCGATCCAACTCTTTTTACTAAGACTTGTGATGGTGATCTATTTGTGTGCCAAATTTATGTCGATGACATAATATTTGGTTCCACTAACCAAAAGTCTTGTGAAGAGTTTAGCAGGGTGATGACTCAGAAATTCGAGATGTCGATGATGGGCGAGTTGAACTACTTCCTTGGGTTCCAAGTGAAGCAACTCAAGGACGGCACCTTCATCTCTCAAACAAAGTACACGCAAGACTTGTTCAAGCGGTTTGGGATGAAGGACGCCAAGCCCGCAAAAACTCCAATGGGAACTGACGGACATGTCGACCTCAACAAAGGAGGTAAGTCCATTGATCAAAAGGCATACAGGTCTATGATAGGGTCTTTACTTTATTTATGTGCCAGTAGACTGGATATTATGCTTAGCATATGCATGTATGCTAGATTTCAATCCGACCCAAGGGAGTGTCACCTTGTGGCCGTTAAGCGAATTCTTAGATATTTAGTTGCTACGCCTTGCTTCGGGATCTGGTATCCAAAGGGGTCTAGCTTTGACTTAATTGGATATTCAGACTCCGATTATGCTTGATGTAAAGTCGATAGGAAGAGTACATCAGGGATGTGCCAATTCCTAGGAAGGTCCCTGGTGTCTTGGAGTTCTAAGAAACAAGCCTCTGTTGCCCTATACACCGCTGAGGCCGAGTACGTTGCCGCAGGACAGTGTTGCGCGCAACTACTTTGGATGAGGCAAACCCTCCGGGACTTTGGCTACAATCTGAGCAAAGTCCCACTCCTATGTGACAATGAGTGTGCTATCCGCATGGCGGACAATCCTGTTGAACACAGCCGCACAAAGCACATAGACATCTGGCATCACTTTTTGAGAGACCACCAGCAAAAGGGAGATATCGAAGTGTTTTATGTTAGCACCGAGAACCAGCTAGCCGATATCTTTACCAAGCCTTTAGATGAGAAGACCTTTTGCAGGCTGCATAGTGAGCTAAATGTCTTAGATTCGCGGAACTTGGATTGATCTATAGCATACATATGTTTTATGCCTTTGATCATGTTCCTTTATGCATTTTATTGCTTATTTACGGTGCTCAAGTTGTGCAAGGGATCCCCAGACCTCACAAGTCCATGTGTGAATGATGCACATATTTAGGGGGAGAAATGCCACAACTTGATCCCTTGAGACTAACCATGTGCTTGAGTGTTCTTAATTTAGTCTCAAAGGAGGATTGAAAGGGAAAAGGTGAACTTGGACCATGCAAGACTTCCACTGCACTCCGATGAGAGGGTAATTTACTCCAAGTTCATCTCCATGCCCTTATTGCCTTTTTACTCTTAATTAAAGATTTTGGTGAGGCAATAGGGTTTTTGGGCCAATAATGATCCCGTTTTGGTGCTTAATGCCAAAGGGGAAGAAATTAAGGCCAAAGCAAATGGATCAGCTACCACTTGAGATTTTTGAAAATAGTAGAGTTAGAGCTTTTGTTTTGTCAAAATACTCTTGTTGTCTCTTATTGTCAAAAGTTGGTCTCTTGTGGGGAGAATGTTTGATTATGGGAAAAAGGGGAGTTTTTGAATCGTTGATCAATTTCTTTTGGAATACCTCTCTCTATGCCTCAACAAGTGAATTTGACTTAGAGATAGGAAATTGAGTTTGATTTTGAAAACAAACCAAGTGGTGGTAAAGAATGATCCAAATATGCTAAATTTGAATCAAAAACAAATTTTTGTTCTCATTTGCATTGATGTTGCACTTCTTTTAGTTGCTTTTTGTTGTGTTGGCATAAATCACCAAAAAGGGGGAGATTGAAAGGGAAATGTGCCCTTGAGCCATTTCTATAAGATTTTGGTGATTAAGTGCTCCACACAAATGCTTTGAGTGATATTTGTGCCAAAGACTCAAGAAGTGCAAATCAAGATTAAAGGTATTTTTCTAGACTTAGTACATTGTTTTGAAGACTAATGTATTATGTCTAAGTGCTAGAAACAGGAGAAATCGTTTTGGAGAAAAGTTGGCTATGTACAGCCAAAATGCTGCTCGGTCTGGGTGCACCGGACTGTCCGGTGGTGCACCGGATAGTGTCCGGTGTGCCAGAACCAGTCCCGATGAACAGCCTTCTCTCGGGTCTCGACGGCGGCGTACGGCTATAAATCACCGGACTGTCCGGTGGTGCACCGGACTGTCCGGTGAGTCGTCTGCGGCGAAGTCGCCGCTCTCGGGAAACAGTCAACAGCGTACGGCTAAAAATCACCAGACTATCCGGTGGTGCACCGGACTGTCCGGTGAGCCAACGGTCGACTGCGCCAACGGTCGGCCGCGCAATCCGCGCGTGACGCGTGGGCGAGCCAACGATCAGATGGGGGCACCGGACTGTCCGGTGCGCCAACGGCTCCAAATCTTCAACGGTCGGCTGCGCCAATTTAGGAAAGCAATCTGCACCGGACAGTGAACAGTGGATGTCCGGTGGTGCACCGGACTGTCCGGTGCACCACCCGACAGAAGGCAAGAATTGCCTTCCCAGATTGCTTCCAACGGCTCCTAGCTGCCTTGGGGCTATAAAAGGGACCTCTAGGCGCATGGAGGAGTACGCCAAGCATTCTTTGATCATCTCTAAGCACCAAGACTTTATTCTAGCGCATTCGATTCGTTGTGATAGCAATTTGAGCTCATCTTGAGTTGAGAACTCCGTGTGTGAACTTAGAGCTTAAATTGTGACTAGTGTGCGTGTTCGTCTCTTGCTTTGAGTCTTGTGTGTGTTGCTTTTCCCTCCCTTACATCTGTGCTTCTTTGTGATCTTCAAATTGTAAGGGTAAGAGGCACCAAGTTGTGGAGATTCCTCGCAAACGGGATATAGTGAAAGAAAGATAAACACCGTGGTATTCAAGTTGATCATTGGATCACTTGAAAGATGAGTACAACTCTCGTCCATTGGTACGCCACAACATGGAGGTAGACAAGTGTTGTACTTGTCGAACCACGGGATAACTCGCGTGTCTCTTGTGATTGCTTTTCGTGTGACTGTTGTGATTCGCAAGAGCTCGCTTTATAGTCACTTGGTATTATTTCTCTAACACTTAACCAAGTTTTGTGGCTATAAGTTTTAAGTTTTTACAGGATCACCTATTCACCCCCCTCTAGGTGCTCTCACAACCTATCTGTAGGTAACGACCCATTAATAGAGGCTTTGATGGTTTTCATGACCTATCTATGGTTAATGGTTGACTAGTACGGAAGGTAAATAGACCTATGTGCTCCGCGTGTGACACATGGCGACCATTGAAACTGATAGTTTATAGTAGTAGAGATTACACGTACATCATAAGGTAGAGAATTTTACATGCTTCCATATAAGTAAAGTAATATATATATATATATATATATATATATATATATATATATATATATATATATATATATATGTATATATATATATATATGCTAATGTTATTTGTCAAACTTCACGTGGACCAGTCTCAGTCTCACCCCTCGCGTCACCCGTCCCAGCATGCATCTAGCTCCGTGCGCCCATTGACCCACGAGCGTGCCCTCTAACAATTCCATTTAACAATTAGTGAACGTTTCGTTGGTAATTATTGAATGTTTTGTTTGTAGTTACTGAACGTTTCGTTGGCAATTACCGAACATTTCTTCATTGCTTAAGTAATAAATTATTGAATATTTCATCAGTAATTATTCTTTTCGCACTAATAATTACTGTGATTACTGGTAACGATGCTATAAATGAATTACCTTGAAGTTGATCTTGACCCCACCGGATTCTTCATTTCCTAAATTTTGCATAATGTCGTATAAACACATGAGAACCATACAGGATTGAGAGACACAGCTAGCTAGAATGTTGTATAATAAATGGATAAAAAAAAGATCACGCCTTGCAACTTACTCTTTATAATTTCGTGTGCAAGTACAGGTACTATCACTCCACTGTACGAGCATCCAGCTACGTAGAAAGGATTCGACAGAAATTCTGCGTATTCAGCGAACCACTGGACCAAGAACCACGCACGTCATGAGAACAGGAGAAATTTCGCTGTGTTTACAATATATACTGTGTTCATCATAAACCATTCTAACCTTTGACAGAAAGTCATACAGGTCCGCTACCCTGCTTGTGTCATCTGTCGTGTAGTCATCTTCATGATCAGCGTACGAGTAGCCCACACCTGCTGGCGAGTCGACCAAGAGGAGGCTAGCCATCTGTTGAACACAAAAGAGATACAGAAGCCTTCGGACATTGAAGAGATACCAGCTTGGATTGGTGGTCGGCGGCCTTGTTTCAGAACTGAAAGGCAATTCTACACTGAATTTTATGTACCTTTGTCCATGAGTAAGGGTTCAGGGCTACTCGTGGACCGTCGTTGATATGAACTTGGGAGCCCTCCATTCGAAAAGGTCCTGTAAAAAAAGATCGTTTGCACATACTGAGTAAGAGAAGGGCCTATAACATTTTTTTTTCTATGACAAGATCAGACCAGAAAACTAACTGAGCAAATACCATCACACGACAGCACATACTTACCAAATGAATGCAGAAATGCACTAAACCCTGAACATGCTGGACCACCATTTATCCAGATGACCACAGGATCCAAGCTTGGGTTCCTTTCAGAGACGGCAAGGTAGTAGTACAGGTGTCTCTTTCGTTGCTCATGTCGACCAACTGTTACGTACCTGCGCACTCGAAATGTACGCAATACTGACGAGATTATGTGTATGCAATGCAACTGAAAGTACTGAACCCGGCACAAAAAGTTCGAATTTTTTTCCATAGATAGACGATGTCAGATCATACCCGGAGTAGTGCTTGGAGGGGAGTTTGCCCGTGAACCCAGGGAACTCCGCGACCTCCGCGCCCGGGGGCGCCGCGCGCCCCGGAGGCACGGACAGGCACAGCAGGACCGCCGCCGCCACGAGCAGCAGCCGGCCGCCGGCCGCCGCGGAGGCCAGGGTCCTCTGGCGAGGCATGGCGAGGCTGGCTGGCTAGATTATCGCCGGTCGGACACTCCCTCGATCGCCAAGAGGAATCAGGAGGACATGGACGAGCGAGCTCCCCTCTCTGTGTTTACGACGGCGACAGGCTTGTGATGAGTGGCGACGAAGAGAAGGGGAAAGAAAGGCGGAGAGATACAGCTGGCCGGTGGAAGGGGTAGGCGAAATGGACGCGTGCGCGGTGCACGTCACGCCGGCGGGCTAGCTGGATGCAGTAACGGCCGCGAAACAGTTGGCGTGAGGCTTGCCGTGCAGGCGAGTAGAGTAGAGTGACGCTGGGCGCGCAGCCGGACGTGCGGATGGTGTGTCACTAGTTTGACTGACCCGAATGGGTGACCCAAGTGCCCGGCCCATCTCGTGTTAGTTTACTCGTTATAAGAGCTCCCTTTACTTTGTGTTTATTTGGGCCCAAACAAATCCAGCCCAACTAAAGCGGTGGCGTGGAGTCCAAGAACAGAGAGATAAATCATGAATGCAAGTGTTAGTCGACGATTTCATCGACAGCAAGTCAACTATGATACTTGATCAGTCCCGTCTCGACAAAAAAAATGTTTATAAGCTGGAGTTTACGTGCACTAGAACATTAGGCGCACGTCTGTTACATATGGTCAAATATAGTTTTAAGACTGCCAACTCAGGAAATGTTATAGGTTCAAGCAACATAGACACCATGTTGATACAAGCAAAATTTCAATACAGAATGGTATGAGAAGCCAGTGCACACCCAATACTTCACATATGATATGACAATGAAACAAGCTGCCAGCTAGTCCTTAAGGTGAAATCTAGAGGATCTTTTTTCCTAGGAACAGTTGCATTATATTAGAAGGGCAGGTGTCTAAAGACTTCAACAGAGTACCACCAACTTGTCCATTAAGGGTGTTGAGCCTAGAAGTAGGGCTGGAAACGAGCCGAGCCAGGCTCGGCTCGGTCACTTCGCGAGCTTAGTAATGAGGTTCGGCTCGGCTCGATATAGGCTCGCGAGCCTGTATACTCAAGTACTCAACAACAGTAATTATAGCCATTAGCTCAAATTTGAAGCACAATATGTTCCATATTGTCGGGGACCATAATTAGGGGTACCATCAAGACTCCTAAATCTCAGCTGGTAACCCCCATCAGCACAAAGCTGCAAAGGCCTGATGGCTGCGATTAAGTCAAGGATCGATCCATTTGAGGGACGCGATCACGCCTCGCCCGAGCCCAGCCTCGGGCAAGGGCAGCCGACCCCGGAGGATCTACGTCTCGCCCGAGGACCCCCTCCAGCAACGGACACACCTTCGGCTCACCCGAGGCCCAGTCTTCACCAAGAAGCAACCTTGGCCAAATCGCCACGCCAACCGACCAAATCGCAGGGGCATTTAATGCAAAGTTGGTCTGACACCTTTATCCTGACGTACGCCCTCCAGTCGACAGAGCCGAAGTGACCGCAGTCACTTCGCCGCTCCACTGACCGGTCTGACAAGAGGACAGCGCCGCCTGCGCCGCTCCGACTGCTGAGCCACTCGACAGAGTGAGGCTGACAGCAGCCAAGTCCGGCCCTAGGCGCCATGGGAAACTCCGCTCCGCCCGACCCCAGGGCTCGGACTCGGGCTCAGCCCCGGAAGACGACGAACTCCGCTTCGCCCGACCCCAGGGCTCGGACTCGGGCTCAGCCCCGGAAGACGACGAACTCCGCTCCGCCCGACCCCAGGGCTCGGACTCGGGCTCAGCCCCGAAGGACGACGAACTCCGCTCCGCCCGACCCCAGGGCTCGGACTCAGGCTCAGCCCCAGAAGACGACGAACTCCGCTCCGCCCGACCCTAGGGCTCGGACTCGGGCTCAGCCCCGAAAGACGACGAACTCCGCTTCGCCCGACCCCAGGGCTCGGACTCGGGCTCAGCCCCGAAGGACGACGAACTCCGCTTCGCCCGACCCCAGGGCTCGGACTCAGCCCTGGCCTCAGCCGACGGTCTCCGCCTTGTCCGACCCAGGGGCTCGGACTCGACCTCGACCTTGGAAGACAGACTCGACCTCGACCTCGGAGGAGCCTCCACCTCGCCCAACCTAGGGCACGGACCGACCACGTCGACAGGAGGCGCCATCATTACCCTACCCCGAGCTGACTCAGGCTACGGGGAACAAGACCGGCGTCCCATCTGGCTCGCTCCACTATACGAGTAATGATGGCGCCCCGCATGCCCTGTGACGACGGCGGCTCTCAGCCCCCTTACGGAAGCAAGAGGACGTCAGCAAGGACTCGACAACCCCGACAGCTGTCCTTCCGCCAGGCTCCAGCGCTCCTCCGACGGCCACGACACCACACGAACTGGGTGCCAAAACCTCTCCGGCTGCCACGATGGCATGTACTTAGGGCGCTAGCTCTCCTCCGCTAGACACGTTAGCACACTGCTACAGCCCCATTGTACACCTGGATCCTCTCCTTACGCCTATAAAAGGGAGGTCCAGGGCCCTCTTACAGAGGGTTGGCCGCGCGGGGAAGGACGGGACGGCGCTCGCGCAAGGCCGCTCGCTCCCTCCCGCATAGACGCTTGTAACCCCCTACTGCAAGCGCACCCGACCTGGGCGCGGGGCTAACACGAAGGCCGCGGGTTCAACCTCCCACGCCTGTCTCCCTCCGGCTGCTCTCCCCCCTTCGCGTTCCGCCTCGCGCCGACCCAAAAGGTACCGACCGATTCCCATCTCGCACCTTTTGGATTCGGCCTCGACCCGCCAAGCAACTCCGCTTCGGTGGACATTCTCATAGAGGCGAGTCCAAACCCTCTGGGGTATCGTGTGCGGTCACCCTGTGACCGGCTGACGACCGTCTTGACCTACGGGCCCTCGAGGTCCGAGGAAGATGGCGAGCCCGACCTCTGTTGGGATTTCTCCGGACTTGGTAACCCCAGTGCCGTGCGGGACTTCATGACCGCATGCGACTACTGCCTTTCCGACTGTTCCGACGGTAGCCGCAGCCTCGGCGACGAGGACTGCGGTCCAAGTCGCGAATGTTTCCACGTCGATCTAGGGGGTCCCGGCGAAGGCAACCATCTTGGTATACCAGAGAACGGTGATCCCCCTAGGCCCGTGCCTCGCGTTGACATCCTTCGGGAGCTAGCTGTGGTCCCCGTCCCGGCGGGGGGTCATGACCCACAGCTCGAGCAAATCCGCGAGATGCAGGCCAGGCTCGACGAGGGAGCAGGAACGCTTGAGCCGATCCGCCGGGACATCGGGCAGGAATGGGCGGGCCAACCTCCGGTCGGAGAAGCGCGTCATCTCCCCCAGGGCATCCAGCACCGCATCGCCGACGACGTCAGGGTAAGGCCGCCACCGGTTTCCAGTGGAGTCGACCAGAACCTCGCTGCAGCGGCAATGCTTCTCTGCGCGATGCCGGAGCCATCAACCACCGAGGGGCGGCGTATCCAGGGAGAGCTCAAGAATCTCCTGGAGGACGCCGCGGTCCGACGGGCCGAAAGCTCCGCCTCCCGAAGGCAGGGGTACCCCTCAGAACATCGCGCCGCGACTTCCCGATTCATGCGGGAAGCCTCGGTCCACACCGGGCGCACGCGCAACACAGCGCCTGCGGCCCCGGGTCGCCTCGGCAACGAGCACCATCACCGCAGCCGTCGGGCCCACCTCGACGAGAGGGTGCGCCGAGGCTACCACCCCAGGCGTGGGGGACGCTACGATAGCGGGGAGGATCGGAGTCCTTCGCCCGAACCACCCGGTCCGCAGGCTTTCAGCCGCGCCATACGACGGGCGCCGTTCCCGACCCGGTTCCGAACCCCGACTACTGTCACAAAGTACTCGGGGGAGACGAGACCGGAACTGTGGCTCGCGGACTATCGGCTGGCCTGCCAACTGGGTGGAACGGACGATGATAATCTCATCATCCGCAACCTCCCCCTGTTCCTCTCCGACACCGCTCGAGCCTGGCTGGAGCACCTGCCTCCGGGGTAGATCTCCAACTGGGACGACCTGGTCCAAGCCTTCGCTGGCAATTTACAAGGCACATACGTGCGCCCTGGAAACTCCTGGGATCTCCGAAGCTGTCGCCAGCAGCCGGGAGAGTCTCTCCGGGACTACATCTGGCGATTCTCGAAGCAGCGATAAGTAACTCGCGCTCGGATAAGTGATTCCGCGGACCGAACAAGTCTTCACGCTCGAAAGCTCCTCTGCCGGAACGATTTTTCGGGCCTTCTCGACTACGTCGGTGACAGAACCCTATGGACGAGTAAGAGTGCGCGTAAGCGGCAAGGCCGACCGAGCCGAGGGATTCCTACGCCTCCGGGATACGGATACCTCACTCATCACCTTCCGTAAAAAGCAACTCTCGCCCGCACAAACAATTCTGTTACCGACAAATAAGTCCGGATACTCGAAACAAGAGGAAAAGGGACACAGCTTCACAACACGACGACAGTGTGTTTGGGCCTCGGCGGCCGCAGAAAACATACACACACTACAAGACAACCCGATCCTGCAGGCTCGGACGTCGACAGTTGAAGGGGGCAGCAGCACCCTCGACGTCAACTACACCTTCGGCGGGGTCTGACCTAGCCTCGGACGGTGACGCGGTTGGAGGATCTCCACCCCGAAGGACGACAGCAGCACCACGCCCGGACCAGCGCCGGCGGGGTCTTTCTCAGGAATCCGGCTCGAGCAGACGGCTCGGCCGGCCACCCCGAAGCCTCAACCAGCCGTTCCCCGAAGACATCAGCCCGGCTTGTGGCCTCGGCAGCTCAACTCCGACGTCGGTCCCGCCAGTGGACGACCCGGCCACGCTCCGGCCGACCAAATCTTCTTTTCGAGCCAACTCTGCCTCTGTCCGTGCTGACACCGCTACCTCCGGCTTCGGCTCATCGAAGAGCGGCCGAGGGTTCCTTTAACTAAGCAGGAGAAGCCTCGGACAGCAAGGTCGAACGAGCCGAGGGACTCCTACGCCTCCGGGATACGGATACCTCACTCGTCACCTTTGCACGAGGCGACTCATGCTCGGTGAAGCGGTTCAGATAGTCGACAGGCGAGTCTTAGTGCTCGAAATGAAGAAAAAACACGGCCCCATGCCGAAAATACATACATGTTCAGGCCCCGACAGCCGCAATGAACAAGACATCGGCACTCAAAGTGCCATTACAAACGGAACTCTGGTTCCACCTCCGCAGGTACGAACAACCCCACACGATTGGGGGGCCTGCGGAGCAACAGAAGGCCGACGGGTGGCTCGTCGTCGCCCGCTCCGGCAGTAGCGACAATGACCCCCGCTCCGGGTGGCCGAACTGCAGCAGCAATGGCCTCAGGGCGGACGCCGCTGCAACCTTGCCCTCGCCCACGCCGACGCTCGAGGGGCGAGGACAAGTACAAAGAGTCGGAGGCCCGAAGCGTGGATGGTGGCGGTGATCCCGTCGGCGACGAGGACTTCTCGAGCCGCATCCACCTCGGCACCGATGACCGGAGCCGTCAGCCCATCGGCAGATCCCCACTTGGATCCTCCCGGACGAGCGGGGCACCGACCTCCACGCGGAGGCACCGTACCGGTGCAAAGGCAGGACAGCCCCAGAACACGAACGCCGCCCTAGCGGTGCGCGACGTCTTGGGCGGTCCACCCGTGCGCACGGCGCGACAACCGCCCTTGTGGCGGGAGGGGGCACCGGGAGCCAAGCCGGCGAGCCCAACGTGCTGAAGCTGGCGACGCCCACCGTCGACCAGCCCCGCGTTGTCGAAGTCCGCCCCTCTCGCAGGGCCAGTGAGTGCCCTCTCCCTTGAATGCTGAAGGAGAGGCTGACCCACGAACCCGCGCGGGAGGTAGAGCTCTGGCTCAGCCCGGCCTCCGCCCCAGCAAGGATGATGAACATCCTTGAAGCTGAGGGCGGGACCAAGATCGCAGCCCGGCTTGCTTCTCCCCACCCAGGGGCTGGTGGTCACCGTCTTGGGCGACCACCGGCGAGGGGATGCAGCCGGGCTGCATGATGAAAATCCTTGAAGCCAAACGATGGCTGAAAGGTACCAACTTCCACGAAGTTGCGTTCCTCCAACGGCAAGGCGGAAGGATTGCGGGTGTTCCCCATCCGGGGGCTCGGAAGGTGGAAAGACACGGTGCATAAGGGAGCGCGAAGACATGGTCGCCTTTCAAGGAGGTCACCCTCCTTTTAAAGGCGACTCTCCCTACTTGCGTCCCCAGCCGTCGTGGGCTGAGTCTTCTCCAACACGCTCCAAGGTCCTCCCCCTACGGCGCGGGGGCTGGGGCCCACGCGTCATGCAAACTGGCCCAGGGCAAAAGAAGCCAAACCGCCGCGCGCGGTGCATGCAACCGCCCGGCGGTTAGAAGCATTCCTCCACTTTCGCCCAGACCAGCGGGTGAAAGGGTGGACAGCCATGCAGGCGGCATGCAACCGCGCCAAGTGGGCGTGCCCCTCCGACTTCCAACACACCCAGCATGGAGGCCCAGGCCCACACGTCATGCAACCGGCGCGCCGGTTGCTACGTGCGAGCAACTACACCGCCCCTCACGCCACTACCGCGCCTCCTCGACTGTGGAACCAGTACCGCGACTCGAGGCAACCCTGCATATGACCCAGCAGTGCCAGCCGGGCGCGACGGTCAATGCGGCCACGAATGGGCTGGCAGTAATGGCGGTGGCAGGCGGGCAGGAGCAGCGGTCACGTCGTCAGCCAAGCTTACGTCCCATCCAGGGGCAGCAAGAGAACCCTCTCTCACGACGTGAAGACGATGCGCCCATGTTCCATTCCTCGAACGGCTCGCACACGCGCAACGGCCGCCTCACGAACCACTCGCCACGTCGCATTAACTCCGCGGCAGGACTAGCGACACCTTTGGCAGGAGAAGCAAGCGACGCTTCGCCTTCGCCATAATGACCACGTCAGAAAAGGTACGCCACGTCATTTCAATTTCGTGTCCTTTTCCTTTTCCTCTTTCTCTCTCTTACAACAGGGACCGGGAAAGGGGGATACCCCGAAAGGGATCCTTCTCCGTGAAGGAAACGGGCCCCGAGCCCCCCTACTGATCAGAGGTTCGAAGGCTGGCCCCTCGGAAGGGTTCAACAGCCGCCTCAGAGCGCTCGGGCTCCACGCCCACTACTAGTCAGAGGTTCGAGGACCGGCCCCTCGGAAGGGTTCAACGGCCGCCTCAGGCCACTCGGGCTCCGTGCCCACTACTGATCAGGGGTTCGTAGGCTGGCCCACGAAGGGTTCACAGCCGCCTCAGACGCAGAGCGAGGGATGACCCCGGGTACGTTCGATACATAACCGAGGCTCGGGCTACGCTCCCGAGGTACCCTAGGACATTTCCGAGACCAGCGGGAACGATCTTGTAACGGAATCCCATCAGAGGGAGTCATCGAGCCCTCGGACCCCATCAAAAGGGGACCGGGTCCGGCAGATCCCCCGCAGGTACTTTTGGAGCGCGCCTCCGGGCCTCTAGCCGACCCCTAACAAATGGGGCACGGGCGTCCACTCAGATTACCCACCAGCAGCTCACCGGAGACACCATGTTCGGCGCCCTCCAAGGGCAACATGGCGCTTTCCCCCCCTCCTCCTTGTGGAAAGGCGACGCAGGGGCGTATGTAAAAAAGTCGAGTCTGTCCTTGACCGTCCTCTCGCCCTGTGCAGAGGCTCGGGGGCTGCTCTCGCAAACCCGGCTCCGGCCAAACCGTTGACAGTGTCAACATACCAGCCCGAGAACTTGGGACCCGACCGTGCACCCGGGCTACGGCCAGCTCGCATGAGGGAACAACCAGACCAGCCGAAGTGTTGCGAAACGCACTAAGACCTCGAAGGAGTCAAACTACTCCTCCGAGGCCTCGGGGGCTACACCCGGCGGGTGCGCTCGCGCGCACCCACCGGAACAAAATGCAACCAAAAAAGGCTGGTCCCCTTGCAAAAAAGTGCGGCAAAAGCCTCCAAGCGAGTATTAACACTCCCTTCGAGGCTCGGGGGCTACTGTCGGGGACCATAATTAGGGGTACCCTCAAGACTCCTAAATCTCAGCTGGTAACCCCCATCAGCACAAAGCTGCAAAGGCCTGATGGGTGCGATTAAGTCAAGGATCGGTCCATTTGAGGGATGCGATCACGCCTCGCCCGAGCCCAGCCTCGGGCAAGGGCAGCCGACCCCGGAGGATCTACGTCTCGCCCGAGGACCCCCTCCAGCAACGGACACACCTTCGGCTCGCCCGAGGCCCAGTCTTCACCAAGAAGCAACCTTGGCCAAATCGCCACGCCAACCAACCAAATCGTAGGGGCATTTAATGCAAAGGTGGCCTGACACCTTTATCCTGACGCACGCCCTCCAGTCGACAGAGCCGAAGTGACCGCAGTCACTTCGCCGCTCCACTGACCGGTCGGACAAGAGGACAGCGCCGCCTGCGCCGCTCCGACTACTGAGCCACTCGACAGAGTGAGGCTGACAGCAGCCAAGTCCGGCCCTAGGCGCCATGGGAAACTCCGCTCCGCCCGACCCCAGGGCTCGGACTCGGGCTCAGCCCCGGAAGACGACAAACTCCGCTTCGCCCGACCCTAGGGCTCGGACTCGGGCTCAGCCCCGGAAGACGACGAACTCTGCTCCGCCCGACCCCAGGGCTCGGACTCGGGCTCAGCCCCGGAAGACGACGAACTCCGCTTCGCCCGACCCCAGGGCTCGGACTCGGGCTTAGCCCCGAAGGACGACGAACTCCGCTCCGCCCGACCCCAGGGCTCGGACTCGGGCTCAGCCCCGGAAGACGACGAACTCCGCTTCGCCCGACCCCAGGGCTCGGACTCGGGCTCAGCCCCGGAAGACGACGAACTCCGCTTCGCCCGACCCTAGGGCTCGGACTCGGGCTTAGCCCCGAAGGACGACGAACTCCGCTTCGCCCGACCCCAGGTCTCGGACTCAGCCCTGGCCTTAGCCGACGGTCTCCACCTTGTCCGACCCGGGGGCTCGGACTCGACCTCGACCTTGGAAGACAGACTCGACCTCGGAGGAGCCTCCACCTCGCCCAACCTAGGGCATGGACCGACCACGTCGACAGGAGGCGCCATCATTACCCTACCCCGAGCTGACTCAGGCTACGGGGAACAAGACCGACGTCGCATCTGGCTCGCTCCACTATACGAGTAATGATGGCGCCCCGCATGCCCTGTGACGACGGCGACTCTCAGCCCCCTTACGGAAGAAAGAGGACGTCAGCAAGGACTCGACAGCCCTGACAGCTGTCCTTCTGCCAGGCTCCAGCGCTCCTCCGACGGCCACGACACCACACGAACTGGGTGCCAAAACCTCTCCGGCTGCCACGATGGCATGTACTTAGGGCGCTAGCTCTCCTCCGCTAGACACGTTAGCACACTGCTACACCCCCATTGTACACCTGGATCCTCTCCTTACGCCTATAAAAGGGAGGTCCAGGGCCCTCTTACAGAGGGTTGGCCGCGCGGGGAAGGACGGGACGGCGCTCGCGCAAGGCCGCTCGCTCCCTCCCGCGTGGACGCTTGTAACCCCCTACTGCAAGCGCATCCGACCTGGGCGCGGGGCTAACACGAAGGCCGCGGGTTCCACCTCCCACGCCTGTCTCCCTCCGGCTGCTCTCCCCCCTTCGCGTTCCGCCTCGCGCCGACCCATCTGGGCTGGGGCACGCGGCGACAATTTACTCGTCGGTCCAGGGACCCCCGGGTTTCGAAACGCCAACACATATAATAAAAAATTATGTCCTTGCACTCTAGTTAATTGTGAGTTGTGACCAAAATAACACACTGGTCACTGGATCTAAATGACTGGACACTAGTAAACAAATTGACAACTGACAAGTGATAGCTGCAGTAGTTTGGGCCGAGCCTCGAGCCGGCTCACGAGCCTCACCGAACCGACTCGGCTCGGCTCGGCTCGTTAGTGTAGCGAGTCATAGAATTAGGCTCGGCTCGGGCTCGTTTAGGCTCGCGAGCCTCACCGAGCCAAGCCGAGCCTGATCGAGCCCGAGCCAGCTTGCGAGCCTCGAGCTTTTTTCCAGCCCTACCTAGAAGCCACAAAAGCATCAGGAGCTCCAAACCCTATCAATACTTTTTTCCTAAAATAAAGCATTAGAAATCTTATCTAGCATTATAACAGATGATAAGCTGCAGGAGGAAGAATTGTTATCACCATATCAAATTTGTTAGAACTAGACCGCTTCTCATCACCAGCATGAAGCTCATATACACTCCACGAAAGCATTTTCAATGTGTTTCTCAACTTTCTTGAAACCTGGTTGCTTACATCCTCCAAGGATGGAACAAAAGTGTCCAACTTAGAAGAGTTGCCATGACCACTAAATTACGATAAACAAGCCGAGTAAGAGCTTAATAAACAATGAAAAGATTGAATCTAAAGTTCTGCAATCAGATCATTACCATAGAAGTGAAGATGGTGCAAGATTTGAGGCTGTTGTAGCATCAACAAACTTAGAAAGCTCAACTGTCCACATTTAGAGAGAGCGATTGGGACCAAGTGTTTGATGAGGCTAAGCAATATTGTGAGCAAAAAAATATTTTGGTGCCAAATATGATGGATGGCATGCCAGTTAGAGGCCGTGCAAAGTGTCGAAATGAAACTACTACTTTCCTTCATCATTATCATGCTAGAATTTTCTTTATGGTTCTTGATAAAAAATATGTGTTGATATGGATCAATGATTTAGATAATCAACTATAGAGATATTGACATGATTTCATGTCTTGATCCAAAGAATAACTTCTACAAGTTTTATACAAATAGTCTTGTTCGGATTGCTCAAATGTATAATGTTGATTTCTCTACTAATGAGATTGCATAAATTAGACATAACTTGAGACTTATATTCTTCATATGAGAAGGCATGCAACATTCTCTATATGCACAAATATTGCTAGTTTGACTTTTAAGATGGTTGAGACAGAGAAGCATATGGTTTTTCCATTGGTTTATAGACTCATTGAATTGGCATAAATATTGTCGGTATCCACAACATCTTTTGAAAGGGAAATTTCAACGATGAACATTATCACATCAAGTCTATAATTGTTAGTATTATCTATTCTCTCGGAATTACTAGTCTATAATTGATTTGAGACTTGAAGTGAGGTTTAGAAGTTTATAACGGTGTCTAGGCTTCGAGTTCGGCCTGGCTCCGCTACTGACCCAGCATGATGGAGTTTGTGTTTTCTTTATTGTAAAAAAACCATGTTCGGCTTTTAGAAAAATGTTTGGTTCACTATGAAACAGTATCACATCACATGTTACATGGCATATCTTTTTAATTAGGCACAAATGCTTACATTGTCACAATTATATAGCTTGGAACGTTTTGTTAGTGCCATGTCTCACATGTAAATAGGACTAGATATCGAGCTAGATCGATTTGCCATGTCTCGTTAAGAAAATGAGCCAGAGAACTAGCTCGACACGACTCTCTTCTAAGCTTGAGTTGGATCGTTTAGCTTGCGAGCCACAACAACAAAAACAATATATAAATATATATAGCAACATAATCAGTTGACTTGTTAACAAAATCGAACTGAGATGCTAGCTTAGCTTATAAAAAAAATTGAAGCGGGCCAAGGCGAGTCGAGCCAAGCTTGTAAACTCGTTGTCTTGCCTAACTTTTTCAATTTGCACACTTTGTCTAACTTTTCTGTCTAAGATTAGTTATTCAATTTGGACGACTAACTTTAGTCAAAGTGTGGCACACTTAACCACAAACTAAACATGCCCTTTAATTACTTTGTGCAGTAGCCACGGTTTACCTAATGTTTAGTGCGGCATATGTTTGGGAGGTGAGCTAAACATACTCTTAATTTATATATATACACGACGAATAGCTCGCCATTATTTGATTTGTCCATGCGAACTGTTGGTGTCGTTGGAACGACTGGTCATCCGCTAGCTGCAGTCTCGATACATAAAGGTGATCGCCAACAATTCACGGCAAAGTTTCCTTTTGGGAGTTCGATAAAGTTTATGTAGTAGTATCCCATGTCTCGGCGGAAAGAGGCGCTCAAACTCTCAAGATCCACAGCTCGGTCAATTCTGTTAAGAACCCTTTGCTACTAGTGTAGTCCAAAGGCTTCTTAACTAGAAATAGAATCATAAACACAGGAGACACAAAGATATAGGAGGAACTGTTATTCTCATTCATATATTCAGCTCACTGGTTACAACAAATGGTGGTGTCCTCCTCTATATATAGTGCAGAGTTAGAGTTTCGGCTAGATGGGCCACATGGGCCTTCGGGGCCCCAACTGGTTTCTTAACACTCCCCCTTGGCCCTCTTGCCGCGAGATGCACATGTCCCAAAACTCCACAAAAACCCAATGGGAAAAATTTGGAGAAAGAGTACATGGCTCACGCTTGCTGTATTGCATGATTTGTCTCATTAAAAACCTTACGTGAGAAACTTCTATTGAAAACTCACTTAAGGAAAAAGAGTGCAAATTACCTTTTTCTTCGTTTAATCTAATTAGTTATTTGAACTTCATGCTCAATATTCAATTTAGGAGTATGCAAATTTCTCCCCCTGATAACCACACTTTTAAGTCCTTTATAATTGCTTCAAGTCCATCCTTTCAATGATGGATGCAATGCTTAAATGGAGATCTACAAGATCCTCTTGTGCCTTATTATGCAAGACCCTAGCATGGTTCATCATATGCCTTCTTGATCATACCTTAATGGGATTTTCATACATAGCACATATCCCATCATTACTTATGCAACACAAGCTTCTTTATTTCATAAGTTGGTAGTGGGGATTCTTAATCCACAATGCTTATATCATGGAGTGTTTCTTATTCAAAGTATACATCTTCACAAAATCTTTATGCTAGACTTTGGTTCCCATATGAGTTTGTTATTGTTGACACAAAGGTTTACTTTCTGACTCTAATTCAATTCTGATTTGCCACAAAGGGAATTCATATTCACATTTAGATTCATGTCTTGATCTTCAATTCAAAATTTCTCTACCCTTTGGATGTATTGGAGGACATTCATGATCCATACACAAGGTATTTATTTATACTTAGTGCCATTACCGATCCAACACAATGACACATAGTGTCTACCTTTTGTGTTATCTTCATGGTGTATCGGCATGGTATTTCCTCCCCCTCATCCTTAGGTTCTTATAGGTCTGGGTTCACAAATGACGGACCAATTAATAATATTTTCATAATGCACTTTTCTATATTGAGAACCTTTTTAGTATGATAAGGTATAGGTTTCAAATATTCATTCAAGCATGCCTCAAGCTATATGCTTAAGCTGTGGCATGCTCATACTTCGAGTATGTTTGCATTCTTGCACGATTCTTTCAATACTTGTGGTAACTTTTCGAAGTTACACTATGCTTAATTTTATTTGCCTTTCTTAGGTTATGGTCAATGACACTTCCATGTGCCTATAAATATATAAAGTCCAAATCAAGATCTTTCCTTTATTTAATCATCCTCTTATTCAACTTCAAGTTGATTTCTGCCAATGAGATAAACATACTTACAAAAGGAGATAATGCCCATGATTAGGAAAAACAGATCTTCAAGAACTTGAGCTGCTAGTGGTCATTGTATCTTTGCTACAGTGATTGCCATCTTTTCAAGATAGTCTGCATTATATGATAGATACATAATGACTATTGCTCTTGTTCAAGTATTACCATTCCTTTTCGGAATTCACGGGAGTGCTTTATGCACTTTATCTTGCTTTACTCTAATATTTCTCAATACGGTAGCAAGCTCCTTTATTAATAGCTGATGAGCTCAAATTTGTTTCAGCTTTCTCTTCTTTTTCATTTACCGGTATATTCATATCCTGAAGGCACCTCGCTAGCAGGCTGCTCTCCAGTTACCAGCTCTCAACTGGTTCCCCATTATTTCGTTGGGGTGTTTCGTGACTAGGCTGTGATAAGCTCTCTTATCCATTTTTCTCCAGGCGTCCCCGGGTACATGGAATTAGAGTAACTAGATTTCCTATCCTTTTCTTTGAGGCCTCAGAATAGGATGAGGAATACCATTCATGGTACTTAAGTCCTCTCTAGTGCACTAAACAATAGTGCGACTTGATCACGCTCTACAAATCACAAAACAAAATGGCAGTTCAATACTTTATTCCAATGTCTTCTTGACATTCCAATTTACTTCTTGGTATTGTATGGGAATATTCTATGTGAATTCCCGGCTTCTTGATTTTCTAGTTTTCTTATTGGTGCGGGTCTTGCACGGGGATCTTTTTGGCTTTTCAGGTGATTTCCCGGCATTCTTATTTCAAGTATTCTTTTCCTCCCCCTAATGTCGTGGAATAGATACTTGGGAATTATTGTGGTAAGTACATATACCATAGATTTGAAGTTGGGGAGTTGTACTTATGATCATTTGCATTAGTCATATGCATTATGACTATATGCCCCTTTTCTTTTCTTTTGAAATTATGGACTTCATGTCCTTTTCTTGAAAAAAAAAGGTAATTCTTCTAGTACGACCATATTTTCCAAGTGTATCCTTATTTCTTTTGGCATCTTTCTTCACATTGCTAGACTTCATAGTGATGATTACCCATTATATCCATAATTCTTATGAGCAATGTTATCAACTTCGTTGGTATGTGGTTTTCTAAGGGGCGCACTCTATTTTGACCACTTTGATGAAGCATATTTTGACACGTATAAATTCTTAAAATCCCTAATAAGGATTTTATATGACCATGGATATCTCCTAGATGCATTCTAGGCAAGGGTTATTCTTTAAATTACACTTTTCATAAGAGAGTATTGCACTTTTAGTTTCCCCAGTGGTTCAAAAGTGCTCACAAGGATCTTCTAATTCAAGGGATACTAATGTGATGGTCTTGCAAATTGATTGCTTCTCATTATTTGCGAATATAAATGAAATTTCTTACGATGCAAAAAGGGGAGAGGATATCTAAGATTCTAAACTATTTATCCAAATATTAAATTGACAATTCAAGTGTGCATTGAGATTCAAAAGGGGAAAATTTTCATAAATGATTTTCACATTCAACCTTTCTTAATAATTCATATGGAAAATCATCCATATTTCCTAACAATTCATAGTGAAAGTACGATGTTCATTGTTTCTTCCTGAAACAAATTCTTATGGATCTCCTTTAAACTTGAGAGGGTACTACATGTACGATGCTTCATATGATCATGCTTCTTCAAGTGCTGATATAATGTCACATTTTTCATTCTATGCATATAATGTAAAATAAATATTTCGAGGAATGACATTATAGAGGGTAACCTTCGTGGCCCGCTTGGATGCACTCTTCTTAAAAATTCTTTTTGTGTCGATTTCTCTTTCGACATTTTATATCAGTCGGATACTTTCATAGTATTTAAGAGATGATTCATATGCTTCTATGTTACTTTCATGCTTCATAATAATCGAGTAAATGCAAGATTCCATACAAAGTGGAAACAAACATCGAATGTATTTCAAATAAATACTAAGTAAAGATTCATATATAACGATGAGAAAAATGTGACCTTCTCTTCAAGAGCTGGAAATTATTTGCCAAAACGGGTCTACTCTTCGTGGCTTTCTAATTCATACAATATTTACAACCACAATTCTAAAATGATGCAAGAGATGTTGATCATTTATAAAAGATCATTCAAAATAAATATTGATTCTAATTTCAATACTATTGTTTGGGGTATTTTCTTCTCCAATCCACTTCATGTGGTTTTTATACGATTAGGGGTAAGGGGGTATTTCTTCATGATAGAGTATTCATAGTGTCAATGACTTACTACTTGCATGTTCGACCATAAACTTACTTTGGTATAAACCAAGTTAGTGTGTTTTCATTTGGCGATTCATAAGACTAAATTTGGATATGCATGAGGTAAGAGGTTGTGCATAGTAAAACAACAAGATGACCTTCTATGGTTCGTATAAATGGTTACTGTTGTTTATATGATAGTATTACACTTCTTGTTAAATATTTTTAACTAGGTCAAGGGAGTTATCGACCATACGTCCACGCATGTGACTTGTGCATATTAATTGATCGACGTAAAAGTCGGCGATTTCAAATCAGCAACAATTATATGCCACACCTCGATCGACTTCTTGTCGGCGACTACTAGTCAGCAACGATGGTGTATTCATGTGGATACAATACTTAAAAATCGCCCATATTTCCATATTTGAAATTATATACAAAACACTTGCAATCCTAAAAATGGTATATGGTATTCTTCTCATAAATTCAATATCCATGCAAGATTAATAGAACTAGTAAATTCATAATATTGCGTAAAGGTAAATAATACTATAAAATTACCTCAATTTTCATAATGGTAAAAAAAATGTCTTGACCCGTTTACGCCATCAACAATGCTTCTTGCAATTATAGTTTAATCATGAGTGCTTCTTTGCAATTTATAATTTCCGAAAAAACACTTCTTGTTGTTTCGGTCATCTTAGATGTAATTATCCATACATTTAGAAAAAAAAGCTGCATATACTTTTGAGAAAAATAAAGTCCATTACTTCATGTAGGACTTCAATAATATGTAATGTTCTTTCCGGCAATGTGCTCCATGTCACATGCACAAAGTGCGACGTGTAATACTTCATGTAAATGTCCAAGTATTCTAGGCCTTTCCATAATGTGCTTTAGGATTTACTTCTTGTAAATGTCCAAGTATTCTAGGCCTTCATTCATTTTCTTAAAAAAAATTTTGTTATGTGATACATCTATAGAACGAGGAAAATTACTTCTTGTAATTTCCTATTACACTATAGGGATAAACATAACAAATGTACAATAGTAATATAAATTCATAATTTGGATGCTCAAGAAAAAAATATAATAACATGCTAAATAAATAGTACAATATGCAAATGCATATATAGAAAATAATTCTGATCTCATTTCCTTTATATTGCATAAAAATATTTGTTATCATTTTCAGCATATTCATATATTTCATGAACTTTATCTATATGCCAAAAGTAAAAAAAAGATAAATCATAGTGAAGCCTGTAGATTTCAGCCCAAAAAGGCCCATTCTAAGTCATTTTAGGGTTTACTAACCCTTCTCCTTCTCTTTCTTCCTCCGGTCCCCTTTTTCGGTGGAGAGGACAAAGAGGTGGTGGCGGCGGCCTAGCCTGCTCGCTCGCCCTCCCATGGAGCAGCGGCGGCCGGGCCTGCCTGCGCACTTTCGCGTGGAGCAACGGCGGCGGCCGGGCTTGCCTGCTCACGCGCGGAGCGTCTGCAGCGGGGTCCCCGCCCGTGCTCGCCTACAGGGCAGCTGCGCGACCCGTGCTCACGCGTCTGCTTGTCGGGTGGTGGGGCGACGGAGGCCGCGCTACGGGGTTGCGAGGCGGCGCCGCCAGCGCGTCCGATCGTCGGAGCAGCATGGCTGGGGCGCCCGCGCGCCTGTTTGTCGAGGTCGCGTGGCGGCGGCGGCATAGCCTGCTCTCGCTCGCTTGCCGCTCGGGCTCGCCCGCGGCGGCGGCACGGAGCCTGCGCGCTTGCCTGCGCCCAGCGCCAGCTGCTCGGGCTCGCCCGCGGCGGCGGCACGGAGCCTGCGCGCTTGCCA
Organism: Zea luxurians; assembly: GCA_029449295.1. Lineage (NCBI taxonomy): Eukaryota > Viridiplantae > Streptophyta > Magnoliopsida > Poales > Poaceae > Zea > Zea luxurians. Next base: position 301,193 of record JAOPSE010000181.1, read on the forward strand.
GCGTCCAGCGCCAGCTGCTCGGGCTCGCCCGCGGCGGCGGCAGCGACGTGGCCTTTAGGTCGACTTGGCCCACATCTGCATGCAGATTACAGAGCGGTGTCGCGGTAGTGTGGCCTGCTTCCAGCTGCGGTATCGCGGTGGCTGCTTCCTGCTCGCGGCAGCATGTCTTGAGTGCTTGCCTGGAGGCATTGCCGTAGCGGCTGTGGCCGCGTGCTCGAGCAGCACTTGGACGGGTGGCTTGCGACTTGCATATTGGAAACTTGGAGCAAAGAACAAGTAAAAATGCTGGCTGCGCACAACCATGAGAGGATGAATTTGTGGTCATGGGAATTTAGATTTTTTACCTTTCTCTAGTACCTTTGCGAACTCCAGATTGCAAGAGCAATCGTGCTGATAACGTGTTAAGAACCCTTTGCTACTAGTGTAGTCCAAAGGCTTCTTAACTAGAAATAGAATCATAAACACAGGAGACACAAAGATATAGGAGGAACTGTTATTCTCATTCATATATTCAGCTCACTGGTTACAACAAATGGTGGTGTCCTCCTCTATATATAGTGCAGAGTTAGAGTTTCGGCTAGATGGGCCACATGGGCCTTCGGGGCCCCAACTGGTTTCTTAACAAATTCCTCTGCAAACCGGGAAAAAAAACCGGCGGGGGGCGGCAGCTGGAGCACGCGATAGCGAAGTGTCGCCGCCCCGGAGTCCGAGGAAAAGGCGGCCGGGAAAGCCCGGTTTGCTGCGGACCTGCGGTGCAGTGCACACTGCTGGCTAGGCTAGTGCGAACTGCGAACCCGTCGCCCACCATCCATGATCCATCCAAACCACCTCGAATCCCTCCTGACCTCCTCCCTGGCTGTGGCAGGCAGGCAGGCGCCGAGGGGGGGTCAGAGAGGCGCAGAGCCCAAAGGCGCGCGCGCCACGCCGGCAGGGTGCCCGGGCCCGGCCCCAAGCAACTACTGCTGCCCATCGCTGCTGCTGCTGGTGGCGGGGCGGTGCTGCCGGTACAGCAGACGAGTCGTATCTCCTTCCTACAGAAAGGAAAGGAAAAAAGGACCAAAAGGAATGAGGGGGAAGGATCGCGGCGCCGAGCTCGATGGATGGATGAAAAGATCGCCTCTGTCGTCGTATAACGACGTGCCCATGGAATGGAATGAGAGCAGTGGAATTTCCTCGTGAGCGCAGCAGCAGCAGCACAGCCCGTCGTCCATTTCCTTCTTCCCATGGCGCCCGTGACTCGCTAGGGCAGAGAGCCTGCCTGAACGCATGCTAATGGAAAAAAAAACATTTCACATCAGCAAGGGTAAAATATATAAAAAAAAATTACGGGCGTGTTGGGGTTACTGGCCCGCGGTGTTGAGCTTTCTTTCCATCAATTGGCGGGGAGGATCTAGGGGCAGGAGGATGTTGTAATGGAATAATGATTTTGGCGAACCGAGTGTCATGGCAATCGTCATGATCCATGCCCACAGGTATACATGAATTATCTTATTTTTATTTATCACGATTTAGTTTAAAAATAAAATAGTCGACCGCTTTTATAGTTGTCACGATTTAGTTTAAAAATAAACTAGCCGACGACAAATATTCGAGAACGGATGTAGTACTTTTTCTCGATATTAGACCCTATTTGGTAGGGCCATTCCTCTGCCAGCTTTAGCCCTGTCTCTGGCTTCTCTAAGAAAATAGTCAGCTCCTTACTTTCAAGAAGAGCTCTAAAAGAACACCCTGTTTGGTTCAAATATAGCTCCTCTTGAAGCTTATCATATAATGTAGCATCGACGAAGAGAAAAAACATAGGAGAGAAGCCGTTGGAAGCTTCTTTTTCTGCCTCCTAGCTCCTGCGATTTTTTGAGGAGCTTCTCCCTCTTTTTTAGAAAGAACCCATCAAAGAGTCTCCCCTTTGTAGATTTTTCTAAGAAGTCGTTGAAGGAGCCCTTGAACAAGCTCTACCAAAAAGGACCTTAGTGTTGTATTAGTTATATTTTTACTAAGTTCAACTAAATTTATAAAAAATGTTAATACCATTATATCGCCAAATAAATATACTATAAAAATAGATTCAACAACTATCAATAGTTATACATGCTCGTATATATTTGGTTAAATTTAGAAGAGTTTTAAACTTTTTTACACTTATTTCTCAACTTTTCTTTATTTATATAAACCACCAGTTTCGACAGTCGTCTCGCGTAAATTTTTCTTTAAAAAACATTGCATTTCTTTGAAATCAACTCGGTAGTCATCACTTTTGTTTACTCCTTTGTATGCGTTACCACTATCGCAATTCACACGCTTCATGTAGATGTTTTTTTTTCTCCACCACATCTTGCCTAACAACCAAATAAAATAAGTCTTATCCCTTGTATGCACAACCAACAATGCAAAGTATGAGTTTACACCCTTTGTGCACGCGTAGATCTATTTTTTCACCCCCCATGTCTCATCTAACAACCAGATAAGTATTATCTCTTGAATGTGCAACAACCATGCAACAACCATGATCGCTTCCTCCTCGATATTGGCATCGTATATTAACCCCAACTTTTTATAGTTTCTCTTTTTGATCAGATGTTAAATCGATCATCAGAAGAAGAATTAGGACAAAAATTAGGATACATTCTGGGAAAATGAAACTTTCATGGAAGAGAAGCAAATGAAACGCTTTTATAAAAATTCTCGTAGAATCGAGAATGAAGTTTTCATTCTGTACATGACAGATAATGAATTAGTAACTGCAGCCAATCTTCGAAAAGTCTCGATTGTTTCGATTTTTTAATGGGATATTTACGAAATCCCCATAAATAGGATCAAACCTTATTCCATGCTATTTCCATAAGATTCCTCTTTCTTATTCTTAAGCAAGCCCCCGAGAGGACTTAGTTGATCATGATTTATGTTTTCTCTTTTTTCCTTTTTATTTGTTTCGAAAAAGATGATTCTCCTTCTATTGATTCTTTTCCGATCGAGATGTATGGATCCATGTGTCTAGACTAAGGGTGGGCAAAAAACCCGATACCCATTATCCGAATCCGAACTACCCGAACCCGTACCCGATCTACCAAAACCTGAATTACCCAAACACTAGTTCGGATCCTAGGTTTGAAAACCCGAATATATATTGGGTAAATCGGGTAACATGCCCCGGTACCTGATTTACCTGAACAACTCGAAATAATTTTGTTGTACTGTTGATGTTGTAACTATTCTTATATTATGCCACTGATATATCACTAGATGAATGGGTCTAACGCTATGCTGTGACAAGACGAGTGTGAAACGGGGGCCATTGTCACCTGAGGAGGACAAGCTGCTGCGGAGCTACGTCCAGAACCATGTCATCGTGGCCAAATTTTTTGCAAATTGGCCCTTTCGGGTTTATTTTACACAATTATGCCCCTGGCAGTTTCATTTCAAAAAATGGACCCTATGCTCGGCGCCATCATCATTGGCACCTAGCCTCTGTGTGCCGACGCCAATATTTTTGGCGCCTGCCTGCCTGACGTGGAGGCCGAGCTGGCTGTGACGTGTCAGGGGGTCGGCGCCAAGATCTATGGCGCCGACCTCCCTGGCATCGGCAGAACACATGTCAGGGGGTCGGCGCCACAGATCTTGGCGCCGACCCCATTTATTCTGCGGCCGCCAGAGTCTATCCCCATTTTTCTGCCCGCGCCGTCGTGTCTTGCCGCCCTGCCCCTCGCGCCCGCCGACGCGCGCGCCGCCCTGCGCCCTCGCGCCCACCGGAGCCCGCGCGCCTCCCCCGTTCGCCGGCGCCGACCCCCCCACGCCGCCCCCTGCTCCACGGCGCCCGCGCCGCCCCGCCGCTCTCCTCCCCCGGCCCGCCCCTCCCCCGGCCGGTGCTCCACCACCCCGCCCCGGCCGCGCCCGACTCCCCGCCGGCTGACCCCGCCCCGCCCCCTCCCGGCGTCCGCGACCCACCACCGGCCGACCCCGCCCCGACGCCCGCGACCCGCCATTGGCCGACCCCGCCCCCGGCCGACCCTGCCCCGGCGCCCGCTCCACGCCCGCGTCGTCGTCGTCCAACCTCGACCCCGACCGTCTAGGTAAATTTTTGATTAATTTTGTTATTGTGTTAGCATTTTGTGTTAAATATGTTAGATTGTTTTGCTATAATTAGTTGTTTTTTGAATGTGATGAATATGAGTTATTGTGATAAATGCTAATTTGATTGAATATTATGAATGTGAGTCAAATGTGCACGTTTTTTATCCTCCCTGTGCAGGGGAGGTGCTGTCAAAATTTGTAATTATTATATAGTAGTAATTTATAAGGTGGTTAGTATATTAGTGGGTTGTGGTTATATTTATAGTTATGTAGCTAGTAATTAGTGGGTTGTGGTTAGGCAATAACCATCCACAGTTTATATTGAATGTTTAATTCGTGTTTGAAATTGATGGACAATTTTTTGAGCTTATATCATGGAGGCAATGTGGAATAAGATCCGTATGGAAATGCCAACAGTGGACAGCGGAAGACTACGCCGACATTGATTCTTCTGACGATGAAGAAATGGAGTACGACATGTCCACTAGACTAGGAACCCAAGTGGAGGCGGCACCCATCTTAGATCGAGTGGTAAGTTTTACTCGATTTTAATACTCGACATGTATAAATTGTATGTTTGATGCAAATTGTGTTGTACAGGGTAACACATTGCGACGGTCGGTAGAGGACATTGATCGCCAACTTTTGACTGTGGGCGACACCAGCATGCGCAGCTTCTTGCAGGTAAGCCCACATGCATTGTTTATAGCCTTTAGCTTGTTATGAATATGTTGTAAACTAATATGTCTTTGACATGCAGTGTTTATCTAGGCGCCTACGTGGAGCTGCTGCTCGCTGTGGCTGCAGGACTAATGTTGCATATGACGTCCATGTACCATCGTGTACCGACACAGCAACGCCCTCCACAGGAATGGGTGCTGGCTTCGACTACGACCACGACGAGATATGACCTTCACAGCTTCAGGGGGCTCCTTCGACACAACCATTACAACCACAAGATCGTAGGCGACACCGCTCTCCACAACGTTACACTCCAGGCACCGACGCTTTAGGCAAGGGTAAGACTAGGAGACGTTGACTTGGTTTGGACTCTATAGACTTGTTATGTAACGTATGAATTATATGGACTTGTAATGGACTTATTTGGCCTCTACGAGCTTGTATGGCATTTTTATGGACTTTATGAATTCTATGGACTTGTAATGCACTTGTTTAGACTTTTATGAGCTTGCTTGGAATTTTTTATGCACTTGTATGTTATGCTTATCTATGTGTATATGTTGGATTGACAAAAAACAGAGAAAACTCTGCCAAAATTTTGTGAAATCTTTGATTATGTCATGTAGCCTTTATAGAAATATTACATAGCTTTTTCAGAAGCATCAATTTACAGAACTATTATGTCATGTAGCCATCAATAATTGCTTTAAATGTAGTTTTCATCAATTGCGTATTTATGTCGTTTTTCATCCATTTGAAGGTAATTCATTACGAAATATCATTGTTCGATAATACATAATACCGAATAATAAGTTCATTATTACATAACTTCAAATAAAACACCTAGACTACTGAGTGCAACAGGGCCATTTGCCCTTGCGAAATGCATCAGGGTTCTCCTCCATTGCTTCCTTTGCACGACGTGCACGCTCAAGCTTCTTCTCTTTCTCTTCCATGCATTCAGCAACACGCCTCATTTCCTGTTCGTCTTCACGTTGTTGCTCGGCAGCAAGCTCCTCTCGTCTTTTCTCCATCCTCTCTTTGTTCTCTGCATCCCACTTCTTAAGATTCTCCAACCACTTCTTGTCTTTCACTGATATTTCTGTGTCATTCCACTGCTCAAAATCACATAGCGGTGGAGGAGTCTACAAAACATGCAATTATTAGTAGGCAAAAAACATTCACCACTCCGAGTCTTCAAATTGTTAACATATTACAAGACTATTCTCACCATTAAATTCATTCAACGTTGAACAATAGTTGGCTCAAATGCAAAGTTAGCACACATCCAATACCTCTGTCGATAGGTGTCATGATCCTCAGACTTATCAACCTTACAAGGATCACCACAAAAACACATAGGCACTGGAACACCACTTGGCAAAGGCAGCGGGTCGAAGGCAGTTCCGGTCAAAGGACCCTTCCTAAATTTCCATAAGCTTTATAACAATCACAAATATAATAGACTCACAAAATAAGAGACGGATCCAAAACTTACCTTTGTTTAGCAGATTTACCACGCCTAGACATCCTATAAATCAGGCTGATATCTCTAGTTTCGAAGAATTGGAATGAGCACACCAACCAGTCAGACGTAGGGTCCTATTTATAGGCACTTACCTCGGCGCCATAGATCTTGGCGCCGAGGTAGACGTCGTTGACGGTTGACCAGTCGTCTATCTCGGCGCCAAGATCTATGGCGCCGAGGTAAGTGCCACGTAGATTCCAGGTCATACCTCCATCTGGCGTATGCACGCCAATAATATTGGTGCCGGCACACACAGGCTCGGCGCTAATGATAATGGCGCCGAACATAGGGTCTATTTTTTGAAATGAAACTGACAGGGGCATAATTGTGCAAAAAAAAACCCCGAAAAGGGCCAATTTGCAAAAAAGTTGGGTCGCCGTGGCAATTGGGTTGCGCTCTTGAAGAAAGCAGGTGCATACTGTTCTGTGCATCGGGCTCCCATATGAATCTTGAAAATGGCAGCTCTCTCTGGTGGCATAATCTCAAATTTCCCATGGACCGGTTGTGTTGCTAATACTGTACTTTATTGTGGCTGCTATGCGAGCGTGCGACTTGCTTCCATGGAATGTGACAAGCTCACAACGTGATGTGGCTGAGCACTTGAGCTGAAGAAAATTATTGTTTCTGTTCTGCATCAACTAAATCATTTGACCATGTGGCACAGCAGCGCAACACCACGAGGAACACCTTGATGATTGACTGTTGTGTATTGGTACCTATAACCGTGTGATAGATTTGAACCATAGAGTGATTGATTAACTCGTCCATGTGCTGAACGATCCATGTGGCCAAAATGATGAGTTACTTAACTCGTCCATGTGCTGAACGATCGGGTAAATCGGGATTATCCAAACCCAAATTTTCGGGTATCCGATTATTTCGAGTACACATACTTCGGGTAGAATTTTCAAAACCCAAAATTTAAAAAACCTGATTTTTTCGGGTTACCCGAATGCCATGTACTAGTTTCGATGGCATCCTACGTCAACTTTTTTACAATAAACCTTACATCAACATTTTTACAATAAACCCTTCCATTTCTTCAAAATCAACACACAATCATCACTTTTCTCTACTCCTTTAAAGTACGAGCTTCCATCGTTGTGCTTTTTCTGCCCTCTACGAATAACAACCAGATAAAATAAGTCTTATCTCTTCCATGCGCCACGTGTCACGCGCGAAGCGTGTAGATCTGCTTTTTCACGCCCATAACAACCAGATAAGATATAAGTCTTATTCCTTGTATGTGCAACCAACCATGCAACCATCACGAGCGCTTCTCCCTCGTCGGCGTCGTATATTAACCCCCCAACTTTACATCTCTTTCCCCGTCTCTGCCTCTCCCTCATACATATTCTTCTGCACCGCCACAAAGAACATCGAGCAAGCCACCATGCTAGCTTACGACTCACCAGTCGTCGCCCCACCCACGGCACAACCTTTTACCTTCCCCTATTTATCGGCAAGCGCCTCGAACTACCGCCGCGACTCTCTGTCGCCATTGCTCTCCCCTCATATAGATTCTTCCGCATGACATCCTGTCGGCCTCTGACTCACCGGCCATTGCCGTTGTGCCCCCAACCGTGGCACATCCTTTACCTCCATCTGTCGGCAAGCGCCTTGAGCTACTGCTGCGAATCTCCGCCGTCATTGCTCTCCACAGGCAGCGAGTAAGAATGACCGAGGGAGAGGAGGAGGAGACGCTCCGGATCTCGAGTTTAGCTTTCGTATCTGTTGTTGACAAAGAAATTATGAGAAATCGATAATATATATTATTTTATTATGAGAAATTATGAGAAATCAATAATATATATTATCTTACATAATAATTACACGATATTATTTTATTAAACATTTATGTGACGTTGTAACGCAAAAACATCACTAAGTAGGGAAAGGGCTGGGCAGCACCGCAGCAGTACTACTGTACTGGTAGTGGTAGAGTGGTATGCATGCGCTAACAAACGAAGGTTACGCGCGCGGCGCTAGGTAGCTAGAGGGCAACAGATAAAAGGGACAAAAGGAAGGGCGGTACTGGCCGGATGCAGAAAGACTGAAAGGGATGTATGTGTGTGTAGCGGGGAGGGGAGCACGGAGCACGAAGCCACCGCAAAACAAAAGCAAAGGGCAAAGCCAAGCCAAGCCCAACCCCACTTCCGTCCTAGTAGTAGTGTAGTACAGTAGTACGTCCACTGTGTATCTTCTGCATGCATGAAAAAAAAAGAGAGACAAACTGGCCCTGCCCTTGCCCTCCTCTCTCTCTCTCTCTCTCTCTCTCTCTCTCTCTCTCTCTCTCTCTCTCTTTCTCTGCACAAAGAGACACGAGTCGCAGACGAATCGGAATGAGAAAAAGAAAAGAGCATGCCGCCGATCAGATAGGTGAGAAGAGGGACGAGAAAGCCGCTTTGCATCGGAGAGCCCAGCCCAGTCGCCAGTCTACCTATTCTGTGCACTGTGAACAGTGGAGCTTCAAAAAAACCAGCACAAAAGAGAAAGCTACGCGCGTCCATGAGAAAAACCTGCACTGCCACTCCACTAGGAGCAAAAAGCACAGGTTGCGTTATACTTATATCCATCCACGCCTAGGGCTCTACTAGTCTAGGCCAAACAAGATGGTAGTAGTACTATTGTAGCATACCATAGCATAGCTGCTGCTGACAAGCGAAGCGACCGGCGGTGTGCCACACGCTCACACAGACACACGGCGCATCAGCGATGCGGGCGGGGGCGTACACGGTGCACCAGTCGCTCACCGCCGAGGCGGCCGCGGCGCTGCAGCTCTCGCTGGGCCTGGCGCGCCGCCGCGGCCACGCGCAGGTCACGCCGCTGCACGTCGCCTACACGCTGCTCGGCGGCTCGGAGCAGCCGCCCCCGTCGTCGCCCCGGCTCTTCACCACCATCGCCGCGTCCGCGCCGGCCTACGGCCTCCTTGTGCGCGCCTGCGCCAGGTCGCGCCGCCAGACGACGCACCCGGCGCAGCAGTGCCGGGCGCTGGAGCTCTGCTTCAACGTCGCGCTCAACCGCCTGCCCACGGGCACGGCCAACGCGGGGGGCTTGGGCTCCTCGCCCTCGCCCGCCACCTCCTTCGCGGCGTCGCTCCTCCAGCAGCAGCCCGCCAGCCCGACGCTGTCCAACGCGCTCGTGGCCGCGCTCAAGCGCGCGCAGGCCAACCAGCGCCGCGGCTGCGTCGAGCTCCAGAGCCAGCCGCCGCCGCCGCCGCCACCAGGCCAGCCGCAGCCGCACTCCACCACCTCCCCGAGCCACCAGCAGCAGCCTGTGCTCACGATCAAGGTCGAGCTGGACCAGCTCATCGTCTCTATCCTCGACGACCCCAGCGTGAGCCGGGTCATGCGGGAGGCCGGCTTCTCCAGCGCCGCCGTCAAGGCCAGCCTCGAGGAGGAGAGCGCCGCCATGCTGGCTGCCCTCGGCAACCACCAGGTCCACCACCACGGCGCCTCCTCGACGCCGCCGCCGCCGCCGTCCTCCCATCATCCTCCCGCCGCGGCCGGAGTAGTACTACCGCCTCGTCACTTCTTCCTGCTGGACCCTTACGGAGGAGGAGGAGGAGGAGGCTTCCCTGCGCACGCCGGTGCATGCAGCGGCGCGCCGTGGGCAGCGCCCTTCCTGAGCGTCCACAGCCGCCACCCGCCCGACGACGTGAACTCCGAGCCCCCATGCGAGGCGGAGGCGGAAGACGTGAGAGCGATCGTGGAGGTGATGACGCGGCGCCGGGGGAGACGACGACGAGCCAACCCCGTTGTGGTCGCCGACTCCGCGGCCGCCGCCGAGGCGTGCGTCGCCGAGCTCGTGCAGCGGGTGGAGCGAGGAGGAGACGTCCCCGACGAGCTGCGCGGCGCGCGCGTCCTCCGCCTCCACCTCTCCCGCGCCCACGTCCGCCTCATGACCCGCGCCGACGCGGACGCGTGGGCGGCCGGCCTGCGCCGAAGCGTCGCCGGTAGTAACAGCAGCACCGGCGCAGGCGGCGGCCTCGTCATCTACGTCGGCGACATGCGCTGGGCCGTCGACGACAGCAGCGACGACGACGACCACGCCCGCGGCCGCGGCCTGCAGGGGCCGTCGTCGTCCGGCTCCTTCAGCCCCGCTGCGCATCTGGCCGCGGAGCTCGCCCGCCTCCTCGCCGACCTCCGCCTCCGCGCCGCGCCGCGCGCCTGGCTGCTGGCGGCCGCCAGCTACGCCACCTTCATGCGCTGCCAGCGGTCGTCCCTGGACGTGACGTGGGGCCTGCAACCCGTGTCCGTCCCCGCTGGCGCTGGCGGCGGCGGCGGGCTCGGCCTGGAGCTCGGCCCTCGCGCTGCCACTGCAAGGTGACAATGCATTAATCCACGTGGCTACTGCATTGTTTGTTTGTTTATTTTAGGGCTCCTACTGCCTGCTCTTTGGTTCACTTTGCTGTGACTGATGCGTTGCTGTCGGCTGCCCTGTTTGCTCTCTTTTGGTCTCGTCCGTTCTGTTTGGAGTTTGGATGGACTGCCTGCAGGCTGCAGCCCTGCACACTCACTGGAAGAGGATACCGGATACCCCCTGAAACCATTGCTTATTTAGCCATATATCCATTAGAGTAGACGTATGTAGCCTGAAATAATCGGAAAACTACTAGTGCAATTTACGTATCATTTTTCATTCCGTTAGCAGGATTCGCAATCTCCAATGCAAACAATCTGATTGTATGCTGTCTATACGCAACACTGAAGTCTAGTTGCATCTGTGTCTTAGCAGGCCGGCTCCTCAACGACCTGCTCAGCTCCCTCCGCTGGATCTTGCACCCAGAGAAGAGGATGACGTGCCAACGCCGACCCTGTGCGCTGAATGCGCCGAACGCTACGAGAGGGAAGCATCGGACGTGAGAGCGAAGGCAGCAGGCACCGATCTCGCGCTGACCTTCTTCCCTGGCTGGCCGCACGCGGACGAGCCCCAGACGTCGCACAAGGTACAGCAATGATAAACAGGATTAAAAAAAACAAAGGCAGAAACACACACGTACGCTAGCATGTGCTGATGAAAAAAAATAGGAAGGATCCGTTCTCATCTGAATAATAATGATGGCATCCATCGTCATCATCGTTTTGATTAATGGTGCAGGATGATCTGATGAAGCTCAAGTGGAAATGGAGCCGACTCTGCCAGCAGCGGAACCAACCGGCCCGTCGTCCGTGCAATGCAACCACCTCTAGCAACAGCAACATCAGCAGCAACCCAGGCCTGTGCTTGAGCTTTGAGGAGGCTCCCACCACCTTCCATGGCAGGAGTAGTAACATCGAGCACCAGGACGTCAGGATCAGGACCACCCTGAGCCTCCTCCCGGACGCCGTCAAGTCATCCGACGAGGTCCACCGCCACGGGAGCGAGCCCAGGCCGGCGGCGCCGCAGCAGGAACCAGACGTGGCGGGGGCAGCTGAACCTGAACCCAGTGGCATGAAGAAGGCCCCATGGTTGCCGTCCGGCGATCTCAAGAGGAAGGCGGAGGAGAGTGTCCGGAGGCCGAGCGAGTCCAACAAGCGCCGCTGGAAGGGCAGCGGCGGCGGCGGCCTTGACCTGAACCTACGCGCTGACGACGACGAGGAGGAGAGTGGTGGCGGTGGCAGCAGTGACGACGACGAGCTCGTTCCGGCGAGCGACTTGACGAACGACGGTGAAGCAGCAGCAGCAGCCAGCGGTGATGCGACTGACAGCTCCGGTAGCCGTCGCTAGGCTGCTGTGAGTCTGTGACCTTCGACCTCGATCGCTAAGAGGCGGCCGTTGCTGCTTGCCGACTTCAGAATTGGCGGGAACGTGTGGAGAGGGGAAGCAGAGACGTTCCTGCGTATATGTATATATGGGCTCTGGGGGTGCTTCCTGCTCGAATTGGCGACATGCATGTGGGCTCGGCTCGTTTGGCTCCCAATTTTTGTCGAGCTATAATGCACGGTTATTATGGCTCGAACTACCAACGAAGATCGCTCAATACGCCATCTCTTAATTTTGTTGCTTGTTTCAGTACTCTTGGGTATGAATGTAGATATAAAGCTTAGGGTCGATCACCGGCGAAGCTAGGGTTATATAAGAGCCTGAGTAAATTGAATTTACTCAGATGTTAGATAATATAAAAAAAAATTATTCATCGAAAACATGCATTTTTAATGAATCACTTAAAAATATGCTGATTATTTCTAACATGAGATGCGTTTTTTTTTATCTGGAACCATGGTGCCATTGTAGTATTATCAAGTATTATAATAACTTAGGTCCTGTTTGAAAATGATCAGTTTTTAAGAATCCAATTTTTATTTTTTAGTTATAAGAGAGTAGCTTCTTAGTTTTTAAGAAAATGTAAAATCCAATTTCTATAAACTGGTATATTTGGAACCACTCCATTTTCCATAAACTAGTTTGTTAAAAGCTGGGTGGTTCCAAATAGACCCTTAGTGTAACACACTATCAGACCATTAAATCATTAATCTAAAACCATATTGCGCAGTTTGCTCTTAATTATTTTTATTGCAGAAGGCTTTCTTCTGATGCTCTAGAAACCGGCAGGCCGCAGTAATAAGTTCAACTGATAAATTTGTAAACTAAAGGAAAACCCATGTCCTTTTGGGTTTCGATCACTTTCATATCCATGCAATAAGAAAGGTAGGATGTTTTCTGAAATGAAGAGTAGAAGTTTTTAGTTGACTTATTACTTCACACTCACCATCCAAGAAATCATCAACACAAACTCCAGCAAGTTGAGCAAGCTTGTTCGGGCCAAATTTAGATAACATTCTTTTTTTTATTGAGGCATGATAAGCAAAAACAATAGATCTCCGCTTGCTTCACCAAACCGACAATTCATCTCTACACAAATTTTAGCAACCGCAACATAGAAAATCTTAGTCCGATAACGATGAATGTTAGTAATAGTAAACTCTTCACGGCACGATATATATCTAGCCGGCGTTTCATCATATATATCCAGCACACTGGAATAGACTTGTCATTGCAAAACTATTGAACCTCATCGAAGTAGTTAGACCTTATGTTAAGGTTCCTTCACCATTTATGCCTGGTTCGGTTGCATCTGGATCGAAAAGGATTAAGAGGTATTAAATCCTCTTCTATGCAATTTTGATTTTGACTAGGAGAGATTTAATCCCTTTGATATCCTTCAATCCACTAGTAACTAAATGTGCCCTTGTAGGGATCACAACACGTCACATTTCCGAGGACATTCTACCATAAAAAGATATTGTATAAGTGTAATTATGTTCTTATTAATAAATTTTAAAGTTAAACATAATCTATAAAAAGACTTAGGATTTATAACGCAAAATATAGGTGCTAAAAATATGTTGTGATAAATTTAACAATCCTCATTTAATGTAAAAATATTTACACTTGCTAAATTTAGGGTAAACTCAAAAATTTTAATAAACTTAGTGAAACTGAAATGATTCATTTTTTGGGTAGCTAGTCTTGCCTGGTAACGGTATGAATAGAATTATACTACCTTCATTCTACGAAACTGTTAATTTTTTTTGAAAACTTTGACCACTTATCTTATTCAAAATATTTATTCAAAAATATAAAATTTAAAGTCATACATAAACTATCTTATACGATAAAACAAATTTAAAAGAATGATAACTCATTATTTTTTAAAAATAGGATGAGTAGTTAAAGTTTTTTTTAAAGTGAACAGTGTGATATAGCCGTATAGGTTCACTCGGCAATGTGTGACAGCGAAAAGAGAATCGCGGCTTCCAACGCAAAAAAAAGAAAAAGAGCGCAGGCAGTGGGGATAGCAAATTTCCCTTCTCTTTGTTTCTTTTGTCATCTGCCGTCTGTCAGTCTTTCACGCCTCCTGTTGCCTACCCTTTTCTTGTTTGTTTGCAAGAGAGCAGGCACGCTGGGAAAGCCAAAGAAAAGACCGTTGGAATTTTGGAGCGCTGCGGTGGCAGTGGCTGCCCATACCGACTGACCGACTTACTGACTGACTGGGCTGTATATCTACCAGGCACCCTCTGCCATTATCATTCTTCATTTCCGTAAAACTACTATATTAAAAATAGATAAGATAATTTTATTGTCTAATAGCTCTTTTATTTTTTTATAGTAACTAAAACCAGAGATGGCAATGGTCACTGATCAGCGATTCTCCGTGAACAATTCTTCCATTATAGCTATTTTGGGAGCCACAAAAGTGAAAGCTTCTGCCACTCAACTAATTTTACCCCCTCTAATGATCCGCGGAAGGACAGATTAGGGATGACCAGATAAGACATATGCAACGGAAGCCTTCTTATTTCTGACTATGTTAAAAAGATTTGGACATTGCTCTTTATTTAAGGGAGTGAGTTAGCAATGGAACAGTGGATGTGAATCATGCGAGTTCCGAAGAACAGCTGACTGACATCTCGACGAAACCATTGCGCCGGATTCGGTTTACAGAGCTGAGGAGGCAGCTAGCTAGGCGTCATCGGGATTGATGATTGACAAGATTAAGGCCTTGTTTGGTTACATGGGATGAAATCCCACCATGGATTTAATCCAAGTATGGATTAAGTGAATCCATACCTCACACTCAATACCATGGTGGGATTAAACCCATCAACTAATCCATGTCTCAAAGCTAGTTATTCTTTTAATCTATGGACTCTAATGTAAACTTGTGCAATATCTTAATGGTTTTGTTCCATACCTAATGAGCTATGAATAGAATCCATGTCTTTCATAGTTTAAAAAATTCCGAAACCTTTAGGTTATATTCCATGATGGGTTTAACCGAATAAAAATATTTAAATAGTTTTGGATTATTTTGAGGTATGGATTGTGACATGGATTTAATTCCAATCCATATTAATCCAGAGCTGAATTGATGTAAACGAACAAAGAGGGGGTGAATGTTGAATAAAGCATCGTAGCGTCCATGTAATTATGTCAAGTAGCGTGTCAGCATGTTAGGTGCATTAGTGTGCTAGTTATCTGTTCAGCATATTTTGTAGGGACATTTAATAGTGTGTAGATTCAATGGTGTGCATGAGATTGCACCTTGCGCACGCCGTGACCGCTGCAAGACATAGCGGGGGAATCGGATCTCAGGCCGGTCATTTATATAGACCAGAAATACTATCTCTGTGTTACCTCCTCTCCGTGGTGATCGCGCTCCAGCGTTCCTGCGCCACCTCGCACCACCAGTCTCTATCGCATCGCCGGCCGTCGCGTTCTTGCGCCAACAGGGACTTCCCAGACCCAGTGGTCCGCCACGCGGATATCAACAGGGACTTCCCAGACCCAGTGGTCACCGTCATGAAGAGCGCCGCCGCCGGAGGCTCAACGACACGCTCTACGCCCTCCGCAGCGTCGTCCCAAACATCACGTACGACGGTCACCAAGCCATCACAGCCATACAGTACAGCGAGCTGGATCGCTCGATCGTTTCGCCTGTTCATGCAAGCTAGCTTCTCTGTGGCGGAACTGAATGAATGAGCTGCAGATGGACAAGGAGTCCATCAACAAGGACGGGACGCCATCGAGTACGTCCTGCACTCCTGCACCTGCAGCAAGCTGGAGCGGCAGCTGCTGGCCGAGAGGAACACCGCCGCCGCACTCTGCTCGACATCGACCATACGTATGCCACGTTCGAATTTGTATGTATCATTTAACTATTATCAAGCGATTCACTATAAAAAAAAATATAAGTAGCAGACGCTTGTATGTGCTTACTGTTGGATTTATGGTCCATTAGAGAAATTCAATTAAATTCTAGAAAATCTCAATGTCCATAGGGATGGTGGAACCAATAGTAAGTACCACATTGCTTGTTTAAGTAGAGAGAATAATTTATATATTGACATGCATCTACAATCGGGACATTGCTTGTTCAATGTCCATACACGAGTTAGATTTTGCCTAAGCTTACTCATGCGCAACCGTTGTAGTCTTCACCCCGAGCGTTGACATGTATCTACAATCGGGACAAAAGGTCTACAGAACCGATCGCTTTCGAGGTCCTACACCAGGAGAGAACAAATAAGGCTTTTGGGAACTTCACATGATCGGTCTCGTTCTTCTAATCGACTGATAGTGGCGGAGCTAGCCAACCATAGAATCCTAGACACCTCCTCCTCACCAGAGATGGCGCCTGCCTCCCCCCTCTTCTCTTTTCCTCCATCCCCTCGCGTGCCTCTTCCTCCCCTCAGCCTCGTCACTCGAACACGATCGTAGTTCATCTCCTCATCGAACGAAGAAACGAGCACAGGAGGAGCGCAACCATGTGAGTGTGTTGCGGCATATGGAGAAGAGCACGAGCACCATGTTGAGCTTAAGAGTCTTCGTGGCACCCTTGGCAGTGGGCCTCATCACCTGGAACGTTGTCGTGAGCCAGTACTGGATGACCTTCCACACGAACAGCGTAGCCATGGCCGCGAACCGCAGCACCAACACCCTGGTGCGACTCCAGTTCTCCTTTGCTGTCATGCGCACCCATGCCACCGCCTTCCGCACGACCCAGCTCCGAGGATGATCGCGCGGAGCCTTCTAGCGATTGTCGTCGACGCTGCAGCCACCATCTCCTCCTCGGTTCCTCCTGATACTGTCAGCATACTGTCGGCGCCGAGATTCTAGGTCCACTCGGGCGACTGTAGTTACCGGCGGAGCCAAGCTCGGGTAGGCCGGGCGTTGGCTCCGCCGTTGACAATCGTCACCAACATCACCATTGTCGCTTCAGCATCTTCATTCAGTTTGTCCAATCAGTATGCACCAACATCTTCGTCCAGGCCTTGGTGCCGGACCATCCGCAGTCCTGACCAGAGAGGGTACAAGTTTGCACATGTCCCTATGTGCTTGTGTGGACCATCCGGCCAAGGTCAGCGGACCGTTCGTAGGTGCCAAAACAGATTTGAGCAAGGACTGTGTGTTTTTGGTCAGATGTACTACGGACTGTCCGGGGTTTGAGCCCGGATAGTACAGACTCCCTGGTGGCAGACCATCCGCCGTGTAAATCAATTTGGTCAGTGCTCGTGTGCTTTAAGTTTCCAGGTCTCAGACCATCCGGCCAGGGTTGGCGGTCCGTCTAGACCTGCCTTTTTCTGACAGCTTTGACACGTTTCAAATGGTAAATATACTCGTTACTCGGTGGACCGTCCGGGCATAGTGCGCGGACCGTCCGCATGTGCGCAGAAGGTGTGCTACTTGCATATAACGGCTAGAAAAGAGTGGATGGCTATAAATAGATGTGGAGCTCGTGTGTGAGGTCTCTCTTAGCCATTCCTAGCACACATTGAGCTCATTTGTGATCATCTAACTCATTCTCTCACACTCTTTGCTTGTGATTGCATTCTAGTGAGAGATTGAGAACTCCTAGTGCATTTGCATCATTTTGTGATTCTTGAGGCACTAGGTGGTACACCGAGCAAGCGTCATCGACTTGTTACTCTTGGAGGTTGCCGCCTCCTAGACGGCTCGGGTGTTGTCTCGTCGAGCTCTCCGTGAAGATTGTGTAGAAGCCGCAGTGTTGATTGTGAGGGGTTCGCGCCTACCTCGCCGGAGCGGCAAAGACGACACTAGTGGAATCAAGGTATTAAGTGATTTCTTGTTCCCTTGGCTCAAAGATTAAGCCATGTCTTGATAGAGGAGCAAGTGAGAGCTTGAAGTCCACCTTAACGTGGATTAGGGGTGATTGGTAAATCACCAATACCACGGTGTAGGAAACGGGTGACGCCTAAGAGGGGGGGGTGAATTAGGACTTCTAAAACTTTTACTAAACTAGGCCACAATTAAATCCCTAGAGCAAAACCTAAGCAAATAATCAAAACTAGAATGTGCAAACTAGGTTTTGTCTAAGTGTTGCTATCTCTACCGCAAAAGGCTAAGTTTCAATCTATACTAAATAAGTGTGACTACAAGATTGAAACTTAAATGCTTAATACAAATGCAGAATGTAAAGAGCTAAGTAGAGAAGCAAACTCTCGTGGATGACGCCGGTATTTTTACCGAGGTATCCGGAACCACGCAAGGTCCCGACTAATCCTCGTTGGTGCCCCTACGCAAAGGGAAGCCCACGCGAGGGCCAAGCACCACGGTCGAGTAACTCCGTAGAGAGCCGCGGGCCTTCTCCACGCGCAAGTGGTGCTCCGCTTCCGGCTCCTCTCGGACGCTCCCCGCCGTCTCCACTATCGAGCTTCCGGCCGAAACGCCGCGGGCCTCGTTCCCTCCGGTACACGGTGGCAGCCGTGACACAAACGCGGTTGTCACGGTCTCGCAAGACTCACGCCCCACTCGGTACAATTACAACGGCTCACGCAAGAGCCGAGGGGTTGTGTGGTTTTACAAAACTCACTCAACTAACTAGGATTCACCTAGAGCAAGCGCTAAAGCGGTCTAACTAACCTAAGCACTTCGCAAAGCACCTACGCTAATCACCGAGTGATTCTATTAAGCACTTGGGTGTTTGAGCTCTTGGAAATATGCACTATGTGTATTGGTATGTTGCTTGGGCTCTCACACACGAGAATGGCCGGTTGGGGTGGTATTTATAGCCTCCACACCCCAAACTAGCCGTTGGACAGAAAGCAGCAGCTTTCTGTCGTCGGGTGCACCGGACAGTCCGGTGCACACCGGACACTGAACAGAAGATGTCCGGTGCACGCCACGTCAGCCGACCGTTGGCGCCTGTAGCAGTCGACCGTTGGATCCGACCGTTGGATTCGACCGTTGCCGTCTGCCCGTTGGCACACCGGACAGTCCGGTGCACACCGGACAGTCCGGTGCTACAGCCAGAGAGCGCCTGTCTGCGGCCTCTCTGCGCAGACTATCCGGTGCCGCACCGGATAGTCCGGTGCACACCGGACACCGATGTCCGGTGCGCCACCAGGCGCTGGCTGACAGCCCATATCTTGGATTTCTTCACTGATTTCTTCGGGCTTCTTTGTTCTTGAGTATTGGACTCCTATGCATCTTTTTATGTCTTCTTTTGAGGTGTTGCATCCTCATTGCCTTGGTCCAATTCTCTTCGCATCCTGTGAACTACAAACACAAACACTAGAACACTTATTAGTTCACTGATTGTGTTGTTCATCAAACACCAAAACTCAATTAGCCAAATGGCCCGGGGTCCATTTTCCTTACAATCTCCCCCTTTTTGGTGATTGATGACAACACAACCAAAGCAAGCAAATAATACAAGTATTTGAATGAAAATATGCATTTTACTTGCTAAGATGCATGATTGTCCCCACAATGTGAAATTATGGACTTAAGCCTCCCCGTAACTCCATAATTCACTTACTTCCTATTTTTGGACCAAATAACCAAAACCACTTGAAAAGCCATTTGTAGATATAAAATTTTAAATTGGTGGTGTTTGGTGTTATTTTAAATTGGTGGTGTTTGGTGTTTGATATAGTTTTCATTGCTTTGGTCCCTAAACTTCTCCCCCTTTGGCATCAACCACCGAAAAGGAAGACATTAAAAGCATGTAGGAAGTAAAATAAAAGCTTGCCCTCAACAAGAATTGTATCAAATGATATCACTAGAAGGATATTAAATTAAATTATGTGAATGATACCACTTGAAGGAGTCCTCAAATGATTACTCCCCCTAAATGAGTATTCTCTTTTAGAAAGAGTTTTTCTCCCCCTTTAGAGATGAAGAAATACTCCCCCTGACAGAGATCCTCTACTTAGGAAAAAGCATGTGAAAATTAGAGGTGCAAGACATGATTTGAAAAGACTAACTTCCCTTATGCATAGGTAACAGAATATGAGTTGACTACTTATGCATTTATGGCAACACGGAAGCATATGATATGAAATATAGTCTAATCAAACATTGGAGAAGACATGTAAATGATACTGAATGTAGTCTCAAAAGATACCAATTGAAAGTCAATGGTGAGCTTGAGAGACATAAGAGTTCTTGGAGATTTTGCAGTGGAAGATTGTTGTCTTTCTCCGGGGACTTCATTTTCCTTACAATGAGACTATCACATGAAATAGACTTGAAAAGATGTTAGTCTCAAAGTGTTAGATTAAAGAGTAACCTCCCCCTAAAGGTGTGCATACAAGTTTTGAATACTTGTAGGAGACATGCACTTTGATTTGATATCAAGAGGGGCAAATTATCCATAATCCAAACTTTGGCACATATAAGTTAAATGATATACTTTGTAGAAATCAAAATTTTCAATTGATGCATCATTTACTACGGAGTGATATAAAAGCTATGTGCCGTGCTTTAACTAAACATTTTAAGCCATGTAGGTTTGCTTAAGTATATGAATTTAAAAACTAGCAATCCTACCATATGATTTACCTAGTATGCATGATTTTGAACAAAAGTACATAACAAATGTAATACTAGGCAAGAAAGGTAAACTAGATAAAAGATAAATAGATACGCATATCTAAAAACAAGAAATACAATAAAACTAGTTACCTTAGTCATGGGTGGGAAATTTGGGTCCAAAATTTTCACTAACCCACTTGGCAATAAACTTGATCCAATATGATGTATCCCATGATATACATCCCAACTTCGCCAAGTCTCCAAATTTCCCGATGACCTTCGGTCCACTCACTTCCCTTTCGGGATCCAAACCTTCTTGGTGCTTTTCATGGTTGAAATTATCTCCTTTGGCACCCAGATGCGTTTGACCCCTTTTCCTTTGTTGGCTTGCTTGTTGGCCTTGATTGCTATCACCTTTTCGTTCTTTTTCTTCTTGATCAAATATGGTGTAGCATCCTTTTTGTTCACCTTTTTGATGTAGATGTTGGAGATTTTGCTTGATGGCTTTTGCTTGAGCTTTTGCCTTTGTTTATCCCCGGTCATCGCCTTGCATTGGAAAGACTTGTGGCCTTCCTTGTGGCATAGCCTACAAATCACAGTTTCTCCCTCTACAAGCTTGTTCACTCCCGCAGTGGTGTTATCCTGTGGAGGTCGGATTTGTTTGGCTTTGCCTTTCTTGTCATACAAAGCCTTGCCAAGGCGAGCCACTTCTTGCTTTAATTGTTCATTTTCCTTTGCAACCTCATCCGTACATGTCTCTACAACAATATTCTCAACAACGACTTGGTTGCAGGGGTTAGAATCATCAATTAAATCAAAGCAGGAAGTAGAAGCATCTTTCTTAATTATTTCAGGTATTTCAACTAAAGATGCTGCTGGGGTGCTACCAATGTTTTCTAGCTTAGTAGTTAGCTCATTATTGTGTATGCTAAGAATTTCCATTTTCTCTAGCAAATTTTCAATAGCTTCTTGGGAGCTAGCTAACTTAGCCTTAAGTTTTTCATTCCTTTTAATAAGGCTATCATCGGTAGCAGTGGATGGAGCAGTAGATTCTAGTAGCTCAATTTTAGTTGACAGCTCACTATTTAAGTTTGCAAAAGTTTCAAATTTTTCTAGCAAACCTTTGTAATCATTTTGAGAGCTAACCAACTTATTTTTCAAGGTTTTAAGTTGAGCTTTTTGCTTAGTGCAAACATCCTGAAAAAATTTTACGGCTTCCGCAAGCTCTTCTAGAGAGGCATTTCCCTCGCCTTCATCATCACTACTACTTTCATCACTAGAGGATGGAATGCTTTTGTTACCTCTTGCCATAAGGCATTTGTGTGATGACCGTGATGATCGTGACGAGGACCGGTGGCTGCGCGTCCTTGGAGGTTCATCTTCACTTGAAGAATCATCCCAAGTTCTAACACTTGTTAGCGCCTTGCCTTTGCTCCTCTCCTTTTTGGGCTTGGCCATATTTGGACAGTTGTCCCTGAAGTGGCCCTTCTCCCCACATGCGAAGCATCCTCTTTTCCTTTGCTTTTTCCTGTCAATGTTAAAGAGAAGATCCTCGACCTGCAGGGGCACACCCATTAGATTAATCTTGCGGATCATCCTCATTACCTTTCCGACGCGTCGGATTGTTTCTTCGTCCTCGGAGGATGATGTGCATGGTTGATTATCTTCATCATCATCACTTTCTTTTTCTTCTTCCTCTTCTTCGCTTGAGGAACTAGGAGTGGGAGCCTTCTTTTTGCCCTTCCTTTCATCACATGCAAAAGCATATGGCCTTGAGGAAGTTGGCTCCTCTCCCCGACTCATTTTTCGCGACATCTCAAAGGCCGCGATTTTCCCAATCACAATGGTCGGGGTCATGTTGCTCAAGTCCTCCATGTTGTGAAGGATGGTGATGATGCTCCCATATCTTTGTTGTGGTAGCAGGGAGATAATCTTCCTCACAATGTCCGCATCACCTAGCTTATTAATGCCAATAGAGTTGAGCTCATTGATAATTAGATTCAAACGAGAATACATGTCTCTAACAAGCTCATCATCTTTCATAGCAAAAGAATTATACTCATTTAAGACTAGGCAATGTTTTTGCTCACGGACATTGGATGTGCCGTCATGGAGCTCATGCAATTTTAGCCAAATCTCATTAGCAGTTTTCAGGGTAAATACTTGATTGAAAATATCCATGCTAAGAGATTCATACAAGCAATTTTTGGCTCTAGCATTCAAATGGATTTCTTTTTCCTCACTCGTGGTGGGTTTCTCGGGATTCTTGAGGGGTTTCATCCCGTCACGAGTGACTCTCCAAACACCTAGATCAACGGCCTCTAGGTAACAAGCCATTCTAGCACTATAATATGGGAAGTTAGTGCCGTCAAAGTGTGGTGGCCTATGGGTATCCATCCCTTCCTCTAAAAAGCGTCGGCTCTTTTAGCGGTGAAGCTAAAACGTTTCAAATGAGCCAAACCGGCTCTGATACCACTTGTAGGAAACGGGTGACGCCTAAGAGGGGGGGGGGGGGGTGAATTAGGACTTCTAAAACTTTTACTAAACTAGGCCACAATTAAATCCCTAGAGCAAAACCTAAGCAAATAATCAAAACTAGAATGTGCAAACTAGGTTTTGTCTAAGTGTTGCTATCTCTACCGCAAAAGGCTAAGTTTCAATCTATACTAAATAAGTGTGACTACAAGATTGAAACTTAAATGCTTAATATAAATGCGGAATGTAAAGAGCTAAGTAGAGAAGCAAACTCTCGTGGATGACGCCGGTATTTTTACCGAGGTATCCGGAACCACGCAAGGTCCCGACTAATCCTCGTTGGTGCCCCTACGCAAAGGGAAGCCCACGCGAGGGCCAAGCACCACGGTCGAGTAACTCCGTAGAGAGCCGCGGGCCTTCTCCACGCGCAAGTGGTGCTCCACTTCCGGCTCCTCTCGGACGCTCCCCGCCGTCTCCACTATCGAGCTTCCGGCCGAAACGCCGCGGGCCTCGTTCCCTCCGGTACACGGTGGCGGCCGTGACACAAACGCGGTTGTCACGGTCTCGCAAGACTCACGCCCCACTCGGTACAATTACAACGGCTCACGCAAGAGCCGAGGGGTTGTGTGGTTTTACAAAACTCACTCAACTAACTAGGATTCACCTAGAGCAAGCGCTAAAGCGGTCTAACTAACCTAAGCACTTCGCAAAGCACCTACGCTAATCACCGAGTGATTCTATTAAGCACTTGGGTGTTTGAGCTCTTGGAAATATGCACTATGTGTATTGGTATGTTGCTTGGGCTCTCACACACGAGAATGGCCGGTTGGGGTGGTATTTATAGCCTCCACACCCCAAACTAGCCGTTGGACAGAAAGCAGCAGCTTTCTGTCGTCGGGTGCACCGGACAGTCCGGTGCACACCGGACACTGAACAGAAGATGTCCGGTGCACGCCACGTCAGCCGACCGTTGGCGCCTGTAGCAGTCGACCGTTGGATCCGACCGTTGCCGTCTGCCCGTTGGCACACCGGACAGTCCGGTGCACACCGGACAGTCCGGTGCTACAGCCAGAGAGCGCCTGTCTGCGGCCTCTCTGCGCAGACTATCCGGTGCCGCACCGGACAGTCCGGTGCACACCGGACACCGATGTCCGGTGCGCCACCAGGCGCTGGCTGACAGCCCATATCTTGGATTTCTTCACTGATTTCTTCGGGCTTCTTTGTTCTTGAGTATTGGACTCCTATGCATCTTTTTATGTCTTCTTTTGAGGTGTTGCATCCTCATTGCCTTGGTCCAATTCTCTTCGCATCCTGTGAACTACAAACACAAACACTAGAACACTTATTAGTTCACTGATTGTGTTGTTCATCAAACACCAAAACTCAATTAGCCAAATGGCCCGGGGTCCATTTTCCTTACACACGGGATAAAATTCGGTGTCATTCTGTTCACTCATCACTTAAGGGGTGTTTGGCAGAGCTCCCACAGCTCTGCTCCCAGCGAGGATCACTCTTGCCGAGCCAAATGATAAAAATCTAAACTGCTTTATGCTGGGAATGGAGTGAATCTAGTCTCTACTTTGTACTAGAAAGTGGGAGCCAAAAAAACCTGCTTCCCACCACTCCCAACCTGCTCCCCACTCTTTAACCCCTCAGGAATCACTTCACAACCTATTTGCCAAACAATTTTCGTCAAATAGATTCACTTCCAGTAGAGAATCACTCTATTAGAGAATCAGCTCTCGGAGCTAGAGAATCATGGAGTAGAGCTCTACCAAACGAGCCATATTACTTTGCAAGTAGTTAGTAATTTGTGTATTGCCTCTCATTTCTAGCATTGCCATACTTGTTCCTCATAGATTGATTACTCGTTGTAGCTATAGAATTTACATCTCTTGTCGTATTGATTAAATTTCTCTACTGTCTTTGATTTTAGTTAAAACCGTCTATTGACCCTCCCTCTAGCCGGTGTCCTAGTGTCGGTGTTTGGGACCCGACCGCGCACCCGGGGTTACCCCTCGAGGTGCTTTTGAGTAGGACAGTGTAACCGACTGTAGCTCGATGGTTCGTGCTGGGCGCACGAGAGACGATAGACAATTTTATACAGGTTCAGGCCGCTTAGAGAGGCGTAACACCCTACTTCCTGGTGTAGCTCTTTATGTGGTGGGTTACAGGGAAGTTCTCTAGTATGAAGGATGCTAGAGAATTGAATAGATGGCTAATGAGTGACCCGTCTTTTGATGGGGTGCCCTCTAGGCCTTATATACTCGACCGTGGGGCGTTACATGCGGGTATGATAACTATGTGCTCCTAAGTAATAGTGAACCGACTGAATTATCTCCCTATTATCCTGCCGACTTATCCTCGTTCAGTTCCGACGTCTGAGGGTGCTGCGCGGGAGAATCAGATCAATGCTGCGGATAGCGTTTAAATCCAGTCTGTCTGGGCTCGAGTTGATCCAATCTTGTGGCGATCCATTCTGCCAGTGATTCCTCCCCTGGCCAACGAAGGGGTGGCCTTGCGAAATAATGGGCCCATAGTCTTTCGCGAGGCCATCTAGCCTTCTAGTGGACCCAGGGGGTATCTGTCCCCCACAAGCCCCTAATCTTTGAGTTGATTTTGAAACAATCGGCCCAAAGATTCTAGGTCTAGCTTGCAGTTTTGATTTTAGATTGCGGATGCTCTGACAGTGCATCTGTCAAGTCGTTGCTTCTGAACTCTGATCAGTCCAGTAAAAACAAACTTCGGTTATATTCTTCGGCTCTTTCAGCGGTCTTCACTTTTATATTTCAGAAATTAATGCTTGGTTACCAGCTTATGCTTTAGAGATCAGCATCTTGTCCTTAGGGGTTGAGGATTCATTGGGTGTAGCCCTCGAGCTTTGAGTGGATTACTGAAAATAATCCACTCAAAGGTCTTCATCTCATGCTTTTTAGAAGTCGTTGGTTCATCTTCGTCCCATGCTTTAGAAATCGGCATTTCATCATCGTTCCATGCCCTAGAGATCAGCATTCTGCCTTCGGGGTTGAGAATTCATTGGGTGTAGCCCCCGAGCTTTGAGTGGATTACTGAAAATAATCCATTCAAAGGTATTCATCTCATGCCTTAGAATTCGGCATTATATCATCAGCTTGTGCTTTTAGAGATCAGCCTGTTGTCTTTAATTCCTGCTTTAGAGATCAGAACGCGATCTACCCATGTCCTGTTAGGTTTGAAATTTATTTGATCGGCGACAAATCGGACGTCTGGTAGATGGCTCTTGGCTGGTCTTCATTTCTCTTCGTGCTTCAATGCTTCTGTTGATTAGACTCGTACTTCAGTAGCTATTTTTGGCTTTCCTTCGATATCTATCGATGTCTTTCTTCTTGATACATTCATTGCGTATACTGTATGGATGTGACTGCTTGGGAAAATCTATTGAAAATTCCTGGACGTCCCCTTCCTAATGGGTGTAGCCAAGGGACAGCTTGGTGCGCTGAGCGTTTTGCAAACTGCCCTTGAGTAGTAACTTGATGTGACCATAGGGTGTAATCATATCGTCCAAGCAGTTGACCTCAGTCCCAATGGTGTCGTGTTACGTGAAATGGTGTCTATCCCCTAACTTGTTTCTAGACGATTTGAATGGCTTATTGAATACTTGCGACTGTTCAGTGACCGTGGTAGGAGATGAGCGGTTGCCTCCCACCTCTATAAATAGACCACCTGCTTCGCTGGTGTCTTCACACATCTCTTGGCCATTTGTTGCTTATTATCCCACTTTTCTCTTCTCTTCCAATCAACCATGGGCAAGAACAAGAAGGACGGAAGTTCGTCGCACCACTCCGGCGACAAGCGGAAGCGCGAGCCAAGTCCCCCCTCAAAGGACTTTGGTGACTCCAAGTACTCAGAGGAGGAGTTTTCCTCCGAGTCCGAGGGGTCACCGATCTACGCCTCTCCCTCGGTGTCGTTCGATGACTCGGACGATTCCCAGGGGATCGCTGCCGAGGTGTGGACGTACATCCGGGCCGTCAAGCACTCCGGGCTCGAGGGCTCGGATGAGTCGGAGATTTCCTTGGACGAGGAGAACTCCTCTGACTCGTCCGAGGATGAGAGCGGCGGTGACGGCGATGACGAGGACGACGACGACGATGGAGGCGACGGCGGCGATGATGGCGACGGCAACGGCAAGGGCGACGGCAACGGCGGCAAGGGCGACGGCGACAACGGCAAGGGTGACAGCGGCAGCAGCAAGGCCAGTGGCAAAGCGCCACTGGCTTAAATATTATTATAGATAATTAGTAGTAGAAGTAGCATTAGTAGTAGTGGAATAATGTAGTAGTAGTTAGTAGTATAGTGTAGTGTGAGTAGTGTAGTGATGTAGTAGTGTAATGTAGCGAAAAAGGGAAAGAAGGCCGGCTCATAATGAGTTGGTCTTCAAGTTTGTGGAAGAACTTCCCTCCTTTATATATTGAAGAAAGTTTCAGCTTATTCTGAGCATCCTTTCGCTTTTCCATTGTTCTTCTTTTATAGTCAATTGATAGTTTGTCTTCATGCCTAGCGCTGCTGTTGTTCTTAGAGATAACGCCCGAGTAACGACTGGTCTATCGGCATTTACATAGAAAAAATGGCTGAGTTATGGCAGGCATTGCCGGCGTCTTTTAGAAGTAAATGCCGAGTGGTGTCTGATGACGTTAGTGTTTCAGAGGTAACATTTGAGCTACTCTAGACCACGTCGGCGTTTTAGAGGTAACAACCGAGTTATGTTAGATCACGTCGGCGTCTTAGAGGTAACAGCCAAGTTACACTAGGTCACACAGGTGTTTTAGAGGTAACAGCCGAGTGGTGCTTGATGACGTCGACGTCTTAGAGGTAACGACCGAGTTACTCTGGGCCACATCGACGTTTTAGAGGTAACAGCCGAGTTACGCTGGGGCACATCGGCGTCTTTAGAGGTAATAGCCGAGTGGTGCTTGACGACGTTAGTGTTTTAGAGATAACAACCGAGTTATGTCGAAAATCTTGTTTTTCCCGAGTGATGACTTAGCACTTTTTAGAAACGGTGTCCAACCCGAGAAAACCCCATTTATATCACGTCGCCGCACGCCTCTGAGTTCTGAGCCCTAACTTCACATTTCTGCCTCAAACCATTCCTCTGTTTCCCTCTGATTTCGCTTCTGTTCAATCCGCCGGTGAAATTGCAATGGGCCCAAGCGGAAAAACTAGAATTCTGCTGTGGTAGTGATTCCTCCCATCGACCCCAACAACCAGTTGTCGTTCGCAGGTAACCATATGTCAGTTGTCTCGAAATCGGATCTCCTCTGCCTTGTCGATGTTGGAGTTCTTCCTCCGAAGGAGCTTTGTTCTTGGCAGATTTGTTGTGGGGTCACTATTCTGACAGAAGATACCCACGAGTTCGTTGTCTATGTTCCTTTTCTTATCCGCGACCTTGCTCTTCCCATTTCTCCCTTCTTCCGCTGTCTCCTTGACTTTTACAATCTAATCCTGACTCATCTGAATCCCAATTTCATCTTGTAAATTTCTATCTTTGTACATCTGTGTGAGGCCTACCTCAGAATTCTTCCCCACTTCGGTTTATGGAAGTATTTGTATCACTGTCGACCTAGGATGGCTGGGGGCAGCACCATCTTGTGGGCGGTGCGAGTCTGGAGATGCGTCGCGGGAGGAAAACAGAATACCTTGACATTCCTCTCAAGGACAACATTAAAGGGTGGCGCCTTGAGTGGTTTATTGTGCAAAACCATGGCAAGTCCCTCCCCCCTCGGTCGGGGAGACAGCCAGATGTGCACACTCCGAGTTGGATTAAGTCTCCTACTGCCTTGGAAGTAACAGAAGCTAGGGTTCTGCTTGCTAAAATCTGTCTGCTGAAGGAGAGAGGTCTGACCGCCGAGGCTATAGTTGCTGACTTTGTTTTTAAGAATATTCAGCCCTTGAAGGACAGAGCATACCCAGCTTACTTGTACAGTGGTGTTACCGACTCGACTCGGGTTACCAATAGGAGAATTCCTGTTGAGGATCTGGTGAGCCGACTAGACATGATCTTGAGAGGCAAAGTATCAAATGTTGGTGCTCCTGTTGCCTACTCTGCTTGGAACCTGCCACCTCCTATGTCCTTTTTCAATTTCGTGTCCAATCCTCCTGCTGGTGATAGTAGTCTGGGTCTTAGAGTGCGACCCTCTCCTGAAGATATTAAGGTCTTGGTTGCTTCTCTTTGTGATCTTCCCAATGATGAGAGGCAAGTTCATTTTGAGATGCCAGCGAGTCCAGATGATGCAGAAATAGATATTGTACTCGATATGTTGGTTGGAGAATCTTCTGACTCGGCCCCTACTGAAACAATGGCTGTTACGGTTATACCAGAGCTTGACAAAACAGTGGACACCCGAAAGCCTAAGGGTACTCGCCCAAAGCGTCCTCGCCAGGTCAGTCGTCCAACTGCGCCTGTTGAGGAGAAGAAGAAAAAGAGACGGCTTCGGCGACTGTCATGCTTGGACCAGGATGCTGGCCCTTCTGCTCCTGTTGGTGAAGAAGTACCAGCAAAGGTCTTTACTGAAGTTGATCCCAATGGTGGTGTACCTGTTGAAGCTGACTCCAATGGGTGTGACCGTGCACGAACTGACCCAATGAGTGTATCCATGCACCAGCTGATCCCAATGGGTGTGATCCTGTTGAAACTGGCCCCAATGGGTGTAACCTTATTGAAGCTGACCCCAATGGGTGTGATCGTGCACCATCTATTGTCCGTATTTTTGATGAGGATGGAGAAGAGGAAGAAGAAGTTCCGCTAATTCGTAAGAATAGCCTTCATTATAGAGGTAGTAGGAGGGATATTGATATTCCTTCTCCAGCTCTGTCTGCTCTTGTCAGCCTTCAAGAATTATCCATAACAGATTTTGATCAGGCCCTTGAGGATGTCATTCCTGAAGATATGCTGTTGGAACTGACTGCTGGTGATATGATGGATGTTTGCTCTGACATTCCAGACGTGGGATTAGAGGTATCCCGGGCAGTATCTCGCGCATCGTCGACCTTGGAAGGCAGTCTTCGGTGTCAAGAAGTTGGTCAGGATTGCCTGACTCCCATGGAGGTGACTGAGGATCCTCCAGCCTCAGAGGTGGTTGTTGCAGAAAACCCAGCACCCAAGGGTGGTGCTGGCGGTTACCCAGCCCCCGAGGGTGTCGCCAGTAATGATTCGGCTCTGGTGGGAAGCGCAAGCTGCAACCCAACCCCCGAGGGTGTCCGAGTGAGCTCTCCTCCCCACACCTCCATGGACGTCCACGTTGGGTCGTCTCCACCACAATCTGATGGAGTGATAGCGATGCATGCTTCTTTAGCTTCAAGTGAGGGAGTCGCCTTGGAGGTCGGTGAGCCGGATGCCAGAATTCTAATATCTGCTAGTGGAGCTGAATCAACTCCTGACGATGCTCTTCAGATTGTTCCAGTTGATCTTCCTTCGTCAAGCTACAACACAGCTTCTCCTGACTTGGGATTGCCCTCATTCTTTTCTAATCTTAAGGTAACTTAGCTCTTTTTGTTCTGTCGTTCCTCCTGGTAAATCATTTTCTCTGTACTCATTTGTTTTTAATAACAGGCTTTGGTTGATGGGATGTCTGCTCAATTGAGAGCACATGGTGCCACTATCCCAGAAGGAGCTCTGTCTCTGACGCAGTGGAATCCATTGCTGCTTCAGAAACAGATAGCTGATTTGAAAGCATCAAATGCTGGTTGGTACCTTTGTTTCTTCCTTGGCTGATTGATTAATTTGTTTTTAACCGTGTATCCTTCTTCGACTTTTTTGTCAGATATGGCCCGATGGTACTCTGAGCTTGAGGAGAAACATCTTCAACATCAAGCTGACTCAACCCGACGGTACTCCGAGCTTGAGGAGAAGTATTCCCAAGGTTAGATCGACCTGGCTCGGGTTTCTGCTTCTTTGGACGATGTGCATTCTTTGAATTCTTCTCTTAATGCCCAGCTTGACTTTGAAAGGGCGGCTAATGAGGTAAGCTTACTTAATTGGATCTGTCATGCTTTTGCTGCTTACTGGATGCTTGAGAGTTGATTCTTGTTTGTAGGAGGAGAAACGAGTACTTGCAGCTTCTCGCGATAATCTGGATAGGTTGTATCGTGATGCCAGCAATTCCCTAACCATCTTGGAAAGGAGCCACCGCTTTACCATGACAGATCTGGATCATCATCGTCATGAACTGCAAGTATCCCAGGATGAGATCCTGTGGCTTAGGCAGTTGGTGTCAAGCAAGGACTCCATCATCAAAGATCTGCGTGCCTCCAAGAGATCAGTCGCCCAGGAGCTAGAGGCCGCTCGACTGGCTACCAAAGTTGCAGAGGACAACTGCGCCGCTCTCAAAGCCCAACATGACAAGGCTATGGACAAAGCCATTCGAGCGGGGCGAATCTTGATGAGAAGGCCCGGTGTAGTTGTTCCTGATGACATTGTTGCGGATGTCAAGGCTGCGCCTGATGCTTCGAGTCGCCCTTCCTCCTCGATTGCTCCTGCGAAAGACATTGCCAAATAGAGATGTTTTGCCGTAGTGACGTGTTTAGAAGATACTGAATGCATTTGTGAACTATATGTGTGCGTGATCAGTGCGCTCGAATACTCGGTGGATAGGATATTAGAATGTGTTCTTGGCGCTGAAAGCTATAACATTTTGTTTCTGTTGTTAGAATTCAACAGTCGTCGTGAACGATTGCAGAAGTAAGTGCGGCGTGCTGGTTTTGGAGTCTTTTCCTAATTTATGCCAATTGATCAGCTGGTAAGGCATAGAGGTCGCCCTATGACAAGTAGTTGTGAGCATGTTGTACCGTCTTAAGTCATTGCCGACTTAGGCTGATTGCTCTGTTAGTAGGGTATAGTGGTCACCCTAAGTCGAGTAAGCACGAGCATGTTGCACTGTCTTAAGTCATTGCCGACTTAAGCTGATTGCTCCGTTAACAGGGTATAGTGGTCACCCTAAGTCGAGTAAGCGCGAGCATGTTGCACCATCTTAAGTCATTGCCAACTTAAGCCGATTGCTCCGTTAGTAGGGTATTGTGGTCACCCTAAGTCGAGTAAGCGCGAGCATGTTGCACCGTATTAAGTCATTGCCGACTTAAGCCGATTGCTCCGTTAGTAGGGTATAGTGGTCACCCTAAGTCGAGTAAGCGCGAGCATGTTGCACCGTTTTAAGTCATTGCCGACTTAAGCCGATTGCTCCGTTAGTAGGGTATAGTGGTCACCCTAGGTTGAGTAAGCGCGAGCATGTTGCACCGTCTTAAGTCATTGCCGACTTAAGTCCATTGCTCCGTTAGTAGGGTATAGTGGTCACCCTAGGTTGAGTAAGTGTTTTGATTCCAAGTTTAATCAAGTCGAAGTCGATGGATAACCAATAGTTTGAATGCCTTTGAGAGTAAAATCTATTATTGATGACGTACTTTCCAATTACAGAATACAACGTTGCTCCGATAGTTCTTGCTAAGGGTAAAACTTCCTGAGGTGCTCTATATTCCATGAATTCCCTACTTCCATGACATCCATTTGAGTAAGCCGATATGATCCTAGCCGAGTGACTTCCGCCACCATGAATGGCCCTTCCCATAGCGGCGATAATTTGTGTCGTCCTTCTCCCGTTAGAATTCGGTGAAGGACCAAGTCTCCCACTACGAAGGATCCATGTCGTATAGTCTTATCATGATAGCGCCTCAGGGTCTGCTGGTATCTAGCTGACTGAATTACTGTATTCAATCGCTCTTCTTCCAGTACGTCAATATCTTCTAGCCTGGTAGCTTCCGCCTCAGCTATGCTTTCGAAGACCAGCCTTGGTGCCCTAAACCTAAGGTCGGCAGATAGCACTGCCTCCGAACCATAGACCATGAAGAAGGGGGTGTTTCCATGCAGAGCTCGGCTGGGTTGAGTTCTTAGGCTCCAAACCACATAAGGTAATTCTTTGATCCACTTCCCTGCGAACTTTTCATTCTTGTCGAAGACTTTTTTCCTGAGTGCTTTCAGTATCATTCCATTAGCCCTTTCCACCTGACCATTGGCTCTTGGATGTGCTACTGACGCGTATTTGATCTGGATGCTCCGTTGTTCGTAGAAATCAGAGAATTCAGAGCTAGTGAAATTGGATCCCAGGTCGGTTATGATGCTATTTGGTATCCCAAACCTGAATATTATATCGTGTATGAATTCCACTACCTTGGCTAAAGTTAGAGAAGCAATGGGTTTGTATTCTATCCATTTGGTGAATTTGTCAATGGCGACCAACACGTGAGTGTAGCCTCCATGAACTTTCTTGAAGGGTCCAATCATGTCTAGTCCCCAGCACGCAAATGGCCATGTTACGGGTATGGTCTGCAGTTGTTGTGCTGGTAAATGTTGTTGCTTTGATAAGAATTGGCAAGCTTCACATCTCTGGACTAACTCGGCTGCATCACTCTTTGCTGTCGGCCAGTAGAAACTAGACCTGAAGACCTTCCCAACCAGAGTTCTGGATGATGCGTGTAGCCCGCACTGTCTGGCGTGAATCTCGTCTAGCAGTTGCCTCCCAGTAACCGAGGAAATGCATTTCATGAGGACTCCTGTTGCACCCCTTCTATACAGTGCGTCCCCTATGAGGGTGTAGTGGGCTGACTGCCTTGCAAGGCGTTCCGCTACGGCTTTATCATCAGGTTCTTCTTCGTTCTTTATATATCTGATGATAGGCCCCTCCAGTCATTAGAGTCCGACTCTGGTTGGCTCAAAGCATTGCACTCTTCTGCCTGATCTGAGGAAATGCTTGGTGAAAGGGAAATAGGCTTACACCTTTTCCTAAATTGATTTTGGTGGTTGAATTGCCCAACACAAATAATTGGACTAACTAGTTTGCTCTAGTCTATAAGTTTTACAAGTGCCAAAGGTTCACAACAAGCCAATAAAAAGACCAAAGATGGGTTCAAATAAAGAGAGCTAAAGACATCCCAAAAGGCACCCTGGTCTGGCGCACTGGACTGTCTGGTGTGCCACCGGACAGTGTTCGGTGCACCAGGGAAATCGACGCTGAACTCGCTACCTTCGGGAAAATGGGAGGCCACCCCGCTATAATTCACCGGACTGTCCGGTGAAGCACCGAACAGTGTCCGGTGTCACACCGGACTGTCCGGTGTGCTAGCGGAGCAACGGCTACTTCGCGCCAACGGTCGACTGCAACCGCATTGAATGCGCTACAGTGCACGCCAGAGTCAGAGCACGCGCAGAAGGGGCACTGGACAGTCTATAGGACCTATCTGGTGCAGCATCGGACAGCCCAGAGGCCCCATCAGTCAGCGCTCCAACGGTCAGAACCCAACGGCCGGCTGACGTGGCTGGCGCACCGGACAGTGTCCGGTGGTGCACCGGACTGTCTGGTGCGCCATGCGACAGACAGCCTCCCAACGTCCACTTTTGGTGGTTGGGGCTATAAATACCCCAACCACCCGACCATTCATGGCATCCAAGTTTTCCAACTTCCTACACCTTACAAGAGCTATAGCATTCAATACAAGACACACCAAAGAGATAAAATCCTCTCCCAAGTCCATAGTTCATTCCAAATCAAATAGTGACTAGTGAGAGAGTGACTTATGTTCATTTGAGCTCTTGCGCTTGGATTGCTTCTTTTCTTTCTCATTCTTTCTTGTGATCAACTCAATTGTAACCGAGGCAAGAGACACCAATTGTGTGGTGGTCCTTGCGGGGACTTTGTGTCCCGTTTGATTGAGAAGAGAAGCTCACTCGGTCTAAGTGACCGTTTGAGAGAGGGAAAGGGTTGAAAGAGACCCGGTCTTTGTGACCACCTCAACGGGGAGTAAGTTTGAAGAACCAAACCTCGGTAAAACAAATCCTTGTGTCTCACTCTTTATTTGCCCGCGATTTGTTTTGCGCCCTCTCTCTCGGACTCGTTCATATTTCTAACGCTTACCCGGCTTGCAGTTGTGCTTAAGTTTATAAATTTCAGATTCGCCCTATTCACCCCCCTCTAGGCGACTCTCAATTGGTATCAGAGCCCGGCGCTTCATTAGAGCCTAACCGCTCGAAGTGATGTCGGGAGCATCCGCCAAGAGGGAGATCGGGACCGGCGAGAAGCCCGCCACAAGCCATGGGAAGGCTCCATTCGGGGAGTCCGCCAACAAGGTGAAGGGATCCCCTTCACACAACAAGTCGCGTCGGAGCGGTGACAAGAAGAAGAAGATGAAGAAGGTGGTCTACTACGAGACCGACTCTTCGTCGCCATCCACCTCCGGCTCCGACACACCGTCCATAACTTCTAAGCGCCATGAGCGCAAGAAGTTTAGTAAGATCCCCCTACGCTACCCTCGCATTTCCAAACGTACTCCATTACTTTCTGTCCCATTAGGCAAACCACCTATGTTTGATGGTGAATATTATAATATGTGGAGTGATAAAATGAGACATCATCTAACCTCACTCCACACTAGCATTTGGGATGTTGTTGAGATTGGAGTACAGGTACCATCACCGGGGGATGAAGACTATGATTCGGACGAGGTCGCCCAAATCCGACACTTCAACCCTCAAGCCACCACTATACTCCTCGCCTCTCTAAGTCGAGAGGAGTATAACAAGGTGCAAGGATTAAAGAGTGCCAAGGAGATTTGGGACGTGCTCAAGACCGCGCACGAAGGAGATGAGGTGACTAAAATCACCAAGCGGGAGACGATCGAGGGGGAGCTCGGTCGGTTCCGACTCAACCACGGCGAGGACCCTCAAGCCATGTACAACCGCTTGAAGACCTTGGTGAACCAAGTGCGCAACCTCAGGAGCACCAAA
Organism: Zea luxurians; assembly: GCA_029449295.1. NCBI lineage: Eukaryota > Viridiplantae > Streptophyta > Magnoliopsida > Poales > Poaceae > Zea > Zea luxurians. The sequence goes on from JAOPSE010000181.1 coordinate 337,009, forward strand.
TGGGATGACCATGAGATGGTCAAGGTTATTCTAAGATCCCTCGTTTTTCTTAACCCTACGCAAGTTCAATTAATTCGAGGTGATCCTAGATACACGCTAATGTCTCCCGAGGAGGTCATAGGTAAATTTGTGAGCTTTGAACTAATGATCAAAGGCTCCAAAAAGATCATCGAGCAAGGCGACTCCTCCATGCCCGAAGCATAACCCGTTGCATTCAAAGCAACAGAGGAGAAGAAAGAAAATTCTACTCCAAGTAGAATCCCCATTGACACCTCCAAGCTCGACAACGAGGAAATGGTGCTCATCATCAATAGCTTCCGCCAAATCCTCAAGCAAAGGAGAGGGAAGGATTACAAGCCCCGCTCCAAGAAAGTTTGCTACAAGTGTGGTCAGCCGGTCATTTTATTGCAAATGTCCACTATCTAGTGACAGTGACAGGGGCGACGACAAGAAGGGGAGAAGAAAGGAGAAGAAGAGGTACTACAAGAAGAAGGGCGGCGATGCCCATGTTTGCCGGGAGTGGGACTCCGACGAGAGCTCCACCGACTCCTCCTCCGACGAGGACGCCGCAAACATCGCCGTCACCAAGGGTCTTCTCTTCCCCAACATCGGCCACAAGTGTCTCATGGCAGAGGATGGCAAAAAGAAGAAGGTTAAATCTAAATCCTCCACTAAATATGCGACATCTAGCGATGAGGCTGATTCTAGTGATGATGAGGATAATTTGCGTACCCTTTTTGCCAACCTAAACATGCAACAAAAAGAAAAGTTAAATGAATTAATTAGTGCTATTCATGAGAAGGATGAACTCTTGGACTCCCAAGAGGACTTCCTAATTAAGGAAAACAAGAAGCATGTTAAGGTTAAAAATGCTTACGCTCTAGAAGTAGAAAAATGTGAAAAGCTATCTAGTGAGCTAAGCACTTGCCATGATATTATTGCCAACCTTAGAAATGAGAATGCTAGATTAATTGCTAAGGTTGATTCAAATGTTTGTGATGATTCAATTTCCAATCTTAGAGATGATAATGTTAGTTTACTTGCTAAGATTGAAGAATTGAATGTCTCTCTTGCTAGCCTTAAAAACGAGAATGAAAAATTGATTGCTAAGGCTAAGGACTTAGATGTTTGCAATGTTACAGTTTCAAATCTTAGAAGTGAAAATGACATTTTACATGCTAAGATTGTTGAACTAAAATCTTGCAAACCCTCTACATCTACTGTTGAACATGTTTCCATTTGCACTAGATGTAGAGACATTAATGTTGATGCTATTCATGATCACCTAGCTTTAATTAAGAAACAAAATGATCACATAGCTCAACTTAATGCCAAAATTAATGAGCATGACTTAGAAAATGAAAAATTTAAATTTGCTAGAAGCATGCTCTATAGTGGGAGACGCCCTGGCATCAAGGATGGCATTGACTTCCAAAAGGGAGACAATGCCAAACTTAATGCCCCTCCTAAAAGATTGTCTAGTTTTGTTAAGGGCAAGGCTCCCATGTCTCAGGATAACGAGGGTTACATTTTGTACCCTGCCGGTTATCCCGAGCACAAAATTAGGAGAATACACTCTAGGAAGTCTCACTCTGGCCCTAATCATGCCTTTATGTATAAGGGTGAGACATCTAGCTCTAGGCAATCAACCCGTGCTAAATTGCCTAAGAAGAAAACTCCTATTGCATCAAATGATTCTAACATTTCATTTAAAACTTTTGATGCATCTTATGTGTTGACTAACAAATCCAGCAAAGTAGTTGCCAAGTATGTTGGGGGCAAGCACAAGGGGTCAAAGACTTATGTTTGGGTACCCAAAGTTCTTGTATCTAATGTCAAAGGACCCAAAACCATTTGAGTACCTAAAATCAAGAACTAAATTTGTTTTGTAGGTTTATGCATCCGGAGGCTCAAGTTGGATCATCGATAGCGGGTGCACAAACCATATGACAGGGGAGAAGAAGATGTTCTCCTCTTACGAGAAAAACCAAGATCCCCAAAGAGCGATCACATTCGGGGATGGAAATCAAGGTTTGGTCAAAGGATTGGGTAAAATTGCTATATCTCCTGACCATTCCATTTTCAATGTTTTTCTTGTAGATTCTCTAGATTACAATTTGCTTTCCGTTTCTCAATTATGCAAAATGGGCTACAACTGTCTTTTTACGGATGTAGGTGTTACTGTCTTTAGAAGAAGTGATGATTCAATAGCATTTAAGTGAGTGTTAGAGGGTCAGCTATACTTAGTAGATTTTGATAGAGCTGAACTTGACACTTGCTTAATTGCTAGGACTAACATGGGCTTGCTCTGGCATCGCCGACTAGCACATGTTGGAATGAAGAATCTTCACAAGCTTCTAAAGGGAGAACACATTTTGGGACTAACAAATGTTCATTTTGAGAAAGACAGGATTTGTAGCGCATGTCAGGCAGGGAAGCAAGTTGGTGTTCATCATCCACATAAGAACATCATGACGACTGACAGGCCACTCGAGCTCCTACACATGGACCTATTCGGCCCGATAGCTTACATAAGCATCGGCGGGAGTAAGTACTGTCTAGTTATTGTGGATGACTATTCTCGCTTCACTTGGGTGTTCTTTTTGCAGGAAAAATCTCATACCCAAGAAACCTTAAAGGGATTCTTGAGATGGGCTCAAAACGAGTTCGGCTTAAGGATCAAGAAAATAAGAAGCGACAGCGGGACGGAGTTCAAGAACTCACAAATCGAAGGCTTCCTTGAGGAGGAGGGCATCAAGCATGAGTTCTCTTCTCCCTACACGCCACAACAAAATGGTGTAGTGGAGAGGAAGAATGGAACTCTATTGGACATGGCAAGGACCATGCTTGATGAGTACAAGACCTCAGATTGGTTTTGGGCCGAGGCGGTCAACACCGCCTGCTACGCCATCAACCAGTTGTATCTACACCGAATCCTCAAGAAGACATCATACGAACTCCTAACCGATAAAAAGCCCAATGTTTCATATTTTAGAGTCTTTGGTAGCAAATGCTTTATTCTTGTTAAAAGAGGTAGAAAATCTAAATTTGCTCCTAAGGCTGTAGAAGGCTTTTTACTAGGATATGATTCAAAGACAAGGGCATATAGAGTCTTTAACAAGTCTTCTAGACTAGTTGAAGTTTCTTGTGACATTGTGTTTGATGAGACTAACGGCTCTCAAGTAGAGCAAGTTGATCTTGATGAGCTAGATGATGAAGAGGCTCCGTGCGTGGCGCTAAGGGACATGTCCATTGGGGATGTGTGTCCTAAGGAATCCGAAGAGCCTCCAAATACACAAGATCAACCATCTTCCTCCATGCAAGCATCTCCACCAAATGAGGATGAGGCTCAAGATAATGAAGGAGAAGATCAAGAGGATGAGTCACCTCAAGAGGAGAGCAATGATCAAGGGGGAGATGCCCATGATCAAGATGAGGAAGATGAACAAGTTCCAAGACCGCCACACCCAAGAGTCCACCAAGCAATCCAACGAGATCACCCCGTGGACACCATCCTCGGCGATATTCAAAAGGGGGTAACTACTCGATCTCGTGTTGCTCATTTTTGTGAACATCACTCTTTTGTTTCCTCTGTTTAGCCACACAGGGTAGAGGAAGCACTTCAAGATTCGGATTGGGTGGTGGCGATGCAAGAGGAGCTCAACAACTTCACTAGGAATGAGGTATGGCATTTAGTTCCACGTCCTAATCAAAATGTTATAAGAACCAAGTGGGTCTTCCGCAACAAGCAAGATGAGCATGGTGTGGTGACAAGGAACAAAGCCCGACTTGTGGCCAAGGGATATTCACAAGTCGAAGGTTTGGATTTCGGTGAAACCTATGCACCCGTAGCTAGGCTTGAGTCAATTCACATTTTACTTGCCTATTGTAACACCCTGAATTTGGGGGTATAAAATTTCTTTGCTCATATTCACAAATTCAGGTGTTACTTTTCTTTTCTCATCCTTCCCCAATCTTTTCTTTCTCATTTCTATAGGAGAAAATGCTTATTTTTATTTGTAATAGTAGTGTGATAGGTTAAACCCTAAGGGAGTATGAATTGTTGCATCATGTTGAACCCTAGATTTCACTTTTGTTTGGTGCATAATTCTCAAAAGGTCTAATTTGAATTTGTGGCTTATTTGAATTTGAATCAAATGGAGAAAATAAAAAGAAAAGAGAAAGGAAATTCCAGAATAAAAGAAAAAGGAAAAGTAGCCCGCTACCTCAGCCCGCTCGGCCTTTCGGCCCACCAGGCCCAACCCGCGCGCCCGCGCGCGCGTTCTCCCTCCCGCCCCTTCTCTCTCTGCGCGAGCGGGCCCGCCTGTCGGCGCGGCCGCCGTCTCCTCGCTCGCTCCCCCGCTCTCTCTGGTTGCCCGGTCCCACCTGTCGGCGCTCCCGCTTCACCGCGCGTGCGCCATCTCCCTCGCTCTCTCTCTGCCCGTGGGCCCTCCCGGTCAGCCCCGCTTCCCTCGCGCCCACGCCCGTTTTCTTCTCTATCTCTGCGTCGCGGGCCCCGGCTGTCAGCTTCGCCGTTCTCGCGTAACCGCCGCCGAGCCGCGCGCGCCCGCCTTCTCCGTGCCCACGTCGCGCGTGGGGAGCTCGCCCCACCTCGCCCTCGGCCACTTGAGCCCCGAATCTCACTCGCCCTCTCCCCCTCCCTCACTTGCGCACCAACCGGCCCTCTCTCTCGCCCTCTCCCTCGCTGCGCGCACGCCAAATCGCCATCGCCGCGAACCGCCGCCGCCCGAGCTTGTTCCTCCGTCGCCGTTGGAGCTCCGCCGCGTCCCTTGCCACGGTGAGCTCCGCCCCGACGTCCACAACCCGGGACGCGCCCCAATTCCCTCTCCCCCTCCCTATTTCTCTCTGCCCGCGCTCACCCGTCGTCCGCCGTGCAGCCGCCGCCGTCGACCCGGGCCACCGTCGCGTCTCCGTCGTCGCCGAGGAGTCCCCGGAGTTCGCCGTGAGGTAAGGAACCTCTCCCGCCCCTATTGGCCCTTGTCTTGCACTCTAGCGCGCTTGATTTCTCGCCGGAGTCGCTTAGCGCCGCCGCCGAGCCGCCTCGCCGTGAACCGCCCTCCTCCGGCGCCCCTACCCCGGCCCAGACCCCGCCAATAGGTTTCCCGTGCCCTCCCCAACCTCCCCGGCCACTCAGGTCGCCCCGGGAACCCGCAGGGCCCCCGCTCCCCTCGTCTCCGGCGAGCTCTTTCGCCGCGGGGGCGAGCGCCGCCGCCCCAGCTAGCTGAGGGAGACGGGAGCCAGCCACCCCCATCCCCGCCGTCTATCTTAGATCGGACGGCGCGGATTCAAATAACCCGAACCCAATCTCAACCGTCCGCCCAAGATCCAACGGCCCAGAGCCGTTTCCCCGCGCCCTGTCCCTCTGCCCGCTGGGCCCCGCCTGTCGGCGTGCCCGCGCACTCGCTCTGCCCGCTGGCCCCGCTTGTCAGTCGCCGCGCCCGCGCTCGCGCTACCCGCTGGCCCCGCCTGTCAGCCACCCCGAGCCGCCGCGCGCCCGCGCGCCCGCCGCAGGATCTAATCCTGGCCGTTGATCTGAGATCTAACGGCTGTAAGCGCCCGATACCCCTTCGCCCGCGCTTTTTCTTAAAGAACCCCTCGGTTTTCTGGATTTTGCGCCCGCCGTCCCTGGTTTCTCGCGGTTAAGTCCTCAGCCCTTTTATTTAATTCAAAATAGGTCCTTAGGGCATATTTTTAACCCCTAAACTTGTAAAATTCATAACTTTGCCATATGAACTCCAAATTAGGTGCTTCAAATTGCAAAATGTTCATAAAATTATTATCTATCTGTTTATGCACTGTTTCCTTGCTGTTTCCATGTTCCAATTAATGGTTAATCATTAGGATAGGATTAAGGTTATTGGAACCCTATTTGAGATAAATAAAAGGTAGTAGACTTTAATAAAAGTTGGAGCACTTAAGTTTATGGACTCAAACACTTAAGTTTAGGGACTTAAACCAGATAATTATTTAATCCCACCACTGACTTAAACCTGAGTAGTGGATAATGACTCATTTTGTATAGTCCTCTACCCCAGACCTAGGGAACACCAGAGTGCCTATCCCTTTTCTGTTATGAACTTGTGACCACTCTCTGCTGCATATGTTTGGTATATTGTTTTTGTTTGTTATTTTCCCAAGTGCATAGTGTGAATGATTACTTTACGTAGACAACGAGCAGTCTGTGTTTCCCGAGGAAGTTGCAGAGGAAGTCCCTGAGCAACAGTTTGGTGAAGGCAAGTGTCCTCTGACCCATTATGTCCTATTCATTTATAACTTACTATCCCGCATTACTTACTTGAAACCTAAGGATTGACTAGCTTTACACTTTACTTTATCCTTGATGACCTTATGGGCTATTATGGTTAGCATTTTGCTATTGCCTTAACTTAATCAAAGAACATGATGTGAATATTTATGATACTGTTATCCTGATGATGTTGATGATCTTGTGATACTCTAGGGGGCTCAGGCTGTTTCCTGAGTACCTCTCCGTAAGGACCTGTTCGTTGAGAGACCACCCGGGATAACAGTGCAACCATGAGGGTAAAATGGGGTGCCCTTAGCTAATTAATTAGAGGAACTAGAGGTGTAGTTGCTTCGCCGTCGTGCCGTCAATGGGGTCCAGGCACAGTGCTTGCTCTGCCGAGGCTGAGTGCCGAGGTTCTTTCGTTTTGCTTTTGTTAGTCACTCTCCTGCGGGGAGGGGTACTGTGTTTATCAAACTGGAGAAACCTAACGGGCAGCTATGATCTCTAGGGAATCTTTGTAAAAGCTACGTAGTGATACCCTGCCGGACCACCTAGGTAGTGGTCAATGGGGATTAGCTCTCCCCGGGCAGAAAGGGAATCATGACTCATGGGTAAAGTGTGCGACCTCTGCAGAGGGTAGTGAAACTGATATATCAGCCGTGCTCACGGTTAAGAGCAGCCTTGGGATCCTCTTTGATTAGAGATATAGATGGTTCGAGGTACAAGGATTATGCTATGGTTTTTGTTCGAATATGATGATGTTGTTCCTCGATGAGGAAATGGTTCATGGGTTGGTTAATGATAAAACCTGGCTTCTACTAATGATAAATACCTGACCAACTAAAAGCAACTGCTCGAGCCTAACCCCACATAAAGCTAGTCCACTTCAGCCAAACGGGACATTTGCTGAGTACGTTGATGTGTACTCATCCTTGCTTTACCACCAAACACCAGGTTGTCCGCATTGTAACCACTGCTCAGGGGAAGATGAAGCCGTGGCAGGAGACTTCCAGGAGTTCCAAGACTACGACGAATTCTAGGTGTGGGTTGGCGGCAACCCCCAGTCAGTTGCCTGTGAAGGCCTTATCTTTACTGCGTTACGCTAGCACTTTGATTAACTGTTAAGTTGATGACTATGTGGATGTCTAAGACTCTGTGATGTAACAAGTTATTACTCTTTTATGTTATTATTCGAGCATTGTGCGATGATGTTCATTTATGTAATCACTGTGTACGTGAATTCTGATCCTGGCACGTACATAGTTCGCATTCGGTTTGCCTTCCAAAACCGGGTGTGACATAAGTGGTATCAAAGCCGTGCTGACTGTAGGACCGCTGACCTAGAGTAGCACTGGTCGTACTAAGGACTATTGACCTTCCCCCTCACCTTGACCTCTCATGTTACTTCAAAAGTCGGTCACCTCGACCAACCCTATGTTTTACTACATATATATATACTATATTATACCTTGTTAAAATTTTTATCTTATTCTGTCTATGGTTTATTCACTTGTCATATTAGTTTTGCTCTTACTCTTATGCTTACGGTGTCTTTTGTAGATGGCTCGTCTTAGACACACTGCACGTAAGTCGGTGATTCCTTTCCTGCCGTCTCGACTTGCGGAGCGTCCTCTGCCCCGCACCGTGTCCGGTCAGTCGAGTCACCTGGAGAGACTGCACCACCGCCTGCGTGAGGAGCAAGAACGCCGGCGCCAGCACAGAGAGCAGCAGGGCTCTTCCTCCTCATCCTAGCAAGAGGTGGAGTCCGTGAGGCCCCGTTCCACTGCTGCCCAGCTGGAGGCGCCCCCTGCACCACCGCGGGACGTCCCGGCTGTTGGAGGAGCTGCTGGAGGGGCTACTGGAGGTCCTGGAGGAGACCCCGACGACGACGACTCAGACCACAGCACGGAGTCCTCGGAGCCGCAGGAGGCGGAAGGATGGGTCGCCCGACCCATCACCCGTGACGCCGCTCGCGGTTGTCACTTCCACGACGCACTCGACACCTTGCTGCGCCAGGCTTTTGACCAGCACACCTGGTCGATCGAGTATCGTTGTGTAGTCTACCAGCACAGTCGCGGGAGGTACCCGGATCGCTGGGAGGCTACCTGCCTAGTTCGCCGTCCGGAGGATGACCTCCGGGGTGCGGAGGCCGTTTCGGAGCACTATTCCATCTCCGAGAGGGACACTGCAGAGGCGGCTATGCAGGATGCAGCACGACGTGCACTCTCCCAGTACTGTTCTTTGTTCGGTGGCGTGGCCGACGGTCTTAACCTCCGGTACTACCCCCGCCGCCCTACTGGCAGCACAGAGAGTGTGGTTGTCTCACCTGTTGGTGAGGCTAACCCTAGGTTGAGCAGCACAGTCAACCTAGTCGCAGTGCTTAACACGGAGCTGGATCACTCTCTGGACGAGCTAAGCAGGGCTCGAACGGAGATTGCGGAGTTGCGTGCTGAGCTGGCAGAGCGCCATCACCAGGAGGGTGGTTCTCCCGCTCCTGTTGGGACTCAGCACCCATACCGCTCGCCGCCACGTGGTCACCACACTTATGGTTCCCCTGCCTGTAAGACCAGGATAGATCTGGATCCTTAGATCGTTAGTGTCGAAGTTTGTAATAATCCTTAAAACAGATGTCTCAGTCTTAGATAGTCAGTTTAGTTTGCTTATCAGTTGCTTCCAATTAGTTTAGTTTGCTTATCAGTTGCTTGCATGCTTGTTATGATGAACTTGTGCTGGATTCGAATCTTTGTAATGACTGTTGCCAACCTGTGGGTTTCTCCTGCAGTTTGGCCTAGCTATAATGTCAATAAAGGCAGTTATTTAGTTGGGAAGCCATTTACTTCTACTTTCCTTCTTATCTGAGAAGCTGTGTTGAATCATAATGAGGATCAGTGAAGCTCTTTGTTCACTCAGTGTCATGAAGAATTCTGTATTCTCTTTTCTTATGCTGGAGGGTTGTAAGATCAATGCTGATGTATGAATGTCTTCCACAGATGTCTGACAACAGGCGCCGATGCAACAGGCGTGCTCAGCAAGAGCAGCATGACCAGCAGGAGGAACAACAGAGGCAGCCTCCCCCGCCACCCCCGATGTCAGTGGAGCAGATGTTCTTGATGCAGACTCAGGCAGTGCAGGCCATTGGGCAGACTCTGGCAGCCATGCAGCAGGCTCAACAGCAACCCCAACCCCAATTGCAAGTGCAGATGCCCCAGATGCCACGAGATAAGCGTGGTGAGTTCATGAGAGGGCACCCTCCTACCTTCGCCCATTCTGCCGACCCCATGGATGCAGAAGACTGGCTACGTGCAGTGGAAAGAGAACTGCGCACCGCCCAATGTGACGACAGGGAGAAGGTTCTGTATGGTCCCTGTCAGCTGAGGGGAGCAGCCCAGTCCTGGTGGGAGTCCTACCTCGCCACCCATGCTGACCCCGAAGCCATCACCTGGGAAGAATTCAGCGAGAGTTTCCGCAGGTACCATGTGCCGGAGGGACTGATGATCGTGAAGAAGGAGGAGTTTCTGGCTCTGAAGCAGGGACCCCTGTCTGTTAGTGAATACAGAGACAAGTTTCTGCAGCTATCTCGTTATGCACCTGAGGATGTCAACACTGATGCTAAGAGGCAGTACAGGTTCATGAGAGGTTTGGTGGATCCCCTGCATTACCAGCTGATGAATCACACCTTCCCCACCTTCCAGCACCTGATCGATAGGGCAATTATGACTGAGAAGAAGCGTAAGGATATGGAAGATCGGAAGCGCAAGATGAGTGGACCCCAGACCGGAGGCATCAGCCGTCCACGTTTCTCAGGCAGTTCATCTCAGCAAGGCAGGCCTAGTCACCCACAGGGATATCAAAATCAGAATCAGCGTCCGCATCAGCAGCAGTTTCAGAGGCAGTATCAGCAGCAGCAGCAGCAGTATCGTCAGAACAGCCAGCAGGGAGGTAATCAGTATCAGAAGCAGAACAACCAGGCACCTCGCCTTCCTGCCCCAGCAGCAAACCAGAGCAACCAAGCAGCCCCAGCGCAAGGAGGAGGCAGAGGATGTTTCCACTGTGGAGAACAAGGCCACTGGGCGATGCAGTTTCCGAAGAAGGTGACGCAGCAGCAGACCAACCCCAATGCTCCAACAAGGCAGGGTGTACTGCAGCCGACAGCAGGCAATCGTAACCAAGCGTACAACCGTGGAAAGGTGAACCACTTGGAGGCCGAAGCGATCCAGGATGCACCAGATGTGGCAGTAGGTATGTTCTCAGTCGAATCTCATCCCACGAAAGTGCTATTTGATACTGGTGCAACTCATTCATTTGTCACTGCAACCTGGGTAGAATTGCATAACATCTCAGTAGAGGCAATGATGCCGCCCATGAGGATTAATTCGGTTGGTGGCAAGGTGCAAACAGATAAAATATGCTCAAATATAAGGGTGGAAATAAGGGGGATAGGGTTCCCCAGTGATCTAATAGTAATAGACACCCCTGGGATAGATGTCATTCTAGGGATGAATTGGTTAATGAGGTATGAAGCGAATATTAGCTGTGACAAGAGGACCGTAACATTGAAGTCCCCGTCAGGAGAAGAGGTAGTGGCCGAGCTAAGGATGCCTAAATCAGCGGAGGGTGTCTGTCACCAGATTTCAGTTGATAGTAAGGAGCCCAACCCGCTCGAGACTATCAAGGTTGTATCGGACTTTCCGGACGTATTTCCTGAGGAGCTAACGAGCATGCCACCCGAGAGAAAAGTTGAATTTGCCATAGAGCTTATCCCTGGTACCGCCCCCATCTACAAGAGAGCCTACCGAGTGTCTGGACCAGAATTGGTGGAACTCAAGAAGCAGATAGATGAGATGTTAGAGAAGGGTTACATCAGACCAAGTACCTCGCCTTGGGCCGCTCCAGTGTTGTTTGTAGAGAAGAAAGATGGTACTAAAAGGATGTGCATAGACTACAGAGCCTTGAATGAAGTCACTATCAAGAACAAGTACCCCCTGCCAAGGATAGAAGATTTGTTCGACCAACTCAGAGGTGCCAGCGTATTCTCGAAGATAGATCTGAGATCAGGTTACCATCAACTCAGAATCCGACCCTCGGACATACCGAAGACAGCATTCATCACCAAGTACGGGTTGTATGAATTCACAGTTATGTCCTTTGGTTTGACAAATGCGCCAGCCTTCTTTATGTACCTGATGAACAGTGTGTTCATGGATTATCTGGACAAGTTTGTGGTAGTGTTTATCGATGATATTCTCATATACTCTCGAAGTGAGGAAGATCACGTAGAGCATTTGAAGATGGTATTGCAAAGACTTCGAGAGCATCAATTGTATGCCAAGCTGAGCAAATGCGAGTTCTGGATTCATGAAGTCTTGTTTCCGGGTCACATCATAAATCAAGATGGGTTGGCAGTGGATCCAAAGAAAGTAGCAGATATCCTGAACTGGAAAGCACCAAAGGATGTTCGTGGGATCAAGAGCTTCATTGGAATGGCTGGGTATTACAGGCGTTTCATCGAAGGCTTCTCAAAGATTGCTAGACCAATGACAGCGTTACTAGCGAAGAAAGTTGAGTTTAAGTGGACCCAAAAGTGTCAGGAAGCATTTGAAGAACTGAAAAATAGATTGACTACAGCTCCGGTGTTAGTCCTGCCTGATGTTCACAAGCCATTCTCAGTGTATTGCGATGCTTCTTACACTGGATTGGGATGTGTGCTAATGCAAGAAGGAAGAGTTGTAGCATACTCATCTCGACAGCTGAAGATTCATGAGAAAAATTATCCCACACATGACCTAGAGTTGGCAGCAGTAGTTCATGCTTTGAAGACCTGGAGACATTACCTGTATGGGCAGAAGTGCGACATTTACACAAATCATAAAAGTTTGAAGTACATATTTACTCAGTCGGAATTAAACATGAGGCAGCGAAGATGGTTGGAATTGATCAAAGACTATGAGTTGGAGATACATTACCATCCAGGCAAAGCCAATGTGGTTGCAGATGCTCTGAGCAGGAAGAGTCAAGTCAATATGTTGGCCATGTACCCAATGCCATATGAGTTAGCCAAGGAGTTCGACAGACTGAGTCTCGGTTTCCTGAACAGTACGCAAGGAGTAACAGTGGAATTAGAGCCCACCCTAGAGCGGGAGATCAAAGAAGGGCAGAAGGATGATGAAAACATCAACAAGATCCGGCAGCTAATCTTAGAAGGAAGAGGCAAAGACTTTCGAGAGGATGAAGAGGGAGTAATATGGTTCAAGGACCGATTGTGTGTCCCCGACCTCAAACCTATTCGGGAACTGATCCTAAAGGAAGCTCATGAGACAGCCTACTCCATACACCCGGGAAGTGAAAAGATGTACCAGGATTTGAAAAGGAGGTTTTGGTGGTATGGCATGAAAAGAGAAATCGCAGAATATGTCGCCATCTGTGATAGCTGTCAAAGAACCAAAGCAGAGCATCAAAGGCCCGCCGGATTGTTGCAGCCATTGCGGATTCCTCAGTGGAAGTGGGATGAGATCGGGATGGATTTTGTAGTTGGCCTACCTCGTACCCGGGCCGGTTATGATTCCATCTGGGTGGTTGTGGACCGATTAACAAAGGTGGCCCATTTCATACCTGTGAAGACCACATATACCGGAGCAACGTTAGCTGAGTTATACATGTCACGGATAGTTTGCCTTCATGGTGTGCCGAAGAAGATAGTGTCAGATCGAGGAACGCAGTTCACCTCTCATTTTTGGCAGCAGCTACAAGAAGCTTTGGGCACCCATTTGAACTTCAGCTCGGCTTATCACCCGCAGACAGACAGTCAGACTGAAAGAACTAACCAGATCCTAGAAGATATGCTGAGAGCCTGTGCGTTGCAAGACAAGTCAGGATGGGACAAAAGGTTACCTTATGCAGAATTCTCCTATAACAATAGCTATCAGGCTAGCTTGAAGATGTCACCGTTTCAGGCACTCTATGGACGGAGTTGTAGGACTCCGCTGCATTGGGACCAGCCTGGAGAGAGACAGGTGTTTGGCCCCGACATCCTGCTTGAAGCCGAAGAGAATATCAAAATGGTTCGGGAGAATCTGAAGATAGCCCAGTCAAGACAGCAAAGCTATGCGGACCGAAGGAGAAGAGAACTGAGTTTCGAAGTGGGAGATTTTGTCTATCTGAAGGTGTCACCTATCAGGGGAGTCAGAAGGTTCGGAGTTAAAGGCAAGTTAGCACCCCGGTACGTTGGACCATATCAGATCCAAGCAAAGCGTGGAGAAGTGGCTTACCAACTCAACCTACCAGAAAGTTTGTCGGCAGTGCACAACGTGTTCCACGTGTCGCAATTGAAGAAGTGTCTGCGAGTACCAGAAGAACAGTTGCCAGTGGAGGGTTTGGAAGTCCAGGAGGATCTGACATACATAGAGAAGCCAACGCAGATTCTGGAGTTTGCAGACAGAGTCACCCGGAGGAATACCATTAGAATGTGCAAAGTCAGGTGGGGTCACCACTCGGAGGAAGAAGCAACCTGGGAACGAGAAGATGATCTGAAAGCCAAATACCCGGAACTCTTTGCTAACCAACCCTGAATCTCGGGGGCGAGATTCTTTTAAGGGGGATAGGTTTGTAACACCCTGAATTTGGGGGTATAAAATTTCTTTGCTCATATTCACAAATTCAGGTGTTACTTTTCTTTTCTCATCCTTCCCCAATCTTTTCTTTCTCATTTCTATAGGAGAAAATGCTTATTTTTATTTGTAATAGTAGTGTGATAGGTTAAACCCTAAGGGAGTATGAATTGTTGCATCATGTTGAACCCTAGATTTCACTTTTGTTTGGTGCATAATTCTCAAAAGGTCTAATTTGAATTTGTGGCTTATTTGAATTTGAATCAAATGGAGAAAATAAAAAGAAAAGAGAAAGGAAATTCCAGAATAAAAGAAAAAGGAAAAGTAGCCCGCTACCTCAGCCCGCTCGGCCTTTCGGCCCACCAGGCCCAACCCGCGCGCCCCGCGCGCGCGTTCTCCCTCCCGCCCCTTCTCTCTCTGCGCGAGCGGGCCCGCCTGTCGGCGCGGCCGCCGTCTCCGCGCTCGCTCCCCCGCTCTCTCTGGTTGCCCGGTCCCACCTGTCGGCGCTCCCGCTTCACCGCGCGTGCGCCATCTCCCTCGCTCTCTCTCTGCCCGTGGGCCCTCCCGGTCAGCCCCGCTTCCCTCGCGCCCGCGCCCGTTTTCTTCTCTCTCTCTGCGTCGCGGGCCCCGGCTGTCAGCTTCGCCGTTCTCGCGTAACCGCCGCCGAGCCGCGCGCGCCCGCCTTCTCCGCGCCCACGTCGCGCGTGGGGAGCTCGCCCCACCTCGCCCTCGGCCACTTGAGCCCCGAATCTCACTCGCCCTCTCCCCCTCCCTCACTTGCGCACCAACCGGCCCTCTCTCTCGCCCTCTCCCTCGCTGCGCGCACGCCAAATCGCCATCGCCGCGAACCGCCGCCGCCCGAGCTTGTTCCTCCGTCGCCGTTGGAGCTCCGCCGCGTCCCTTGCCACGGTGAGCTCCGCCCCGACGTCCACAACCCGGGACGCGCCCCAATTCCCTCTCCCCCTCCCTATTTCTCTCTGCCCGCGCTCACCCGTCGTCCGCCGTGCAGCCGCCGCCGTCGACCCGGGCCACCGTCGCGTCTCCGTCGTCGCCGAGGAGTCCCCGGAGTTCGCCGTGAGGTAAGGAACCTCTCCCGCCCCTATTGGCCCTTGTCTTGCACTCTAGCGCGCTTGATTTCTCGCCGGAGTCGCTTAGCGCCGCCGCCGAGCCGCCTCGCCGTGAACCGCCCTCCTCCGGCGCCCCTACCTCGGCCCAGACCCCGCCAATAGGTTTCCCGTGCCCTCCCCAACCTCCCCGGCCACTCAGGTCGCCCCGGGAACCCGCAGGGCCCCCGCTCCCCTCGTCTCCGGCGAGCTCTTTCGCCGCGGGGACGAGCGCCGCCGCCCCAGCTAGCTGAGGGAGACGGGAGCCAGCCACCCCCATCCCCGCCGTCTATCTTAGATCGGACGGCGCGGATTCAAATAACCCGAACCCAATCTCAACCGTCCGCCCAAGATCCAACGGCCCAGAGCCGTTTCCCCGCGCCCTGTCCCTCTGCCCGCTGGGCCCCGCCTGTCGGCGCGCCCACGCACTCGCTCTGCCCGCTGGCCCCGCTTGTCAGTCGCCGCGCCCGTGCTCGCGCTGCCCGCTGGCCCCGCCTGTTAGCCACCCCGAGCCGCCGCGCGCCCGCGCGCCCGCCGCAGGATCTAATCCTGGCCGTTGATCTGAGATCTAACGGCTGTAAGCGCCCGATACCCCTTCGCCCGCGCTTTTTCTTAAAGAACCCCTCGGTTTTCTGGATTTTGCGCCCGCCGTCCCTGGTTTCTCGCGATTAAGTCCTCAGCCCTTTTATTTAATTCAAAATAGGTCCTTAGGGCATATTTTTAACCCCTAAACTTGTAAAATTCATAACTTTGCCATATGAACTCCAAATTAGGTGCTTCAAATTGCAAAATGTTCATAAAATTATTATCTATCTGTTTATGCACTGTTTCCCTGCTGTTTCCATGTTCCAATTAATGGTTAATCATTAGGATAGGATTAAGGTTATTGGAACCCTATTTGAGATAAATAAAAGGTAGTAGACTTTAATAAAAGTTGGAGCACTTAAGTTTATGGACTCAAACACTTAAGTTTAGGGACTTAAACCAGATAATTATTTAATCCCACCACTGACTTAAACCTGAGTAGTGGATAATGACTCATTTTGTATAGTCCTCTACCCCAGACCTAGGGAACACCAGAGTGCCTATCCCTTTTCTGTTATGAACTTGTGACCACTCTCTGCTGCATATGTTTGGTATATTGTTTTTGTTTGTTATTTTCCCAAGTGCATAGTGTGAATGATTACTTACGTAGACAACGAGCAGTCTGTGTTTCCCGAGGAAGTTGCAGAGGAAGTCCCTGAGCAACAGTTTGGTGAAGGCAAGTGTCCTCTGACCCATTATGTCCTATTCATTTATAACTTACTATCCCGCATTACTTACTTGAAACCTAAGGATTGACTAGCTTTACACTTTACTTTATCCTTGATGACCTTATGGGCTATTATGGTTAGCATTTTGCTATTGCCTTAACTTAATCAAAGAACATGATGTGAATATTTATGATACTGTTATCCTGATGATGTTGATGATCTTGTGATACTCTAGGGGGCTCAGGCTGTTTCCTGAGTACCTCTCCGTAAGGACCTGTTCGTTGAGAGACCACCCGGGATAACAGTGCAACCATGAGGGTAAAAAATGGGGTGCCCTTAGCTAATTAATTAGAGGAACTAGAGGTGTAGTTGCTTCGCCGTCGTGCCGTCAATGGGGTCCAGGCACAGTGCTTGCTCTGCCGAGGCTGAGTGCCGAGGTTCTTTCGTTTTGCTTTTGTTAGTCACTCTCCTGCGGGGAGGGGTACTGTGTTTATCAAACTGGAGAAACCTAACGGGCAGCTATGATCTCTAGGGAATCTTTGTAAAAGCTACGTAGTGATACCCTGCCGGACCACCTAGGTAGTGGTCAATGGGGATTAGCTCTCCCCGGGCAGAAAGGGAATCATGACTCATGGGTAAAGTGTGCGACCTCTGCAGAGGGTAGTGAAACTGATATATCAGCCGTGCTCACGGTTAAGAGCAGCCTTGGGATCCTCTTTGATTAGAGATACAGATGGTTCGAGGTACAAGGATTATGCTATGGTTTTTGTTCGAATATGATGATGTTGTTCCTCGATGAGGAAATGGTTCATGGGTTGGTTAATGATAAAACCTGGCTTCTACTAATGATAAATACCTGACCAACTAAAAGCAACTGCTCGAGCCTAACCCCACATAAAGCTAGTCCACTTCAGCCAAATGGGACATTTGCTGAGTACGTTGATGTGTACTCATCCTTGCTTTACCACCAAACACCAGGTTGTCCGCATTGTAACCACTGCTCAAGGGAAGATGAAGCCGTGGCAGGAGACTTCCAGGAGTTCCAAGACTACGACGAATTCTAGGTGTGGGTTGGCGGCAACCCCCAGTCAGCTGCCTGTGAAGGCCTTATCTTTACTGCGTTACGCTAGCACTTTGATTAACTGTTAAGTTGATGACTATGTGGATGTCTAAGACTCTGTGATGTAACAAGTTATTACTCTTTTATGTTATTATTCGAGCATTGTGCGATGATGTTCATTTATGTAATCACCGTGTACGTGAATTCTGATCCTGGCACGTACATAGTTCGCATTCGGTTTGCCTTCCAAAACCGGGTGTGACACCTATGCTACTTACCATGGCTTTAAGCTTTACCAAATGGACGTGAAAAGTGCCTTCCTCAACGGACCAATCAAGGAAGAGGTCTATGTTGAGCAACCTCCCGGCTTTGAAGATAGTGAGTACCCTAACCATGTATATAAACTCTCTAAGGCGCTTTATGAGCTCAAGCAAGCCCCAAGAGCATGGTATGAATGCCTAAGAGATTTCCTTATCACTAATGGCTTCAAAGTCGGAAAGGCCGATCCTACTTTATTTTCTAACACTTTTGACAATGATTTGTTTGTATGCCAAATTTATGTTGATGATATTATATTTGGGTCTACTAACGAATCTACATGTGAGGAATTTAGTAGGATCATGACACAGAAATTCGAGATGTCTATGATGGGGGAATTGAAGTACTTCTTGGGATTTCAAGTGAAGCAACTCCAAGAGGGCACCTTCATTAGCCAAACGAAGTATATTCAAGACATTCTAAATAAGTTTGGGATGAAGGATGCCAAGCCCATCAAAACTCCCATGGGAACCAATGGGCATCTCGACCTCGACATAGGAGGTAAATCCGTAGATCAAAAGGTATACCGGTCGATGATAGGTTCTTTACTCTATTTATGTGCTTCACGACCAGACATTATGCTTTCCGTATGCATGTGTGCAAGATTCCAAGCCGATCCTAAGGAAGCTCACCTTAGGGCCGTGAAACGAATCTTGAGATATTTAGTTTATACTCCTAAGTTTGGGCTTTGGTATCCTAGGGGATCCACATTTGACTTAATTGGTTATTCGGATGCCGATTAGGCGGGGTGTAAAATTAATAGAAAGAGCACATCGGGGACTTGCCAGTTCTTGGGAAGGTCTCTGGTGTCCTAGGCTTCAAAGAAGCAAAATTCCGTAGCTCTTTCTACCACCGAAGCCGAGTATATTGCCGTAGGCCATTGTTGCGCGCAATTGCTTTGGATTAGGCAAACCCTCAGGGACTATGGTTACAAATTAACTAAAGTTCCTCTTCTATGTGATAATGAGAGTGCCATCCGCATGACGGATAATCCCGTTGAACATAGCCGCACTAAACACATAGCCATTCGGTATCATTTTCTAAGGGATCACCAACAAAAGGGGGATATCGAGATTGCATATATTAACACCAAAGAACAATTAGCCGATATCTTTACCAAGCCACTAGATGAACAAACATTTAACAAACTTAGGCATGAGCTAAATATTCTTGATTCTCGGAAATTCTTTTGATGCTTTGCACACATAGCTCATTAATATACCTTTGATCATATCTCTTTTATATGCTATGACTAATGTGTTTTCAAGTGTATTTCACACCAAGTCATAGATTGAAAGGGAAACGGAGTCTTCGGCGAAGACAAAGGCTTCCACTCCACTCCATTGACTCACTCATCCTTCGCTGTCGCTCCGAGCCACTCTCCAACTTTGGTATAATCTTCACTCATATTGTGTTCGCCAAAGGGGGAGAAATTAGTTAAAAAGGGCTTATATTTCACTCAAGTATCCGTTTTTGGCGATTCATGCCAAAGGGGGAGAAAGTATTAGCCCAAAGCAAAAGGACCGCACCACCACCTAATTTTAAAATAAAGATTCTCAAATTGATATCTTATTGTGTTCAAAAGGGGGAGAAAGTAGTATCTTCGAAAATTGCAAAACCCTCTTGAACACTAAGAGGAGGATTTCACTTAGGGGGAGTTTTGTTTAGTCAAAGGAAAAACATTTGAAACAAGGGGAGAAAATTCAAATCTTGAAAATGCTACTCAAAATCTTATTCATGTATCCTTTGACCATTTGCAAAAGGACTTTGAAAAGAATTTACAAAAGAATTTGCAAAAACAAAACATGTGGTGCAAGCGTGGTCCAAAATGCTAAAATTAAAGAAATCAATCCATGCGCATCTTATGAGAAAATATTGGTTTCATTCCAAGCAACCTTTGCACTTACAATTATGCAAACTAGTTCAATTATGCATTTCTCTATTTGCTTTGGTTTGTGTAGGCATCAATCACCAAAAAGGGGGAGATTGAAAGGGAAATAGGCTTACACCTTTTCCTAAATTGATTTTGGTGGTTGAATTGCCCAACACAAATAATTGGACTAACTAGTTTGCTCTAGTCTATAAGTTTTACAGGTGCCAAAGGTTCACAACAAGCCAATAAAAAGACCAAAGATGGGTTCAAATAAAGAGAGCTAAAGACATCCCGAAAGGCACCCTGGTCTGGCGCACCGGACTGTCCGGTGCACCACCGGACAGTGTCCGGTGCACCAGGGAACTCGACGCTGAACTCGCTACCTTCGGGAAAATGGGAGGCCGCTCCGCTATAATTCACCGGACTGTCCGGTGAAGCACCGGACAGTGTCCGGTGTCACACCGGACTGTCCGGTGTGCCAGCGGAGCAACGACTACTTCACGCCAATGGTCGACTGCAACTGCATTGAATGCGCTACAGTGCGTGCCAGAGTCAGAGCACGCGCAGAAGGGGCACCGGACAGTCTACAGGACCTATCCGGTGCACCACCGGACAGCCCAGAGGCCCCACCAGTCAGAGCTCCAACGGTCAGAACCCAACGGCCGACTAACGTGGCTGGCGCACCGGACTGTTCGGTGCGCCATGCGACAGACAGCCTCCCAACGGCCACTTTTGGTGGTTGGGGCTATAAATTCCCCAACCACCCCACCATTCATGGCATCCAAGTTTTCCAACTTCCTACACCTTACAAGAGCTATAGCATTCAGTACAAGACACACCAAAGAGATCAAATTCTCTCCCAAGTCCCTAGTTCATTCCAAATCAAATAGTGACTAGTGAGAGAGTGACTTGTGTTCATTTGAGCTCTTGCGCTTGGATTGCTTCTTTTCTTTCTCATTCTTTCTTGTGATCAACTCAATTGTAACCGAGGCAAGAGACACCAATTTTGTGGTGGTCCTTGCGGGGACTTTGTGTCCCGTTTGATTGAGAAGAGAAGCTCACTCGGTCTAAGTGACCGTTTGAGAGAGGGAAAGGGTTGAAAGAGACCCGGTCTTTGTGACCACCTCAACGGGGAGTAGGTTTGCAAGAACCGAACCTCGGTAAAACAAATCCTTGTGTCTGTAACACCTCAGGTGTTCCCATGGCTAGAGCACACCTTGGTGCTAAGGACTGTGATCACATGTGGTAATAACTTAAGGAGAACATAAGAACCTTGGAGACCATGTGTTAACCAAGATTTGCTAATGACCTAAGAAGTATCACTCAAACTTTTGTGCACTTACTACCTTGGGCAAGAAGGGGGAAAACCCTAGACCTCTCTTGAACCCTATCTTCCAAAACCATGGTTGAGAGGGGGGAAGAATAAGCAAATGTGCAAACCATGAGTTAATCTTTAACCAAACCTTGAGTAACTTTATAACCAGCAATTGTGGGAAGGAAATGTTGCAAAAAGACCCCTGGAGAAACCCCAAATCCATTCCCTAAGTAGAGAGAGAGAGCTAGAGCTCTCTAATTTTCTCTAAGTCAAAAACTACACCTACACTAAAGATCAACCGTGTTCACCTCGAAGCTGGCACCAAAACCACCTAAGTTCTATACCAAAAATGTGGCATACCACCTAGGGCACCCACTGGAAAAAGCTGAGACCGAGACCTTGACGTTTGACATGCCTTGGCATGGTTTTTGTCGCGAGGTGGGCAGAGTGACACACCTGATTTGGCGACCAAAGATCTCCCTACCTAGGCCATATCTGCCATGGCAACTCACGGATGAGAGACAACCCTAGGTGCCAGGAAAAGACTCACGCCGGATTTTTGCCAAGATTCGCACGTTTGCGACTTGGGTGAGCTGTGGAACACGGGCAAAAGAAAAGCTCCACGTGTTCGACGCGCTCTGTGTGCGCCAGAGCACGCCCACGCGCGCCTCGCGTCGCGCCAACGGCCAGCCGACGCCATGGCTCGCGCCCGCGCCTATAAAGCCCACTCAGGCGTCGACCGCACTCTTCCGCGCATGCTCAAACCTCACCGGAGCTCAGCTCACCGTCGTTTGCCCGTGCACGGCGTGTCTGCGGCCACCCGAGCCCCTGCCGCCGTAGACCGGCCAGCCCAGACTTTCCCAACCCCGTCCGACCCTCGGAGACGAGTGAGCACACCACAGTGAAGCTCCCCGAGCGAGGAATCGAAGCCTGCTTCACCGGAGAGGCTAGTCCACGGTCGCCGGAGTTCACAACCCCACCGGAGTGCGTGGACCGGGTAATCCACTGAACCAATTTCCGATTCCTTGTGCACACAGTCTCTATGTCACCATGTGGACCTCACCGTGCCCTTGGATTGAACCAGATCGCCGTGATTTGGCCGGCACACCCGCTGCCGACGAGGACACCCGCCTGCACACGTGGACCGAGCGATTTCGGCCATCCCCGTCGTCGAGCCGTACATCGCTGTGACCGCCAGAGCCTCCCCGAGCCAACCCCGCCCCTCGCCGGACCTATCTCGCCGCCGGTAAGCCGCGCCACCCTTTTCTTTCTTGCGGGCACTATTTAAACCTAGGGAAGGACCGCGGGGGAGAAGGAAAGAAGTCTGGGGGGTTTTGTGAAATGTCAGTGACTCCAATGAATAGTAGCACGGGGGTATAACTGAGAGAGTTAGTTTGGAAATAACCCAAGGTCCTCGGTGTAAACTGCTTTTCCAGAAAACCATTATTAAATCTGATTTTAAATTGAACAGAAACTTTAATAATTCATAACTCCTGTTTAGTTCATCCAAATTTGGTCAAACCAATTTTGTTAGACTTTAAATAGTGTAAACTGCTTAGGAAAAATATAAAACCCTTAAGTACTACAAAAAACTATAAGGTTCTGATTTAATTATTGTTTTGGCCAAAAGCTAAATAATAGGGCTAAAAATAGTTGCACTATTTAACTAGGGTTAGAAAAATTTGGAGAAGCCAACCCATTAAGTTAGTTTTTGCCATTTAATTTACAATATGCTTAAGATTAAGAAAAATAGAAAAAGTGATTTAAATAATGAACCAGAGGGCACCCCTATTTTTGTTAGAGTACTTAATCAATGTAGTTTACTAGAAAAATCTATTATACCCTTGTTTAGTATGAAATAAGTAGGATCCCTTTTATTTCAAGAAAACAAGGAAAACTTAGAAAAACCCTACAAAAATAACCCCAAGGTGAAAGCACCCCAACCCTTGGGACAATTAATGTTTTGCTATTAAGAACTTAGGAAAAATATGAAATCTGCTGTTTGACTTTTTTCAAATGACAATGTAGTAGAAAGTGCCTTTTTGGCATTTAACTTTAGAAAATCATAGCTAAATGGCCACCCCTTAGCTTTCTGTGATTTTTGGCACAGAAGCCTATTATTACTGTTAGATGCCAACAAAAATAACCCTTAGGGCAGAACCCAACCCCAATTAAGAGATGTAGTGTAAAGTGGCCCATTTTACACAAACTTTTGCTATTTTTGTCTAAGGCATAGCCTTTTATTTTAAGCCTCAATTTCCTAGAACAGGCTATAATGACCAATGGCAACCCACTGCAATTTTTATAAAATTTTTGGAAAATATTAAACCACTGCCGTAGTTCAAACCTACACTAGAAACCATAAAAAGAAAATAAAGAAAAGGAAAGATGAATAATAGAAAATTTGTGTCATCCTAAAACTCTTTATGACTTGTCCACTGAAATATATGAAGGCAATACCAATTACCTATGCCTATCCCTAGCAAAACCTAAACCTAGAAGTGTTAAGCATAAACCATTAAAAGCCACATGTGACCCAAAAACCCTAAGTTACTCTTTAACTTAGTTTTCTTCTCTTAGCATAATGTTATTAAATCCTACATAATCATGACCTACATGTTCACTGCATTTCGATAGAATGTAACCTTGCTGACGGAGAGTATGTCCTCGTGCCGGAGCAAGGAGCTGCTCAGGAGGTAGCCCCGGATCCAGCACCCGAGTCTGCACCAGAGGATATGCCTGCCACAGCTTTGGAAGGCAAGCCCCGGTTTATGCATAACCTGTTATTTATGCTATTTTACTATACTTAATGATTGTAGGATTGAATGTGCACTTAGGTGTAGGAGTTGTTTGGAACCCTAGTTGCATGATCTCAGGAACCCTTTTGAGATGGATACTAGTATGCTAGGTCGAGTAGTTGCTTTATTTAATTAGGATCTCGGTAGAAGACGAGTGATTTTTCTAGCACTCGCGCGAGATCAGGAATTGGTTGTACCCACTTTCATACTATCATGATACTAGTTTGTGGACAACAGTCCATGGGGATTTGTTGTCTACGAGATGGGAAAATGGAATAAGGATTAACGTGCGGATACCTGTGTCAAGCGTTTGAACGTACTAAACACATACCGAGAAATATGGTAAATCGGTAAGCCTAGTACCTGAGTGAACCTGCCCGCAGACATATCCCCTCACGCGACCTGAGACGTGGTCTCCCATTCCGGTTATGGTGGGTACAAGTGCGGTCACTGCACGACGGCAGTCGGGGTCAGTGAGGCATTGTACGCCAAGGCGGTGAGCCCTGATCTGTTGCCAGGGAATCGATGGGGACGGTTGATATGTGTGGGGACGGAGTGCCCCTGCATGTCGTGTGTTTAGGATTACCTTGCAAGGATAAAAACTCGATTCGAATCGTCTGCTTCTCGCAGCTAATGAGACTGCTTGATCCATTGTACTGCATTGAGTAACAAGTGGAAATATGATGAGTTGATATAAGATGTTGATTGATAATAATGTTTGCTACTATGTATGAGTAGATAGTACACATTTAGCCTTAAGAGAGTCACACTTAAATTGACAAAGTTAAAACTTGACTTAGAAACTCAGCTAGTGCTTTTGGCAACCAAACCCACAACCAAACAGCTGCATGTCTAGAGGTAGAGGAGTAGACTCCTCACACCAGGTAAGTCTAGCTGAGTATTAGTATACTCAGCCTTGCTTGTGGCATAATTTTACAGGTTCTCTGGAGGACATGGTTGCTGGAGTGACTTGGCCGTCCATCTTGCCACCGAGTTGGACTGTCGAGTGGGACCCTACCTCGGCTGAGGAGGAGCATGAGGAGTGATGGGACAGGCTTCCCCATCTCTCTGTTTATTTACCGTTAGTTTTATTCCGCTGCACTTCAAACAATGATGGTTACTTTTGCAAAAACTCCGATGATGATGTAATAATTTAATACTCTTACATGCATGGTTTTATGCTTTATTGTATTTGCTCTGTGACTCACCATCGAGTGAGATTGTGGTACTTGATCCTGTCAGTGGCCGTGTCGGACTAGATCCGAGGGATTGACGGGTTATTCCCATTTAATTGTGGTCTAGCCTCTAAGGCAGGGCTTAGGCACTTAAGTTGGAATAATTCGGGCAGTTCCGCCACAGCTGGTATCGGAGCTTGTACCACCACAGAGGAATCAATAAAATATAAATACCATCCTTTTCGAAGTAAAACTTGATAGGAACAAATGTTGGATAGATCGTAGGACGATCAGGATAGACCTAGGACGTGAAGCCTTAGGATGTTAGAAGGGTAGCTAGGTGGCTAAGTGATTAGGTCCTACAGGCCACTTTAAGGGACGGGAGTTCTTCCCTATTCCCTTTACATTGCTGTGAGGTCGTTCAGGACGAGCATGCATGCATTCTTAAATTAAACAAATGGATAATTGAGTAAAGACTTAAAAACAAAATGATAACCAACTAAGTATCCTAATACCATTTTTTCATATAGTTGGAGAGAAGCTGAGTTTTGTTTTGCTTGTTCTTTTTATAATTTCTTTTCTTTTACTTACGCTTAACCGTATACAGATGGCTTCCCACGGATCCTCAGACAACGGGAATGCACTGTCCCACACTGACGGGCTTGCACGGGAGGGCTTTCCCCGCATTTTGTGGGAGGTACTTCAGGGGGCCGGGTACATGACACCCCCTCAGTACGCGGTGCAGCAGTTCGAGAAGCACCGAGTGCCCGCTGTAGGGTGAGGATGACCTTGGAGCCTCATCCCCTGCAGCCAGGCTGGCGTTCACTGGACTCTGAGTCCTTTGGATACCGAGCTGAGGACACGATTGAGGCGATTGCTCTGCACGGGTTGACCACTTTTTGCGGATTCCATCCCTTGGAGCTGTCTACCCACCCCATTGGTTTGTTCCCCGCCGAAAGGGAGGACGACCCAATGTGGAGGGATCGGGTGGAGCATGCCAAGGATATCTGGGCCATCTACCCAGGTCAGACTGCGCACTTGACTGTATGATGCATGAATGCTCTGTACCGTTTGCAAGTGATGCGCGGTGAGGCGATGTCCCATCTGATGGCATTGTTGGAAGCAACAAAGATCACCCTGGACAACAGAGAGGAGCTTGTGGTTGATTTGTCCACTGAGATGGTGGAAAAGGATTTGCAGGTGGAGCAGCTATCCAATGAGATCCAAGAGCTAGAGGAATTGGTGGGAACCAGGGAGAACACCATCGAGGTTCTCGAGGATCAGCTCCTTAACACTCAGCAGCAGCTGGCTGAGGCTAATGAGCACCTGGATATGCATCACCAGGAGATCCAGAATATGGAGGCCAACGAGGACGTTGACATCGAGGGAGGAGAGGAGCCTGCCTCCAGCGTGGACACTGCTGGCTCCGGGAGACCACCTTCCCCCGAGTCGAGTGTTGCCTCGTTCGCTCACTAGGTGTCAGGGATGGCGTTAGAAGTTGGTGATGGTAGGACTCCTCGCCGCTAGCTTAGCTTTTGCACCCTTAGGGTACTAGGCTAGGTAGAGTTGAGTCTTTTTGGGACCATTGATGTAACCGTGATAAACTCTTTTGGAAGTTTGGTTGATGGATGATGTCAGTTTTAAATTTGGACGGAAAGTTTATGCTTTTTGGTTTATGCCGGAATCTATCAATTTGCTTTTGACTCTTTCGCCGCGATTAAACCGTGAACTTGAAGATGTGTATTAAGTATATATGTGGTTTTTTCAGATGGCCGGGAGACAGCGTCGCGGTCAGAATGAGCGCGCTCCTCCACCGCCGCCACCGCCTCCCACTCTGCAGGAGCTAATGGCTCAGCAGAATGAGATCTTGAGGCAGGTAGCTCAGCGTCAGCCACCACCTCAGCATTATGGTGGTGGGGACCATCAGCGTCACCCCGCGGTAGCTACCTACCAGGAGTTCCTCAGTACCCAGCCTCCATTGTTCACAAGGGCAGAGGACCCACTTGATGCAGATGTGTGGTTGAGAGTAGTGGAATCCAAATTCCCGCTACTCCATGGAGCTTGTTCAGAGGTCACTAAAGTCAGGTTTGCCACCTAGCAGCTTCGCGGACCCGCAAGGACTTGGTGGGACCATTTTCTTGCCATGCAGCCAGAGGACCGAGAGGTGGAATGGAGAGAGTTCAAGGCAGCTTTTAGGGGGCACCACATACCAGCCGGGATTATGGACCGAAAGCTCAATGAGTTTCTGGCACTCACCCAGGGCAACATGACAGTATTGCAGTATGCTCAGGCTTTTAATGACCTGTGCCAGTATGCTGGGTATCATGCAGATACGGACGAGAAGAAGAGAGACAGGTTCAGGAGGGGGCTCAGCACTAAGCTCCGTGACCGCCTCAACACCGTCAGGACCAACAGCTACAATGAGTTGGTCAACATGGCTATCTCCCAGGAGGACTGCATTACAGCTCGACAGGCAGAAAAGAAGAGGAAGACCCCTGTGGCAGGACCCTCAGCGCAGCCACAGCGCTTCAGGATTGTGTCTGATACCCAGAGCAGGGCACCTCAGCAGCAGCAAGGGAGATGGGTGATTCGACCACAGCAGCAGCAGCAGGCACCCAACCGCACCCAGTTTCCAGCTCAGAGGAACAATCAGCAGCAGCAGCAGTATCGCCAAGCAAATGACAACAGGTGTTTCACTTGCGGCAACACCGGACACTATGCCAAGAATTGCCCCTGGAACCAGCAGAGGCAGGGGCAGAATGTTAATCAGAATCAAGGCAAGAGACAGAAGGTGCAAGTGAGGCAGGGCAGGCTAAACTTCACCACCATGGCTGATATTCCAGAGGGAGCACCCGTCATGACTGGTATCTTTACAGTTCTGAATTATCCTGCTATTATTCTTTTTGATTCTGGTGCATCACATAGCTTTGTTAGTGCCAAATTTAGTGTCAAGTGTCAATTGCCCTTTCATCACACCCATGGGGGTATCACAATTTCAACACCAGGAGGCAGGATTGCCACCAATCAAATCAGCAAGAATGTGCCTATAAAGTTTGGTAGTCTGATAATTAAAACCAACCTTCTTATTTTGGGATTGGATAGTGTGGATATCATATTGGGAACTGACTGGTTGACCAAACATCAGGCAGTGATTGACATTGCAGCTAGGGCCATTGAAGTGCACTCACCGACCTGTGGTGAAACCACACTATATTTGCCCGACCAGGGTTGCACCCGTTCTTGTGCCTTCGTTATGATAGAATCCCCAGTGGTCTGTGACTACCCAGATGTTTTTCCGAATGAATTGCCAGGAATGCCACCTGACAGAGACATTGAGTTTGCAATTGAATTGCAACCCGGGACTGCTCCTATCTCCAAGAGACCCTATAGGATGCCTCCCGCGGAATTGGTAGAACTAAAAAAGCAATTGCAAGAGTTGTTGGACAAGGGGTTCATTCGCCCAAGTACTTCACCATGGGGATGTCCTGCCTTATTCGTGAAGAAAAAGGATGAGAGTTTGAGAATGTGTGTTGACTACCGCCCTCTCAATGCGGTGACTATCAAGAACAAATATCCACTGCCCCGTATTGATGTCTTGTTTGATCAATTGGTGGGAGCCAAAGTATTCTCCAAGATAGACCTTCGCTCGGGCTACCATCAAATCAAGATCCGTGCCAGTGATATTCCAAAGACTGCCTTCTCTACCAGATATGGGCTTTATGAGTTTTTGGTGATGTCTTTTGGGCTGACCAATGCCTCGGCTTATTTTATGTACTTGATGAACTCAGTGTTCATGCCAGAGTTAGACAAATTCGTGGTCGTTTTCATTGATGATATTTTGGTTTATTCCAAGAATGAGGCCGAGCACACCAAGCATTTGCATACTGTACTTCAGAGACTGCGTGACCATCGGTTGTATGCCAAGTTGTCTAAATGTGAATTCTGGCTAAAGGAGATTAAATTCTTGGGTCACACAATTTCTCAGGATGGGATATCAGTTGATCCTGAGAAGGTACAAGAGGTGATGGATTGGAAACCCCCGACTACAGTGAGGCAAATTCGGAGTTTTCTGGGATTGGCAGGGTATTATCGACGATTTATTCCGGATTTCTCCAGAATTGCCAAACCAATGACTGAACTGTTGAAGAAGGGAGTCAAGTATGATTGGAGCCAAAAGTGCGAGGATGCCTTTCATACTTTGAGGCAGCATTTAACAACAGCCCCGGTGCTGGCTCAACCTGATAACACCAAGCCATTTGAAGTTTATTGTGATGCTTCTGGCACTGGTTTGGGATGTGTCTTGATGCAAGATAACAGAGTCATTGCTTATGCTTCCCGAGCACTCAGGCCCCATGAGCAGAACTACCCTACACATGATCTGGAATTGGCGGCTGTGGTTCATGCTCTTAAGATATGGAGACACTACTTGATGGGAGCTCACTGTAACATCTACACGGATCACAAGAGTCTCAAATACATCTTCACTCAGGCAGATCTGAACATGAGACAGAGGAGATGGTTAGAATTGATCAAGGACTATGATTTGGAAGTGCATTACCATCCTGGCAAAGCAAATGTTGTAGCAGATGCCTTGAGCAGAAAGGCTCAGTGCAATTGCATGAGCATGGATACAAGAGTTACCACTATGTGCGATGAACTGTGCAAGCTGAATCTGGAAGTTGTTTCTTCGGGTGACTTAGGCTACATCTCGGTAGAGCCCACATTGCAAGAGCAAATAGCTAGGGCACAGATTGAGGATAAGGGTGTTTAGGTTATCAAGGAAATGATCAAGCAGAAGGCAGAGAAATACAAGTGCTTCCGTCAGGACAGTAAGGGAATTTTATGGTTTGGAGATCGATTGGTTGTTCCCAAGGACCCTGAGCTCAGAAAGAAGATACTGGATGAAGCTCACCTTTCAAAATTCTCCATGCACCCTGGTAGCAACAAGATGTATCATGATCTCAGATCTTTATACTGGTGGACCAGAATGAAAAGGGAAATTGCAAAGTACATATCCGAGTGTGACACTTGCCAGAGAATCAAAGCCAGTCATTTGAAGGCAGCAGGCCCTTTGCAACCCCTTCCCATACCATCTTGGAAATGGGAGGACATTTGCATGGACTTTATCGTGGGACTGCCCAACACCTCCAGGCACCATGATTCAATTTGGGTTATTGTGGACAGGCTGACCAAGACTGCTCATTTCTTGCCAGTGCATACCACCCACAAGACAGAGAAGTATGTGGAAATTTATGTTGATCAAATAGT
Source organism: Zea luxurians (assembly GCA_029449295.1). Taxonomy (NCBI): domain Eukaryota; kingdom Viridiplantae; phylum Streptophyta; class Magnoliopsida; order Poales; family Poaceae; genus Zea; species Zea luxurians. The sequence continues at coordinate 367,044 of JAOPSE010000181.1, forward strand.
GCGATTGCATGGTTTTCCAAAGACCATTGTATCTGACAGAGGAGCACTGTTTGTGGCACGCTTTTGGGAGCAGCTCCAAGAATCACTTGAGACCCATGTCATACGAAGCTCAGCATACCATCCCCAAACAAATGGCCAGACAGAAAGGGTAAACCAGATTTTGGAAGATATGTTAAGGGCATGTGCACTACACTACGGAAAGGATTGGGACAAGTGTCTTTCTTTGGCAGAGTTTTCTTACAATAACAGCTACCAGTCCAGTTTGAAGATGGCACCTTTTGAGGCCTTATATGGGAGAAGATGTAGAACCCCGCTGAATTGGTCTCAAGCAGGAGAGAGGGAAATATTTGGGCCAGATTTGGTACTGGAAGCAGAGGAAAAGGTCAGAGTCATCAAGAAGAACTTAGAAGCTACTCAGGCCAGGCAAAAGAGCTATCATGATAAGAGGCGGAAACCTCTACAGTTTGCAGTGGGAGACCATGTTTATCTTAAGGTGTCACCCACCAAGGGTGTCCAGAGATTCGGGATTAAGGGCAAGTTAGCTCCTCGCTACATTGGACCCTAAGAGATAAAAGCAAGATGTGGACCCGTAGCCTATCAATTGGAATTGCCACCTCACATGTCAGCAGTTCACAATGTGTTCCATGTATCTCAGCTGCGGAAATGTGTTCGCCTACCCACTGAAGTGCTACCGGAACCAGACATTGAGATAGAACCAGACTTGTCCTATCAAGAGTACCCCGTCAAGGTATTGGATCAGAAGGAGAGATCCACACGGGCTAGATCAATTAGAATGTATAAAGTTCAGTGGAGTCACCATTCAGCAGAAGAAGCTACATGGGAGACCGAGGATTTTCTACGCTCCCGCTTTCCCGACTTTCTGCCCAAAGGAGCCGGTACGTAACCCCAAAACCCCACCCCACCTGCCCTTTGAAAACAATTATAAGAAAAACTTAGATAACAAGGATAGTCTAAGTGGTGGATTTAGCTTAAAAAGGGCTTCCTTCTGAAGTTGCAAAGAGAATGACATTCGAAGAGCAGTTAACAAGAGAAACTTGAATATAAGAAAGAGTAGCACACCGGCGTGCCTCGTAGCACCCTCTAGAGGACTCTGCCTAAAATCTCAGGACAAGATTCCCTTAAGGGGGGAGGGCTGTAACACCTCAGGTGTTCCCATGGCTAGAGCACACCTTGGTGCTAAGGACTATGATCACATGTGGTAATAACTTAAGGAGAACATAAGAACCTTGGAGACCATGTGTTAACCAAGATTTGCTAATGACCTAAGAAGTATCACTCAAACCTTTGTGCACTTACTACCTTGGGCAAGAAGGGGGAAAACCCTAGACCTCTCTTGAACCCTATCTTCCAAAACCATGGTTGAGAGGGGGGAAGAATAAGCAAATGTGCAAACCATGAGTTAATCTTTAACCAAACCTTGAGTAACTTTATAACCAACAATTGTGGGAAGGAAATGTTGCAAAAAGACCCCTGGAGAAACCCCAAATCCATTCCCTAAGTAGAGAGAGAGAGAGAGAGCTAGAGCTCTCTAATTTTCTCTAAGTCAAAAACTACACCTACACTAAAGATCAACCGTGTTCACCTCGAAGCTGGCACCAAAACCACCTAAGTTCTATACCAAAAATGTGGCATACCACCTAGGGCACCCACTGGAAAAAGCTGAGCCCGAGACCTTGACGTTTGACATGCCTTGGCATGGTTTTTGTCGCGAGGTGGGCAGAGTGACACACCTGATTTGGCGACCGAAGATCTCCCTACCTAGGCCATATCTGCCATGGCAACTCACGGATGAGAGACAGCCCTAGGTGCCAGGAAAAGACTCGCGCCGGATTTTTGCCAAGATTCACACGTTTGCGACTTGGGTGAGCTGTGGAACACGGGCAAAAGAAAAGCTCCACGTGTTCGACGCGCTCTGTGTGCGCCAGAGCACGCCCGCGCGCGCCTCGCGTCGCGCCAACAGCCAGCTGACGCCATGGCCCGCGCCCGCGCCTATAAAGCCCACTCAGGCGTCGACCGCACTCTTCCGCGCAAGCTCAAACCTCACCGGAGCTCAGCTCACCGTCGTTTGCCCGTGCACGGCGTGTCTGCGGCCACCCGAGCCCCTGCCGCCGTAGACCGGCCAGCCCAGCCTTTCCCAACCCCGTCCGACCCTCGGAGACGAGTGAGCACACCTCAGTGAAGCTCCCCGAGCGAGGAATCGAAGCCTGCTTCGCCGGAGAGGCCAGTCCACGGTCGCCGGAGTTCACAACCCCGCCGGAGTGCGTGGACCGGGTAATCCACTGAACCAATTTCCGATTCCTTATGCACACAGTCTCTACGTCACCCCGTGGACCTCACCGTGCCCTTGGATTGAACCAGATCACCGTGATTTGGCCGGCACACCCGCCGCCGACGAGGACACCCGCCTGCGCATGTGGACCGAGCGATTCCGGCCATCCCCGCCGTCGAGCCGTACATCGCTGTGACCGCCAGAGCCTCCCCGAGCCAACCCCGCCCCTCGCCGGACCTATCTCGCCGCCAGTAAGCCGCGCCACCCTTTTCTTTCTTGCGGGCACTGTTTAAACCTAGGGAAGGACCGCGGAGGAGAAGGAAAGAAGTCTAGGGGGTTTTGTGAAATGTCAGTGACTCTAATGAATAGTAGCGCGGGGGTATAACTGAGAGAGTTAGTTTGGAAATAACCCAAGGTCCTCGGTGTAAACTGCTTTTCCAGAAAACCATTATTAAATCTGATTTTAAATTGAACAGAAACTTTAATAATTCATAACTCCTGTTTAGTTCATCCAAATTTGGTCAAACCAATTTTGTTAGACTTTAAATAGTGTAAACTGCTTAGGAAAAATATAAAACCCTTAAGTACTACAGAAAACTATAAGGTTCTGATTTAATTATTATTTTGGCCAAAAGCTAAATAATAGGGCTAAAAATAGTTGCACTATTTAACTAGGGTTAGAAAAATTTGGAGAAGTTTATATCCACCTACTGACCTGTTTAAAAATGCTAAACTTTTCTGTCCAACCCATTAAGTTAGTTTTTGCCATTTAATTTACAATATGCTTAAGATTAAGAAAAATAAAAAAAGTGATTTAAATAATGAACCAGAGGGCACCCCTATTTTTGTTAGAGTACTTAATCAATGTAGTTTACTAGAAAAATCTATTATACCCTGGTTTAGTATGAAATAAGTAGGATCCCTTTTATTTCAAGAAAACAAGGAAAACTTAGAAAAACCCTACAAAAATAACCCCAAGGTGAAAGCACCCCAACCCTTGGGACAATTAATGTTTTGCTATTAAGAACTTAGGAAAAATATGAAATCTGCTGTTTGACTTTTTTCAAATGACAATGTAGTAGAAAGTGCCTTTTTGGCATTTAACTTTAGAAAATCATAGCTAAATGACCACCCCTTAGCTTTCTGTGATTTTTGGCACAGAAGCCTATTATTACTGTTAGATGCCAACAAAAATAACCCTTAGGGCAGAACCCAACCCCAATTAAGAGATGTAGTGTAAAGTGGCCCATTTTACACAAACTTTTGCTATTTTTGTCTAAGGCATAGCCTTTTATTTTAAGCCTCAGTTTCCTAGAACAGGCTATAATGACCAATGGCAACCCACTGCAATTTTTATAAAATTTTTGGAAAATATTAAACCACTGCCGTAGTTCAAACCTACACTAGAAACCATAAAAAGAAAATAAAGAAAAGGAAAGATGAATAATAGAAAATTTGTGTCATCCTAAAACTCTTTATGACTTGTCCACTGAAATATATGAAGGCAATACCAATTACCTATGCCTATCCCTAGCAAAACCTAAACCTAGAAGTGTTAAGCATAAACCATTAAAAGCCACATGTGACCCAAAAACCCTAAGTTACTCTTTAACTTAGTTTTCTTCTCTTAGCATAATGTTATTAAATCCTACATAATCATGACCTACATGTTCACTGCATTTCGATAGAATGTAACCTTGCTGATGGAGAGTATGTCCTCGTGCCGGAGCAAGGAGCTGCTCAGGAGGTAGCCCCGGATCCAGCACCCGAGTCTGCACCAGAGGATATGCCTGCCACAGCTTTGGAAGGCAAGCCCCGGTTTATGCATAACCTGTTATTTATGCTATTTTACTATACTTAATGATTGTAGGATTGAATGTGCACTTAGGTGTAGGAGTTGTTTGGAACCCTAGTTGCATGATCTCAGGAACCCTTTTGAGATGGATACTAGTATGCTAGGTCGAGTAGTTGCTTTATTTAATTAGGATCTCGGTAGAAGACGAGTGATTTTTCTAGCACTCGCGCGAGATCAGGAATTTGTTGTACCCACTTTCATACTATCATGATACTAGTTTGTGGACAACAGTCCATGGGGATTTGTTGTCTACGAGATGGGAAAATGGAATAAGGATTAACGTGCGGATACCTGTGTCAAGCGTTTGAACGTACTAAACACATACCGAGAAATATGGTAAATCGGTAAGCCTAGTACCTGAGTGAACCTGCCCGCAGACATATCCCCTCACGCGACCTGAGACGTGGTCTCCCATTCCGGTTATGGTGGGTACAAGTGCGGTCACTGCACGACGGCAGTCGGGGTCAGTGAGGCATTGTACGCCAAGGCGGTGAGCCCTGATCTGTTGCCAGGGAATCGATGGGGACGGTTGATATGTGTGGGGACGGAGTGCCCCTGCATGTCGTGCGTTTAGGTTTACCTTGCAAGGATAAAAACTCGATTCGAATCGTCTGCTTCTCGCAGCTAATGAGACTGCTTGATCCATTATACTGCATTGAGTAACAAGTGGAAATATGATGAGTTGATATAAGATGTTGATTGATAATAATGTTTGCTACTATGTATGAGTAGATAGTACACATTTAGCCTTAAGAGAGTCACACTTAAATTGACAAAGTTAAAACTTGACTTAGAAACTCAGCTAGTGCTTTTGGCAACCAAACCCACAGCCAAACAACTGCATGTCTAGAGGTAGAGGAGTAGACTCCTCACACCGGGTAAGTCTAGCTGAGTATTAGTATACTCAGCCTTGCTTGTGGCATAATTTTACAGGTTCTCTGGAGGACATGGTTGCTGGAGTGACTTGGCCGTCCATCTTGCCACCGGGTTGGACTGTCGAGTGGGACCCTACCTCGGCTGAGGAGGAGCATGAGGAGTGATGGGACAGGCTTCCCCATCTCTCTGTTTATTTACCGTTAGTTTTATTCCGCTGCACTTCGAACAATGATGGTTACTTTTGCAAAAACTCCGATGTTGATGTAATAATTTAATACTCTTACATGCATGGTTTTATGCTTTATTGTATTTGCTCTGTGACTCACCATCGAGTAAGATTGTGGTACTTGATCCTGTCAGTGGCCGTGTCGGACTAGATCCGAGGGATTGACGGGTTATTCCCATTTAAGTGTGGTCTAGCCTCTAAGGCAGGGCTTAGGCACTTAAGTTGGAATAATTCAGGCAGTTCCGCCATAGTGTCTCACTCTTTATTTGCCCACGATTTGTTTTGCGCCCTCTCTCTCGGACTCGTTCATATTTCTAACGCTTACCCGACTTGCAGTTGTGCTTAAGTTTATAAATTTCAGATTCGCCCTATTCACCCCCCTCTAGGCGACTCTCACTTGGGCGTGGCACCTCCTGGACGAAAACTCTAGGTGGGACATGAGTTCCACTGGATCCTAGTTTCGACAATGTGTCTGGTGCTGTATTGCGATCTCTTTCCACATGATGAAATTCCAGCCGTTCAAATTTATCTTCCAGTTTTCGGACGGCTGTACAGTACTTGCCCATAGAATCATTCGAGCAATCTCATTCTTTATTTATCTGACTTATGACCACCAGTGAATCTCCGTATACCATCAACCTCTTAATGCCCAGTGATATGGCAATGTTCAATCCGTGGATCAGAGCTTCATATTCTGCTGCATTATTGGATGATGAGAATAACAACTGAAGAGCATATTTGAGTTGTTCACCTCCAGGGGCAATGAAGAGGATGTCGGCGTCTGCTCCCTGTAGTTTAAGCAAGCCGTCGAAATACATCCGCCATACTTCTGCAGCCTCCGGGTTATCTGGTACTTGTTGCTCGGTCCACTCTGATACAAAGTCAACTAGCGCTTGAGTCTTTATTGCAGTGCGAGGCCGAAATTCAATGTCGTGAGCTCCTAGCTCGCAGGCCCACTTTGCTATTCTTCCAATGGCTTCTTTGTTGTGAAGAATATCCCCTATTGGAAACCCGATGACTACTATGACTTTGTGGTCGTTAAAGTAGTGACGGAGCTTGCGAGCAGTTAGAAGTACTGCGTACAATAGTTTTTGAACTTGAGGATACTTCTTTTTAGAGGGTCCCAGAACTTCACTAATGAAATAGACGGGATGCTGTACTGGATATGCGTGCCCTTCTTCTGCCCACTCGACTACTAACGCGGTGCTCACCACGTGAGTCATGCAGGAGATGTATAACAACAGATCTTCCATCGGCTGGTTTGGCATGGCTCGGCGTGGCAGCTTTAGCACTGGCGGTGTGGTCAAGAACTTCTTCAGTGCATCAAGAGCTTCCTGAGCTTCTGAGGTCCACTGGAACTTGTCCACCTTCTTGAGCAATTTGTAGAATGGTAGGCCTTTTTCTCCTAACCTTGATATGAACTTGCTTAAAGCTGCCATGCATCCAGTAAGCCTTTGCACTTTCTTTTGTGATCGTGGTGCTTCCATCCTCATGATAGCCTCGATTTTCTCTGGGTTAGCTTCAATTCCTCGGTGGTTGACAATGAGCCCGAGCAACTTCCCTACTGGCACTCCAAAGACACATTTTTCTGGATTGAGCTTCCACCGGTACCGCCTCAAGCTGTTGAAGACCAGCTGCAGATCCTCAATGAAGTTTTCTGAGTTTTATATCTTAATTACCACATCATCAACATAAGCTTCTACCCGCTTGCCCCAGTGATCGGCTAAGCATGTTTGAATAGCTCTCTGGTAAGTCGCTCCAGCGTTCTTGAGGCCAAACGACATGGAGGTATAGCAGAAAGCTCCAAACGGGGTAATGAATGCAGATTTTTCCTCGTCTTCTTTTGCCAGGCTGATTTGATGGTATCCAGAGTAGCAGTACAGAAATGACAACATAGAACATCCGGCGGTCGAATCTACCACCTGATCTATTCTAGGAAGTCCGAAGGGATTATTTAGATAGTGTTTGTTGAGATCTGTATAGTCGACACACATGCGCCAATCCACTTTATTATTTTTGAGTACAAGAACATGATTTGCTAACCACTCAGGATGCAGTACTTCTCTAATGAATCCTGCTGCGACTAATCGAGCTAGCTCGGCACGAATAGCTTCTCTCTTGTCGGGCGTGAAATGACACAACTTTTGTCGGATTGGCCTTGCCTGGGGATAGACCTTTAGTTTGTGCTCGGCCAGTTCTCTCGGGACTCCCGACATATCCACAGGCTGCCATGCGAATACATCTCGGTTATCTTGCAGAAACTGGACGAGCGTGCCTTCCTATTTGTCATCCAAGCTGGAGCTGATGATGGCAGTCTTGCGTTCGTCAGCAAAACCGAGGTTGATTCTCTTTGTTTCCTCAGTCGGCCACATAGAGGTCACAGTTTGAGCTTCATTTGCAGGTATCGCGAGGTCTTCCTCAGGCTTTGAGTTCGCCTGCATGGAGGAAGTAGTCGGTGGTTTGGTGGTGAGGGCCGCCTGAATGGCCACTCGGAAGCATTCTGTGGCGCCTTGGAAGTCAGCGCGCACGGTGATGATTCCTTGTGGTCCCGGCATCTTCAATATCATGTATGAATAGTGCGGAATGGCCATGAATTTCGCCAATCCCGGCCTGCCGATGATGGCGTTGTATCCACAGTCGAAGCTTGCTACCTCGAACCTCAGGAACTCGGTTCTGTAGTTTTCTGGAGTTCTGAAGATAACCGACATGTAGATGTGTGCGAGTGGGTATTCTTTTTCAGTCGGCACAATGCCAAAGAAAGGAGTGTCTGACTCGTGGAGCTCTTTGAGTGCAACTCCCAAGCCTAAGAGTGTCCGGGAGGAGCTGACGTTGATGCTGCTTCCCCCGTCCACTAACACCTTTTTTACCCTGCTCTCTCGGATCACCGAATCGATGAGGAGCGGGTACTTGCCTGGATGGTCGAAGTTGAGCCATTGATCCGCCCGAGTGAAGGTGATCGGGTGTTTGGACCATCGATACAGGGTGGGAGCACTGGTGGCCACCACCAGTATCTGGCGATCGTTGAGCTTCTGCTGCCTCTTGTTCTCTTGCGACCCGTGTCCGCCGAAGATGACGTTGACTTCTCCATCGACGCACGGGAACGCTTCGCCTCCCCCCCTTCCTGCTGCTGAGGTTGTCGAGGTTCTCCGGGTCCTCCTCGTGATGGGGGAGGTGGTAGAGGTTGGAAGGGTCGGCCATTCCCAACGGAGTGCTTGAAATCTCTGCAATTCCAAAGAGTATGACGCATACCATTGTGGTACGGGCATTGGGCGTCGAGGATGTCGTCCAATGTTCGTTCGCCTCCATGGGGTGCCCCCCGGGCACGAGAGCCGGATGGTCCAGCGGCATGGACTTCTTCGCGAGGCCTCTTCTCCCAGCGCTTGTCGATTTGCTGGTTCGTGTCGTGCCGTGGTGTGGACGAAGCGGGCTTCGTTCCTCCGATGAGGTCCTAGGCATGTTCATCGGTGGTGATGTAGAGGTCCGCCTCCCTGAACAGTTGTTCGGAAGTGGTCGGCGCTTTTTATAGTATGGCTCGGACGAAGGCCGAGTCATTAGATCCCGGTAGAAGTCCTCGATCACTACTGCTTCCACAACTTCAGGAATACGATTTCTCATGGTCTGAAATCTTTTGAGGTACGGCCGAAGAGTCTCATCCCCTCGGCGCCTGATGGATTTGAGGTCCCATGGCTGTGCTGGCTTGTCAGAGAGAGATTGGAAGTTGGTGATAAAACACCGACTGAAGTCGCTCCAATCGTCGATGCAGTGTCGGGGTAGGTGTTGTAGCCATTGCAGCGCATCTTGCCCGAGGACGATGGGCAAGTACGCAGTCATCACATCTTCAGTTGCCCCAGCGGCCCGGGCAGCGGTAGTATAGATAGCTAGCCAGCCTCCGAGGTCCTGCTTAGGCTCGTACTTGTCGATGTTGGAGACTTTGAAGTTAGGGGGCCACTGAATGGCCCTGAGACGTGGAGTGAGCGCTGATACTCCACACGTGTCTCTGTCGACGATTGTGGTGTCGATCCCGGGGAGGGGAGTTACCGATGTGCTGCCTCGACCGTCCCCGAGTCGTGCCGCCAGTTGAAGCCGTTGCTGACTCAACCCTCGTGGCCTGACTTCGTGTAGGGATGTCGTGATCCCGATCATACTCCTCTCGGTGCTGGATCTCATTCTCGTGTCGTCGTTCGCGTGAAGCATTGATGGAGCTCCACACATCCCGTCGACTATTGATGGCGTGTCGTAGATCGCTCGGAGGATGAGCGAGAGGCAGAAGATGATTAGCTACCCGAGTGAGCATCCACCGATAGCCCTCGACGTCTGGAGTCTGGGGGAGGCCATCGGCTATCCGGACCAACACTCCACCAACCTCGCTCGGTGTGTTCATGGCTCGGGCGAAGTCGGGGTTTAGGTTTCGTCCGAAGAGAGGATTCTCCCGACGCTGTCTCGCCTCCTACTCGGCTTGCTCTTGAGCTTGCCGACGATCACGTCGGCGGGAGTTCCTCCTTTCCCTGAAGACTCGTTCATCTAGAGTTTCTCCCACCTCCGAGATCTCATTTCATGATATAGGCTGTGCCGGGTCCCGTTCTCTGGCTTCATGATGTTGCCGGGCATTACGGTGTCGGTTCCTTCGTCGGTGAGCTTCCCGCTGAGGAGGTTCTTCCCCAGGCACGGTTGGTTCGTCGTCGGAGATGGGGGACGATTCCACTCTCCCCCCGATGAAGAGGACATCGGGGTAGAATGGAGTTGCCGTGACGACAAACTTCTTTCTATTCTCCTTTGAGGGCGGAGGTACCAGAAGGGCAGCTTGACGGGCCTTTATCTCGTTTGTTTCTTTTTTTCCTTGTAATCCGTGTCCATTTTTCCGTGGATGAGGTGGACAACGGGGTTCTCCGGGTGAACGAATTCTCTGCTCCTGACTTGCAGGAGGTAGTCTTCGCCCGGAGCTCTGGGGTTTGTGCTATTTCCTGCTTCATTCCGGCTTTCCCGGAGATTTTCAAGGAAGCCTTTTTCTCCGGCGGAACCGTTGTACGATGTAGAGTCCCTTCTTCGTCTGCCACGGACGAGATGGTTCCGAAGCAGAACATGGATCCAGGGCGGAGAGCGATCTTATGCTAAAAAGCGATGGCCATTGAGCTAGCTTGGATCAGTGACACACCCCCTACCTGGTGCGCCAGCTGTCGGTGTTTGGGACCCGACTGTGCACCCTGGGTTACCCCTCGAGGTGCGTTTGAGTAGGACGGTGTAACCGACTGTAGCTCGATGGTTCGTGTTGGGCGCACGAGAGACAAGAGACAACTTTATACAGGTTCGGGCCGCTTAGAGAGGTGTAACACCCTACTTCCTGGTGTAGCTCTTTATGTGGTGGGTTACAGGGAAGTTCTCTAGTATGAAGGATGCTAGAGAATTGAATAGATGGCTAATGAGTGACCCGTCTTTTGATGGGGTGCCCCCTAGGCCTTATATACTCGAGCATGGGGCGTTACATGCGGGTATGATAACTATGTGCTCCTAAGTAATAGTGAACCGACTGAACTTATCTCCCTATTATCCTGCCGACTTATCCTTGTTTAGTTCTGTCGGGGACCATAATTAGGGGTACCCTCAAGACTCCTAATTCTCAGCTGGTAACCCCCATCAGCATAAAGCTGCTAAGGCCTGATGGGTGCGATTAAGTCAGGGATCAGTCCATTCGAGCGACTCGATCACGCCTCGCTCGAGCCTAGCCTCGGGCAAGGGCAGCCGACCCCGGAGGATTTCCGTCTCGCCCAAGGCCCCCCTCCAACGGCGGACATATTTTCGGCTCGCCCGAGGCCCTGCCTTCGTTAAGAAGCAACCCTGACTAAATCGCCGCACCGACCGACCAAGTCGCAGGAGCATTTAATGCAAAGGTGACCTGACACCTTTGTCCTGACGCGCGCCCCCCCGGCAGAGCCGAAGTGACCGCCGTCACTTCACCGCTCCACTGACCGGCCTGACAGAAGGACAGCGACGCCTGCGCCACTCCGACAGCAGTGCCACTTGACAGAGTGAGACTGACAGGCAGTCAGGCCATGCCAAAGGCACCATAGGAAGCTCCGCCCGACCCAGGGCTCGGACTCGGGCTAAGCCCCGGAAGACGGCGAACTCCGCTCCGCCCGACCCAGGGCTCGGACTCGGGCTAAGTCCCGGAAGACGGCGAACTCCGCTCTGCCCGACCCAGGGCTCGGACTCGGGCTAAGTCCCGGAAGACGGCGAACTCCGCTCCGCACGACCCAGGGCTCGGACTCGGGCTAAGTCCCGGAAGACGGCGAACTCCGCTCCGCCCGACCCAGGGCTCGGACTCGGGCTAAGCCCCGGAAGACGGCGAACTCCGCTCCGCCCGACCCAGAGCTCGGACTTGGGCTAAGTCCCAGAAGACGGCGAACTCCGCTCCGCCCGACCCAGGGCTCGGACTTGGGCTAAGTCCCGGAAGACGGCGAACTCCGCTCCGCCCGACCCAGGGCTCGGACTCGGGCTAAGTCCCGGAAGACGGCGAACTCCGCTCCGCCCGACCCAGGGCTCGGACTCGGGCTCAGCCCCAGAAGACGACGAACTCCGCTTTGCCCGACCCCAGGGCTCGGACTCTGCCCTGGCCTCTGCCGAACGACCTCCGCCTCGCCCGACCCAGGGGCTCGGACTCGGCCTCGGCCATGGAAGACAGACTCGACCTCGGCTTCGGAGGAGCCTCCACGTCGCCCAACCTAGGGCGCAGGCCAGCCACGTCAACAGGAAGCGCCATCATCACCCTACCCCGAGCTGACTCGGGCCGCAGAGAACAAGACCGGTGTCCCATCTGGCTAGCTCCGCCGGATAGGCAATGATGGCGCCCCGCATGCTCTGTGACGACGACGGCTCTCAGCTCTCTTACGGAAGCAGGAGGACGTCAGCAAGGACTCAACCGCTCCGACAGCTGTCCCTCCGCCAGGCTCCGTCGCTCCTCCGACGGCCACGACATCACACCAGCTGGGTGCCAAAATCTCTCCGGCTGCCACATCGGCATGTACTTAGGGCGCTAGCTCTCCCCCGCTAGACACGTAGCACTCTGCTACACCCCCATTGTACACCTGGATCCTCTCCTTACGCCTATAAAAGGAAGGACCAGGGCCCTCTTAGAGAAGGTTGGCCGCGCGGGGACGAGGTCGGGACAGGCGCTCTCTTGGGGCTGCTCGCTTCCCTCTCCCGCGTGGACGCTTGTAACCCCCTACTGCAAGCGCACCCGACCAGGGCGCGGGACGAACACGAAGGCCGCGGGATTTCCACCTCTCTCACGCCCATCTCCGGCCACCTCACTTCCCCCCTTCGCACTCGGCCTCGCGTCGACCCATCTGGGCTGGGGCACGCGGCGACATTCACTCGTCGGCTTAGGGACCCCCGGTCTCGAAACGCCGACAGTTGGCGCGCCAGGTAGGGGCCTGCTGCGTGTTGACGAACAGCTTCCCGTCAAGCTCCAGATGGGCAGTCTCCAGCAACCTCTCCAACCCGGGACGGTGCTCCATTTCGGGAGTCTTGAGTTCATGTCCTTCGACGGCAGCTACGACATGATACTCCTTCTACCGCCGCGCGACGACGACAATGGCGGCCGACAGCCCGCCCGCCGACGGCGGAATTGACGACGTCTTCCCCGCGTGGTGGAAGAACAACATTCGAGCTCGCCCCGTCCTCTCCCCCGCCGGCGGAGGAGGAGGCGGGGCAACCAAGGCCAAGCGGGAGGCCGCGCCTCGTCGGCTGTCGAGCGAATCGACGTCCCTAGCGCCCCAACGGGGGGCACGTCGGGCGACGATCTCGCATTTGAGACGAAGGCGAGCGCCGTCTCCCCGCGACACGCCAATCCCGAGCAAGCAGACGACGCCAGCACGCTCGCGGAAGGCTTGCTGGGCGTCACCCTCGTACCTGAGATGACGGTGCAGTCAGTCCCCGACGCGACTTCATCGCCGTTCATCGACCAAAAGGTACCGACAGATTCCCATCCTACGTCATTTAGATTTAGCCTCAACCCGCCTAGCGACCTTGCTTTGGCGGGCACTCTCGTAGAGGCGAGTTCAAACCCTCTGGGGTTTCGCACGCGGTCGCCTTGGGACCGGCTGACGGACGTCTCGACCTATGGGCCCTCCGGGTCCGAGGAAGACGACGACCCCAGCATCTGTTGGGATTTCTCTGGACTTGGCAACCCTAGTGCCATGCGGGACTTCATGACCGCATGTGACTACTGCCTCTCCGACTGTTCCGACGGTAGCCGTAGCCTCGACGACGAGGACTGCGGCCCAAGCCGCGAATGTTTCCTCGTCGATCTAGGGGGTCCCTCCGAAGGCAATCATCTCGGCATGCCGGAGGACGGTGATCTCCCTAGGCCGGTGCCCCGCGCTGACATCCCGCGGGAGCTAGCTGTGGTCCCCGTTCCGGCGGGGGGTCACGACCCACAGCTCGAGCAAGTCCGCGGGGCGCAAGCCAGGCTCGACGAGGGAGCAGGAGCGCTTGAGCCGATCCGCCGGGACGTCAGGCAGGCATGGGTGGGCCAACCCCCGACCGGAGAAATACGTCACCTACCCCAGGGTCTCCCGCTCCGCGTCGCCAACGACGTCAGGGTCAGGCCGCCACCCGCATCCAGTGGGGTCGGTCAGAACCTGGCTGCAGCAGCGATGCTTCTCCGCGCAATGCCGGAGCCATCAACCACCGAGGGTCGGCGAATCCAAGGAGAGCTCAAGAATCTCCTGGAAGGCGCTGCGGTCCGACGGGCCGAGAGCTCTGCCTCCCGAAGGCAAGGATACCCCTCGGAACCTCATGCTGCGACTTCCCGATTCATGCGGGAAGCCTCGGTCTACACCGGGCGCACGCGCAACACCGCGCCTGCGGCCCCGGGCCACCTCGGCAACGAGCACCATCATCACAACCGTCGGGCCCACCTTGACGAGAGGGTGCGCCGAGGCTATCACCCCAGGCGTGGGGGACGCTACGACAGTGGGGAGGATCGGAGTCCCTCGCCCGAACCACCCGGTCCGCAGGCCTTCAGCCGGGCCATCCGGCGGGCACCGTTCCCGACCCGGTTCCGACCCCCGACTACTATCACAAAGTACTCGGGGGAAACAAGACCGGAATTGTGGCTCGCGGACTACCGCCTGGCCTGCCAGCTGGGTGGAACGGACGACGACAACCTCATCATCCGCAACCTCCCCTTGTTCCTCTCCGACACCGCTCGCGCCTGGTTGGAGCACCTGCCTCCGGGGCAGATCTCCAACTGGGATGACTTGGTACAAGCCTTCGCCGGCAATTTCCAGGGCACGTATGTGCACCCCGGGAATTCCTGGGACCTCCGAAGCTGCCGACAGCAGCCGGGAGACTCTCTCCGGGACTACATCCGGCGATTCTCGAAGCAGCGCACCGAGCTGCCCAACATCACCGACTCGGATGTCATCGGCGCGTTCCTTGCCGGCACCACCTGCCGCGACCTGGTGAGCAAGTTGGGTCGCAAGACCCCCACCAGGGCGAGCGAGCTGATGGACATCGCCACCAAGTTCGCCTCTGGCCAGGAGGCGGTCGAGGCTATCTTCCGAAAGGACAAGCAGCCCCAGGGCCGCCCACCGGAAGATGCTCCCGAGGCGTCTACTCAGCGCGGCGCCAAGAAGAAAGGCAAGAAGAAGTCGCAAGCGAAACACGACGCCGCCGACGCGGACCTTGTCGCCGCCGCCGAGCACAAGAACCCTCGGAAGCCCCCCGGAGGTGCCAACCTCTTCGACAAGATGCTCAAGGAGCCGTGCCCCTATCATCAGGGGCCCGTCAAGCACACCCTTGAGGAGTGCGTCATGCTTCGGCGCCACTTCCACAGGGCCGGGCCACCCGCGGAGGGTGGCAGGGCCCGCGACGACGACAAGAAGGAAGATCACCAAGCAGGAGAGTTCCCCGAGGTCCGCGACTGCTTCATGATCTACGGTGGGCAAGCGGCGAATGCCTCGGCTCGGCACCGCAAGCAAGAGCGCCGGGAGGTCTGCTCGGTCAAGGTGGCGGCACCGGTCTATCTAGACTGGTCCGACAAGCCCATCACCTTCGACCAAGACGATCACCCCGACCACGTGCCGAGCCCGGGGAAATACCCGCTCGTCGTCGACCCCGTCATCGGCGACGTCAGGCTCACCAAGGTCCTTATGGACGGGGGCAGCGGCCTCAACATCATCTACGCCGAGACCCTCAGGCTCCTACGCGTCGATCTGTCCTCCGTCCGAGCAGGCGCTGCGCCCTTCCACGGGATCATTCCCGGGAAGCGCGTCCAGCCCCTCGGACGACTCGACCTTCCTGTCTGCTTCGGAACGCCCTCCAACTTCCGAAGGGAGACTCTGACGTTCGAGGTGGTCGGGTTCCGAGGAACCTACCACGCGGTACTGGGGAGGCCATGCTACGCGAAGTTCATGGCCGTCCCCAACTACACCTACCTGAAGCTCAAGATGCCGGGCCCCAACGGGGTCATCACCGTCGGCCCCACGTACAGACACGCGTTCGAATGCGACATGGAGTGCGTGGAGTACGCCGAGGCCCTCGCCGAATCCGAGGCCCTCATCGCCGACCTGGAAAGCCTCTCCAAAGAGGTGCCAGACGTGAAGCATCATGCCGGCAACTTCGAGCCAGTGGAGACGGTTAAGGCCGTCCCCCTCGACCCCAGTGGCGACGCCTCCAAGCAGATCCGGATCGGTTCTGGGCTCGACCCCAAATAGGAAATAGTGCTCGTCGACTTTCTCCGCGCGAACGCCGACGTCTTCGCGTGGAGTCCCTCGGACATGCCCGGCATACCGAGGGATGTCGCCGAGCACTCACTGGATATTCGGGCCGGAGCCCGACCCGTCAAGCAGCCTCTGCGCCGATTCGACGAGGAGAAGCGCAGAGCGATAGGCGAGGAGATCCACAAGCTAATGGCAGCTGGGTTCATCAAAGAGGTATTCCATCCCGAATGGCTTGCCAACCCTGTGCTTATGAGAAAGAAAGGGGGGAAATGGCGGATGTGTGTAGACTACACTGGTCTCAACAAAGCATGTCCGAAGGTTCCCTACCCTCTGCCTCGCATCGATCAAATCGTGGATTACACTGCTGGGTGCGAAGCCCTGTCTTTCCTCGACGCCTACTCAGGGTATCACCAAATCAGGATGAAAGAGTCCGACCAGCTCGCGACTTCTTTCATCACGCCCTTCGGCATGTACTGCTATGTCACCATGCCGTTCGGTTTGAGGAATGCGGGCACGACGTACCAGCGGTGCATGAACCATGTGTTCAGCGAACCCATCGGTCGCACGGTCGAAGCCTACGTCGATGACATCGTAGTCAAGACGAGGAAAGCTTCCGACCTCCTCTCCGACCTTGAAGTGACATTCCGATGTCTCAAGGCGAAAGGCGTCAAGCTCAATCCCGAGAAGTGTGTCTTCGGGGTGCCCCGGGGCATGCTCTTGGGGTTCATCGTCTCCGAGCGGGGCATCGAAGCCAACCCCGAGAAGATCACAGCCATCACCAGCATGGGTCCCATCAAGGACTTAAAAGGCGTACAGAGGGTCATGGGATGTCTCGCGGCTCTGAGCCGCTTCATCTCACGCCTCGGCGAAAGAGGCCTGCCTCTGTACCGCCTCTTAAGGAAGGCCGAGCGCTTCACTTGGACCCCTGAGGCCGAGGAAGCTCTCGGGAACCTGAAGGTGCTCCTCACAAAGGCGCCTATCTTGGTGCCCCCAGCTGACGGAGAAGCCCTCTTGGTCTACGTCGCCGCGACCACCCAGGTGGTTAGCGCCGCGATTGTGGTCGAGAGGCAAGAAGAGGGGCATGCATTGCCCGTTCAGAGGCCAGTTTACTTCGTCAGCGAGGTACTGTCCGAAACCAAGATCCGCTACCCACAAGTTCAGAAGCTGCTGTATGCAGTGATCCTGACGCGGCGGAAGTTGCGACACTACTTCGAGTCTCATCTGGTAACTATGGTGTCATCCTTCCCCCTGGGGGAGATCATCCAGTGCCGAGAGGCCTCGGGCAGGATTGCAAAGTGGGCAGTGGAAATCATGGGCGAGACAATCTCGTTCGCCCCTCGGAAGGCCATCAAGTCCCAGGTCTTGGCGGACTTCGTAGCCGAATGGGTCGACACCCAGCTACCGACGGCTCCGATCCAACCAGAGCTCTGGACCATGTTTTTCGACGGGTCGCTGATGAAGACGGGAGCCGGCGCGGGCCTACTCTTCATCTCGCCCCTCGGGAAACACCTACGCTATGTGCTACGCCTCCACTTCCCGGCGTCCAACAATGTGGCTAAGTACGAGGCTCTGGTCAACGGGTTGCGGATCGCCATCGAGCTAGGGGTCAGGCGCCTCGACGCTCGCGGTGACTCGCAGCTCATCATCGACCAAGTCATGAAGAACCCCCACTGCCGCGACCCGAAGATGGAGGCCTACTGCGATGAGGTTCGGCGCCTGGAAGACAAGTTCTACGGGCTCGAGCTTAACCACATCGCTCGGCGCTACAACGAGACTGCGGACGAGCTAGCAAAAATAGCCTCGGGGCGAACACCGGTTCCCCCGGACGTCTTCTCCCGGGATCTGCATCAACCCTCTGTCAAGATCGACGACGCGCCCGAGCCTGAGGCGCCCTCGGTCCAGCCCGAGGTGCCCCCGGCACAGCCGGAGGCACCCTCAGCTCGGCCCGAGGCGGCCTCGGTTCAACCCGAGGTACCCTCGGCCTCCGAGGGTGAGGCACTGCGCATCGAGGAGGAGCGGAGCGGGGCCACGCCTGATCAAAATTAGCAGACCCCGTACCTGCAATATCTCCGCCAAGGAGAGCTACCCCTCGACCAAGCCGAGGCTCGGTGGGTAGCGCGACGCGCCAAGTCGTTCGTCTTGCTGGGCGATGAGAAGGAGCTCTACCACCGCAGCCCCTCGGGCATCCTGCAGCGATGCATCTCCATCGCCGAAGGTCAGGAACTCCTGCAAGAGATACACTCGGGGGCTTGCGGCCATCACGCAGCGCCTCGAGCCCTTGTCGGGAATGCTTTCCGGCAAGGCTTCTACTGGCCAACGGCGGTGGCTGGCGCCACTAGAATTGTCCGCACCTGCGAAGGGTGTCAATTCTATGCGAAGCAAACCCACCTACCCGCTCAGGCTCTGCAGACGATACCCATCACCTGGCCCTTTGCTGTGTGGGGGCTGGACCTCGTCGGTCCCTTGCAGAAGGTGCCCGGGGGCTACACGCACCTGCTGGTCGCCATCGACAAATTCTCCAAGTGGGTCGAGGTCCGACCTCTGAACTGCATCAGGTCCGAGCAGGCGGTGACGTTCTTCACCAACATCATCCATCGCTTCGGGGTCCCGAACTCCATCATCACTGACAACGGTACCCAGTTCACCGGCAGAAAATTCTTGGACTTCTGCGAGGATCACCACATCCGGGTGGACTGGGCCGCCGTGGCTCATCCCATGTCGAATGGGCAAGTAGAGCGTGCCAACGGCATGATTCTACAAGGGCTCAAGCCTCGGATCTACAACGACCTCAACAAGTTCGGCAAGCGATGGATGAAGGAACTCCCCTCGGTGGTCTGGAGCCTGAGGACAACGCCGAGCCGGGCCACGGGTTTCACGCCGTTCTTCCTGGTCTACGGGGCCGAGACCGTCTTGCCCACTGACCTGGAGTACGGCTCCCCGAGGACGAGGGCCTACAGCGATCAAAGCAACCAAGCTAACCGAGAAGACTCGCTAGACCAGCTGGAAGAGGCTCGGGACAAGGCCTTGCTACACTCGGCGCGGTACCAGCAGTCCCTGCGACGCTACCACGCCCGAGGGGTCCGGCCCTGAGACCTCCAGGTGGGCGACCTGGTGCTTCGGCTGCGGCAAGACGCCCGAGGGAGGCACAAGCTCACGCCCCCCTGGGAGGGGCCATTCGTCATCGCCAAAGTTCTGAAGCCCGGAACGTACAAGCTGGCCAACAGTCAAGGCGAGGTCTACGACAACGCCTGGAACATCCAATAGCTACGTCGCTTCTACCCTTAAGATGTTTTCAAGTTGTTCATATACCTCGCACCCGCGCAAGGTTTAGTCATCAAGGAAGGGTCGGCCTTGCCTCGGCAAAGCCCGACCCTCCCTCGGGGGCTAAAAGGGGAGGAACCCCCTGTGCGTTGAAATTTTCCTCGAAGAAAAAAAAGAAAAAAGAGAGATCTCTTCTGCCAGAATATCTTTCGTGCTTTCTGACTACTTCGAAAAGTGGATCCTGAAAACGACGGAGTACACGTAAGCAGCCAAGGCTGACCGAGCTGAGGGACTCCTACGCCTCCGGGATACGGATACCTCACACATCACCTTCTGTGATAAGTAACTCGCGTTCGGATAAAGTGATTCCGCGGACCGAACAAGTCTTCACGTTCGGAAGCTCTTCTGCCGAAGCGATCCTTCGAGCCTTCTCGACTGAGTCGGTGACAGGGCCTCATGGACAGGTGAAAGTGCGCGTAAGCGGCAAGGCCGACCGAGCCGAGGGACTCCCATGCCTCCGGGATACGGATACCTCACTCATCACCTTCCGCGAGAAGCAACTCTCGCTCGCACAAACATCCCTGTTACCGACAAAAAAGTCTAGATACTCGAAACAAGAGGAAAGGAGACACAGCTTTACAACACAGCGAGGGTGTGCATATTCCGGCCTCAGCGGCCGCAGAAGGCACACGCTACAAGACACTCTGATCCTGCAGGCTCGGGTCTTGACGCTGGAAGGGGGCAGTAACACCCTCGGCATCGACGACACCTTCAGCAAGGTCCGACCTAGCCTCGGACGGCGACGCGGTCCAAGGATCCCCACTCTGGAGGACGACGTCATCGTCACGCCCGGACAATCGTTGCCAGGGACTTCTCTGGGAATCCGGCCCGAGCAGGCGGCTCGGCCGGTTACCCCTGGGGCCTCGGCCAACCATCTTCCAGGGGCGCCAGCCCGACCCGAGGCCTCGGCTGATCGACTCCGGCGTCGGTCCCGCTAACAAACGACCCGACTAGGCTCCGGCCAACCAGGTTTCATTTTCGAGCCAACTCCGCCTCTGTTCATGATGATATCGCTACCCCTGGCCTCGGCTCGTCGAAGAGCGGCCAAGGGGTCCCTTTAGCTGAGCTAGAGGAGCCTCAGACAACAAGGCCGACCGAGCCGAGGGACTCCTACGCCTCCGGGATACGGATACCTCACTCGTCACCTTGACACGGGGCGACTCATGCTTGGTGAAGCGGTTCAGACAACCAATAGGCGAGTCTTAGTGCTCGAAAATGAGGAAAAAAAACACGGCTCCATGCCGAAATTACATACATGTTCAGGCCTCGACAGCTGCAATGGACAAAAAACCCTGGCATTCGAAGTGCCATTACAAACGGAACTTCGGTTCCCCCTCCGCAGGTACGAACAACCCCACTCCATGGGGGAGGGCCTGCGGAACAACAGAAGACTGACGAGCGGCTCGCGGCCGCCCGCTCTGACTACGACGACGACGACCCCCGCTCCGGGTGGCCGAACTGCAGCAGCGCAGGCCTCAGGGTAGGCACTGCCGCAATCTTGCCCTCGCCCACACCGACGCTCGAGGGGCGAGGACAAGTACAAAGAGCCGGAGGCCCGAGGCGCGGATGGTGGCGGTGATCCCGTCGGCGACGGGGACTTCTCGAACCGCCTCCGCCTCGGCACCGACGGCAGGGGCCATCAGCCCTCCGGCAGATCCCCACTCAAATCCTCCCAGACGAGTGGGGCACCGGCCTCCGCGTGAAGATGCCACGCCGATGCAAAGACAGGACCACCCCAGAACACGAACGCCGCCCTAGCGGCGCGCGACATCTAGGGTGGTCCTCCCGTGCACATGGCGCGGCAGCCGCCCTCCGGCAGAAGGGGCCGCCGGGAGCCAAGCCGACGAACCCGACACGCTGGAGGTGACGACGCCTGCCGTCGACCAGCCCTGCGTTGTCGAAGTCCGGGCCGCCCGCAGGGCCAGTGAGCGCCCTCTCCCTCGAATGCCGCGGGAGAGGGTGACCCACGAACCCGCGCGGGAGGTAGAGCGCCGGTTCAGCCCGGCACCCACCCCAGCGAGGATGATGAACATCCTTGAAGCTGAGGGTGGGACCAAGATCGCAGCCCGGCTTGCTTCTCCCCACCCAGGAGCTGGTGGTCACCGTCTCGGGTGACCGCCGGCGAGGGGGTACAGCCGGGCTGGCTGATGAAAATCCTTGAAGCCGAACGATGGCTGAAAGGTACCAACTCCTACGGAGTTGCGTTCCTCCAACGATGAGGCAAAAAGACGGCGGGTATCCCCCATCCGGGGGCTTGGAAGGTGGAAAGACGCAATGCATAAGGGAGCAAGAGGACATGGTCGCCTTCCGAAGGGGGCCACCCTCCTTTTAAAGGCAACTCTCCCTACTTGCGCCCCCAACCGTC
Organism: Zea luxurians; assembly: GCA_029449295.1. Taxonomy (NCBI): domain Eukaryota; kingdom Viridiplantae; phylum Streptophyta; class Magnoliopsida; order Poales; family Poaceae; genus Zea; species Zea luxurians. The sequence continues at coordinate 388,698 of JAOPSE010000181.1, forward strand.
ACGGGCTGAGTCTTCTCCAACACGCTCCAAGGCCCTCCCCTGTGGCGCGGGGGCTGGGTCCCGCATGTCATGCAAACCGGCTCAGAGCAGAAGAAGCCAAACCGCCGCGCGTGGTGCACACAACCGCCCAGCGGTTACAAGTGACCCTCCACTTTTGCCCAGACCAACGGGCGAAAGAGGCGGGCAGCCATGCAGGCGGCATGCAACCGCGCCAAGTGGACGCGCTTCTCCGACTCCCGACACGCCGGCATGGAGGCCCAGGCCCACGCGTCACGCAACCGGCGCGCCGGATGCTGCATGCAAGCAACTGCACCGCCGCTTGCGCCACCACCGCGCCTCCTCGATTGCGGAACCAATACCGTGACTCGAGGCGACCAGGCGCACGACCCAGCAGTGCCAGCCTGACGCGGCGGTCAATGCGGCCAAAAGTGGGCCGGCAGTGATGACGGTGGCAGGCGGGCGGGAGCAGCGGTCACGTCGTCAGCCAAGCTCACGTCCCATCCGGGGGCAGCAAGAGAACCCCCTCTCACGGCGTGAAGACAACGCGCCCGTGATCCGTTCCTCGAACGGCTCGCGCACGCGCAACGGCCGCCCCGCCAACCGCTCGCCTCGTCGCATTAACTCCGCGGCAGGACAGGCGGCGCTTCCAGCGGGAGCAGTGGGCGACGCTTCGCCTTTGCCGTAATAACTGCGACAAAAAAAGGTACGCCGCGTCGTTCGATTTCGTATCCTTTTTTCCTCTTTCTCTATCTCTTGCAGCAGGGACCGGGAAAGGGGGATACCCCAAAAAGGATCCTTCCCCGTGAAGGAACCAGGCTCCGAGCCTCCTTACTGATCAGAGGTTCGAAGGCTGGCCCCCCGAAGGGTTTCAACAGCCGCCTCAGATCGCATGGGCCCTACACCCACTACTGGTCAGAGGTTCGAAGGCCGGCCCCCCGAAGGGTTCCAAGTCCGCCTCAGGCTACTCGGGCTCCGCGCCCATTACTGATCAGGGGTTCGAAGGCTGGCCCCCGAAGGGTTCACAGTCGCCTCAGACGCCGAGCGAGGGATGACCAGGGGTACGTTCGATACATAACCAAGGCTCGGGCTGCGCTCCCGAGGTACCCTAGGACATTTCCGAGACCAGCGGGAGCGATCTTGTAACGGAATCCCATCAGAGGGAGGCATCGAGCCCTCGGACCCCGTTGCCAGGGGACCGGGTCCGGCAGATCACCCGCAGGTACTTTTGGGCGTGCCTCTGGGCCCCTAGCCGACCACTAACGAACGGGGCATGGACGTCCACTCGGATTACCCGCTTGCAGCTCACCGGAGACACCATGTTCGGCGCCCATCGAGGGTAACATGGCGCTTTCCCCCCCCCCCTCCTCCTTGCGGAAAGGCGACGCAGGGGCGTATGTAAAAAAGCCGAGTCTGTCCATGATCGCCCTCTCGCCCTGTGCGGAGGCTCGGGGGCTGCTCTCGCAAACCCGGCTCCGGCCGAACCGTTGACAGCGTCAACATACCAGCCCGAGAGCTTGGGCCCCGACCGTACACCCGGGCTACGGCCAGTTCGCATGAGGGAACAACCAGACCAGCTGAAGCATTACGCGAGGCATTAAGACCTCGAAGGAGTGAAACCACTCCTCCGAGGCCTCGGGAGCTACACCCGGCGGGTGCGCTCGCGCGCACCCACCGGAACAAAATGCAACCGAGAAAGGCTGGTCCCCTTGCAAAAAAGTGCGACGAAAGCCTCCAAGCGAGTGCTAACACTCCCTTCGAGGCTCAGGGGCTACTGTCGGGGACCATAATTAGGGGTACCCTCAAGACTCCTAATTCTCAGCTGGTAACCCCCATCAGCATAAAGCTGCTAAGGCCTGATGGGTGCGATTAAGTCAGGGATCAGTCCATTCGAGCGACTCGATCACGCCTCGCCCGAGCCTAGCCTCGGGCAAGGGCAGCCGACCCCGGAGGATTTCCGTCTCGCCCAAGGCCCCCCTCCAACGGCGGACATATTTCCGGCTCGCCCGAGGCCCTGCCTTCGCTAAGAAGCAACCCTGACTAAATCGCCGCACCGACCGACCAAGTCGCAGGAGCATTTAATGCAAAGGTGACCTGACACCTTTGTCCTGACGCGCCCCCCGGCAGAGCCGAAGTGACCGCCGTCACTTCACCGCTCCACTGACTGGCCTGACAGAAGGACAGCGCCGCCTGCGCCACTCCGACCGCAGTGTCACTTGACAGAGTGAGACTGACAGGCAGTCAGGCCCTGCCAAAGGCACCATAGGAAGCTCCGCCCGACCCAGGGCTCGGACTCGGGCTAAGCCCCGGAAGAATGCGAACTCCGCTCCGCCCGACTCAGGGCTCGGACTCGGGCTAAGTCCCGGAAGACGGCGAACTCCGCTCCGCCCGACCCAGGGCTCGGACTCGGGCTAAGTCCCGGAAGACGGCGAACTCCGCTCCGCCCGACCCAGGGCTCGGACTCGGGCTAAGTCCCGGAAGACGGCGAACTCCGCTCCGCCCGACCCAGGGCTCGGACTCGGGCTAAGCCCCGGAAGACGGCGAACTCCGCTGCGCCCGACCCAGGGCTCGGACTCGGGCTAAGTCCCGGAAGACGGCGAACTCCGCTCCGCCCGACCCAGGGCTCGGACTCGGGCTAAGTCCCGGAAGACGGCGAACTCCGCTCCGCCCGACCCAGGGCTCGGACTCGGGCTAAGTCCCGAAAGACGGCGAACTCCACTCCGCCCGACCCAGGGCTCGGACTCGGGCTCAGCCCCAGAAGACGACGAACTCCGCTTCGCCCGACCCCAGGGCTCGGACTCCGCCCTGGCCTCTGCCGAACGACCTCCGCCTCGCCCGACCCAGGGGCTCGGACTCGGCCTCGGCCATGGAAGACAGACTCGACCTCGGCTTCGGAGGAGCCTCCACGTCGCCCAACCTAGGGCGCAGGCCAGCCACGTCAACAGGAAGCGCCATCATCACCCTACCCCGAGCTGACTCGGGTCGCAGAGAACAAGACCGGTGTCCCATCTGGCTAGCTCTGCCGGATAGGCAATGATGGTGCCCCGCATGCTCTGTGACGACGACGGCTCTCAGCTCTCTTACGGAAGCAGGAGGACGTCAGCAAGGACTCAACCGCTCCGACAGCTGTCCCTCTGCCAGGCTCTGTCGCTCCTCCGACGGCCACGACATCACACCAGCTGGGTGCCAAAATCTCTCCGGCTGCCACATCGGCATGTACTTAGGGCGCTAGCTCTCCCCCGCTAGACACGTAGCACTCTGCTACACCCCCATTGTACACCTGGATCCTCTCCTTACGCCTATAAAAGGAAGGACCAGGGCCCTCTTAGAGAAGGTTGGCCGCGCGGGGACGAGGACGGGACAGGCGCTCTCTTGGGGCCGCTCGCTTCCCTCTCCCGCGTGGACGCTTGTAACCCCCTACTGCAAGCGCACCCGACCTAGGCGCGGGACGAATACGAAGGCCGCGGGATTTCCACCTCTCTCACGCCCATCTCCGGCCACCTCACTTCCCCCCTTCGCGCTCGGCCTCGCGTCGACCCATCTGGGCTGGGGCATGCGGCGACATTCACTCGTCGGCTTAGGGACCCCCCGGTCTCGAAACGCCGACAAGTTCCGATGTCTGAGGGTGCTGCACGGGAGAATCGGATCAATGCTGCGAATAGCGTTTAAATCTAGTGAGGCATCTGGGCTCGAGTTGATCCAATCTTGTGGCGATCCATTCTGCCAGTGATTCCTCCCCTAGCCCACGAAGAGGTGACCTTGCGAAATAATGGTTCAGAGTCTTTCGTGAGGCCATCAAGCCTTCTAGTGGACCCGGGGGATATCTGTCCCCCACACCTAGATCCTACAATCATACTAGACGTAGGAGACTTCTAGAACTAGTCTAAACCATTTTTAAGCTCACTTGAGCAAAGCCATCGAGACAATAGCTAACCTACAAATTTACTTGTCATGGTTAAGAAACCATGACATTTGTAATCTTCAAAACAAGGTGGTTGCTAGACAAAAACTAGCTCATTTCTGATTAATATTAAGAAGTACACTCTTCATATACATTTGATACAGCTTGATGTTGTGAGAGCAACCATATGCCAATAAGATCCTTGTTGCTTCCAACCTTGCTGTCAAGACTTTCAACTTGTGTGTATCCTTAAGCAACTAATCTAGATGTGCTACTCACTATAATATGTAACACCTAAAATCCTATTTTGGGATTTATAAATATTTCTTCAAAAGATTTGAGTTAAAATGACTTTTAATAATAGATTCCTTTCTCTATAAAGTGTATCTCCCTAAAGTAAATAAAAAAGTCATATTAAAAGTCCGGTAGTTCAAATCATGAAACTAAAGTTAAATTGAAACTTGGAACAAAAAATAGATGAAAGACTTTCAGTCTATCTAATTATTCCCTTTATCAATATATAATTAGAGCACTCTTTAGAAAAACTGAATTAAAATAACCCATGGTAAGTTTATATATTACTTCCCTAAAATAAGTAAATAATGGATATTCAGTTTTTAGTTAACTTTTAGTTTGAGCACATATTCAAAACTAATATTTTCCTAAAAAGAAATAACATATGTGCATGACATATTTTGAGCCTTTGCCTAACCAAAGGAATAAAATAATATGTATATCTATGAATATATTGCATTACATGCTGGATATTTTGACTGTTGCATCTTGACTTGAATCTGAAACTTCAATTATCATTTGAATTTAGAGTTTGAGATTGAAATAGAAAATTGAAAACTGACAAAAAGGGAAGCTGTCGACGTGTGCTGACTCAAGGTACAAAACTGAGCGCAGTCATTTCAGTCGATGTAGTACCTCTTTTACCACTTCTGTCACACCCGAATTTAAGGACAAATTCAGGTGCGTCTCAGATGTGTCTAGGATCAGGTCTCACATATATGATGATATATGGTATAGAAATTAATGTCACATCTTTATTACATAATAAGAGTCTTGTACAAAATATCTAAAAAATTATATCATATGACGACAACGATCCTCCGCAACCCTAGTTGACTGGGAGACGACGGTATAGACTTCTCTTGAACTCATCGTAGCATCCTTCATGCTCATCATCTTGCGGTACCTGTTTTTGACCTGGTGTGAGTTTAGCAAGAGTGAGCTCACATATGTTCATCGCTCAACAAAGTTGTGGGGAATAATATGCATGAGCTCACTTACGATATAGGCTCATGTGAAGTGTAAGGCTTATAAAGAAGAAAGTAGTTAAGGGTGAGCATTGCTTTTAATAAGTTGGTCACATTTTTATCAGCAATTACTAAGTATAAGTAAATATGAACCAGTCAAATAATTTATCACAATTAATAATAAATCCCACAATACAATGCAAATGACAAATTAAGTTTAATTTCATAAGTTACTCATGTGAGGGTCCGAGCCGCTCTTGACCGTGAGCATGATTGATATACCAGTTTTACACTCTGCAAAGCTTACACGTCTTTACTCACAAGTCGTGATATCCATCTGCCATGGGTTTGAACGGACCCCCTACACCTCTACTGAGGAGATGAGTCAGGGTAATACTACAAGACATTTAGAAAGTTCCACTAGCATGAGAAAACCTGCTACGGAATGAGGCAGGAGGGGGCGATGTAGGAATCCCTCGCTCGAAAAGCTATCACAGACAGATCCAAGAACCTCCCTATACCGGTAGCTCTCCACACCCCTCTTGCCCTTTTCGGGAGAGTATTAACTTACACTATCTTTCCTAATTAATCAGACAAGGGTGTCCCATTCCACCCTTGTAGTAGCACTGTTTTCTCGGGTGGTCGCTACATGTTCCAATTAACACAAAAATCTTATCATAAACAATATTAAACCAACAACAATAATGGAATGTGATAATAATTCATAATAATATTAATCCCAAAACCAGATAGAGCGATAGCAAGAATACTCAATAGTTTATTTGTTTGCAAGATGTAGGATGAACAAAACTAGGGTAACCTATCAGGTGCCATCAAACTAACCTGAGCATGTCATGGTGATTATCAAGATCATTATTAGGTAAAGAAAGTGATCAAAAGTATAACTTGACATTTTGGTGCAACTTCAGATACTTTTCCAATTGATACTTTAGGTGCCTTACAACCTTGTTTTTATTTGTAGCAATAGAGATATCATTGCAAGTCCGACAATGGCATACGCAAGAAGACAAGAAGTCACATGATTTTTTACCCATCTTCTCTCAGTGATTTTACCTATAATTGGCCAAGATGCCACTTCAATATATGTCCATTTATATTTGGTTTGAGATCAAAGTAGAATGAGTTAGGTGACACCGTCATCTCGATTTTTTAGGATCATAACGACACCAAAAATTACTTCGATGTTTAACTCGCTCCCACATGACTCTCATCCAAACACTATAAAAACCGTGGCCGCCCCCTTCCATCCATCCTTAGCTTGTACATCCAACCAAACACACCAAATATCACGTAGAATTGGTGGAGTAGGTTATTTGTAGCCATGCAGATGGGGCGCAGATATCCACGACGTGGGCTATATAATGGGTCGCACGCTCTGTTGTAGTACACATTGACGACGACACTTTATTTTGTTTATAATCCCACATCGTTTGCTTAGGGCATCTACAATGGTTGTCTCAAATAACTAGCTGATGTGGAGCTAAAAGAAAAATAAAAATAGTAATTTATCTCACCACTATACTTGGTCCCACACGTAATACACTTAGTTTTTGGAATACATGAAATCTTATATCTATTTGCTCGTCGCTAGGTATTCTCGTTTTTCCACATTTTCTATCCACATAGGAAAGAGAGTGAATCTAGCTAGTGAAATAGCTAGCCATCGGAGACGCCCTTAAGTAAATGCCAGCGGCTAGTCCCGCTATTTGTGAGAGCCCATGGTGGCTTGGAACATCACGCAACTGCCTAGTGTACAACACAATGTGTATAAGATTATACGCTCATATTGAAAAACTAACTTTAGGCAAAAAAGTTAGATAAGTTGTGGCACGACACCAGTTTTATCTTTTTCAATTATGTCTTATAGTAGTGTTAAAAAATTATATAATTTTACACAAAAATGATAATTACATATTATATGTGCCCTAGTTTCCCTATAATTTTAGAAACATCAAATTAATTAATAAAAAATAAAAAACAAGAAAGAAAGGGTTTAATGTTTCTGTCTCTCATTCATTTTTATCTTCTAAGGATAAAAAGTTACTAGAGATAAATAATACTATTATTAAACTACTGAAATTTTTATTGTTTTTATTAAGCAAGTTAAGTGATCTTTATTCTAACTACTATCTAAATTATATTTATTTTTTAGAAATACTTAACAAACAGTAATAAAAATGATCTCCAAATTTTACACAGATATTTTCTTAGCTAAAATAACATATACAAATATTTGCATAGTCTTTTGAGAACTTTAAATCATGACCTATATAAAATACTCAGAAATATTTATGTAAATTAAGCTTCTATATTAAAAGTTCTTAGAAAATGTTGTAAATATTTATGTATGTTAGTTTAGCTAAGAAAAAGTTTGTATAAAAATTGGAGATCATTTTATTAGTGTTTAGTAAGTTTATTAAAAAGCAAATATAAAATTGATTTAGTTAGCAATCAGAAGACAAACCACTTAACTTTATTAATAAAATCAATAAAAAACAATTCATTTATTAATAGTATTATTTAACTTTAGTGAACTTTTTAGCCTTAGAAGATAAGAAATGGACTAGAGACAAAAATATTGAGTTTTTATGTAGTTTTTTATTTTTTTAGTAATTAAGTTGCTACACCTAAAATTTTAGAAAAATTAGGATAAATATAATATCTACTTATTGATTTTTGTGTAAAATTATATAATTTTTAGATAATATTAGATTATAGAACTGAAAAAGACAAAACTGATACCACTTAAATCAGTGCCATATTATTAAAAACTGTCGACTAAAACTGCTCAGGAGGTTATTTATTTGATTTTGTAAAGTGGAGAGGGTTAAACAACCGGTTTCGAAGGTGAGAGGGTGAAATAGACTACCTTCTAAAAATTAGTAAGTTATGTAGACCTTTTCCTTTTTTGTTAGTAGAGGTCTAGATATATCTTTAAAGATTTTTTATTACCTCGACGGAGCATCTACAAGAGACTAAATAAATGACTCGTCAAGCTAAAGTTTAGCTATTTAATAGTAAAACTAGGTGAATGCCCGTGCGTTGCTACTGAGTGAACATGTTATAATAAAATATATTGAAATTCAAAAATACAACTTGCCATGAACACAACAACACAATCAATTTTAGGAATGAGCACATATCTTTAGGTGAGAAACATCACAAATAAGACAAAAGAAAGCATGAAGCATGTTTCTCGTGTCACATTCATTTAAATTCAATTCTGATTTGAAGATAGAAACTTGAATTCTACAAGAAGAATGAGTGAATGACCAGACACAATCAATTTTTAGGAGACAAAAACAGAAGCAAAAACATATTGAGAGATCTCGATAGTGCCATAATGGCAAGATATTGTGCATGAACAGTCTCCATAACACGAATTTGTTGCTTTGATTTCTCTATCAATAATTTCCCAATAATTTCCTCGCAACATGATGCAAATCTCAAAGTTGGCCTACCAACCCGTTCCTATACTACAAGCTACCAGCCTACTGCATCATTCATCCGTACATGATTTTTTCAGGACCAGACCATATATGCAAAACCAAAAAGATATGCCAAATTACAAGAATTCATGCTAACAAGAAAAGGAGCGATCAGAATTCACAAAATCATACCATAGCATTTGTATTTATTATACAGTGGTTTCCAAGCAACAAATTGAATGATTGAATCAACCAGTAAAAGAGAGTAATTCTACGTAAATAAAAATCCATGGATGCTGCTACAAAGGGGGAACAAAAATCTCTACACAGTAACTTCATCCTCATTTGATCTTGCTCTATTTCAGTGCATCTTGGGAACACAATAAGCACCACAGATGACTGGATTAGTGATAACTAGGGGCAGGCTGGAGCATGGTGTACCATGAGCTAACAGGGAAGTTGTTGATGGCACCATGCTGGCATGTTCATGCTAGAAACATGGTCTTCTTCCAGTTTTTAACATTAGCTAGATAAGCTACTTAGTAAATAATAGAAAAATGGGAACAACCAAGAATGGAGATGATGCTTCAATTACCGAAAAAAACAGAATAATGGGACAGTGCTCTTCCTTCATATCTTCACGATGGGCTGAGTCCAATTTTTTTTCCATTTGTGGTGCTACCCAAACAGGAAAAACCTGGCATTTGTGTACTCTGTAAAAAAAAGTCAGGCTTATTGTATAACTTAGGACCAACTCCTGTAGCAGGCTTGTCATCCTCTGGTTACTGAAAAAATAAACCGTAACATCAGAGTCAGAATCTGCAAGGAATTTTAATGAATTAACGAGCTACTTGATCGATAACTCAGCATTAATGGTGACAAATACTCATTTTCTCCATTGTGCCTTCTCCAAAATTTTGGGCTAAGAATGCAGCACATCTTTGCATCAGGCTCCATGTTTGACAACCTTCCTAAAGAGAAGGCCAGATCACGAGAGATCTCATCCAAAGCCATCTCCAGCCCATGAACCCTTGTCTCCAAAGAATTCATACCATTCTCGGACTTCCCAATAAATTTCTGATAAATAAAAGTGAAAATCGCCTAGAGGGGAGGGGTGAATAGGCGTAATCTGAAATTTACAACTTAAAACACAAACTATAAGCCGGGGTTAGCGTTAGAACTTAAATCAAGTTCGGAAGAGAGGGGAAAACAAATCAAATGGAAATCAAGCGAATGAACACGGTGATTTGTTTTACCGAGGTTCGGTTCTAAAGAACCTAGTCCCTGTTGAGGTGGTCACAAAGACCGGGTCTTTTTCAACCCTTTCCCTCTCTCAAACAGTCACTTAGACCGAGTGAGCCTTCTTCCTTAATCTCACGGGTCACTTAGACCCCGCAAGGACCACCACATAATTGGTGTTTCTTGCCTTGCTTACAAAGCACTTGAGGGTAAGAATTGAAAAGAAAAAGAAGGCCAAGCCAAACAAACAAGAGCAATAAGGGAACACAAGAGATCCTCTGTCCGGTGCGCCACCGGACAGGTACTGTAGGTTGTCCGGTGCGCCGCCACGTCACCCAACCATTAGGGTTCGGGAGCAGTTGACAGTTGGCGTCGTTGTCTTCTTGTGGCATCGAACAGTCCGATGCCACACCGGACACTGTCCGGTGTGCCTCTGACTCTGCGCTCTGACTCTGCCGCTGCACTGTTCACGCGTTAGGTACTTTTGCAGTCGACCGTTGCGCGCAGATAGCCGTTGCCCGTTGACTCATCGAACAGTCCGGTGAATTATAGCGGAGCGCGCCTGTGGAAACCCGAGAGTGGCTGGTTTGAGCTGTACGGTCCTGGTGCACCGGACACTGTCCGGACCAAAGCACACTTGGTTTCTTTTGTTCCTTCAAATTGGATCCCTAACTTGAATATTTATTGGTTTTTATTGAACCTTTTTGCACCTGTAGAACATGTATTCTAGAGCAAACTAGTTAGTCCATATATTTGCGTTGGGCATTCAACCACCAAAATTAATTGTGGGAAAAGGTCAACTCTATTTCCCTTTCAATCTCTCCCTTTTTGGTGATTGATGCCAACACAAACCAAAGCAAATATATAAAGTGCAGAAATGAACTAGTTTGCATAAGGTAAGTGCATAGGTTACTTGGAATTAAACCAATTGAAAATCTTACTAGACATGAATGGATTGCTTTCTTTTATTTAACATTTCGGACCACATTTGCACCACTTGTTTTGTTTTTGCAAATTTTTTTGTAAAATCTTTTCAAAGTCTTTTTGCAAATAGTCAAAGGTGTATGAATAAGATTGCAAGAAGCATTTTCAAGATTTGAAATTTCTCCCCTGTTTCAAATGCTTTTCCTTTGACTAAACAAAACTCCCCCTGAATGAAATTCTCCTTTTAGCTTTCAAAGGGTTTTAGTAGATACCGATTTTGAAAATTTATTTCTACATGTACCAATTGAAAAGATTGTCGTAACAAGATACCAATTGAAGTTTAAAACAATGCTAATTGAGATTTTGCTTTCTCAAGGTAAGGATAACAATTGATATATTGCCATGACATTGATACTGTCGGTACCCTGAATTAGGGGTACCCCTTACTACAGTATGAAGGCATGGTGCCCGTGCGGCGATCTCTAGCCGCGCGGTGAATAGCACCCGACCCCACCACGTGCACGGCTCAAGGGGCGCCATGTGACCAGAAAAGAGGATATATCCCAGGATGCAATCAGTTGGACCGTACCTCAACGAGGAAACGCTGGACCCCTGTACGCACAACCCGGACCCCCGAATACGGTTCGGGACTCCCAAGTTGCGTGCCGGGTCCCTTGGATGGGCTTCGGATCCCCCGAGTAAGGTCCGGACCACCCATAATGAGGTCCCGGGACAGGGGATATCCTGGCCTAAGCAAGGGTCTGGTACTGGCATGTGTCCTGGCTTTATCTTGTGCACTTACACTCCCCGCTCAGGCGGAGACCCGATGCTGCCACGTGGCTTGTTGCCCGTGATGTAAGCCAGCGGGTGCAGCCTGACGCAAGGCCTCTGGGCCGCGCGGTCTCTGCATTTATTGCAGAAAGGACGTGCCGCCTGTCCACCCTACTGACAGGTGATGTGCCCCCTCATCATTTAATGCGACCTGTCCACTCCGCTGGCAGGCGACGCTAGGGCCATCCTGCAGACGGCGTGCCTGTCCAGTCCATTGTCAAACAGTGCGCACGTGCTGTAGGGTGCACTGTGTCCATCATCGCTTATACGAGAAGCTTCCCCTGCACGCCGATACTACGCAGATCTCGAATGTCAGGACGCAAGAAGATTGCTCCAGCAGCGAACATTAGTAGCTCCAAGTACTACATCCGTTGTGTTCCTAGGCCCACATGTCGGGGCTCAGTACCCTTGTACGTGCCCCCTTAGTTATAAAAGGGGAGGCATGCAACGTTACGAGGGGAGAGCTTTACACACACTCAGACTCTCAGCTCTCAAGCTTCCACAACAATCCAACACACAGTGGAGTAGGGTATTACGCTCCGGCGGCCCGAACCACTCTAAATCCTCGCGTGTTCATGTGCTCGGTGATCGCTTAGCAAGACAGGCAAAACGCTTAAGCCCCTTCCTCATCTTAGGATTTAGGGCGGGTGCACTCCGCCACCCGGCCGGAGAATTCCCTCTTCGACATTTGGCGCACCAGGTAGGGGCCTAGGCATTAGGTTTTTGCTTGTTTCCTCGCTCAACATGATGGTGCAAATCGTCGAGCACTGCACCGAGACTTCAACGAATTTCTTGGTGGAGGAAGAAGTTGTTTCTTCCACGCCACAGGTTCCCAACCGCCTAGTGCCGAGCACTGCTGCTGTGCACGCTGCACGACAGCATACAACCGCGCAGACATCCCGGTCTCCGTCGAGAGCGGCTCCGGGAGCATTGTCAGCAGCCAGGGAGTTGCTGCGTCACCCTCCAAGCTCCACGGCCTCACCGAGGGCCATGAAGTAGTGGCGGGACGATGTCGACCGGCTGCTCGGCATGGCACATTCTACCTTGACCAGGTCGAGGCCACGGTCATCACGGCGCCAACATGAGGCGTCGGCGTCTATGCGCTCACCCTCAGTGAGGGGTGCATAGACCAACGACCTCCGGGCAGAGCTCAACCGCAGGCGTGCGGGAGAGGATGCCCGAGTCTCTTTAGAGAGGGTGCGTGAGCGCCGGCAAAACATCGAGGGCCGCAACCTCGATCAAGACTTTGCTACGGTAGCGCTGTAGGCCCCAATGGGCACCCGGTCCCAAGCGGGTGTCCCCTTGGCCGGCGTGGGCTGCACCACTCTCGCGGATCACCTCCGCGCGGCGTCATGGCCATCCAAGTTCCGGTCGCACCTCGCCCGAACTTGGCTCATGAACCTCGCCCCCGGATCAATCTACTCCTAGGAAGAGCTCTGCGCACGGTTCGTTGCGAACTTCGCCAGCGCTTACCAGCAACACGGTGTGGAGGCCCACCTCCACGCAGTAAGGCAGGAGCCCGGGGAGACTCTCCGGACGTTCATCTCCCGCTTCACCAAGGTGCGAGGTACTATACCTCGCATTTCTGATGCTTCCATCATCATGGCCTTCCTCCAGGGAGTACGTGATGAGAAAATGTTGGAGAAGTTGGCCACGCATGACGTGGAGACTGTCCCCACACTCTTGCTCTGGCTGACAAATGCGCCAGAGCCACCGAGGGTCGTGCATGGCACTCAGCCCCACAAACCGAGGCTGCCCAGTCGGGTGGCTCGGGTGCCGTCCCCCGGGACAATAAGAAGAAAAAGAAGAAGGACCGCGACCACCAGAAGCCGCGGTCCACCGCTCTAGTCGTTGCAGCCGCGACCGGGGGTTGGGGCGACCGCAACAAAGACCCACGGTCGTAGAGGGGTAACAGCGGCTCATGCCCTATGCACCCCAACAGTCGCCATAGTGCCGCGGAGTGTCACGAGATCATTGACCTCGCGAAACGCGTCAGTGAGCGGCGCGAGCAGTCTTCCAAGGATGGCTCCCCACCTCGTCGCCGACCTGGTAAAGAAAAGGTCGACGACGGCGAGGTGGCCGCGGCTGAACGGGACTTCAGGGTATCAGTCACCCGAGGGGGACCCGAAGGATGTCTTCGTCGGAGACTCCTACTCCGGTGGCGACAACTAGATGGACCCCCAGAGGGACCCCGTACTCCCCGGTCTACGGGGCCGAAGCCTACCTTCCCCTGAAAACCCTTCTGGACTCCCCACGGGTCCAGGCTTCTGACAAGTCCATGCAAAAATGGCTACAGCACAAGGACGAGGACTCTGTCATCAAACGCAGATAAGAACCTAGGGTCGGGACCTAGTCCTACGGCAAGTACCAAACCTAGAAGGGCTCTGCAACGCTCCCCCAGCTGGGAAGGATCCTTCAAGGTGATGGGAATACGCCGACTCGGGGGTGACTATCTTGTTATGACTGAAGGAGTACCTCTTCCTGACCACTGGAGCATCTCTGTAAGTTCTATCCATAGGAGCAAATTTGAGGGGTCGAATTTTTCTCCCTTTTTGTAACTAGGTAACGCATACGTGTACGCCAGTCCGGTGAGGTCCACCCTTATAAGCCCGGTCTGTTGGTCTGCACCCATGCATGATAGGTTATAAAGAAAAGATTTACCCCCTCAGATGTGCCTCTATGATAGTTTTATCCTACTGCTCCATGGTCTTACCTTGCAGTTTTCCGGATGTTATTTTATCTAACCCACCCGAACAGTTCCCATCCCATCAGACATGATGACATCCGAATTGAACAGCCAGGCTTGCAGTTTAGGACCTCTTTGCGAAAGCAGGAGGGCCCGACAGTCTGGGGACTGGCTCTAAAGAGCGGGAGCCCGTTCCATGGGGTGGTCCGAAGCCTGTGTGGCCGCTTAGCCTGGTCCCGTACCCGAAAGCCTGCACACTCCACCACTCCGTGACGGGTACCCTAGTATTTGGAGCTATAAGTCCTATGGGTCCGGCAACCTGGGGTCCGGAACTAGAGAATGGACACTTGTCTCCTGGGGTGGTCTGGAGCCGTGTAGCTGCTCAGCCTGGTCTCGTATAGTGGGCCTGCACGCTCCACCACTCTGTGACGGGTGTCCTAGTATCTAGAACCACCGTCCAGGGGGTCCGGACGCACAACTTGGCTTCCTAGACTAGACCCTACAGGTCCCGAGCATGTATCAAAGGATGGCTAGTGTCAGATGGCGGGTCCTGCGGGTGTACTACTAATGCTCCCTAGCTAAAGTTGTGTGCAGGCCCAGGTCCCAGTTGAGGCTACCTCCTGGGGGCCATTGCCAACTCTTTCTTAGGTATGCTGGTCTGCAGCCTCGACAAATCGAGCCTACATCCCAGGGGGGCAGGTACCAAGGAGGAATCGGTTACACCACACGCAACAGGGACAAGTGGTACATAGATAAGTGCTAATACTACTTGATAAATAGTACTCAAAAGTACCTTACAAAAAGCAAAAGTATTACATCCGCCTTCAAGCGGAGTCCTAGCTCCATCTCTACTCTGCAGGAATGGACTACTCTGCACCAGCAGGGTCGCGTTGGAAGCTAGCTCCGGGTAGCCTCACTAGCAGCGGCGACCACCTCTGCACAGAGCGGCTCGCCAGCGGAGGCGACCACCTCTGCGCCGGACAGCCTCACCAGCGGCGGTAACCACCTCTGCATCGGCGGCTTGCCAGCAATGGCGGCCACCTCAGCGTGTGCCCATGGCGAAGAGGCCCCCACCCCCGCCCTCATATGGGGGTGAGGACAAGACCATCCAAGCCATGGAGCTAGGAGCACGGTGGAAGGCGGTGCTTGCGGTCTGGCCGGGACCGTGTAGCCGAAGTTTGCCTCCTTCACAAGGCTGGTGATCATCCTTTTCCTCCGAATGCTGGAGGAAGAGGCGGGTGACCAATCCATGTGGGAGGCAGAGCCGTGGCTCAGCTCGCTCTCCACCATCGCGAGGCCGATGAACATCCTTGAAGCTAAGCACCGGTGGAGGCGCGTTGCTCCCACAAGGCCGCGCACCTCCAGCAGAGGAAAGACAAGACCAGCAGCACCAACCCGCTGGGGAGGACAAAAGGCATGAACTCTCTAGCAGCAAGTTCGCCGGGGCGGACGGCGCATCCCATCCAAGTAGGCGGCACACCATGTCGAGCACCGACTCAGTCTGGGCATGCTCGAGATGAACTTACAAGGCCATGGTAAACTATGGCGACACAAAGCAGAAACCTTGAAGGCAAAGGGGCGCAGAGAGCTCGAAGGCGAAAGGGCACCATGAGTGGGAGAGAAGCAAGGCATGGCTGCTACTCGAGGGATGAACCCCTTTTTAAAGGCAGATTTCCCCGCTTGCACCCCGAAGCGTCACGGGCAAAGTCTCCCCCGATGCGCACCAAGGTTCCCTTCCTATGACACGGGGGCCAGGCCTCACATGTCATACAGCTGGCCCGAAGCGCGAAGAAGGCGAATCATCGCACAAGGAGCATGCCACCACCCCACGGTAGTGCGCCCCTTCATCTTCGCTACGACCAACAGTCAAGAAGGCGAACCGCCACACAAGGAGCGTGCTACCGCCCTGCGGTAGTTCGCCCTCTCGTCTTCGCTGCAACCAGGGGTCCAACCTCTGGCATGGGGGCCTAGGCCCACATGTCATGCACCTGGCGCGCCGGTTTCAGTGTGCGGAGAAGGCGAAGGTGAACCGACACGTGGAGAGCACGCCATCGCCTGTGAGAAGTCGCACCGCCGCTCGCGCCAGTACCACGCCTCCTCAGGGCCACCGCAGAAGACTGAAAAGATAAATTTTCAAAACCAATGCAGCGACTCGAGGCACCCCGCGCATGGCCCAACAAAGAAATTAAGTTTGGAGGTCACGGGTCAGTCAGCTGCGAGGACAGGCATGGCAGTCAGCGTGACCATGGGCGGACCGGCAGTAGTTGCATCAACGGGCGTGCAGGAGCAGCGAGCCAATCGCTAATCAAACTTTGGCCCCACCTGCAGGCGCGTATCCTCCCCTGAGGCGGGCCCGGGGGCCACTGTCGGTACCCTGAATCAGGGGTACCCCTTACTACAGTATGAAGGCACGGTGCCCATGCGGCGATCTCTAGCCGCGTGGTGAATAACACCCGACCCCACCATGTGGACGGCTCAAGGGGCGCCACGTGACCAGAAAAGAGGATATATCCCAGGGTGCAATCAGTTGGACCGGACATCCACGAGGAAACGCCGGACCCCTGTACGCATAACCCGGACCCCTGAATACGATCTGGGACTCCCAAGTTGCGTGTCGGGTCCCTTGGATGGGGTCCGGATCCCCCCGAGTAAGGTCCAGAACACCCATAACGAGGTCCCAGGACAGGGGATATCCTGGCCTAAGCAAGGGTCCGGTACTGGCATGTGTCCTAGCTTTATCTTGTGCACTTACGCTCCCCACTCAGGCGGAGACCCGATGCTGCCACGTGGCTTGTTGCTCGTGACGTAAGCCAGCGGGTGGAGCCTGACGCAAGGCCTCTGGGCCGCGCGGTCTCTGCATTTATTACGGAAAGGACGCGCCGCCTATCCACCCTACTGACAGGCGATGTGCCCCCTCAGCATTTAATGCGACCTGTCCACTTCGCTGGTAGGCGGCGCCAGGGCCATCCTGCAGACGGCATGCCTGTCCAGTCCATTGTCAAACAGTGCGCCCGTGCTGCGGGGTGCACTGTGTCCATCATCGCTTATACGAGAAGCTTCCCCTGCACACCGATACTATGCAGATCTCGGATGTCAGGACGCAAGAAGATTGCTCCAGCAGCGAACATTAGTAGCACTACAGGAAACGCATAAATTTTCGTGGGCTTAACTATTTTCGTCGGCCGGCCCACGAAAATACGGATGTTATTTTCGTCGGCCTCGTGACCGACGAAAATGTAGCGTATTTTCGTGGGCCGGTGAATATTTTCGTCGGCAGGCCCACGAACATAGGGAAGTTATTTTTGTCGGCCTTGTAACCGACGAAAATGCAGCGTATTTTCGTCGGCCTCAACCCGGCCGACGAAAATAGTTCATTGACCGACCAATATTTTCGTCGGCCTCACTGAGGCCGACGAAAATAGTTTCACTAAATCGTGCATCCCGGCCTTCTCGCTCGCTCGCGCCCAGCCTGCCCTAAACCGTTCCCAATCCCGTCGCAGTCGTGCCCCGCCCCGCCCCGCCTCGCCGCGCTCGCACCGGCAAGCTCCATCGCGCTCGTCCGCCGTCGCCTCGCCGCGCTCGCGCCGGTGAGCTCCGTCGCGCGCGCCCGCCGTCGCCTCGCCGCGCTCGCGCCCCGCCTCGCCGCGCTCGCGCCGGCGAACTCCGTCGCACGCGCCTGCCGTCGCCTCGCCTTGCTCGTTCCCCGCCTTGCCGTTCTCTCACGCAAGCTCGGCGAGCTCCGTCGCGCGTGCCCGCCGTTCTCTCACGCAAGCTCGGCGAGCTTCGTCGCACGATCACCGAGCTCCGTCGCGCGCGCCCGCCGCCCGTCCACGCCGCCGTTGCGACGATCACCGAGCTCCGTCGCGCGCGCCCTCCGTCCGTCCACGCCGCTCTCGTTCCCCCGCGGTGAGCCTCCCCGTCTCCCTTCTTCCACGCCTGCAATTTTGTGTTTTCTTTCCTATGCGTTATTAAGCATTCGTAATTAGTCTACTGTAAACTATATATGTTCTGTGACTTATATCTGTTTCCTTCTCTTAATTCTGTAAAGTGATAGTACTGTAAGAACTCCTGGTTGCTATTTTTTGTTATTCATAAGTGTCGGTTTAGCCTGTGCTAGTTAATAGCAACTTGTGCTTTTCTCAAGGTCATGAGCTTAAGTAATTAAGGGCTATAGACTGAAAAGTAAATCACTTTGTTGCATTAAAGGCAAAACCTTTCATGAGCAAGCTCTATTTGCCTTAAGTTATGCTAGTCCAGGTCAGTTGTCACTTAGGAAAGCGAGATATTCTTGAGACCAAAGGCTTCTGTGGCTGCTATTTGTATTCGTGTTATTAGTTCTTTCTCGGGATCCATCCCCATCATATGCATGCATGTGTACTTGCAGCTGCTCTAACCATCTGTGCATGCTTCATGTCCATGTATGTTCTTTTGGTTCTTTCGTTGCTCTCTGATAATAATTTTCTTGCCCCAACCCAAGAGCAGTGCAAATAGTATTCTCGTATATACTTAGTTTAATAGGAAAATTGTGGTTTTGCATGCACTAGCGCCCATGGGTCCCCACCACCACCACCACGGGAGTATAGCATAAGTTTGTCACTTCAAAAGAAACATTAACAAAATGGCTTGAGAACCTACCTTTTACAACTAGGCGTCTATTTTCGTCGGTACCGACGAAAATAGGCGTCTATTTTCGTCGAACTTATTTTCGGCGGCTATTTTCGTCGGTCTGCCGACGAAAATAGTCTATTTTCGTCGGTTTAGGCTTATTTTCGTGGGCTTTTGGCCCACGAAAATTTAGGTGTTTCCTATAGTGTAGCTCCAAGTACTACACCCGTTGTGTTCCTGGGCCCACATGTCGGGGCTCAATACCCTTGTACATGCCCCCCTTAGTTAAAAAAGGGGAGGCATGCAACGTTACGAGGGGAGAGCTTTACACACACTCAGACTCTCAGCTCTCAAGCTTCCACAGCAATCCAACACACAGTGGAGTAGGTATTACGCTCCGACGGCCCGAACCACTCTAAATCCTCGCGTGTTCATGTGCTCGGTGATCGCTTAGCAAGACAGGCAAAACGCTTAAGCCCCTTCCTCATCTTAGGATTTAGTGCGGGTGCACTCCGCCACCCGGTCGGAGAATTCCCTCTCCGACAGATACCAATGAAAAATATCAATTAAAGATTTATTTTGAAAATTTTGAAATTGGTGGTGTGGTCCTTTTGCTTTGGGATTAATATTTTCTCCCCCTTTGGTATTAATCGCCAAAAACGGAGACGTTGAGAGCCCTTAAACTTTCTCCCCATTGGTACAAGTAAATAAGAGTGAAGCATTATACCAATTTGGAGTTGTTGGGGGCCTTCGGCTCCCGAAGGTCCTCAAAAGCATAGTTTGACAATATTTTCCAAGTGTAATATGTGAACAGGCACCTTCGGAACAGGCACCTTCGGAGTCAGGTCGCGAATATACAAGAGCATGGTTAAGACGAAGCTTGACTGGAATGAAAAACGATCATGACGAAGGATAAGACGATCACGAAGCTATGTGCAGAAAGGCTTCGGCACAATAACAGAAAAGAGGAACCGACTTAAAGATGAAAAGCCAAATTGGACCTCGAAGAATTACTATAGATATTGATAAATGTAAAGGGAATCAATGTAATTTTACACGGGCTGTGTCCCGTGCCTATAAATAGGTGAACAGTACTCCCGTACTGTTCACGCTGACTTGGCATACGCTTTTTCGCATCACATTTGTACCTTTACTTTACATCAATCTGAAGGTACATTTGTAATTCGTTTTATGAATTTAATAATGGAAATATATCGATGATAATGCTGGTATTATTACTCTCACATTATATATAGTTGTTCTGTTTAACCATTTATCAACCTAACGAAGGTCTTTTCTTTCGTAACCTTCGTCCGAGATTCATTATACCCGAAGGGATATACTGTTTCTAAGGACGAAGGAGTTCGACATTTAACACTTTTATGTTGTCTTGTTCTTAATTCATAGCATTTGAGAACAAGCCCCCAACATTGGCGCCCACCTCCGGTGAACTCACTTCCACTTTTTGGGTTTTGAAAACCTTCGGCAAGCGTCACCTTCGTCATGCCACCGAAAAAGCTTCAACGATAGGGGCTGCCACTCTGCAGCCGCTGGACCCCAATCAGGATGTCGTCTCTCTTAGGGAGGCCCGAAGCCAGAAGAGGAAGGCCATCAGTCCAACGCCTCCGGAAGACGACTTGGACCAAGAAATACAAAAAATGGAGATGCTCCATCAACAGGTTCAACGAAAGAAGGAGAAGATGGCTCGTCTAGCTGATCTTCAAAAGCAGATAGATGAAGCCTCTGAAGAGCTTCGACACCTCGCTCAAGATGACCAGAATCAAAGGCCCCCGCGCAAAGAGCTTCATCAAGAGGGTTTCTACAACGAGGATGACTGGTATGAAGATTTCCATCATGGAAATTTTGCTTTTGATGACACTTCTCCCCTGTCAACAGAACTGCAGGCTACACCTTGCCCTATGTATGACGGTCATTCAGACCCGAAGCAATTCTTGATGAGCTATGAGGCAACTATATCTTCGTATGGTGGCAACACAACGGTCATGGCAAAGTCCTTCGTCATGGCTGTCAGGAGCGTTGCACAAACCTGGTACTCCTCCCTTAGGCCAGGAACAATCACCTCATGGCAAAAGTTGAAGGATATGTTGATAACCAGCTTCCAAGGTTTTCAGACGAAGCCAGTCACTGCTCAAGCTTTATTCCAGTGCACCCAGGATCACGAAGAGTACCTTCAGGCATATGTTCGAAGGTTTCTACGTCTGAGGGCACAGGCACCAACAGTGCCCAATGAAATTGTCATTGAGGCCATGATTAAGGGGCTTCGGCCAGGACCTTCAGCTCAGTACTTTGCCAGGAAACCTCCTCAAACTTTGGAGAAGCTGCTCCAGAAGATGGATGAGTATATTCGAGCTGACAATGATTTTTGCCAAAGAAGGGAGGAAGCTCTCAGGTTTTCTGAAATGACCAGGGGCTTCGGAGGAAGGTTTTATCCGAGGCATGTCAGGTCAATTTACAATTCTACTCAAAATGATGACAAAGGGAGTCAGCAGCAAAGGTCACAGTATTCCTCGCAAGCTTCGGGGCAACAGCAAGCTTCGGGGCAACAGCAAAGCTCTTTTCGGCCGCCAGCGCCAAGAGGCAGAGGCGCCAGGGGCTTCAGGGGAAGATTTGGAGATCAACCAAGAAAAATTTACTGCTTATTCTGCGGTGAAGGCAAGGGCCATACCACCAGAATGTGTCATGTTACCATTCAAAAGCAAAAGGAGCTAGCAGAGGCTGCAGCGCAACAGAGCCAGCCGAAGCAGGTTATGCATACTGCTTCGTATCATTCGCCTTACATTCCAGAATATGTAGGCAATCACCCTGCAGCCTCTGTTGCTTCGGCAAGCCAACCCCAAGCTTCCTGGCAACAACTTTCACCGCCACCACCAATACAACGAGCTCCGCAGCCAGAAGGGAGCCAGCACTCTCACCCCCAGAGGGACTTCAGAGAAGAATCCGAAGCTCGCACAGTCAATAGCACTGTGCCAGAGTCGAAGCACATTTACTGACAAAATATCCTACTCCCATAGCAGTTTTTTATGCTTTCACGTTCAGTTTTATTTTCTTCGTAGTAAAGAACAATTATGGGGAGTTTAAGTGTTTTTTATTGTTTTTCAAATCCTTGTAACAGTTTACCGTATTATCATAATGAAAATATATCTCCTCCAAAGGCTTGAGTTACCGAAGCACAAGAATTTATGGAGGCACGGAGAACCTTCGGATTATCGAAAACTTGTTCTAAGGAATGAGCCGTAACTTTTTCGAAGTAATAAAAAGTCGTTCCTAAGGGAGCGCAGTGTAAGTTTTCTGCTCGAAAGTCGTTCCAAAGGGAATGCAGAGCTTACAGCGAAAAATAAACGCTGATTCCGCTGAAAGTAAAAGGCAAAGAAGCTCCTAAGGGAGGCTTACAGCGAAAAATAAACGCTGATTCCGCTGAAAGTAAAAAAGCGAAGAAGCTCCTAAGGGAGGCTTACAGCTAAAAGTCAACGCTGAGATAAAAAGATTGTGTGCTCTATGGCAGGGATATGTGTATTTTCAGCATAAATGTCATTTTGCATAACATAACATCATTACATCATTTTGCATAACATAAGCATCATCCATCATTTCGCATGGAGAACAGGAAGGGGACACAGCATTGATCTTCGAAGAATGTTTTGAAAAAGAGAAAATCGTGCCAAGGCACAAGATAAATTGAGAAGAAGTGTAGCTTCATTTGAGAGGCAACATAAGACTTTTTTATGGATTCAAAGAATGTTTTCATGAAGTTTGGAGATTCTTCATCAAAGAAATATGGCAATTCTTGTGACACATAAAAGATTTTCTTTACGAAGCATGAAAAGAAGGGAAGGTGTTTTTTTCGCCGAAGGCTCAAAAAGCGGTATGTATGAAAAAATTTCATGCATCGTAAAGAATTGAACCGTAAATAGATTATATATTACATTCAAAGTTACAAAGTTTTACACTTGTCATGTTCCAAGTATTTTTTACAATAGCATTTAATATTCCCTAAGAACTACTTCTGCAGCTTCGTTTAGCAGCTGATTGACAACTTCGTCCATGATGGCTTCGGCCATTTGTCTAAATTCGTCGTCTCCCTTCGGGGGAGGGTCCGCAGATGCCTCAGCGGGTTCTGAGGGAGGAGAGGATACGGCTATATTACTATTACAAACTATGAATAAAGTTCAAAATCAAAAATTACAACAAAATAAAAATCACTAATTAATACCTATTTGCCCTTCGGGCCCTGTGTTTTTTTCAGCAGCTCTCGCTACCTCCCTAGCATCATGGATGCCTTTTTCACTTCTCTGAATGATCTCTTGAGCCATTTTTCGGCAGCCATTGTCCCAAATGTCAGTGAAAAATTTTCCACCAACCTGGCTTGCTTCGGCTGAAGGGTCTTTGATATCTTCAGAGGATAAAGTAGCTTCAGACTGCGCCAAAGATTTCACATGCTCGCACCCTTTCTTCTCTAAAATGGTAACAATTCCCCTGGCGCCCGAAAAAGCACAAATGTCCCCGCGACTATTCAAGATTTCGTCGAAGACATCAGCTTCGTGACTAATCCATTCAATAGGGCCTTCTGGATTTCCTCTTGTGAAATTTTCTTCACTAGAGAACGCACCAACGCTGGCGAAGCTGGATTTTATTTTCTTAACACATTCTATGGATTTATCGTAGCACCTCTTCTTCGAAGCACGAAGCTCTTTAACATTTACTTCCAAATGATCTGCCCATTGATCGCTTAATTCTCGTTTTGTTTCTTCAAGAATGCGTTCTTCTTTG
The DNA here is from genome assembly GCA_029449295.1 of Zea luxurians. NCBI lineage: Eukaryota > Viridiplantae > Streptophyta > Magnoliopsida > Poales > Poaceae > Zea > Zea luxurians. The sequence continues at coordinate 412,380 of JAOPSE010000181.1, forward strand.
GCTCGGGCTAGTTGTTTACGAAGATCTTCGATTTCACGCTTCTGAGCTTCGGCTTGAGTTTTAGAGTTAGCTTCGTCTTCCTTCATTTTTTCCACTAATGTAAGCAGGATTTTGTCCTTCTCCAAGGCTTTGTTTCTTAGCCTGATAACCTCTGTTCGAAGGTTGTTAAGAGCAATGGTGCAGCTCTCATCTTCGGCATTCTACTGAGCCCTTAAGGCATTGCTGAGTATTAAGCCCTATTCAAAAGAATGAATGAGTTAACATAAGAGCAAAAAACTAATTCAAAATTCATAAACTTCAAAATTCACAATTTTTGTACCTTCAGATTATTGTATGCCAGGCTATCCACAAGATCGTCCTTCGTCATGGCGCAAAGGCCAGCTTCAAGTTTCGGGAACCCCATGCTTCTAGCCATCTCCCGACACACGGATAATTCTTTATTGTCTGGGAGACAGTACAGGAAATCATCTTCGTTTGTCCCATTGAACACTATGGCCCCCCTCAGATACTTCAGTTCTCGGGCATAGTGATTGGCTTCAAAAATCTCTTCTTCAGATAGTTTCTTCCCCGAAGCATGTCGCACAATATAATCATGTATTTTGGAAGATGCTTCGGGGGTGGCAGTGCCAATTTCCTCAGTCAGAATCGGCTCTGTTATTTTTGCTTTTTCAGTTTCTAAACTTGCCTTTGACATTTTTTCGATCTCCAAAGGTTGTATCTTGGTGGATTCCGAAGGCCCAGCTTCAGTTTCAAATTGCTGCTTCGAAGCTTCAGCAACAAAGGCTTCAGTAGACACTTCAACAGTTTTCTTTGGAGTTGTGCTTGAAGATTTAATTGTCTCCAAAACATCCAGCACATTAACCATCCTTTTTCTTTTCGGGGTCGCTGCTGGCCCCTTCTGGCTTTTAGCTGCCTCAACTTTTGATGAAGGACTTAAAACATCTAGTGTTTTTCTTTCTTCAGTTCTCTCTTCTCCTGTTTTTTCTATTGCTGGTGCTTCGGCCATTTCTTCGGATTTTGGCGCTGGAGTTGGTTCTCTAGTTTTGGTGGCCGAAGAGGCCTCGCTAATAAACTCGGGCACTGTGGCCGGCTTAATGCAGCGTGGAGGGTGTGTGAACACTTTTACCTTCTTCCTCTTCGGTGCTGGCTCCCCGGGAGCAGCCGAAGCAGTGTCCTTTGCAGGAGAAGTATTTTTCTCTTTTGACCTCGCATTGGATAATAGTAGTCGGGATAGATAAACCCAATTGCATCAAATACTCGGTTGAGTCTCTTCTTCTTTCGGCCTCCGAAAGCCGCTGATAATGCAGTGTTTTCGGCCTTTGAGTATGCCCCAAGCAATTCATCACTTACATTCTCAATGCTTTTCAGCCAATCATCATCCGGTTCAACAAACTTATCTCCGTACTTGAATGTATATTTCAGCCTGATTAGTCCACCCTCGTCAGTTTCTTTAACGGTCTCCTTCGGCATTTCCCAGTTATCTGCAAGTGGCCACACTCTGAAGGCAATGTGCTCTTGCATTAAATCCCTGGTCCCAATAAAAGAACAGACTACGCCGAAGGCCCTCTGACATTCTTCAGCTGCTTCGTCCATTTCTACCTTTGGTTTCTGGAGTCCGAAGCGCTGCCAGATAGGGCGCATGATGATATCTTTGATATCTTCCCGAACCTTCAAATCGTTCTTCACATAGAACCATTCCTTCATCCATTCCCCGGGCCATCTCTTCCGAAAGGTTGGCACAGGACAGCTTGACCCAGAGCGGGCACCGAAGCTATAGCAACCAAAATTATTATGATATTGCTCCTTACCCTAGGGTTTCGTCTCATATACTAGCTCGTGTATATTGCAAAAGCTTTTTGCACTTGGCTCCAGGCCCTGGCTCCTCACGGCCCAGACGAAGATTCCCAATCTTATCACTGCCTCAGGGGTAAGTTGATGAAGGTAAATTTGATATATTTTCAGAACTTCTACCACAAACCTGCTTAGAGGGAATCATAGCCCAGCCTTTAAAAAGCTTCGGAAGATCACGACTTCATTATCTTCGGGGGTCGGCGTAGTTTTTTCTCCGTCATCTGCCCTCACGATGGATATATCTCGGAAATATCTCCCCCTCATATTTTCAAGGTGACTCTGCTTTATAGTTGATTTTCCGAAGTTTGAGTGACTAGGCCGCCACGGGCGATCTTCGGAGTCCTCTCCACCACTATCCACATCATAACTATCACTGTCGCCAGTATCTTCAGATAAACCCTCCAAAGTTTCCTTGACAATATTTTCCGTATTGGTCTTCGACATTGACTCAAGAAAACCCAGGTGCATTTCCTCAGAAAGGCTTAGCTTCGAAGCACCAGCAATTATCTTATCCTCAGACATCGTCGCGAATGCTGGCAAACCAGACTTGAAACCGAAGCTTAAAAATTTAAGATCGAGCAAATGCTGTCGCGCGCAGGCTAAAAGAAGGGTGAGTAAAAAGCAGGTGGCAAAGGGGCGTGCCAAATAAATTCGTGGTGAGCTTATATTTATACACCCAGTATGTCGAAAACTGGAGGGCCCCGCTTGTCAATGACTGTTACTATTCTAGCAAAAGGAAGGTGTTTTTTCGGACCTTCGGCTTAAAGCATTCGTCCATGTCGCAATATGAATTTATCTTTACAATAAATTGATATTGCGAGGGGCTACTATTGGGGGCCTTCGGCTCCCAAAGGTCCTCAAAAGCATAGTTTGACAATATTTTCCAAGTGTAATATGTGAACAGGCACCTTCGGAACAGGCACCTTCGGAGTCAGGTCGCGAATATACAAGAGCATGGTTAAGACGAAGCTTGACTGGAATGAAAAACGATCATGACGAAGGATAAGACGATCACGAAGCTATGTGCAGAAAGGCTTCGGCACAATAACAGAAAAGAGGAACCGACTTAAAGATGAAAAGCCAAATTGGACCTCGAAGAATTACTATAGTTATTGATAAATGTAAAGGGCATCAATGTAATTTTACACGGGCTGCGTCCCGTGCCTATAAATAGGTGAACAGTACTCCCGTACTGTTCACGCTAACTTGGCATACGCTTTTTCGCATCACGTTTGTACCTTTACTTTACATCAATCTGAAGGTACATTTGTAATTCGTTTTTATGAATTTAATAATGGAAATATATCGATGATAATGCTGGTATTATTACTCGCACATTATATATAGTTGTTCTGTTTAACCATTTATCAACCTAACGAAGGTCTTTTCTTTCGTAACCTTCGTCCGAGATTCATTATACCCGAAGGGATATACTGTTTCTAAGGACGAAGGAGTTCGACATTTAACACTTTTATGTTGTCTTGTTCTTAATTCATAGCATTTGAGAACAAGCCCCCAACAGGAGTGTTGTGGAGTGACGATGAAGGGTGAATGATACCGGTAGAGTGGAGTGGAAGCCTTGTCTTCGTCGAATACTCTATTTCCCTTTCAATCTACGACTTAGTATAGAAATATACTTGGAAACACATTAGTCGTAGTCTTAGTACAAGAGTAATAAGAAATATGCATTTGTACCAAAATGAAAGAAATATGATCAAAGGTATATAAATGAGCTATGTGTGCAATGTTTCAATCGAAATTCCGAGAATCAAGTATATTTAGCTCATTCATAAGTTTGCTAAAGGTTTTCTCATCTAATGGCTTGGTAAAGATATCAGCTAATTGATTCTTGGTGTTTACATAAGCTACTTCGATATCCACCCTTTGTTGGTGATCCCTCAAAAAGTGATACCGAATGTCTATGTGCTTAGTGCGGCTGTGTTCAACAGGATTATCCGCCATGCGGATTGCACTCTCATTATCACATAGGAGAGGGACTTTGCTCAATTTGTAGCCATAGTCCCTTAGGGTTTGCCTTATCCAAAGTAATTGCACACAACAATGTCTTGTGGCAATATACTCGGCTTCGGCGGTGGAAAGAGCTACGGAGTTTTGTTTCTTTGAAGCCCAAGACACCAGGGATCTCCCCAGAAACTGACAAGTCCCTGATGTGCTCTTCCTATCAATTTTACACCCTGCCCAATCGGCATCGGAATATCCTATTAAATCAAAAGTGGATCCCTTGGGGTACCAAAGTCCAAATTTAGGAGTGTAAACTAAATATCTCATGATTCTTTTCACGACCCTAAGGTGAACTTCCTTAGGATCGGCTTGGAACCTTGCACACATGCATACGGAAAGCATAATATCCAGTCGAGATGCACATAAATATAGCAAAGATCCTATCATCACCGGTATACCTTTTGATCTACAGATTTACCTCCCGTATCGAGGTCGAGATGCCCATTGGTTCCCATGGGTGTCTTGATGGGTTTTCCGTCCTTCATTCCAAACTTCATAAGTATGTCTTGAATGTACTTTGTTTGGCTGATGAAGGTGCCCTCTTGGAGTTGCTTGATTTGAAATCCTAGGAAATACTTCAACTCCCCCATCATAGACATCTCAAATTTTTGAATCATGATCCTAATAAACTCTTCACAAGTTGATTTGTTAGTAGACCCAAATATAATATCATCAACATAAATTTGGCATACAAACAAATCTTTTGCGATAGTTTTAGTAAAGAGAGTAGGATCGACTTTTCCGACTTTGAAGCCATTAGTGATAAGGAAATCTCGCAAGCATTCATACCATGCTCTTGGGGCTTGCTTGAGCCCATAAAGCGCCTTTGAAAGTTTATACACATGGTTAGGGTACTCACTATCTTCAAAGCCTGGAGGTTGCTCAACATAGACCTCTTCCTTGATTGGTCCATTGAGAAAGGCACTTTTCACGTCCATTTGATAAAGCTTAAAGCCATGGTAAGTAGCATAGGCAAGTAATATACGAATTGACTCAAGCCTAGCTATGGGTGCATAAGTTTCATCAAAGTCCAAACCTTCGACTTGTGAATAACCTTTGGCCACAAGTTGGGCTTTGTTCCTTGTCACCACACCATGCTCATCTTGCTTGTTGCGGAATACCCATTTGGTACCTAAAACATTTTGATTAGGACGTGGAACTACATGCCATACCTCATTCCTCGTGAAGTTGTTGAGTTCCTCTTGTATTGCCAGCACCCAATCCGGATCTCTTAGTGCATCCTCATCCTGTATGGCTCAATAGAGGATACAAAAGAGTAATGTTCACAAAAATGAGCAACTCGAGATCTAGTGGTTACCCCCTTATGAATGTCACCAAGGATGGAGTTGACGGATTGATCTCTTTGTATTGCTTGGTGGACTCTTGGGTGTGGCGGTCTTTGACCCTGTATTTCTTGATCATCTTCCTTGTCTTCATTCTCTTCATCTCCCCCTTGATCATTGTCCTCCTCTTGAGGTGGCTCATCCTCTTGATCTTCATTTTCATCATCTTGAGCCTGATCTTCATCTTGAGTTGGTGGAGATGCTTGCATGGAAGATGATGGTTGATCTTGTGCTTGTGTGGGCTCTTCGGATTTCTTACGACACACATCCCCAATGGACATGTTCCTTAGCGCTACGCATGGAGCCTCTTCATCATCTAATTTATCAAGATCAACTTGCTCCGCTTGGAAGCCATTAGTCTCATCAAACACAAGGGCACAAGAAACCTCAACTAATCCAGTGGATTTGTTGAAGACTCTATATGCCTTCTACACCCTTGGGAGCAAATTTAGATTTTCTACCTCTTTAAATAAGAATAAAATATTTGCTACCAAAGACTCTAAAATATGAAACATTGAGCTTTTTACCAGTGAGAAGTTTGTAAGATGTCTTCTTGAGGATTCAGTGAAGATATAACCGGTTGATGGAGTAGCAAGCAGTGTTGATTGCTTTCGCCCAAAACCGGTCCGATGTCTTGTATTCATCAAGCACGGTCCTTGCTATGTCCAGTAGAGTTCTATTCTTCCTCTCTACTACACCATTTTGTTGAGGTGTGTAGGGAGAAGAGAACTCATGCTTGATGCCCTCGTCCTCAAGAAAGCCTTCGATTTGAGAGTTCTTGAACTCCGTCCCATTGTCGCTTCTTATCTTTTTGATTCTTAATCCGACCTCATTTTGAGTCCATCTTAAGAATCCCTTTAAGGTCTCTTGGGTTTGAGATTTTTCCTGCAAAAAGAATACCCAAGTGAAGCAAGAATAATCATCCACAATTAAAAGACAATACTTACTCCCGCCAATGCTTATGTAAGCGATCGGGCCGAATAAATCCATGTGAAGTTTCTCAAGCGGCCTCACGGTCGTCATGATGTTCTTGTGTGGATGATGGGCGCCAACTTGCTTTCCTGCTTGACATGCACTACAAATCCTGTCTTTCTCAAAATGAACATTGGTTAGTCCCAAAATGTGTTCTCCCTTTAGAAGCTTGTGAAGATTCTTCATTCCAACATGGGCTGGTCGGCGATGGCAGAGCCAACCCATATTAGTCTTAGCAATCAAACAAGTGTTGAGTTCAGCTGTGTTTTCATTAAAATTAACTAAGCATAGCTGACCCTCTAACACTCCGTTAAATGCTATTGAATCGTCACTTCTTCTAAAGACAGTAACACCTACATCTGTGAAAAGATAGTTGTAGCCTATTTTGCATAATTGAGAAACGGAAAGCAAATTGTAATCTAAAGAATCTACAAGAAAAACATTTGAAATAGAATGGTCAGGTGATATAGCAATTTTACCAAGTCCTTTGACCAAACCATGATTTCCATCCCCGAATGTGATAGCTCGTTGGGGATCTTCGTTTTTCTCATAGGAGGAGAACATCCTTTTCTCCCCTATCATGTGGTTTGTGCACCCGCTATCGATTATCCAACTTGAACCACCAGATGCATAAACCTACAAAACAATTTTAGGCCTTGTTCTTAGGTACCCAAACAGTCTTGGGTCCTTTGACATTAGAAACAAACACCTTGGGTACCCAAACATAAGTCTTTGAACCCTTGTGTTTGCCCCCAACATATTTGGCAACTACTTTGCCTGATTTGTTAGTAAGTACATAAGAAGCATCAAAAGTTTTGAATGAAATGTTATGATCATTTGATGTAGTAGGAGTTTTCATTTTAGGCATTTTAACATGTGTAGAATACCTAGAGCTAGAAGCCTCATTTTTATACATAAAAGCATGGTGAGAAACATTATGAGGTTTCCTAGCATGAATTCTCCTAATCTTGAACTCAGGATAATTAGCAGGATATAAAATATAGCCCTCATTATCCTGAACCATGGGAGCTTTGCCCTTAACAAAATTAGACAATCTTTTAGGGGCATTAAGCTTGACAGTGCTTCCCTGTTGGAAACCAATGCCATCCTTAATGCCAGGGCGTCTCCCATTATAGAGCATGCTTCTAGCAAATTTAAACTTTTCATTTTCAAGTTCATGCTCATTAATTTTTGTAGTTAATTTAGCTATGTGATCATTTTGTTGTTTAATCATGACAAGGTGATCATTAATAGCTTCAACATTAATATCTCTACATCTAGTGCAAATGGAAACATGCTCGATAGTAGATGTAGAGGGTTTACAAACATTTAATTCATCTATCTTAGATTTCAACATGGCATTTTCATCTCTAAGACAGGAAATAGAATCATTGCAAACACTCAATTCTTTAATCTTAGAAATTAAATTATCATTTTCAGTTTAAGACTATAAATTGTATCATTGCAAACATTTAATTCATCAATCTTAGCATTTAGACTAGCATTTTTATTTCTAAGACTGATAATTGCATCATTACAGACATTTAACTTTTCAACCTTAGAAATTAAACTAGTATTCTCAGTTCTAAGGTTTGAAATGGAGTCATGACAAATGCTAAGCTCCTTAGTTAAGTTTTCACATTTTTCTATTTTCTGAGCATAAGCATTTTTCAATTTAACATGTTTTTTGTTTTCTTTAATAAGGAATTCCTCTTGGCTATCCAAAAGTTCATCCTTCTCATGAATGACTCCTATTAATTCATTTAATTTTTCCTTTTGTTCCATGTTGAGGTTGGCAAAAAGAGTAAGTAAATCATCTTCATCTTCACTAGAGCTACCCTCATCACTAGATGTTGTATATTTGGGGGTAGCTCTAGATTGTACCTTCTTTTTCTTGTCGTCTTCGCCATGAAACACTTGTGGTTGACGTTGGGAAAGAGGAGGCCCTTGTTGACGGCGATGTTGGCGGCGTCCTCGTCAGAGGAAGCATCGGTGGAGCTCTCGTCAGAGTCCCATTCTCGGCACACATGGGCATCGCCACCCTTCTTCTTGTAGTACCTCTTCTTCTCCTTCTTCCCCTTCTTGTCTTCGCCCTTGTCACTATCACTAGACATTGGGCATTTAGCGATAAAATGACCGGGCTTACCACATTTGTAGCACACCCTTTTGGAGCGGGGTTTGTAGTCCTTCCCCCTCCTTTGTTTGAGGATTTGGCGAAAGCTTTTGATTATGAGCGCCATCTTCTCGTTGTCGAGCTTGGAGGCGTTGATTGGAAGCCTACTCGATGTAGACTCTCTCTTCTCTTCTTCTGTCGCCTTGAATCGACGGGTTGCACCTCGGGTGTTGAGGTGGCATCTTGCTCCAAGTTGACAATATGTTTGGAGTCTTTGATCATAAGTTCAAAGCTCACAAACTTGCCAATTACCTCCTCGGGAGACATTAGCCTGTATCTAGGATCCCCACGTATTAATTGAACTTGAGTGGGATTATGAAATACTAGGTATCGTAGAATAACCTTAACCATTTCATGGTCATCCCATTTTGTGCTCCCGAGGTTGCGCACTTGGTTCACCAAGGTCTTGAGCCGGTTGTACATTGCGTGTGGCTCCTCTCCCTTGTTGAGGATGAATCGACCGAGTTCTCCCTCGATCGTTTCGCGCTTGGTGATCTTGGTCACCTCGTCCCCTTCGTGCGCCATCTTGAGAACGTCCCAAATTTCTTTGGCACTCTTTAACCCTTGCACCTTATTATACTCCTCTCGACACAAGGAGGCGAGGAGTATAGTTGTGGCTTGGGAATTAAAGTGCCTAATTTGAGCAACCTCGTCCGAGTCGTAGCCTTCTTCCTCCACCTTAGGTACCTGCGCTCCAAACTCAACAATGTCCCAAATGCTTGCATGGAGTGAGGTTAGGTGATGCCTCATTTTATCACTCCACATACAATAATCCTCACCATCAAAATATGGTGGTTTGCCTAAGGGAACGGAAAGTAAAGGAGAGCGCTTAGAAATACGGGGATAGAGGAGGGGCATCTTACTATGCTTGGAGTTGTGGTGGTTGGGGGTATTTATAGCCCTCAACCACCAAGCGGCCATTGGGGAAGGCTATTGTCGATGGGCACACCGGATAGTCCGGTGCGCCACCGGACAGGTACTGTAGGTTGTCCGGTGCGCCGCCACGTCACCCAATCGTTAGGGTTCGGCAGCAGTCGACCGTTGGCATCGTTGTCTTCTTGTGGCACCGAACAGTCCGGTGCTACAACAGACACTGTTTTTTTGGTGGGGATTCCATTCTAGCTCCTGGAGCTGTTTTTAGCTCCTTGTACCAAGAAGGTGATGCTGTAGCAGCTCCATTCATGGAGCTCCATAAACCATAAAGTGCACTTTCACGGGGGACAAGTGCATGGTGGAGTTGGAAAAGGGAGCTTGCACGCGCTACATGGACAGGCCCACGACCCACCACACAAAGTCCATTTTCACCCCTAAAGTTCACAAGAAATTAGAAAGAATCTGCCACAACCCCAATTCCTTATCTGCTCGGTTCCTGGCAAAGTTATTGGTTGTCGATAATTTTTATTTTTAAAATTTGAAAAGTACTCAAATATAAAAGAACATCTGCAACCATATAATCAATTTTTACAATACCCAAGGGCATCTTGGACATTGCCCCTCTCAGCTATTTATAAGAGATATCAGAAGCTGTTCAACCAAACGTTTTCTCAAAACAGCCCCAACTTCACCAGATAATATGTTCCGGCATTGAAGCCACAACTCAAGTTGCAACCAAGTATCCAAAAACTAACTACTTCCACTTCCAGCATGGACTTACAGTTACAGAATGTTTTCTCTGGTGTTTAGTAATCAGCAGAGAAGTTAATGATTACTTATTTCTGGAAGAAAAGGTAACGACTACAAGACCTATACTACTACGTCTCGCAAGAGAACTGTAAAAATATACAATAACAATAAACACAATAAAGGAAAAATACCTGGAGAAGGTCCAGTAAACTGCTTTGCTAATTTTCAATCTGAAGGAGATGTGTTCTTATTTCTGACAAGCTCTCATCTTTGTGAACTGCATACCTTTCCGATCCACCTTCAACTTCTGAAATCTCTTCCAAATTACCACCACCTTCGTACGGAACAACTCGTGACCCTGCTTTGTGGGTAGCCAGCTTGGTCGACCTATCCTCGCTGCCTTTGAAGAGCGTCCTCCTAGACTCCAGTCTGTCTCTCACACCGCGTCCTTTCAGCAGCTTCTCCTCCGTCACCACTTTGATTGGGGTAGCATCCAGAGAAACAACAATGTCGACCTTGTAATCACAATTATTTGCTTGGCGCACTTTGTGATATGAAGGCAGTGACAGTTTCTTGTTCCTGATGGATGAAGGACTATTTGTTTTGGTGACACTGGTAGACACATCAGGCAGAGATGATCTGCTTACAGATAATATGCTCTTCCTTGTAGCTGAAGGAACTGAGTTTGAGCCCAACGAAGCAGCTTGATATCGCCCATCACTTGCACTCCGTGAGTAGTTATAGGATAATTTGTATATAAAAAAGGAATAGGTGTAGCATTTACCCAACTGTTCATCAAGAGTTTATAAGTAAACAACAAGAGACTCTTATTTAGTTCTTTACCTCTTGCATGGTATAGGAAAAAGATTAGCAGATCTGTACATGCGGAAGTAGTAGAAAGTAGCCAAGTACAGTTAGAACTACGAAGGGGATACCCCTCACCTGTAAGAGAAGGTCTTCGTTGTGATTGGGACGCTGGTGGCAAAGCGGAGGAGCACTCATCCTCTTCAGCACCCGAGATCTCCTTCCACGCCTCAATCATTCGGTTCATCGACTTTCGCACAACCTTGACCTGCATTGAAGAATTTTGTTACTCAACCGGGCAACCCCACAGTCAAGATAAAAAATGCCAAAAATAAGATCCAAATCAAATTGATGACCAACCTTGTCAAACCTTCTGGCCTCGAAGAAGGTGACACAAGAGGATTTGTAGGTCGTGAGAAGATCCGTGTGCTCTAGGGCCAATGCAACAAGCGCCTCCGCCGCAGCCTTCCTCGCTGCCCAATCATCGCTAGCGATTGCATCGCGGAGACACGTGATGGAGGCGGTGACTTCGACATCGACGCCCATGGCCGCGCAGGCACCGATGAGGGTGATGAGCGCAGGCTTCGCCTTGAAGGCATTGCTGCGAAGTAACTTGAGGAGGCACGGTTGGAGCCTGTGGAGGTAGGAAGCAAGGTCGACGGTGACGGTGGACGCCTCGACGGCGGCAGCCATGGCGAGCGCGGCCGCCAGCTGCGCGCACTGGTCCTGTTCGTGGAGGAGTGCGTTCGTGAGGGGTCGGAGCGCGGCGGACGCCGAGGCCGCCGCCGCGGCGCGTGCGGTGTCGACGAGCGCGGCGCGCACGAAGGAGTCCTGGTCCCGGACGCGGTGGAGAGCGGCGGCGAGGATGCGCGGGACGAGCGGGGCCACGACATCGCGTGGGTGGGACGCCGCGACGAGTGCTAGGGCGCGCAGCGCGTGGCGGCGGAGCGGACTCTTGTCGGTGGGTCGCGCGTCCGAGACAGCATGGACGAAGGCCAGGAGGTCGTCCGGCTCGAGCGCCGCGCGCGATGGGAATGGAGAGATCCGCGTGCGTGACACGGCAGGGGAAGGGAGAGATCCTGCTGGACGGTAGTGGGGTCAGCATCGCGGGGGCGGCTCGTATGGGGCGGGGGCGTGACGATGCCGGCGAGAATGGCGGTGGGGTTGCGGACGCGGACGGGTCACGAGGGAGTCGCGGACGGAGGCGGAGTAGCCGTGGTGGACGACCTCGTTACGTCGTTATAGAGTAGTAGTAGATAACTTTTCAACATACTAGCCATCGAACTCGTCAATCCATCCACCTCCCAAAATTGGCTCTCTATCTAGCCAAATTTAGTGGCCACTTCGGCTAGCAAAACCAACTTGTTTGGTAGATAATTTGTTTGAGTGATATACTACATATAAAGTTTAATCTTTAAGTAAATTGAAATAGAGAGTTAAAAATAGAGAGACCTTTGTAGATGCTCAACGTTCTTAAAACATTTAAACATACTTTGTTTAAAAAAACTTGATTTTTCTTCCATAAACCATGTCTGCGAACCCTTAAACACGCTCTCGCTTGGCGCACCCTCGAGGCCTCGACCCTACCTATAGATGTCCAAATGGACCGGGCTCGCCGGGCGGCCAGAAACCCGGCACGAACCCGGCACGACACGTAATGAACTGGGCCCGCGTCGGCCTGGCCCGGTCACCGGGCTATGTCTAGGTCGAAGGCGTGGCACGGTGAGCTAGGCTCGACACGCCCCGATTTAATTTTTTTTATATTTTTTTATATAAATACATATATTATACTTGAATATAGAGTATAAAACACAAGAAACACGTGTTTTTGTTGGTTATGTGTGTAAATAAATGTTTAGAGCTAATAAATATGGTTTAAACCCTAAAAAATGCATACTTTTAGGATATTTTTATCATTTAAACGTAATATATTGTTATGGGCCCGTTAGGCCCGTCGGGCCGTGGGCTAGCCCGGCACGATTATTAATCTAGTGGGCCGTATTTAGGCCTCACTTGAGGCCCGTGGGCCGGCACGGCACGGCCCGCTAGCTAATTCGAGCCGGGCTGACACGGGCCTAACCGTACCGAGCCGACACGGTCCTAACTGTACCGGGCCTAGCCGTGCTCGGACCGACACGGCCCGCCCGTTCGCTGGCGCACGTGAGCGGCATGCCGTCTCAGATCGGGATCGGCAACACCCACTCCGTCACTCCCCTACAAAGATGTTTTCTCAGTCAAGTCGCCTCCCCCTACTGTAGGCCGCTGCTGCTCCTCTCCTCCCATCTCACCACACACCGCAGCCCCAGCAAGATCGCGCGGAGGCCATGGCGAAGCCCAAGCCTTCCTCCGCCGGCGCCAAGCCGACCGCGGCTGCCACCGCGCCTGCGCCACCGGTTACAGTGCACTCGGCGCTGGTCACCTACACCTCCATGCTCGCGCTCCTCTCCTTCTGCCCGCCCTTCGTCATCCTCCTGTGAGTGCGCCCCCCCCCCCCCCCCCCCCCCCCTGCTCCTTTCAAATTTCCAATCGCAGAAACGTTCCTGATCCGCCGCTCGGATCGACCACGAGTCTCGTCTCGGCGCCCCCTAACAATTTCTCTGGAGGGTGAGGACAAACTCGGCTGTTTCGTTGTGTTGATTTTCTCGGCGCCGTGCAGGTGGTACACGATGGTGCACGCGGACGGATCGGTGGTGCGGACTTACGAGCACCTCAGGGATCACGGCGTGCTCGAGGGGCTCAAGGCCATCTGGCCCATGCCCACCCTCGTCGCGTGGAAGATCATCTTCGGCTTCGGGCTCTTCGAGGCCGTCCTACAGCTGCTGCTCCCTGGGAAGCGCTTCGAAGGGCCCATCTCGCCTGCCGGGAACGTGCCGGTCTACAAGGTCTGTGCTGTCACTCCTGGTGTCCGACTCGTGTGAACTTCGTCCCTCCTCTGAGATCGTACTGTTCAATATTGTCCGATTCGTGTCTGTTGTACCTTATATTCGTGCTTTGGTATCTTAATTACTACTAAATACAACAACATTATGTGACTATTGCCTGATTATCTGCTGTGCTGGACTGCTGGTGCACTAGCATGTTTAACTTTTATTGTTGTTCATTGTTATGCTCAATGTATATTTTGTGGTTCATTGGATTTACTGTTCAAAGAAGGCCATGCGTTTAGCACTACTAGCTTTTGCCTTATAGCCTACATTTTATTTAAATATTCCTCTCTTCTTTGTTGTCAGGCAAATGGCTTACAAGCATATGCAGTGACCTTGATAACTTACCTTGGTTTGTGGCGGTAAGGCTATCCTTTTTCATTAGTCAGCCTGCTGTTCGTGTAATTTTAACTTGGTTCCATTTCTCTTCCCTTTCAAGAGATGTTGAAGGGCATGCATGAAATGGATAAATGTTGGCATTCTATGATTTACCTGCCATCAGCACTCTGTCACACATCTTGGCTATTCATCAATCTTGTAAATAGAGCAAAATAAGGTTCTGGGACCTTTGATCTTCTGGTCATCAAACTGATAATCCTTGTATGTGTGCTTTTAGTTTTTCTATCTTTTTTATAGTCTCAGTTCCTCTTGCATTTCTATGTATCCTTTTGTTATTATAAGCATAGGAACTAATCTAGTTTACTTTATCCCTCCAATTTCTTTTCCAAATTGGTGTGTTGACCCTCCTAAATTGTGTCTGCCGATGTGTCATTTGTCCACAATTAAACCGGCTAACATGAAGAAACTTCTGTGTCAGGTTCGGTATATTTAACCCTGCAATAGTGTATGATCACTTGGGGGAGATATACTCTGCTCTTGTTTTTGGAAGCTTTATGTTCTGTATTTTTCTCTACATAAAGGTGAGCTTTGTTAAAAAACAGCTTTGCTTCCCTGAATCATTAGGTACTAGATGTTTCATCTCATTAACATTTTCTTTTCCTTTCTAGGGCCATGTATTTCCATCTTCATCTGACTCTGGATCCTCTGGGAATGTGATAATTGACTTCTACTGGGTAAGCGTTGATAAGTATACACTATATCTGACATTGATAACAAAGTATCTTTGGTGGTCCATGCTTATACAACAACAAAGCCTTTTAGACTCAGGCAAGTTGGGTAGGCTAGAGTTGAAACCTAACAGAAGCCACATACCAAGGTCCAGGCTTGTGGACAGCTATTTTCCATACGCTCCTATTCAAGGCTAAATCTTTGAGTATATTCCATCCTAAGTCTCTGTTTACTACCTCTTCCCATGTATGACACTCAATTTTCCAGGGTATGGAGCTGTACCCTCGGATTGGCAAGTACTTTGATATCAAAGTCTTCACCAACTGTCGTTTCGGTATGATGTCCTGGGCTGTTCTTGCTGTAACCTATTGCATAAAGCAGGTCAGAATATTGTAATATCTTCTCTTATGTTAGTTTCACTATTTTTTGTGTTGTTACTCATTGATGTGATGGTGCCGTGGTGGTGTATTACCATGCCAATTTAAAGATGGAAAGTCCATCATATGAGGCAGTTATCCTCTGGACTTACAGTTGTTCCTTGGACACTTTCTGTGCAGTATGAAATGAATGGCAGAGTTGCTGATTCTATGCTTGTGAATACTGCACTTATGTTGATCTATATCACTAAGTTCTTTTGGTGGGAATCTGGATATTGGTGTACTATGGACATTGCTCATGATAGAGGTACACAACTCTATTGCAGGTCTAAGTGAAATAATTTTCTTGCTAAAGGGCATGCAAACCAAATGATCATTTTCTCTACTAGCTATGATTTTTATGTAAATTCTGCACACATGTTCAATTTGTTTCATTTTGAGAAATTTTGTTATTAAAATCAAGTGATATTTCATTTGAAAAGTGTTATCTTCGTGTGCGGAAGTACTCATGTGATATAATTGATCCACTGTTGTCACAAAACATTTTGCACACATGTTCAATTTGTTTCATTTTGAGAAATTTTGTTATTAAAATCAAGTGATATTTCATTTGAAAAGTGTTATCTTCGTGTGCGGAAGTACTCACGTGATATAATTGGTCCACTGTTGTCACAAAACGGTAAAATATGTTGCTCTTCTATCGCCATTTGCATTGAAGAAACAACGGTAACAAGTTAATATACTCTAGGTCTAGGAGGAACTAAGGGCGTGTTTGGTGTGACGCCCAAGCCGCCCCACCGCGCCACACTTTTGAGCCAAAGGTGTGGCGGCCGATTTGGCCGCCACACTTGTGGCTCAAAAGTGTGGCGTGGTGTGGCGGCTTAGACGCCACACCAAACACGCCCTAAGTAGTTTTTTATAAGAGAAATAGGCACCGAAAATTATCTCAACAAGAATTGTGAAATTGGTTTTGTGGGTGTACATTCACAGCCACATCCAACTGAGCTAGGCAAAGTTCCTACATAATAAAACACAGAGGCTTTTCTTAACACATAAAATAGAGCATGTTTTTTTTTTATCAGGGTTTTCATTACCGGTTCACTTTCTTGTGAGCGCTGCACATAATATTTATGAGCTACAATTACCGGTAGTTGCATATGCAAAACTAGCCTTACCAGAGAAAGGTTTTGATCTCCTTCAGATTGTAAATATTATATATTAAATTAAATGTCTCATAATAAATTGGAAAAAACAATGATGAAAAGGTCTTAGTTATGTAGCCTACTCTATTTTAAAGGTGATGCCTACGTGTCCGGGCTGACCCAACACGCCTTGGGGACCTAGCATTGTTTCCCAAAACGGTCGTTTAGCCTGTTTGAAGGCTACATGGTGGTATCCTATTTCTATTAGTTGGTCCTATATCCCATTTAAACGACCGTTTTGCTCCTTGAATTGACCATCTAGCCTGAATAATGGTTAAACTATAGGTGACCGATTGTTTACAGTTTAAGAAAACACTAGTGTTAGCGCTCGGGGAAGGTCATATCCTCGGCAGCCGCCAAGACACGTTCAAGGATCTCGACTCAGGAGACTGACTTTGGGGGCCACCATGGAGAGACCAAGGCTCCTAGGGCCCGTGGCCTGAGGACCTACCTTGGTGATGACTACGGAGGGACCGGACTCTGAGTCGATTCATACATGGGGATCCCTGAGACTAAGTCATCAGGACCACATCCTGTGACATGCAAACATTAGCCCCTAGGGCACTCACGGTATAAGCCCTCGGGTCCCCTCGCGCCTTAGGGCATCTGATGGTGGTATAAGCCCTTCGGGTCCCTCGCACTTTGGGGCACCTAACGGTATAAGCCTTTAGCACCCCTCGCACCCCGAGGCACCTAACATTATAAGCCCTCGGGGCCCCTCGCGCTTCAGGGCATCTGACAGTATAAGCTTATGAAAGTAGCCTGAAATTTCTCACCAAAAACTTGAATTCAAGTCAAATAAACAGTTGCACTGGTGCAAACCGGTTCAACAGGAAAAACCCGGTTGACCCACCTTGAACCAGCTCAACTGTGATTTAGACTAACAAATCGAGAACGACGCCGAGAATAATGAGAGATTCTTTTCTAAGACAAATTCAAGAGTCGATCTACGAGAATAAGTGGTGGAATGAATGGAAACAAGTTTCCAAACTCCACACACTAGAGATACTACGAAATCTTGCTTACATAGATGTAAGAACTTAAGAACACAACAAGAACACAAGAACACACAGATTTATCCTGAGGTTCGGTTACACCACGAAGGTGCCCTACTCCCCATTGAGGAGCCCACAAAAGCCCAGGTATTTTCTAACCCTAATCCTCCACACGCCGACTAGCAAGGTCAAGGCAATCTCTTTCTCAACTTTCTCAACGAGTGGGTAATACAAACTTCTTGGGATCGTCCACAATTTTGGAGACCCCCAAGCAACCTCACACTGTCAAGGAACACGAAGGTTCCAAGAGCAACAAATCCACACAAGATTGAAGTTTGCAACAAGCTAAAAAAAGTGAGAGGGGAGAGAGTGAGGAAATCCACAACGAGTTCACCAACTTCACCTCACACCAAGGATCCTCCAATAGATTGAAGAGGATGAGATTTGGGGTGTGAGAGGGAGTGAATGCACTTGTTTGAGAGTAGGTCAACAGTAAATTCATGAGAGGGTGAAGAAGTGAATGAGGAGAGAGAGCCTAAGGGGTATATAAAGGACACTGAAAAGCTGCTGACCGTTTGGCTTTCCAGCGCAAAACTCGGTTTAATTGGCTTTTAGCAGAGCTGAACTCGGTCCAAGATCCTTGATGAGTAGCAAGGTGGACCAGCTCAAACTCGGTTCAACCGAGAAAAATCTCGGTTGAACCGGGATCGACCATAGAGGTTCTCGGTCGACTCCCTTATTGAGCACATGACTCAACAGGGCCAAACATGGTTGAACCAGGAATAATTCCGGTTGAACCGAGATCGACCAGAGGTTCTCGGCCGATTTCCCTGCTGAGCAACGCAGTCAGCCGACCCTACTAGGTTGAGCCAGCCCAAAAGCCGGTTGAACCGAGTTTTACCAGTGAACTCCACTAAGCCTCGCTGAGATGCCCCTGAGGGCTTGTACCACTTGGCATTTCTTAGGGAATTCTCTAGCCAAAGAAGTATAGGGACCAAGCTGAGCACAAGATCAACCAAATCTCAATTTTATAAAAGGATTTTGAATAGAGGAAGACTTTTGAGCTTATTGCATCAATCAATACCTTGCGGATCCCTCTTGGTTGTACGGTGGATCCTATAACTCAAAGACATATAGATATTAGAACTATTCATGAGTGGAACCACATGTTTCTTGTAAGCGAGATACGGGCATACAAGCCACTTGATATCATTAAGCTCCTTCAGATTTGCATTTCAATAGCACCTGCGCTTTCTTTTATTTTACATATACTGAGCACAAGCTAGGAGCAAACTTGTTAGAGTTTTTGTTTGTTTAGACACACGATCACTAAAACCCTCTTAGAGGTTGATTGCACATACAACTTCCTAGACCCCTCGCGCTTCGAGGCACCTGCCAGTATAAGCCTCTGGACCCCTCGTGCCCTAGGGCACCTAAAAGGTATAAGTTGTTGGGCCCCTCGCACCCTAGGGCACTTGATGGTATAAGCCCTATGACCCCTCGCGCCTCGGGGACCTGATGGTGTAGGCCCTCAGGGCCCCTCACGTCCTAGGGTAATAAAGAGGGTCTTCAGTGCAGATCGGCTCCCGAACACTTGCTACACTTAGTTTATCAAGGCCCTTAAAGTTCTAGACCTCATAAGCTAGGTCTCGTGCCCTTTGGGGCTATGGGGTCCCCCAGAGGAGTCGAGGGCTTAGGTTGGCTAAGCTTGATCCTATCTCAAGGCAGAAGGATGTGGCGGACCGACCGATGGCAGTGCGGCCCCAGTGCATGGACCCCACATCTAAGGCTTGAAAAATATCCCTTAATGATAGCTTAATGGATAAGTCTTAGGTACAACACATTTAATATGCGATGGGAGATATTACGGGTCTGACTTAGCGTATTGGCACATGACTTAGGGGGTGTTTGAATGCACTAGAACTAATAGTTAGTTGGCTAAAAATTGTTAGTAGAATTAGCTAGCTAACAAATAACTACCCAACTATTAGCTAATTTACCAAAAATAGCTAATAGCTGAACTATTAGCTAGGGTGTTTGGATGTCTCAACTAATTTTAGTCACTAACTATTATCTCTAGTGCATTCAATCACCCACTTAGACCGTAGGGTGATTGAGACCACTACATGGTATGTGCATCGGTCTTGTAACCACACGTGTGCATGCATGATGTACCAGGAAAAGTAATAAAGTACAATGGGCTATACCTGTAGCCAATCGCCACAGGCCAGTAGGTTATCATACCTACCATGTAGTCGATATGACAGTCACCTCAGGAAGGGATTACTGCAATGTGTCTCGTATACCATATTAATGTGATACACGACATTACTAGCACGCCTCCACCTTGGCATGCCCTCAGGGGACAGGTGTACTTGATGCCCCTTGCAAACATACCCTTACATTTATGGCCACGTCTGGTCAGGCAATCCTGCCTGCTGTAGGAGATGGGAAACCCCTATATTCCCACGGGGAGTCGAAACCATGATCTGAGGAGTGCTACACATCTAACCAACTCAGCTAGAGGCCCTATAGCTTTTGATTTACAAAGTGCTCTTTACTTTCCTCTATATTTTATTATCTATATATTTTACTATTATTATTTGTCTGACATGGTCTTTCACCAGCTGGTTTCTATATCTGCTGGGGATGCTTGGTATGGGTTCCATCCATATATACTTCCCCTGGAATGTACCTTGTAAACCACCCTTTGAATTTGGGCCCCCAGGTTCTTTCCAAATGCCTTCCTTTTGTTATGATTTGGTTTGTATAATGTAGAACCTTGATATGCTGTTTGCTTTCTATCCACTGCATATTTACTAGCTTAGTCCCAGACTCCCAGTGGATTAATATTTGTTTTCTGCAAATCCTTATGCAGCTAGCACTCTCAATTCTTCTAGCTGGAATGTTGTGCATATACATAAACTATGATTGTGACCGTCAGCGCCAAGAATTTCGACGGACGAATGGGAAATGCTCGGTCTGGGGCAAGGCTCCATCTAAGGTTGGAATACTTAAGATACAATCGGTTTCAAATTAACTGGCTGTATTCTCACACCAGGACCACTCTGATGAAAAAATTTCAGATTGTTGCCTCTTATCAGACTACAAAGGGAGAAACTAAAACCAGTCTTCTCTTGACTTCTGGATGGTGAGTTAGAGATTCTTTATATGGTTCATAGAAAATTGTGCAACCATGTGTTTCTCGAGAAAAGTTATGAGCTGTTGACATGAACTTCATTTTCCGTTTTAACAGGTGGGGCTTGTCACGTCACTTCCACTATGTCCCAGAGATACTATCTGCATTTTTCTGGACTGTTCCAGCTCTTTTCAATCACGTAAGATTGTCCATATTGTGATACATGGCAAGTTTAGTGAGGATTGCCGTAACTTGGTCCTTCTGTGTTTGCAGTTCCTACCATACTTCTACGTGATCTTTCTGACTATATTATTGTTTGACCGAGCAAAGAGGGATGATGACCGGTGCTCATCAAAGTAAGTATTACAACTGGTAAATGAATCAGTTGAGAATATTTACCCTTTGTGATTAGCATTGTCACTAGATCCTGCTGTTAAGCGCTTATTTTTGGAGTAACCTTGTAAGTACATTCTATTAAAAAAAGAGATAATTCTTGCAGTACTACCTCCTGTCATAGATACTTGACACTTTGACTAACATCCAGTCAAACTTTTGGAACTTCCAACCGTCAATACTCTAGGTTATATATATGTGGAAACACACATCGTATTTCATGTTTGTCTTGAAAATGATTTCATATAATTTTTAGGTAGTAGTGCTACAACTACATTATAATACTCTCTCTGTCCCATTATATTATTTGTTTTAGCCCGTTCTTTTTTTGTCCATATTCAAATAGGTAACAATAAATCTAGACATATATATAATACACATACATCAAATATTGTATGAATCCATTAACATTCTAAACCGAATACTATTTTGGGACAGAGGGAGTAGAAAATAGTGATCAAAGTTGGACTCGACAACCCTAAAAATTAACAATTTAATTTTTTTTGGTTAGAGGTAGTACTTAAGCTACAAAACTCAACACTTCGATGTCCCTAATGCATAATCTGATGTGAGCTACATGTGTAAATGCAGGTACGGGAAGTACTGGAAGATTTACTGCAACAAAGTACCATACAGAGTCATTCCTGGCATTTACTGAGCATCTCGAGTTCTGGACGACTCTTGATATTAAGCTCAACAGATGCCACGATATCCAGTCTTCATACCGATTTGCTACTGATTGTGTAATGTCGCTGGTAGGCTTGGGCTGTACGCAGTATTAGGTGTAGGCAACTTGGCTTTTGGCATTTACCTTGTATGTGTCGTGTATCTAGGGCTGGGGCTTGCTCCTTCAGTTGTTAGACAGTAGGGGGTAATCTCAGGGGTGCAATGTACTCCCTCCGTCCTAAAATAAAAGCATATCTAGTATTTAAATTTTGTTCCAAATAAAAATGCACAATGAACTATCATATCGTGTAACGATGTGTTTGATTGTGGGACAAACTAGCTGGAGATGGGATGGTGGATTTGAGGGATATGAAAGGATCATGATGCTGAAGAGGAAGGGTGAATTGAGTTTCTCTAAATTTCTTGCGAAAGATTAAACTCTAATCTCAATCCTATCTTCACCCTACAATCTAACTAGATCACAAGAAGCTAAGCACACTAGAACAACTCTAAACTACCATGGCAATCATTAGAAATATAAATGCTTAAAGTAAATGTTAAAGTAAATGTGGAATGTAAAGCAAGGGTCTAGAAAACTAAATTTTTTTCAAGGTATTGAAGAGTCGGTACTCTTCACTGATCCTTGTTGCAGCACTCTCACTAGTTCTCGTAAGAACTAAGTGCTCGCTACGAGCTGATTCTTCTCCTTTCATGCACGACAAATCACTCAATCGTTTATAACGTCAAGCCGGTTCACCAACAAGCCCACTAGGATGATCATCGTGCTCCAATTGACACCAAGTCGTCTAGGTGATGCCGATCATGAGTAACAAGTTCTAGACTTTTACTTGACCATGGCAAGTTTAACATGTGTGGTATATGTTCTAGGTGGCTCTTTTTTGCACTAATGAGGTCCAAATCACAGGATTATGAAATTGCTAATTGCCTCACTATGCAAAGGGTTTCCTAATCTCTCATAATAAATGTTATGTTGTTGGAGTAGGCAAGACAAATGAATGAGGTTGTTGGAGGGATATACATATCCACCCACCAAAAACTACTCGTTACTATTCCACTCAGTTTGCGATGTCACTGGACCAGTCCTGTGGTCAACAGTGTGCCACTAGACCTCTAAGTGACATCATCTAACGGCTAGTTCTGGCAACTAGTCGTTATAGTACTAGGGTCCGGTGCGCTAGGTGTGCACACCATACTAGCCCATTGCACATGAATCTGCTATGTTAGGTTTGCATTGGCTCTGCATAACCAGTCTGATGCCACACTGGATAGGTTCAATGTGCACGCTCCAACTGTGCCAAAAACATGTTCACTGTGTAACCGATCCTATAGCACATCAAACCGGTTTGGCGCCTGTTGTTGGTTTATGCACAAAAATAGGGCCTCTGCGAAGTCGATCTGGTGTCCACTTGGTTTTTCTTCTAAGTGTGTTTTTATTTGGTTTTCTCTGCAAACTTTTTGTGGGATCTCATGAGTTTCCGCATTAGTTTTATGCAAGTGTGCAACACTACCCTAAACTAGACATGCATAGGTCAAGCTACTCATCTATAACCTCTCTTTATAGTACGACTGTGAAAGTCGCCTAGAGGGGGGTGAATAGGCGAGATCTAAAATTTACAACTTTAAACACACACTACAAGTCGGGGTTAGCGTTAGAACGAATATTGAGTCCGGGAGAGAGGGGAAAACAAATCAACCAAGAAATAAAGCGGATGGACACGGTGATTTATTTTACCGAGGTTCGGTTCTAAAGAACCTAGTCCCCGTTGAGGTGGTCACAAAGACCGGGTCTCTTTCAACCCTTTCCCTCTCTCAAACGGTCACTTAGACCGAGTGAGCTTTCTTCTTTACTTCTCATGGGTCACTTAGACCTCGCAAGGACCACCACACAATTGGTGTCTCTTGCCTTGCTTACAAAGCACTTGAGAGTAACAAGGAAAAGAAAAGAAAGCCAACCAAGCAAACAAGAGCAACAAGAAACACAAGTGATCCTCTCACAGCCCTAATGCACTAGAGTTGAATTCGGGACTTTGAGTGGATCGATCGCTTGATTTGTGTCTTGGAGTGAAGTCTATTGCTCTTGTATTGAATGCAATGTGTGGAATGCTAGGATGGTTGGAGTGGAGGTGGTTGAGGGGTATTTATAGCCCTCAACCACCAAACAATCGTTGGGGTTGGGCTGCTGTCGATGGGCGCACCGAACAGTCCGGTGCGCCACCGAACGCTGTCCGGTGCGCCAGCCACATCACCCAACCATTAGGGTTCGGGCGCAGTCGATCGTTGGAGCTTTGTCTTCTAGTGGCACCGGACAGTCCGATGCCGCACCGGACAGGTATTGTTGAGAGCACCTAGAGGGGGGGGGGTGAATAGGTGATCCTGTAAAATTCAACACTAATAGCCACAAAACTTTGTTATATAAGTTAGAACGGCTAAGTAGCTTGAAACGAGTTCTTGTGAACACAAATAATCAAAGGTAAAGCACACAAGAGACACGCGATTTTTATCTCGTGGTTCGGCCAAGTAACACTTGCCTACTTCCACGTTGTGGCGTCCCAATGGACGAGGGTTGCACTCAACCCCTTTCAAGTGATCCAATGATCAACTTGAATACCATGTTTTTTCCTTTCTTTGTCTTTCTCCCGTTTGCGAGGAATCTCCACAACTTGGAGCCTCTCGCCCTTACAATGAAGATCACAAAAGATGTACGGAAGTAAGGGAGGGGAGAGCAACACACACAAGACTCAAATCGCAGCACAATCATGCACACAAGTCACAACTTGAGCTCAAAACACAACTCTCAGAGTTCACAACTCAAATGGAGCTCAAGTCACTATCTCAAAGAATCAAATGCGCGAAGTTGGAGTCTTGGAGGCTTAGAATGTTTCTTGAATGCTTGGGTGCCTCCTCCATGCGCCTAGGGGGTCCCTTTTATAGCCCCAAGGCAGCTAGGAGCCGTTGGAGGCCAACAAGGAAGGCTATCCTTGCCTTCTGTCGGGTGGCGCATCGGACAGTCCGGTGCACCACCGGACAGCCAATGTTCATGTCCGGTGTGCGATCTCCTTCCTATTCTGGCGCAGACGACCGTTACAGATTCATGGTAGTTGGCGCACCGAACAATGTTCGGTGCACACCGAACAGTCCGGTGCCCCCTGTCGACCGTTGGCGCGGGCCACGCGTCGCTCACGGATTGCGCGACCGACCGTTGCGCTGGCGGCCGTTGGCTCACAGGACAGTCCGGTGCACCACCGGACAGTCCGGTGAATTATAGCCGTACGCCGCCAAACTTTCCCGAGAGCGGCCTGTTCACCGGAGGCTAGCCTGGCGCACCAGACACTGTCCGGTGCACCACCGGACAGTCCGGTGTGCCAGACTGAGCTGGACTTCGGCTGTACACAGCCAAGTCACTTGCAATCCTTTTCTTCTTTTCTTTTCTCTGTTTCTAGCACTTAGACAATATATGTTAGTACTCAAAACAATGTACTAAGTCTAGAAACGTACCTTATTACATGATTTGCACATTTTGCTTGTTTGGCACATAATATCTCACTCACTATGTGTTGGACACTTAATCACCAAAACATTATAGAAATGGCCCAAGGGCACATTTCCCTTTCAACTGTTCACTGTCTGGTGCGCCTCTGACGGCTGCTCTGACTTCAGCGCGCACTGTAGCGTTTGCAGGTGTCCGTTGCGGTCGACCGTTGCGCTGGTAGCCGTTGCTCCGCTGGTGCACCGGACAGTCCGGTGGCACACCGGACAGTCCAGTGAATTATAACGGAGCGGCGCTGGAAAAACCCGAGACTGCCGAGTTTGATCCTGTACGGTCCTAGTGCACCGGACACTGTCCGGTGGCACACCGGACAGTCCGGTGCGCTAGACCAGGGCATCCTCGGTTCCTTTGCTCCTTTGCTTTTGAACCCTAATTTTGATCTTTTATTGGTTTGTGTTGAACCTTTATGCACCTGTAGAATATATCATCTAGAGCAAACTAGTTAGTCCAATATTTGTGTTGGGCATTCAACCACCAAAATTATTTATAGGAAAAGGTTAAACCCTATTTCCCTTTCAATCTCCCCATTTTTGGTGATTGATGCCAACACAAACCAAAGCAAGTATATAAGTGCAGAATTGAACTAGTTTGCATAAGGTAAGTGCATAGGCTACTTTGGAATTAAACCAATTTATAAATTCACTAGATATGCGTGGATTGCTTTCTTTCTTTTAACATTTTGGACCACATTTGCACCACTTGTTTTGTTTTTGCAAATCCTTTTGGAAAATCTTTTTAAAATTCTTTTGCAAATAGTCAAAGATATATGAATAAGATTTCGAGAAGCATTTTCAAGATTTGAAATTTTCTCCCCTTGTTTCAAATGTTTTTCCTTTGACTAAACAAAACTCCCCCTAAATGAAATTCACCTCTTAGCTTTCAAGAGGGTTTTAATAGATACGAATTAAAAATCAACATGCCAATTTGAAATATGTCACTCAAAAATTTTCGAAAGGTGGTGGTGCGGTCCTTTTGCTTTGGGCTTAATATTTCTCCCCCTTTGGCATTAATCGCCAAAAACGGAGACCTTGAGGGCCCTTTTTACTTTCTCCCCTATTGGTGAATGATACATGAGTGAAGATTATACCAATTTGGAGAGTGATGCGGAGTGACGACGAAGGGTAAGTGATATCGGTGGAGTGGAGTGGAAGCCTTGTCTTTGCCGAAGACTCCATTTCCCTTTCAATCTACGACTTAGTATAGAGATACACTTGAAAACACATTAGTCATAGTCATGAAAGAGATATGATGTAACACCCACTTTGTAATTGCTAGGAATAATACCAGTAGAGGAACAATTCCTCTTTATGTGAGTTTGATCTTTATGCATCATCTGATGTGAACATCATGCCCAAAAACAATTAATAAAAACATAAACTACCAAATTATGCATCATGCTCGATTTTATTTTGTGTGCATTTTATGTGACAATATAAAAATAACATAATTAGAAAATATATTAAAGTCCAAGGTGGAATATGACATCTAAAAGAAATTTAAGAAACTAGAAAAAGAGAAGAAAATAAATGTAATGTGGAAGAAAATAAGTAAATAAAGACATGTGATTCCTACAATAGGGTTAGAACTCGTATAAGTTGGTTGCAAGGTGAAACTCATATTCAAAATTCAAAATTGATTCAAAATAGTTATAAATAAAAAAAACAGAAAATAAAACATAAAAGAGAAAGAAAAAGGAAGAAAGAAAAAGGAATAACAGAAAAAGAAAAGAACAAGATGCTACACGGGCCGACTAAACTCATTTCTGGCCCAGCTAAACTATACCGGACGCGCGGCCCACCTCTCCTCGCGCTTGCGCCTGCCGATCCGGGGTCCACTGGTCGGCCTTGCCGCCTCGCGCTCACTGTCGCCCTGTGTGACTTCCTGGTGGGCCAACCTGTCAGCCTAACCTCCTCGCCGTAACAACCGCGAGCAAGCCGGAGCCGCCATGGCTGCCACCCAGAGTTCTCGCCAACTAACCAAGCTCGGGTGGAGTATTAAGGACCCGATCTTTGGAGTGCCTCGCGACCTATTCCTTGCCATCTCCATAGCGCCGTGAACCCTCACCGTTGTAGCACCCCCTCTCTGTTCGCCGTCCGTTGCATGTGCCGCGCCGTGCGATTGGGGGCCTGGCCGCGGGTGCCATTGCCGCGTGTTGTGGCCCCGCTGGCAGACCGAGAAGCATCGCCCCGCCGTAGCGCCTGCTCACTCCCTCAACGACACCGTCGGCCGTGTCATCCGCGGCGGGGATTGAGGACCACCGCTTTGGGGGAACTTCTTCAGCGACGACGTATGAGGATCGGGAATCATGCCAGTGACCTTCGCGAGGCCGCGGGGATGGTATGGTTACACTCCGGGCGGACTTGAAGGCGGAGTCATCGATGAATTGCTCGCCGGAGCAACTTTGGCATCCCGGATCCGCCCAACACCGTGGGGAGTCGGTTTCTGCTGCCACTGCTGGTAAGGATACTCTCTGCTGTACTCACGTTGATCTCAGCTGCGTGTAGGAGTAGTTAGCGATGGAGTCTAGGCACCGGGCCAATGGATGGCCGTGGGCGGCAATGGCGCCGCCGGCTGGGCAGGACATGCCGACGGCCAGCGTGGGGGGGGGGGGAGAAGAAGGTGTCCGCGGCCGCTAGATCTAGTTGGACGGTCACGATTAGAAGCAACTTACCTATTGGGCCGGATTAAAGTGGGAGCGTTGGATCGCGATCCAGTGGCTGGCGTCTGATACCGGTTCGTTTAAAAACCCGATCTAATCTGGATCGCTTAGATCAGATCTGGCGGTTGATATCCCTTCATACCCTTTCGCCATGCAACTTTTACATATGAACCCTCGAACTTAATAGAAAGTAACCCGTAGTCCAGGGAATAGTGAACTGAGTCATGGGAATTCTTGCGCAGAAGACCCTGTGCTTTCCTGTATTTGAGGCTCGGTCCACTAATTAAATAAAACAGGAAAAATAGATTTAGAAAATGATTTTGAGTATAAAAATAATTGTAAAACTTGTATAATTCATAGAAAATTCATATGAGCTCCAAATTAGTTCATTCCAGTTCCTATAATTTTGTAAGATTATTGTTTATCAATTAGTACCACTGTTTTGACATGAAGGTTACAATAAAATTTATATCCTACTTAATCTTGCATAAAACACATAAAACCTTTAGAAATTCATAACTTAAAATATATAATTCCAAATTGATTCATTCCAGTGGCATTAATTTTGTTTAAGTATTGTTTATCACCTAGTACCTTTATCTAACCATAAAACTTGATTTAAAATTATTCACATGAATTACTCTATTCTAGGTACTTAATAACTACATAAAATCATAACTCCTTAATCGTAACTCCGATCTTAGTAGTTCTCGATCCCGCGATCAAGTAGCAACGCGTAGATTATTATTGCTCAGTTTGTACTTATGTTTGGTGTGATGTTAATCTTATCTATACCATGTTTGTTTGTATTGCTACGACTAGCTCGAGGACACGTGTCATCTGAGAAGCAAGTTGGTACCTGGATTCTCAAGTGCCAGGCAAGTTGTGCCCTTGATTCACTTTTGTTACCCAATAATGTTCTTTATAATCATTTACCATGCATAGGTTTAATTTTGATGGGACCCAATAGGTTTCCCTAGACTGTTTATCCTGTTTACCTTGTTTACCCCTGAATCACATGGGTAGTTTATGCTATTGCTTTACGTGGTTTTTGGGTTAATATTTCATTATATCCATGTTCCAGTTATTTTGTTATTCTATTTATGTTCATGTCAAGATCATTATGTTATTGTTAATTGGAACATGGAGCTTAACTTGAGAACCACGTGCCACCACAAGGGAGGAATGGGACCCCTTGGCTGACTAATTAGGAAAGCTAGTGGAAGACTACCTTACCCGAAAGGGGCAAGGGCAGTAGGGGAGTGGTCAGTGTAGGGAGGTCCCTGGTTGATTTTGCTGCGATGGCGGTCAGCCAGGAACCCTGCATTGGAACTTCCTATAAACTGTAGCGGGTTTTCGGAAGCTAGTGGAACTTTGTAAAGGCCTCGTAGTGGATCCCTAGCCATTCACCTTGGTAGTGTCTAAGGGCCTAGCTAACCCTGGCGACATGGGAAACACGACTTGTGGGTAAAGGGTACAACCTCTGCAGAGTGTAAAACTGGTATACTAGCCGAGCTCACGGTCATGAGCGGCTCAGGACTCTCCGATGATTAAATTATGAAACCTAAACTCAATTTGTCATTTGCATTTGCATGGGTTTGTTATTAATTTTGTTCTATTACTTTTATTTAAGGTTTGGTATTTACTTACACTTAGTAACTGCTAATAAAAGTTTGACCAACTACTTAGAAGCAATGCTCAGCTTTAACCCCTATTGTTGATAAGCCTTACACTTCATGAACTCCCACCTTTGGTGAGTTCATGCCACATTATTCCCCACGACTTGTTGAGCTATGAACGTATGTGAGCTCACTCTTGCTGTCTCACACCCCCCCACAGGAGAAGAACAGGTGGTTTCAAGTGGAGTCAAGTATCGAGGAGTTTGATCTGATCTAGGTGGCGTTTCTCAGTTGACATTGGCGCCGACGATCCTTAGTTCGTTTTATATTTATTCTTTTATTTTGTAAGTCTTCCGCTATGTAATAAATACTCTGATTATTGTGACATTTATCTCTATGCACTCTGTTATTATATATGTTGTCTTCCTGGCGCATGTATGAGATGCACCTGGCTTTGTTCTTTAAAGCCGGGTGTGACAGAAGTGGTATCAGAGGAAATGTTGACTGTAGGACGAAACCTAGATAGAAATGGACAAAAACCATTACCTACTTACCTTATTCTGATTCATTCTATACTTACCATACTCTAATTACTCTTATCTTTTCTACTCTAAGACAAGATGGATTTCACACTTTGGAATCTTACATTTATGAACTTTTTAAGAGATAGGAGACCTAAGGCAAAAAAATAATTAAAACTATTTTCTCTATTAAAAGAAATGTTGGTTGATTGTTCTGATGATAACTGCTTGATTTGCTTCTTTGATTGATTGAAATAGTATAGACGGGCATCTTAGCATGTACCACCATAAGGTAATGTATTAGCTTTAGTGGATAACACACTAGTCTACTTAGCTAATAAATCCCCCAAAGTAACATGCCTCGTAATTACTCGCCTTGTCTACAATTCTTCCTTTCTTACCCTGTGTTTCTAACTCAAATGGGCTACCCCTGTACTGTTAGAAGAGAGCAGTATAGATTTGATCCTTGGTATGTCATGGTTAAGAAAGGAAAAGGCAGTATATACACGATGCTAAGGGAACCATAGAACTCACCAGTTCCAAAGGACAAAGATTTGAAGTTGAAGTTGCAGTAACTACCACCATCAGACTAGCGGCATTCGTAGTAGATGAGAAGTTGGTGGGTGACAACATCCATGCAGTTAGGGATTTTCCAGATGTTTTTCTAGAGGAATATTAGTGGATCCTGCTAAAGTCAAGGAGATAGTGGCGTGGAGCATACCCACTATAGTTACGAAGATTCGGAATTTCCTGGGAGTTGCAGGATATTATCGGAAATTTATTGGAGGATTCTCTAAGATTGCTAAGCCTATGACCTCACTTCTGGAGAAGGGAAGAGAATTTAAGTGGAATGAGAAGTGCCAAGGAAGCTTTGATCAATTAAAGAAGAGGTTGATGTCGCCACCAGTAATGATTATGCCAGATCTGCTGAAAGGATTGATATTTATTGTGATGCATGTGGCCAAGGATTAGGATGTGTGCTCATGCAAGAAGGACATGTGATTGCCTACGCTTCTCGTCAATTGCGGAAACATGAATTGAACTACCCCATGCATGACTTAGAATTGACAGTCGTTGTAAGATTTGGAGACATTATATTATGGGAACCAAGTGTCAAGTATACATGGATCATAAGAGTTTGAAACATATATTCACTCAGAAGGATCTCAACCTTAGGCAATGTCGTTGATTGGAGCTTATTAAGGATTGTAATTTGGAGATTCACTATCACCCGGGCAAGGCAAATTTGGTTGCAGATGCCTTGAGTCGAAAGGAGCATGTCCATTCAGCTGTTGTTGCCCAGCTACCTGATGAGATTGTTGAGGATTTTAGGAGACTTAACCCGGGGATAGTTGCTCACACTGAAGGAGTTATTATTGATGTGGAACCTACCTTGGAGCAAGAAACCCGCAGAAGGACAGATTGGTGATTAAGGATCTGATTACTGAGGGTCGAGGTCCGGAATTCACGGAAGATGAGCAAGGCACCGTATGGTTCAAGGATATGATATGTGTTCCTGAGATTGAAAGCCTTCGTGAGACTATTCTAAAGGAAGCCCATGACTTGGATTATTCTATTCATCCTGGTAGTACCAAGATGTATCAGGATTTGAAGCAGAAATACTTGTGATATGGATTGAAGAGAGATGTGGCTACACATGTGGCTATGTGCAATGCGTGTCAAAGAGTTAAGGCTGAACACCAGAGAC
Organism: Zea luxurians; assembly: GCA_029449295.1. Lineage (NCBI taxonomy): Eukaryota > Viridiplantae > Streptophyta > Magnoliopsida > Poales > Poaceae > Zea > Zea luxurians. Next base: position 444,007 of record JAOPSE010000181.1, read on the forward strand.
CAGCTGGACTACTATACCCATTAAATATACCCGAATGGAAGTGGGAAGAGATTGATACGGATTTCATTACTGGATTGCCTCGCATCTCGAAAGGATATGATTATATGGGTTATTATGGATAGACTGACCAAAGTGGCTCATTTCATTCTGGTCAAGACAACTTATAGGGTATCTCAATTGGTAGAGTATATATGGTTTGGATTATGTCTCTACACGGAGTACCAAAGAAGATCGTTTCGGATAAGAGGATCACAATTTACCTCCAGATTTTGGAAAAGTTTTCATGAGAATATGGTTACGAAGTTGAAATTTTAGTACGGCCTGATGGACAAACTGAAAGGACTAATGTATTGGAGGACATGTTGAGAGCTTGTGCCCTTCAGCATGGAGGAAGTTGGGATAAGAGTCTGCCTTATGCTGAGTTCTCGTATAATAATAGTTACCAGGCCAGTCTGAAGATGTCACCGTTTGAGGCTTTATACGATAGAATTGCAGAACTCCTCTATTTTTGTACCAGACTAGAGGAAGACAGTTCTTTGGACCCGAATTGATTCAAGAAGCAGAAGAACAAGTCCGTATAATTCGAGAGAATTTGAGAAGTGGCTCAAACCAGGCAAAAGGGCTATGCTGATAATAGAAGAAGACCACTGGAATTCGAAGAAGGAGATTATGTGTACCTCAAAGTGTCACCACTTCGTGGAATGAGGAGATTTAAAGTCAAGGGAAAAATTGTCCCCTCACTATATTGGACCATTCTGAGTTTTTGGGCAAGTTGGAGAGATGGCCTATCAACTCGAGCTACCTGATAATCTATCTGATGTGCATAATGTATCCCATGTGTCTTAACTTAAGAAGTGTCTCCGTATCCCTAAGGAACAGTTACCAATGGAAGAGCTCAGTGTTCAGAGTAATTTGACTTACACGGAGTATCCTATCAAGATTTTTGACACATTGACTTGAGTTACAAGAAATTAAGTTAATAAGATGTGCAAAATGCAATGGAACCACCGTGGTGAAGATGAAGCAACTTGGGAAAGAGAAGAAGAGCTTCGCATAGATTTTCCCCACCTTTTCCCTAGAGCTTCCTAAATCTCGAGGACGAGATTATTTTTAAGGGGGGTAGGATTTGTAACACCCACTTTGTAATTGCTAGGAATAATACCAGTAGAGGAACAATTCCTCTTTATGTGAGTTTGATCTTTATGCATCATCTGATGTGAACATCATGCCCAAAAACAATTAATAAAAACATAAACTACCAAATTATGCATCATGCTCGATTTTATTTTGTGTGCATTTTATGTGACAATATAAAAATAACATAATTAGAAAATATATTAAAGTCCAAGGTGGAATATGACATCTAAAAGAAATTTAAGAAACTAGAAAAAGAGAAGAAAATAAATGTAATGTGGAAGAAAATAAGTAAATAAAGACATGTGATTCCTACAATAGGGTTAGAACTCGTATAAGTTGGTTGCAAGGTGAAACTCATATTCAAAATTCAAAATTGATTCAAAATAGTTATAAATAAAAAAAAACAGAAAATAAAACATAAAAGAGAAAGAAAAAGGAAGAAAGAAAAAGGAATAACAGAAAAAGAAAAGAACAAGATGCTACACGGGCCGACTAAACTCATTTCTGGCCCAGCTAAACTATACCGGACGCGCGGCCCACCTCTCCTCGCGCTTGCGCCTGCCGATCCGGGGTCCACTGGTCGGCCTTGCCGCCTCGCGCTCACTGCCGCCCTGTGTGACTTCCTGGTGGGCCAACCTGTCAGCCTAACCTCCTCGCCGTAACAACCGCGAGCAAGCCGGAGCCGCCATGGCTGCCACCCGGAGTTCTCGCCAACTAACCAAGCTCGGGTGGAGTATTAAGGACCCGATCTTTGGAGTGCCTCGCGACCTATTCCTTGCCATCTCCATAGCGCCGTGAACCCTCACCGTTGTAGCACCCCCTCTCTGTTCGCCGTCCGTTGCATGTGCCGCGCCGTGCGATTGGGGGCCTGGCCGCGGGTGCCATTGCCGCGTGTTGTGGCCCCGCTGGCAGACCGAGAAGCATCGCCCCGCCGTAGCGCCTGCTCACTCCCTCAACGACACCGTCGGCTGTCTCATCCGCGGCGGGGATTGAGGACCACCGCTTTGGGGGAACTTCTTCAGCGACGACGTATGAGGATCGGGAATCATGCCAGTGACCTTCGCGAGGCCGCGGGGATGGTATGTTTACACTCCGGGCGGACTTGAAGGCGGAGTCATCGATGAATTGCTCGCCGGAGCAACTTTGGCATCCCGGATCCGCCCAACACCGTGGGGAGTCGGTTTCTGCTGCCACTGCCGGTAAGGATACTCTCTGTTGTACTCACGTTGATCTCAGCTGCGTGTAGGAGTAGTTAGCGATGGAGTCTAGGCACCGGGCCAATGGATGGCCGTGGGCGGCAATGGCGCCGCCGGCTGGGCAGGACATGCCGACGGCCAGCGTGGGGGGGGGGGGGAGAAGAAGGTGTCCGCGGCCGCTAGATCTAGTTGGACGGTCACGATTAGAAGCAACTTACCTATTGGGCCGGATTAAAGTGGGAGCGTTGGATCGCGATCCAGTGGCTGGCGTCTGATACCGGTTCGTTTAAAAACCCGATCTAATCTGGACCGCTTAGATCAGATCTGGCGGTTGATATCCCTTCATACCCTTTCGCCATGCAACTTTTACATATGAACCCTCGAACTTAATAGAAAGTAACCCGCAGTCCAGGGAATAGTGAACTGAGTCATGGGAATTCTTGCGCAGAAGACCCTGTGCTTTCCTGTATTTGAGGCTCGGTCCACTAATTAAATAAAACAGGAAAAATAGATTTAGAAAATGATTTTGAGTATAAAAATAATTGTAAAACTTGTATAATTCATAGAAAATTCATATGAGCTCCAAATTAGTTCATTCCAGTTCCTATAATTTTGTAAGATTATTGTTTATCAATTAGTACCACTGTTTTGACATGAAGGTTACAATAAAATTTATATCCTACTTAATCTTGCATAAAACACATAAAACCTTTAGAAATTCATAACTTAAAATATATAATTCCAAATTGATTCATTCCAGTGGCATTAATTTTGTTTAAGTATTGTTTATCACCTAGTACCTTTATCTAACCATAAAACTTGATTTAAAATTATTCACATGAATTACTCTATTCTAGGTACTTAATAACTACATAAAATCATAACTCCTTAATCGTAACTCCGATCTTAGTAGTTCTCGATCCCGCGATCAAGTAGCAACGCGTAGATTATTATTGCTCAGTTTGTACTTATGTTTGGTGTGATGTTAATCTTATCTATACCATGTTTGTTTGTATTGCTACGACTAGCTCGAGGACACGTGTCATCTGAGAAGCAAGTTGGTACCTGGATTCTCAAGTGCCAGGCAAGTTGTGCCCTTGATTCACTTTTGTTACCCAATAATGTTCTTTATAATCATTTACCATGCATAGGTTTAATTTTGATGGGACCCAATAGGTTTCCCTAGACTGTTTATCCTATTTACCTTGTTTACCCCTGAATCACATGGGTAGTTTATGCTATTGCTTTACGTGGTTTTTGGGTTAATATTTCATTATATCCATGTTCCAGTTATTTTGTTATTCTATTTATGTTCATGTCAAGATCATTATGTTATTGTTAATTGGAACATGGAGCTTAACTTGAGAACCACGTGCCACCACAAGGGAGGAATGGGACCCCTTGGCTGACTAATTAGGAAAGCTAGTGGAAGACTACCTTACCCGAAAGGGGCAAGGGCAGTAGGGGAGTGGTCAGTGTAGGGAGGTCCCTGGTTGATTTTGCTGCGATGGCGGTCAGCCAGGAACCCTGCATTGGAACTTCCTATAAACTGTAGCGGGTTTTCGGAAGCTAGTGGAACTTTGTAAAGGCCTCGTAGTGGATCCCTAGCCATTCACCTTGGTAGTGTCTAAGGGCCTAGCTAACCCTGGCGACATGGGAAACAGGACTTGTGGGTAAAGGGTACAACCTCTGCAGAGTGTAAAACTGGTATACTAGCCGAGCTCACGGTCATGAGCGGCTCAGGACTCTCCGATGATTAAATTATGAAACCTAAACTCAATTTGTCATTTGCATTTGCATGGGTTTGTTATTAATTTTGTTCTATTACTTTTATTTAAGGTTTGGTATTTACTTACACTTAGTAACTGCTAATAAAAGTTTGACCAACTACTTAAAAGCAATGCTCAGCTTTAACCCCTATTGTTGATAAGCCTTACACTTCATGAACTCCCACCTTTGGTGAGTTCATGCCACATTATTCCCCACGACTTGTTGAGCTATGAACGTATGTGAGCTCACTCTTGCTGTCTCACACCCCCCCACAGGAGAAGAACAGGTGGTTTCAAGTGGAGTCAAGTATCGAGGAGTTTGATCTGATCTAGGTGGCGTTTCTCAGTTGACATTGGCGCCGACGATCCTTAGTTCGTTTTATATTTATTCTTTTATTTTGTAAGTCTTCCGCTATGTAATAAATACTCTGATTATTGTGACATTTATCTCTATGCACTCTGTTATTATATATGTTGTCTTCCTGGCGCATGTATGAGATGCACCTGGCTTTGTTCTTTAAAGCCGGGTGTGACATATGACCAAAGGTATATAAATGAGCTATGTGTGCAAAGTTTCAATTAAAGTTCCGAGAATCAAGTATGTTTAGCTCATTTCTAAGTTTGCTAAAGGTTTTCTGATCTAATGCTTGGTAAAGATATCGGCTAACTGTTCTTTGATGCCAACATAAGCGATCTCGATATCCCCCCTTTGTTGGTGATCCCTCAGAAAGTGATACCGAATGTCTATGTGCTTAGTGCGACTGTGTTCAACGGGATTATCCGCTATGCGGATTGCACTCTCATTGTCACATAGGAGAGGGACTTTGCTCAATTTGTAGCCATAGTCCCTAAGGGTTTGCCTCATCCAAAGTAATTGCGCACAACAATGGCTTGCAGCAATATACTCAGCTTCGGCGGTAGAAAGAGCTACTGAGTTTGGTTTCTTTGAAGCCCAAGACACCAGGGATCTCCCCAGAAACTGACAAGTCCTTGATGTGCTCTTCCTATCAATTTTACACCCTGCCCAATCGACATCTGAATAACCTATTAAATCAAAGGTGGATCCCTTGGGGTACCAAAGTCCAAACTTAGGAGTATAAACTAAATATCTCATGATTCTTTTCACGGCCCTAAGGTGAACTTCCTTAGGATCGGCTTGGAACCTTGCACACATGCATACGGAAAGCATAATATCCGGTCGAGATGCACATAAATAGAGTAAAGATCCTATCATTGACCGATATACCTTTTGATCTACGGATTTACCTCCCGTGTCGAGGTCGAGATGTCCATTTGTTTTCATGGGTGTCTTGATGGGCTTAGCATCCTTCATTCAAAACTTGGTAAGTATGTCTTGAATGTACTTTGTTTGACTGATGAAGGTGCCGTCCTGGAGTTGCTTGACTTGAAATCCTAGAAAATACTTCAACTCCCCCATCATTGACATCTCGAATTTTTGAATCATGATCCTACTAAACTCTTCACAAGTAGATTTGTTAGTAGACCCAAATATGATATCGTCAACATAAATTTGGCATACAAACAAATCTTTTACAATAGTTTAAGTAAAGAGTGTAGGATCGACTTTTCCAACTCATGGGGCTTGCTTGAGCCCATAAAGCGCCTTTGAGAGTTTATACACATGGTTAGGGTACTCACTATCTTCAAAGCCGGGAGGTTGCTCAACATAGACCTCTTCCTTGATTGGTCCATTGAGGAAGGCACTTTTCACGTCCATTTGATAAAGCTTAAAGCCATGGTAAGTAGCATAGGCAAATAATATGCGAATTGACTCAAGCCTAGCTACGGGTGCATAGGTTTCACCAAAGTCCAAACCTTCGACTTGTGAATAACCCTTGGCCACAAGTCAGGCTTTGTTTCTTGTCACCACACCATGCTCATATTGTTTGTTGCGGAATACCCATTTGGTACCTACAACATTTTGGTTAGGACGTGGAACTAAATGCCATACCTCATTCCTCGTGAAGTTGTTGAGCTCCTCTTGCATTACCAACACCCAATCCGAATCTCTTAGTGCATCCTCCACCCTATAAGGCTCAATAGAGGAGACAAAATTGAGCGACTCGAGATCGAGTAGTTACCCCCTTATGAATATCACCAAGAATGGAGTTGACGGGGTGATCTCTTTGAATCGCTTGGTGGACTCTTGGGTGTGGCGGTCTTTGACCTTGAGTCTCTTGCTCATCTTCCTTGTCTTTATCTCCCCCTTGATCATTGTCCTCCTCTTGAGGTGGCTCATCCTCTTTATCTTCATCATCATCTTGAGCCTATTCCTCATCTTGAGTTGGTGGAGATCCTTGCATGGAAGATGATGGTTGATCTTGTGCTTGTGGAGGCTCTTCGGATTCCTTAGGACACACATCCCCAATGGACATGTTCCTTAGCGCGACGCACGGAGCCTCTTCATCATCTAGTTCATCAAGATCAACTTGCTCCACTTGGGAGCCATTAGTCTCATCAAACACAATGTCACAAGAAACGTCAACTAGTCTAGTGGATTTGTTGAAGACTCTATATGCCCTTGTGTTTGAGTCATATCCTAGTAAAAAGCCTTTTACAGCCTTAGGAGCAAATTTAGATTTTCTACCTCTTTTAATAAGAATAAAACATTTTCTACCAAAGACTCTAAAATATGAAACATTGGGCTTTTTACTGGTGAGGAGTTCATATGATGTCTTCTTGAGGATTCGGTGAAGGTAGAGCCGGTTGATGGGGTAGCAGGCGGTGTTAATCGCCTGAGCCCAAAACCGGTCCGGAGTCTTGTACTCATCAAGCATGGCCCTCGTAATGTCCAGTAGAGTTCTATTCTTACTCTCCACTACACCATTTTGCTGAGGTGTGTAGGGAGAAGAGAACTCATGCTTGATTCCCTCATCCTCAAGAACTCCGTCCCATTGTCGCTTCTTATCTTCTTGATTCTCAATTCGAACTCATTTTGAGCCCGTCTCAAGAATCCCTTTAAGGTCTCTTGGGTCTGTGATTTTTCCTGCAAAAAGAATACCCAAGTGAAGCGAGAATAATCATCCACAATTACTAGACATTACTTACTCCCGCCGATGCTTATGTAAGCTATCGGGCCAAATAAATCCTTGTGGAGTAGCTCGAGCGGCCTGTCCGTTGTCATGATGTTCTTGTGTGGATGGTGGGTGCGAACTTGCTTTCCTTTATGACATGCGCTACAAACCCTGTCTTTCTCAAAATGAACATTTGTTAGTCCCAAAATGTGCTCTCCCTTTAGAAGCTTGTGAAGATTCTTCATCCCAATATGGGCTACTCGGCGATGCCAGAGCCAACCCATATTAGTCTTAGCAATTAAGCAAGTATCGAGTTCAGCTTTATTAAAATCAACTAAGTATAGCTGGCCGTCTAATACTCTCTTAAATGCTACTGAATCATCACTTCTTCTAAAGACAATAACACCTATATCCGTAAAAAGACAGTTGTAGCCCATTTTGCATAATTGAGATACAGAAAGCAAATTGTAATTTAAAGAATCTACAAGAAAAACATTGGAAATAGAATGGTCAGGTGATATAGCAATTTTACTAAGTCCTTTGACCAAACCTTGATTTCCATCCCCGAATGTGATAGCTCTTTGGGGATCTTCGTTTTTCTCGTAGGAGGAGAACATTCTTTTCTCCCCTGTCATGTGGTTTGTGCATCCACTATCAATTATCCAACTTGAGTCCCAGATGCATAAACCTGCAAAACAATTTAGGCCTTGTTCTTAGGTACCCAAATGGTCTTGGGTCCTTTCACATTAGAAACAAGCACCTTGGGTACCCAAACACAAGTCTTGGAGCCCTTGTGTTTGCCCCCAACATATTTGGCAACTACTTTGCCTAATTTGTTAGTAAGCACATAAGAGGCATCAAAAGTCTTAAATGAAATGCTAGGCTCATTTGATGCAGTAGGAGTTTTCTTTTTAGGCATTTTAACATGTGTAGAATGTCTAGAGCTAGATGCCTCATTCTTATACATAAATGCATGGTGAGAAACAGAATGAGACTTCTTAGCATGAATTCCCCTAATTTTGTGTTCAGGATAACCAGCAGGATATAAAATATAGCCCTCGTTATCCTGAACTATGGGAGCTTTGCCCTTAAACAAAATTAGACATTCTTTTAGGGGCATTAAGTTTGACATTGCTTCCGTGTTGGAAACCAATGCCATCCTTAATGCCAGGGCGTCTCCCATTATAGAGCATGCTTCTAGCAAATTTAAATTTTCATTTTCAATTTCATGCTCATTAATTTTAGCAGTTAATTGAGCTATATGATCATTTTGTTGTTTAATTAAAGCAAGGTGATCATGAATAGTATCAATATTAACATCTCTACATCTAGTACAAATTGTAACATGATCAACACTAGATGTAGAGGGTTTGCAAGCATTTAATTCATCTATCTTAGCATGTAATATTGCATTCTCATCTCTAAGACAGGAAATAGAATCATTGCAAACATTTAAATCTCTAGCCTTGGAAATTAAACTAGTATTTTCAGTTTTAAGGCTCGAAATTGATTCATTCAACTTATCAATCTTAGCAATTAAACTAGCATTATCATTTCTAAGATTGACAATTGAATCATGGCAAATGCTAAGCTCCTAGTCAAGTTTTCATTTTTCTCTATTTCCTGAGCATAAGCATTCTTCACCTTAACATGCTTTTTATTTTCCTTAATAAGGAATTCCTCTTGGCTATCCAAAAGTTCATCCTTCTCATGAATAGCTCCTATTAATTCATTCAATTTTTCTTTCTGTTGCATGTTAAGATTGGCAAAAAGTGTAAGCAAATCATCTTCATCATCACTAGAACTACCCTCATCACTAGATGTAGTATATTTAGGGGTGGTTCTAGATTGTACCTTCTTCTTTTTGCCGTCCTTTGCCATGAAGCACTTGTGGCCGACGTTGGGGAAGAGGAGGCCCTTGTTGACGGCGATGTTGGCGGCATCCTCGTCGGAGGAGGAGTCGGTGGAGCTCTCATCAGAATCCCATTTCCGACATACATGGGCATCGCCACCTTTCTTCTTGTAGTACCTCTTCTTCTCCTTCTTCTTCCCCCTCTTGTCGTTGTCCCTGTCACTATCACTAGACATTGGGCATTTAGCGGTAAAATGACCGGGCTTACCACATTTGTAGCACACCCTCTTGGAGCGGGGTTTGTAGTCCTTCCCCCTCCTTTGCTTGAGGATTTGACGGAAGCTCTTGATGATGAGCGCCATCTCCTCATTGTCGAGCTTGGAGGCGTCGATGGGGAGCCTACTTGATGTAGACTCTTCTTTCTTTTCTTCTGTCGCCTTGAATGCAATATGTTGCACCTCGGGTGTGGAGGTGCCGCCTTGCTCCAAGTCGACGATGTGTTTGGAGCCTTTGATCATCAACTCAAAGCTCACAAACTTCCCAATTACCTCTTCGGGAGACATTAGCTTATATCTAGGATCACCACGTATTAATTGAACTTGAGTAGGATTATGAAATACGAGGGATCTAAGAATAACCTTGACCATCTCATGGTCATCCCACTTGGTGCTCCCGAGGTTGCGCACTTGATTCACCAAGGTTTTGAGCCGGTTGTACATTGCTTGTGGCTCCTCTCCTTGGTGAAGGACGAATCGACCGAGCTTCCCCTCGATCGTCTCCCGCTTGGTGATCTTGGTCACCTCGTCTCCTTCGTGCGCGGTCTTTAGGACGTCCCAAATTTCCTTGGCACTCTTTAACCCTTGCACCTTATTATACTTGAAAGGGAAATAGGATTTATCCTTTTCCTATAAATAATTTTGGTGGTTGAATGCCCAACACAAATAATTGGACTAACTAGTTTGCTCTAGATTACATATTCTACAGGTGCATAAAGGTTCAACACAAACCAATAAAAGATCAAAGTTGGGGTTCAAAAAGAAAAGAGCAAAGAAACCCAAGTGTGCCCTGGTCTGGCGCACCGGACTGTCCGGTGTGCCACCAGACAGTGTCCGGTGCACCAGGACCGTACAACTTCGAACTCTTCACCTTCAGGTTTCTCAGGCGTCGCTCCGCTATAATTCACCGGACTGTCTGGTGTGCGACTGAACTGTCCGGTGTGCGACCGGACTGTCCGGTGTGACAGCGGAGCAACGGCTCTTCGACGCAACGATCGACTGCACAGTGTCCCTGACAGCGCTACAGTTCACGGCAGAAGTCATAATAGAGGTCAGAGGTGCACCGGACAATGAACAGTGCCTGTCCGGTGCCACCAGAAGTCAGCGCTCCAACGGTCGACTGCGTCAGAACCCTAACGGTTGGGTGACGTGGCTGGCGCACTGGACAGTGTCCGGTGGCGCACCAGAGTGTCTGGTGCGCCCATCGACAGTAGCCACTCCCAACGATTGTTTTGGTGGTTTGAGGGCTATAAATACCCCCAACCACCTCCACTCTAACCATCCAAGCATTCATCACTCTCCATTCAATACAAGAGCAAAGTGCAACACTCCAAGACACAAATCAAAGCCATCGATCCGATCAAAGTCTCCAATTCAATTCTAGTGCATTAGGACTTGTGAGAGGATCACTTGTGTTCCTTTGTTGCTCTTGTTTGCTTGGCTTGGCTTTATTTTCTTTATCACTTCTTACTCTCAAGTGCTTTGTAAGCCAGGCAAGAGACACCAATTATGTGGTGATCCTTGCGGGGTCTAAGTGATCCGTGAGATTAAGGAAGAAGCCTCACTCGGTCTAGGTGACCGTTTGAGAGAGGGAAAGGGTTGAAAGAGACCCGGTCTTTGTGACCACCTCAACGGAGACTAGGTTCTTTAGAACCGAACCTCGGTAAAACAAATCACCATGTCATCCGCTTTATTTTCTTGGTCGATTTGTTTTCCCCTCTCTCTCGAACTCGAATTTTATTCTAACACTAACCCCAGCTTGTAGTGTGTTTAAAATTGTAAATTTCAGTTTCCGCCTATCCACCCCCCTCTAGGCGACTTTCAATACTCCTCTCGACATAGAGAGGCGAGGAGTATACTAGTGGCTTGGGAGTTAAAGTGCCGGATTTGGGCGACCTCGTCCGAGTCGTAGCCCTCGTCCCCTACGATAGGTACCTGCGCTCCAAACTCAACAATGTCCCATATGCTTGCGTGGAGTGAGGTTAGGTGATGCCACATTTTATCATTCCACATACAATAATACTCACCATCAAAATATGGTGGTTTGCCTAATGGAACGGAAAGTAAAGAAGCGCGTTTAGAAATGCGGGGATAGTGTAGGGGGATCTTACTAAACTTCTTGCGCTCATGGCGCTTAGAAGTGACGGACGGGCATTGGAGCCGGATGTGGAGGGCGACGAAGAATCGGTCTCGTAGTAGACCACTTTCTTCATCTTCTTCTTCTTCTTGTCGCCACTCCGATGCGACTTAACACGGGGAGGTGATTCCTCCCTTCCTTTGGCGCCGGACTCCCTTGATGGAGCCTTCCCGTGGCTTGTGGCCTTCTCGCCGGTTTCCATCTCCCTCTTGGCGGATCCTCCCGACATAACTTCAAGTGGTTAGACTCTAAATGAAGTACCGGGCTCTGATACCAATTGAAAGTCGCCTAGAAGGGGGTGTATAGGCGGAATCTGAAATTTACAACTTTAAACACACACTACAAGCCAGGGTTAGCGTTAGAACGAATATTGAGTCCGGGAGAGAGGGGAAAACAAATCAACCAAGAAATAAAGCGGATGGACACGATGATTTGTTTTACCGAGGTTCGGTTCTAGAGAACCTAGTCCTCGTTGAGGTGGTCACAAAGACCGGGTCTCTTTCAACCCTTTCCCTCTCTCAAACGGTCACTTAGACCGAGTGAGCTTTCTTCTTTACTTCTCATGGGTCACTTAGACCCCACAAGGACCACCACACAATTGGTGTCTCTTGCCTTGCTTACAAAGCACTCACTACTACAAATCGTGTTATATGAGATGGTTAATTTTTAGTTATTAAGACGCTTATGAAGTGTCCAAATTTGATGGAGTCGCAAAAGATGTTCCATTTTTAAGATGGTTATAAACCGTCTTAAAAGATATTAAATAAGACATTTTTTAATTTATAACTGTCTAAAAAAGGAATTTGTTAAGTCATTTTGTCCAATAAACTGTCTTACATTAGGTTTTGTTTAAGACACTTCTTCTAAAAAACTGTCGAAAATACGAACATTATAAGTCACAAAGTATTTATCAAACTGACTAGAATATCCTATAATAATAGACACTCGCAAAAGAAAAACCATCTTATTTAGAAGACTGATATTGGATATTTTAAAAACCGTCTTATTTAGGAGACTGATATTAGACGTTTTGAGAAATGTCTTATTAAGATTTGAAACGACTTACTTGGCAGTATATTCTTCAATTACCACATTATAATAATTTAAAAGAGAAAAATACATACACATATATTTAATAACACTATAATTAATATAATATAGATAAATAACATTCAACATCTCATAAATAAGCATTGTCAAATAACTCATACGTAAGTGTACTCTAAATTTAAACTTGCTCATCAACTGTTTGTGCTAACATTGAGCCTAACTAAGTATATAACTTGATGAAGTCCATGAAAGGGCAAATACAACTTGATGAAGTCCATGATCTTGTTGATCTCTAGATCGATCTTGATGGTGTCGTTGGCCTTGATGAGAGGGTCGGGGTAGCGCATGGTGCGGCCATCGTAGGTGTTCAAGTAGGGGATGTCTTTCTGGCCAAACAGAACAGACCTCACCTTGCAGAGCTTGAACTGCACACAAACCAATAGAAAAACAATGAGCATTTCACAGGCGTACTATGAAAGGGCATGGGAATTTCCAGCGATGTAAATGGATAGATAGACAAAGCAACATCTATTAATAGTCCTAACGATTGTAGCACATGACATTTTCAATGCAAGACTTTCATGCACACAGCATATATGGACAATATAGCAAGGATAAGGTACACAGATCTACTAATGAAAAATAGCAAACTCACACAACTACCAAGATCATCATGCTCAACTAGAACAATGAGAGATGATGTGTTAAATTGGCTGGCATTGCAAGCACGTTGTGCTATTCCAAGACTTGACACAGTTTGTCAGGTGATATTCTTGGATCCATGACCTCAAAGAATACCTCACAAAGAGTTGATATGTGCATATAAGACCCTAATTACAGTTAACAGTGGGAAAGTACGATGATCAATTAAATGGTACAGCAGGCTAACCATATTGGTCTCGACCGAAGCTGAGTCCACTGTAATCTGCTCGATTTTCTTGAGTCCCTCTAAGAAAATGAACCCGACAAGACATAAAAGCTTCAATACCCAAACTATACACAAACAGAACTAACGTTAAGTTGACAAGCAAGCCAATTTGCAAACATTGTCAGTTGTGGTTACCTAAATGAAAGTGAATTTTGGTTCGGAAACGGAAGTACGAAACCTGCCAAAGCTTTAGCCTTTTTGTGGTCATCCGCAAGCTTTCCCATAGTGTCACGAACGGCAACATGAGCAGCAGCACAAAGAACTCCCACCTGTCTCATTCCACCGCCTAGGGTCTTCCGGAGAATTCTGGCCTGAAGGTTTGTTCAGATTACTACTATTTCTTGATCTCTACAGTTTTTTTCCTTCAATGAAGTTGCATCTCTGCAGTTTAAACTTGGAAATCGATTGATCTGACCTTGTCAATGAAGGCCTTTGAACCAACAATCACTGATCCGACGGGTGCGCCTAACCCTTTCGATAGGCATACCTAGTTCCGGAGAAAATAATCACCAATCATATGTTAGCTACAGCCAAACATATGCAGGCTGTATATCGAGCACAATGACCAGCAAATCGAAACATACCAAAACTGAATCAGCAGCTTTCACGAGTCTATCTACAAGAACTCCAAGTGCTTGGTACAATGGACAAGATGCTTTGATAAGAGGCTAGGACGCTCTGGACAGATGTTTAAAAAGTGAGAATAGCTGCTAGTATGCTCCATGCTTAGACATATGGTTGTGGTTCATCATTCAGATGTCAGCCCTTTAAAATTTTCATCTCTGAAGACAGAACAGTGAAATATACAGTCTAACTGGTCGTTTTACTAACTTTGTTGCAGATAGTATCAGAAGCAGATATAAATAAAATCACAGTACAGCACATGCATGTACCATACTACTCACCGCAGACGCATGGAAGATGCGAGCTCCATCGATATGAAGCTTCAAGCAATGGGTACTTGAAGATGTAACCAAATAAGCTGTTCAAGAAGATTAGCTGAGGAATGAACTGGTACTTGTTTCGAATGAGTACATGTAGAAAAACCATAATATAATAATTGCAACATGTTGTTAAAGGACGGCTTCTTCACAATTGTTGTAGATTCTTGTCAGGAATGAACTGGTACTTGTTTCAAATGAGTACATGTAGAAAAACCATAATATATTAATTGCAACTTGTTGTTAAAGGACTGTTTCTTCACAATTGTTGTAGATTCTTGTCTCCAAATGGAATGTCATATTGTCTGCTAAAATAAAAAGTGAATAAACTTACCACACATTAATACTGTTCCTAAATTTTTTTGCAATGAAGTAACTAATCACAATCCCATGGTTCTTGTAACGCTTATCCTGAAGAACCTTCTTTATGGCAACAGTCTCACCCATCTCCAAACACTTAGCCTATGAACAGGTGAAATGGCATCTGATTAAGAAAGGTGATTTATAGCACGCAAGGTATGAAGATCTAAAACATGTGCAGCGCGTGGAAAGCAACACCACAGGCAGCTACATAATAGTACATATCAAAGTCAGTCACAAGTTATTGCAAATAACCTGGAAGACAATCCCAAAAGAACCTTGACCTACAATGCGCTCAGCCATGTAGCTCACTGTCTGCAAATGCGACCAATAAATACACATTATCATACAAAAAGAACCTGACAAAATTGATCAGAACTCCACAATCTTATAAGTTTGCAGACTAAAAACATGATCAAATGCACTAAAAATAGCACATTAAATTATGGTCTTGGCTCTCAATTATTAGATTCAGACATGCACAAAAACATGTAGACAGCAGCACAACGATTAATTGTTTTATTCATAACTCACAAAATATGCATCCAAAAATAGTAAACTAGGACTTTCTGGAAAGCTTATAAAGTCCTCTATAACTCTTATATTATCATCACAACATGATTCAACAGTTTGAATGGTCAAACAGTGCTAAACTTTAATTCTGTCCAGATTTGGACAGAATTCGGCTCTTCACTTCAAAAATCCATAACTGGAGTTTCATAAATCCAAATCAGGTGATCCTAGACTTTTTAGAAAGCTAATAGAATTGTCTATAATTCATTTATAATCATCTCAAAGTGATTCAATGTGTATCGAAGTCAGTTAATACAAACAAACATTGCTGTCCAGATTTGGACAGATTCAGAGATACTAACTCAAACAGCTGTAACTTAATTTATAGATCACCAAAAAGGGTGATCCAAAATTTGTTGGAAAGCTTAAGAAAAGTACTACAATTCTCCTATAATTACTAAGAGCTAATGCTCAGTTTAACTTGGACAAACAAGGTCATTTTCGAAATCAGTACAGAATCTGGACAGATTCTGAAACTAGACTTGGAAAAATCATAACTCCTAAACTACTGAACCTATGGTCATGAATTTTTTACACAAGCAAGATAAAAAGATTATCTACAAGTTTTATATATAACATTTCTACAGAAAACACGGTTTACTTTACTTAACTAGCCACGTAATAAAATTGGACATGCAGTCCAAACAGCAAGAACTCTAACTTAGATCTTATTTAACTTCTACACTTAACATGCTTTTGACATTTAGAACACTCAACACTTTATCTTTAGTAGAACTAAAACCACATAATACAACAAGGCATTCATGTCACCATACATTAGAAATTCACTCAACCACCAATAAATCTTGTCGGCAAAGCGCTATAAGTACTAAACGTTGTTTTTACATTATTAACTTGATCACTCAATTCATATACAATAACCAAATCATTTATACTTGAGAAATACCCTTACCAAAGTACTCTACGTATAATCCACTTACAAGCATCATGCATATCTCTAATTAGTTTCATAATACAATACATACTCGCCTTAATTCTAACTTATGCCATATCACACAATGGCATACATATTTATCGACACACTCTTCACACCATAAACTACATTTTAACTTAATCTTTATTATCGAACGACGCATCTCCTTTATTTTTCTCATCACCTCGCACATACAAACACATCATCAACTAAATCACAATGAGTAAAATACACATCAAACAACCTGGCAGAATCAAACTCGGGTCGCATGTCGTCTATTCGCTCAGACATTTCATCGCATTGGTGAAGCGCGAGGCACAACGTCGACGGTAGCTACGGTTAACGACACACAACGGTTCAACATTTTATCAAGCACTAGGGATGCGGAAAACAATGGGCTACTAGCGAGGGGCTCACCGGGGTTCGACGTCCTCGCAACCAGGGCTGCAGATCGGGTCGGCACGTGCTGCGATATTCCGTCGAACACGTCGAGGGCACGACACGATGGGGTTTCATGGCTGTTGCTGTTGTACCGCGGCCAGGCATGAGGATAATCTGCGCAGGGCCAATTAGCAAGATTCGAGCAGGGATAGATGGAGCAGAGTTAGCGCTTGACAAACCTAGGGCAAGAGCAACCGGCCATCCAACGCAGAGGGCAGAGGTGAGCACCAGGGAGGGCAGCACGGCCAGCATCCATGGAAGAAGACTCAGCCACCAGGAATAGGAAGGGGCAGCAGCCAGAGGATGAGGGCGAGGGGAGATAGGAGACGGGTGGCCCGACGGCGTCCATGGCTGGGGCAGGGCGAGCTCAGCGACGGCGCCCTGGCAAGAGGAGATTGGGGAGCTCCTGCGCCATGGGAGATGGTGGTCGGCACTGGCGTTCAGGAGCAGTAGCGGCTGGTGGAGCAGCAGCGGCATTTCCGGCGTTGGGGACTAGGGCGCCAGGGGAGGGAGCACGACGTCCTGCAGGAAGGGGCGGCACCATCCACGGGAGAGGGTCCGCGCAGGGAGGGATCCAGGGGGAGCCGCCATGGGAGGGGCAGGGAGAGGATCGCCCAAGTGGTGGTTGCCGCAGGGATGAACACCAGGAAAGAGGATGGCGTGAGGGAGTTCGGCTAGAGCTTGAGGAAGAGATGAGGATGAAGGAGAAATGACGTCCGTAGCTCCTAGGAAATAATGGGCCGCGTGGATAAGGTGTAGAGGAGCTTGAGCGGTGGAGAAGATAGGAGAAAAATTTAGATTTTTCCTTCTCCAACATTTCACAAAAGAACATATAGATAATTTAGTTCTAGGATTTGAATCCAAATGAGATGCAAACAGATCCATCAAAATAATATAAATTTTGATGTTTTTGGACTGCGTTTACAATGGGAGGTATTTTCGGGACCAGACAAATTTCCACAGTTGTAGATAGTGAAACAGATTAATTACGAGTACTCAGTTCGGTTCTAGTTATATCGGTCCGTTTTAATTTTGCATCAATATTGTTGTCGTCGAGTTTCTAATAAAATTTGCTTAGGACAACAAACACAAGAGTGGGTCGAGATTCCAAATTCATATTCTCTTAATCCATAAATTTTAAATGGATACCAGACTCAACATTTCGCAAAATAAATACGCGAGATTGATGCGACATAAAAAATGTGATTCTTTCGGAAGCGACCTCACGTATCGTTCACATGGGCGAGAGGTTGTGCGTTGTCCAGACACCGGTTAGCACCTGCCACGCGCCATGATGCCAGGTCACAGAAAGACACGTGCAACGCAAGCGTGAAAGAATTTCAGATGAAGTTTAAGAAACCAGATCCAATTTCCAGAATTAAAGTTTGGGCAAGACGTCGATGGCTTAACCCAAACGATACTAGATTCGATGTTCCGAAAATTACCAAAGTCTAAATTTTGCCAAATAAATTAGGACAATTTAGACAGATGGAGACAGAGACGATATCAAAATCGTGAAAAACGAGGATGATTAAAATTTAGTGACCTTTACATTTACAGCTATTACGTGTTAAAGTCCGCACTCGTGGTCGAGCAGACGATAAACACCCGGGGTGTTACACCCACTAACATCTAAGACAATTCTTATAGTCTAAACGACTCCAATAGTATCTTTATTTGAGATGGTTTCATATACAAAAGTGTCTAATATGCTAACCAAAATCTAAGACAATTCTTGCAATCTTAATGACTCAAAAGGTATATTGATTTGAGACGGTTTTCAATAACAATTTGTCTTAAATCAATATAAGACATTTCTTACTATGTAACTGTCTCAAAACACTTGTTTATTAAAGACGGATCTCCAACAAACTGTCTTAACTTACTCATCACCATATGATAAAAGACGGTTCTATAAAATACATTGATATATGTCTTAAAATGTGCGTCTTAAATAATTTCTAGTAGTGACTTGAGAGTAACAAGGAAAAGAAAAGAAAACCAACCAAGCAAACAAGAGCAACAAGAAACACAAGTGATCCTCTCACAAGCCCAAATGCGCTAGAGTTGAATTCCGGACTTTGAGTGGATCGATCGCTTGATTTGTGTCTTGGAGTGAAGTCTATTGCTCTTGTATTGAATGCAATATGTGGAATGCTTGGATGGTTGGAGTGGAGGTGGTTGAGGGGTATTTATAGCCCTCAACCACCAAACAACCTTTGGGGTTGGGATGCTGTCGATGGGCACACTAGACAGTTCGGTGCGCCACCGGACACTGTCCGGTGCGCCAGCCACGTCACCCAACCGTTAGGGTTCGGGCGCAGTCGACCGTTGGAGCTTTGTCTTCTAGTGGCACCGGACAGGTACTGTTCACTGTCCGGTGCGCCTCTGACGGCTGCTCTGACTTCTGCGCGCACTGTAGCGTTTGCAGGTGTCCTGTTGGGGGCCTTCATCCTCCGAAGGTCCTCAAAAACACAACTAACATGTTTTCCAAGTATACTACGTGTACAGGAACCTTCGGACATGGGATGAAGTTGTACATAATGAGAAAAGCACGGCTCGGAAGAAGAATGAACCAGTTCCGAAGCTACCTGTAGAAGTGCTTCGGCTCAGCGGTGGAGAATGGAACCGACTTAAAGGGGAAAAGGTTGTTTAGTCCTTGGTAGATTATCCCTAAGTCAATAGTAAATGTCAGGGGCATGATTGTAATTCTACACAGGCTACGTCCTATGTCTATAAATTGATGAACAGTGACACCGTACTATTCACGCTGACTTGTATTCTCTCGCACGTCATGCCTGGATCTTTGCCTTCTACAAAGCCGAAGGTACAAATGTAATTCAATTTAGTTTGTGTTAATTCCTGATAATATAAGAAAGTTATATTGATAATGTTACATGATTATTCATGTTGTTTCCTATGTCTCATATACTTCTACTTTCGTTATTAAATGCTGAAATGACGAAGTTACGTCCTTCATGACCTTTGTCTGAAGATCATTATATCCTGAAGGAGATAATACTTTGAAGGATGAAGGTCTCTAATTATTAACATTTTGTGTTGCCTTGTTCTTAACTCATAGCATTTGAGAACAAGTCCCCAACATTGGCACCCACCTCCGGTGTACTCACTTCCACAATCTTCGGCAAAGCATCAACCTTCGTCATGCGCTGAAGAAGACAACAGCGCCAGGGGCTGCACTGCAGCCACTGGACACAAACCAGGAGATGCTCTCTCTCCAAGAAGCCAGAAGCCAAAAGAGAAAGGCCACCAGCCCAACACTTCAGGAGGACGAGCTGGACCAGAAAATCAGGAACCTAGAAGTCATTCATCAGCAGGTGCAAAGGAAAAAGGAGAAGATGGCCTGGCTGGCCGACCTTCAGAAGAAGATAGATGAAGCTACTGAAGAAATGTGTCATCTTACCCAAGATGATCATGACCAAAGGCCCCAACACAGGGATCTTCGCCAAGAGGGCTCATTCAACGAAGATGAATGGTACAATGATTTTCATCATGGTAGCTTTACTTTTGATGATGCTTCTCCCTTGGCAGCAGAATTGCAGGCTATTCCATGGCCACAATCCTACAAGCCACCCCAGTTACCCATGTACGATGGGCACTCGAACCCAAAGCAATTCTTGATGAGCTATGATGCAACAATATCCTCATATGGAGGCAACGCCGCTGTCATGGCAAAGTCCTTCATCATGGCAGTCCGAAGTGTGGCCCAGACATGGTACTCTCCTCTCCGGCCAGGGACAATCACGTCATGGCAGAAGCTTAAGGACATGCTGGTCACCAGTTTTCAAGGGTTTCAGATGAAGCCAGTCACTGCTCAGGCCTTGTTCCAGTGTACACAAGACCATGAGGAGTACCTTCAGGCGTATGTTCGAAGGTTCTTACATCTCAGAGCACAAGCGCCCATAGTGCCTGATGAAATCGTCATTGAGGCCATGATCAAGGGCCTTCGACCAGGGCCTATGGCTCAATACTTCGCAAGGAAACCCCCCCCAGACTCTAGAGAAGCTGCTTCAGAAAATGGATGAGTACATCCGGGCTGACAATGATTTCCGCCAAAGAAGGGAGGAAGCTTATAGGTTTTCTGAGATGACTAGGGGCTTCGGAGGAAGGGTCCACCCTAGGCACGTCAGATCTATTCACAGCTCTAGTCAGAATGATGATAGAGGAAGTCAGCTTCAGAGGCCACAACAAAGCTCATAATCTTCAGGGCAGCAGCAGAGCTTTTTCAGGCCGCTAGCTCCAAGGGGCAGAGGTGGCAGGAGCTTCAAAGGAAGATATGGGGATTAGCCCAGGAAAATCTATTGCTTATTCTGTGGTGAAGACAAGGGTCACACTACAAGAATGTGCTGGATTACCATTCAGAAGCAAAAAGAGATTGCTGAAGCAGAAGCTTAGAAGAACCAGCTGAAGCAGGTTTTACACACTGCTTCATGCTACTCTCCTTACATACCAGAATTTGTGGGCAACCAACCTGCAGCTTCTGTTGCTTTGGCAAGCCATTCACAAGCTTCCTAGCCTCAGCTTCCACTGCCACCACCTTTGCCACCTACCCATACTCAAAGCCTATAGCCAGAAGGACGCCAACACACTCAACAACAACGTGACTTCAGGGAAGAGTCCGAAGCTCGTACAGTCAACAGCACTGTACCAGAATCGAAGCACATTTATTGAGAGATATCCTACCTCTGAAGCATTGTTATCTTTTATGCCATTTTTACTTTTTTATAAGAATTAAGTAATGAAAAACTTAGTCTCAATTTCTTGTAATAATTTTGCCTACACTAGAATGAAATATATCTTTTTTATGGATTTACGAAGCTCGAAAGACAACTCTTAAAATTCAAAGCTCAAAAGCTCTTCCTAAAGGAATGCAGAGCCAAAATTGATGAAGCTACAAAAAGTCGTTCCTAAGGGAGTGCAGAAGTAAGTTTTCTGCTCAAAAGTCGTTCCTAAGGGAATGCAGAGCCAAAATTGACGAAGCTACAAAAAGTCGTTCCTAAAGGAGCGCGGTGTAAGTTTTCTGCTCAAAAGTCGTTCCAAAGGGAATGCAGAGCCAAATACCGCTGAAATATAAGGCAAAGGAGTTCAAACGACGTTCCTAAGGGAATGCAGAACTTATACCACCGAAATAGAAGGTGAAGAAGCTCAAAAGTCATTCCTAAGGGGATGTAGAGCTTAGACTCAAAAGACGTTCCCAAGGGAATGCAGAGTCTTTCGTGTATCAGTGTGGGCGTAAGTGTGGGTGTTAAAGCATCATCATATTGCATCATACCATCACATCATTTAGCATAGTATCACATCATACATCATATCGCATTAACAGAAGAGACTGAATACGAAGCAAATCTTCGGGAATACTTCTATTGAATAAAAATGTGCCAAGGCACGAAGCAAGCTTCGGGTAATAATCAGATTTGCCCTAGAAGGGGTTTCTTTCTTTACGAAGCATGAAAAGAAGGGAAGGTGTTTTTTCGCCGAAGGCTCAAAAAGAGGTATGTGAGTATGTTTCATGCATCGCAAAGAAATAAATTACAACAGTCTACATATTTGATTCAATATTACATACTTCAAACATTACATAGTTTTGTTACAAAAGAGGTCTAATCTTCCTTCATTTGTTCTATACATCAAGCTTTTCAAAATATTTTTACAATAAGACTTATTCCACTCTAAGGACTTTCTCTGCGACTTCGTTCAGTAATTTATTGACGACTTCGTCCATAATGGATCAGCCATGCCTATGATCTCCAATGATTCCTTCATCTTGGATCAGCTAGGGGATCGTACGGCTCCGGTGGTGGGGATAGTTCAGCTATAGTAGGAAAATTGTTAATATGAAGCTTCGAAGCAAGTGCTAAAGCTAAAAAAGCAAAAATAATACATATACGCCTTTCAAGTTTAGAAGCCGCTTCAGCTCGCTTTGCCTCTTCCCGGGCGCCATGGGTGTCTTTTTCATTCTTTTTCATAAGTTCGTGGGCCAGCTCTCGGCCACCGTTTACCCAGACATCAGAATAGGACTTTCCGCCTGCTAGAGTTGCTTCGGCTGAAGGGTCCTTTGTATCATCAATAGAAAAGGCAGCTTCGGCCTGAGATATAGCTTTGACATGATCACAGCCAGCCTTCTCTAGTATAGCTGCAATTCCTCGAGCACTGGAGAAGGCACAGATGTCCCCGCGGTCATTCAATATCTCTTCGAAGGCTTCAGCTTCTCCACTTATCCATTCAATAACACCTTCAGGGTCACCTCGGATAAAATTTTCTTCGGAAGAATAGGCACCCACTTTGGAGAAGCTAGTTTTAAATTTCTTCACGCAATCCAAGGATTTTTCGAAACACTTTTCCTTGGATTCATGAAGTTCTTCAACATTCTTCTCTAGCTTCTTTTTCCAGTATTCATTAATCTCTTAGTTGGCCTATGCAAGTGCGCATTTTTCATTTGCTTCAGCCAATTGTCTTCGAAGATCTTCAATCTCGGCTTTTTGGGCTTCGGCCTGAGCATGACAGTTAGCTTCATCTTCCTTTACTTTATATACCAACGAAATCAAAATTTTATCTTTTTCCAAGCATTCGTTCCTCAGCTCAATCACTTCTGAATGAAGGTTGTTGAGTGCTATTGTACAGCTCTCGTCTTCAGCATTCTTTTGTGCCCTCAAGGCATTACTAAAAATTAAGCCCTATAAAGAAGAAGAAAGAATTGAGTATGAAAATAAAATACTTCATTTTTCAACTTCAAAAGTTAACTTTTATACCTTTATGCTATTATACGCAAGGCTATCAGCAAGTTCATCTTTCAATAGAACCGAAAGACCTTCAAGTTTCGGAAATCTCATACTCTTAGCTATCTCCCGGCAAACGGATATTTCTTTGTTGTCCGAGAGACAATATAGTGAAAGGGAAATAGGCTTACACCTTTTCCTAAATTGATTTTGGTGGTTGAATTGCCCAACACAAATAATTGGACTAACTAGTTTGCTCTAGTCTATAAGTTTTACAGGTGCCAAAGGTTCACAACAAGCCAATAAAAAGACCAAAGATGGGTTCAAATAAAGAGAGCTAAAGACATCCCAAAGGCACCCTGGTCTGGCGCACCGGACTGTGTCTGGTGCACCAGGGAACTTGACGCTGAACTCGCTACCTTCGGGAAAATGGGAGGCCGCTCCGCTATAATTCACCGGACTGTCTGGTGTGCTAGCGGAGCAACGGCTACTTCGCACCAACGGTCGACTGTAACCGCATTAAATGCGCTACAGTGCGCGCCAGAGTCAGAGCATGCGCAGAAGGGGCACCGGACAGTCTACAGGACCTGTCCGATGCACCACCGGACAGCCCAGAGGCCCCACCAGTCAGAGCTCCAACGGTCAGAACCCAACGGCCGGCTGACGTGGCTGGCGCACCGGACAGTGTCCGGTGGCGCACCGGACTGTTCGGTGCGCCATGCGACAGACAGCCTCCCAACGGCCACTTTTGGTGGTTGGGGTTATAAATACCCCCAACCACCCCACATTCATAGCATCCAAGTTTTCCAACTTCCTACACCTTACAAGAGCTATAGCATTCAATACAAGACACACCAAAGAGATCAAATCCTCTCCCAAGTCCATAGTTCATTCCAAATCAAATAGTGACTAGTGAGAGAGTGACTTGTGTTCATTTGAGCTCTTGCGCTTGGATTGCTTCTTTTTCTCATTCTTTCTTGTGATCAACTCAATTGTAACCAAGGCAAGAGACACCAATTGTGTGGTGGTCCTTGTGGGGACTTTGTGTCCCGTTTGATTGAGAAGAGAAGCTCACTCGGTCTAAGTGACCGTTTGAGAGAGGGAAAGGGTTGAAAGAGACCCGGTCTTTGTGACCACCTCAATAGGGAGTAGGTTTGCAAAAACCGAACCTCGGTAAAACGAATCCTTGTGTCTCATTTTTGTTTGCTTGCAATTTGTTTTCCGCCTTCTCTCTCGGACTCGTTTATATTTCTAACGCTAACCCGACTTGTAGTTGTGCTTAAGTTTATAAATTTCAGATTCGCCCTATTCACCCCCACTCTAGGCGACTTTCAATTGGTATCAGAGCCCGGTTCTTCATTAGAGCCTAACTGCTCGAAGTGATGTCGGGAGCATCCGCCAAGAGGGAGATCGGGACCGGCGAGAAGCCCGCCACAAGCCATGGGAAGGCTCCATCCGGGGAGTCCGCCAACAAGCTGAAGGGATCCCCTCCACACGACAAGTCGCGTCGGAGCGGTGACAAGAAGAAGATGATGAAGAAGGTGGTCTACTACGAGACCGACTCTTCGTCACCATCCACCTCCGGCTCCGACACGCCGTCCGTAACTTCTAAGCGCCATGAGCGCAAGAAGTTTAGTAAGATCCCCCTACGCTACCCTCGCATCTCCAAACCTACTCCATTACTTTCCGTCCCATTAGGCAAACCACCTATGTTTGATGGTGAAGATTATAATATGTAGAGTGATAAAATGAGGTATCATCTAACCTCACTCCACACTAGCATTTGGGATGTTGTTGAGATTGGAGTACAGGTACATCACCGGGGGATGAAGACTATGATTCGGATGAGGTCGCCCAAATCCGGCACTTCAACTCCCAAGCCACCACTATACTCCTCGCCTCTCTAAGTCGAGAGGAGTATAACAAGGTGCAAGGGTTAAAGAGCACCAAGGAGATTTGGGACGTGCTCAAGACCGCGCACGAAGGAGATGAGGTGACCAAAATCACCAAGCGGGAGACGATCGAGGGGGAGCTCGGTCGGTTCCGACTCAACCAAGGCGAGGACCCTCAAGCCATGTACAACCGCTTGAAGACCTTGGTGAACCAAGTGCGCAACCTCGGGAGCACCAAATGGGATGACCATGAGATGGTCAAGGTTATTCTAAGATCCCTCGTTTTCCTTAACCCTACGCAAGTTCAATTAATTTGAGGTGATCCTAGATACATGCTAATGTCTCCCAAGGAGGTCATAGGTAAATTTGTGAGCTTTGAGCTAATGATCAAAGGCTCCAAAAAGATCATCGAGCAAGGCGACTCCTCCACGCCCGAAGCACAACCCGTTGCATTCAAAGCAACAAAGGAGAAGAAAGAAGATTCTACTCCAAGTAGAATCCCCATCGACGCATCCAAGCTCGACAATGAGGAATGGCGCTAATCATCAAGAGCTTCCGTCAAATCCTCAAACAAAGGAAGGGGAAAGAGTACAAGCCCCGTTCCAAGAAGGTGTGCTACAAGTGTGGTAAGCCCGATCACTTTATTGCAAAATGTCCAATATCAAGTGACAGTGACAGGGGCGACGACAAGAAGGGAAAGAGGAGAGAAAAGAAGAGATACTACAAGAAGAAGGGCGGTGATGCCCATGTGTGTTGCGAGTGGAACTCCGACGAGAGCTCCTCCGACTCCTCCTCCGACGAGGACGCCGCCAACATCGCCGTCACCAAAGGACTCCTCTTCCCCAACGTCGGCCACATGTGCCTCATGGCAAAGGACAGCAAAAGGAAGAAGGTAAAATCAAAATCCTCCACTAAATATGAAACCTCTAGTGATGAGGATAACTCTTGTGATGAGGAGGATAATTTGCGCATCCTTTTTGCCAACCTAAACATGCAACAAAAGGAAAAATTAAATGAATTAATTAGTGTTATTCATGAGAAGGATGAACTCTTGGACTCTCAAGAGGACTTCCTAATTAAAGAAAACAAGAAGCATGTTAAGGTTAAAAATGCTTACGCTCTAGAAGTAGAGAAATGTGAAAAACTATCTAGTGAGCTAAGCACTTGCCATGATATTATTGCCAACCTTAGAAATAAAAATGCTAAAATAATTGCTAAGGTTGATTCAAATGTTTGTGATGTTTCAATTCCCAATCTTAGAAATGATAATGTTAATTTACTTGCTAAGTTTGAAGAATTGAATGTCTCTATTGCTAGCCTTAGAAACGAAAATAAAAAATTAATTGCTAAGGCTAAGGACTTAGATGTTTGCAATGTTACCATTTCCAATCTTAGAAGTGAAAATTACATTTTACATGCTAAGATTGTTGAACTAAAAAACTTGCAAACCCTCTACATCTACCGTTGAGCATGTTTCCATTTGTACTAGATGTAGAGATATTAATGTTGATGCTATTCATGATCACCTAGCCTTAATTAAGAAACAAAATGATCACATAGCTCAACTTAATGCTAAGATTAATGAGCATGACTTAGAAAATGAAAAGTTTAAATTTGCTAGAAGCATGCTCTATAATGGGAGACGCCCTGGCATCAAGGATGACATTGGCTTCCAAAAGGGAGACAACGTCAAACTTAATGCCCCTCCTAAAAAAATTGTCTAATTTTGTTAAGGGCAAGGCTCCCATACCTTAGGATAATGAGGGTTACATTTTGTACCCTGCCGGTTATCCCGAGCATAAGATTACGAGAATTCACTCTAGGAAGTCTCACTCTGTCCCCAATCATGCTTTTATGTATAAGGGTGAGACATCTAGCTCTAGGCAATCAACCCGTGCTAAATTGCCTAGAAAGAAAACTCCTATTGCATCAAATGATTCTAACATTTCATTTAAAACTTTTGATGCATCTTATGTTTTAACTAACAAATCCGGCAAGGTAGTTGCCAAGTATGTTGGGGGCAAGCTCAAGGGGTCAAAAACTAGTGTTTGGGTACCCAAAGTTCTTTTATCTAATGTCAAAGGACCCAAAACCGTTTGGGTACCTAAAATCGAGAACTAAATTTGTTTTGTAGGTTTATGCATCCGGGGGCTCAAGTTGGATTATCAACAGCGGGTGCACAAACCATATGACAGGGGAGAAGAAGATGTTCTCCTACAAGAAAAACCAAGATCCCCAACGAGCTATCACATTCGGGGATGGGAATCAAGGTTTGGTCAAAGGATTGGGTAAAATAGCTATATCACCTGACCATTCCATTTCCAATGTTTTTCTCGTAGATTCTATAGATTACAACTTGCTTTCAGTTTCACAATTATGTAAAATGGGTTACAACTGTCTTTTTACGGATATAGGTGTTACTGTCTTTAGAAGAAGTGATGATTCAGTAGCATTTAAGGGAGTGTTAGAGGGTCAGCTATACTTAGTAGATTTTGATAGAGCTGAACTCGACACTTGCTTAATTGCTAAGACTAACATGGGTTGGCTCTGGCATCGCCGACTAGCACATGTTGGAATGAAGAATCTTCACAAGCTTCTAAAGGGAGAGCACATTTTGGGACTAACAAATGTTCATTTTGAGAAAGACAGAGTTTGTAGCGCATGTCAGGCAGGGAAGCAAGTTGGTGTTCATCATCCACACAAGAACATCATGATGACTGACAGGCCACTCGAGCTCCTACACATGGACCTATTCGGCCCGATTGCTTACATAAGCATCGGCGGGAGTAAGTATTGTCTAGTTATTGTGGATGATTATTCTCGCTTCACTTGGGTGTTCTTTTTGCAGGAAAAATCTCATACCCAAGAGACCTTAAAGGGATTCTTGAGACGGGCTCAAAATGAGTTCGGCTTAAGGATCAAAAAGATTAGAAGCGACAACGGGATGGAGTTCAAAAACTCTCAAATTGAAGGCTTCCTTGAGGAGGAGGGCATCAAGCATGAGTTCTCTTCTCCCTACACGCCACAACAAAATGGTGTAGTGGAGAGGAAGAATCGAACTCTATTAGACATGGCAAGGACCATGCTTGATGAGTACAAGACTTCAGATCGGTTTTGGGCCGAGGCGGTCAACACCGCCTGCTACGCCATCAACCGGTTATATCTACACCGAATCCTCAAGAAGACATCGTATGAACTCCTAACCGGTAAAAAGCCCAATGTTTCATATTTTAGAGTCTTTGGTAGCAAATGTTTTATTCTTGTTAAGAGAAGTAGAAAATCTAAATTTGCTCCTAAGGCTGTAGAAGGCTTTTTACTAGGATATGATTCAAACACAAGGGCATATAGAGTCTTTAACAAGTCCTCTGGGCTAGTTGAAGTTTCTTGTGACATTGTGTTTGATGAAACTAACGGCTCTCAAGTAGAGCAAGTTGATCTTGATGAGCTAGATGATGAAGAGGCTCCGTGCGTCGCGCTAAGGAACATGTCCATTGGGGATGTGTGTCCTAAGGAATCCAAAGAGCCTCCACAAGCACAAGATCAACCATCTTCCTCCATGCAAGCATCCCCACCGACTCAAGATGAGGATGAGGCTCAAAATGATGAAGGAGAAGATCAAGAAGATGAGCCACCTCAAGAGGAGAGCAATGATCAAGGGGGATATGCCTATGATCAAGATGAGGAAGATGAACAAGTTCCAAGACCTCCACACCCAAGAGTCCACCAAGCAATCCAACGAGATCACCCCGTGAACACCATCCTCGGTGATATTCAAAAAGGGGTAACTACTCGATCTTGTGTTGCTCATTTTTGTGAACATTACTCTTTTGTTTCCTCTATTGAGCCACACAAGGTAGAGGAAGCACTTCAAGATTCGGATTGGGTGGTGGCGATGCAAGAGGAGCTCAACAACTTCACAAGGAATGAGGTATGGCATTTAGTTCCATGTCCTAACTAAAATGTTGTAGGAACCAAGTGGGTCTTCCGCAATAAGCAAGATGAGCATGGTGTGGTGACAAGGAACAAAGCCCGACTTGTGGCCAAGGGGTATTCACAAGTCGAAGGTTTGGATTTCGGTGAAACCTATGCACCCGTAGCTAGGCTAGAATCAATTCGCATTTTACTTGCCTATGCTACTTACCATGGCTTCAAGCTTTATCAAATGGACGTGAAGAGTGCCTTCCTCAATGGACCAATCAAGGAAGAGGTCTATGTTGAGCAACCTCCCGGCTTTGAAGATAGTGAGAATCCTAACCACGTATATAAACTCTCTAAGACGCTTTATGGGCTCAAGCAAGCCCCAAGAGCATGGTATGAATGCCTAAGAGATTTTCTTATCACTAATGGCTTCAAAGTCGGAAAGGCCGATCCTACTCTCTTTACTAAAACACTTGAAAATGATTTGTTTGTATGCCAAATTTATGTTGATGATATTATATTTGGGTCTACTAACGAATCTACATGTGAGGAATTTAGTAGGATCATGACACAGAAATTCGAGATGTCAATGATGGGGGAGTTGAAGTATTTCTTAGGATTTCAAGTGAAGCAACTCCAAGAGGGCACCTTCATTAGCCAAACGAAGTATATTCAAGACATTCTAAACAAGTTTGGGATGAAGGATGCCAAGCCCATCAAAACACCCATGGGAACCAATGGGCATCTCGACCTCGACACGGGAGGTAAATCCGTAGATCAAAAGGTATACCGGTCGATGATAGGTTCTTTACTCTATTTATGTGCTTCACGACCGGATATTATGCTTTCCGTATGCATGTGTGCAAGATTCCAAGCCGACCCTAAGGAAGCTCACCTTACGGCCGTAAAACGAATCTTGAGATATTTAGTGTATACTCCTAAGTTTGGGCTTTGGTACTCTCGGGGATCCACATTTGATTTAATTGGTTATTCGGATGCCGATTGGGTGGGGTGTAAAATTAATAGAAAGAGCACATCGAGGACTTGCTAGTTCTTGGGAAGGTCTCTGGTGTCTTGGGCTTCAAAGAAGCAAAATTCCGTAGCTCTTTCTACCGCCAAAGCCGAGTATATTGCCGCAGGCCATTGTTGCGCGCAATTACTTTGGATGAGGCAAACCCTTAGGGACTATGGTTACAAATTAACCAAAGTTCCTCTTCTATGTGATAATAAAAGTGCAATCCGCATGGCGGATAATCCCGTTGAACATAGCCGCACTAAACACATATCCATTCGGTATCATTTTCTAAGGGATCACCAACAAAAGGGGGATATCGAGATTGCATATATTAACACCAAAGAACAATTAGCAGATATCTTTACCAAGCCACTAGATGAACAAACATTTAACATACTTAGGCATGAGCTAAATATTCTTGATTCTCGGAATTTCTTTTGATGTTTTGCACACATAGCTCATTCATATACCTTTGATCATGTCTCTTTTATATGCTATGACTAATATGTTTTCAAGTGTATCTCAAACCAAGTCATAGATTGAAAGGGAATTGGAGTCTTCGGCGAAGACAAAGGCTTCCACTCCACTCCATCGAATTACTCATCCTTCGCCGTCACTCCGATCTCCGTCTTTGGTATAATCTTCACTCATATTTTGTTCGCTAAAGGGGGAGAAAGTAGTTACAAAGGGCTTATATTTCACTCAAGTATCCGTTTTTGGCGATTCATGCCAAAGGGGGATGTATTAGCCCAAAGCAAAAGGACCGCACAGGACCGCACCACCACCAATTTTCAAAAATTTGAGTCAAGAAAAGATTTTTCAATCGATGATTTTTCAATCGGTATCTTATTTTTGATAGAATTTCAAATTGGTTCACCCTCTTCAAAATCTAATATCTAAAACCCTCTTGAACACTAAGAGGAGGATTTTATTGAGGGGGGGTTTTGTTTAGTCAAAGGAAAAAGCATTTTAAAATAGAGGGATAAAATTTCAAATCTTGAAAATGTTTCTTAAAATCTTATTCATTTACCTTTGACTATTTGCAAAAGAACTTTGAAAAGAATTTGCAAAAACAAAACATGTGGTGCAAGCGTGGTCCAAAATGCTAAAATTAAAGAAATCAATCCATGCGAATCTTATGAGAATATATTGGTTTCATTCCAAGCAACCTTTGCACTTACAATTATGCAAACTAGTTCAATTATGCATTTTCTATTTGCTTTGGTTTGTGTTGGCATCAATCACCAAAAAGGGGGAGATTGAAAGGGAAATAGGCTTACACCTTTTCCTAAATTGATTTTGGTGGTTGAATTGCCCAACACAAATAATTGGACTAACTAGTTTGCTCTAGTCTATAAGTTTTACAGGTGCCAAAGGTTCATAACAAGCCAATAAAAAGACCAAAGATGGGTTCAAATAAAGAGAGCTAAAGACATCTCAAAGGCACCCTGGTCTGGCGCATCGGACTGTCCGGTGTGCCACCGGACAGTGTCTGGTGCACCACCGGACAGTGTCCGGTGCACCAGGGAACTTGACGCTGAACTCGCTACCTTCAGGAAAATGGGAGGCCACTCCGCTATAATTCACCGGACTGTTCGGTGTGCCAGCGGAGCAACGGCTACTTCATGCCAACGATCGACTGCAACCGCATTAAATGCGCTACAGTGCGCGCCAGAGTCAGAGCACACGCAGAAGGGGCACCGGACAGTCTACAGGACCTGTCTGGTGCACCACCGGACAGCCCAGAGGCCCCACTAGTCAGAGCTCCAACGGTCAGAACCCAACGGTCGGCTGACGTGGCTGGCGCACCGGACAGTGTTCGGTGGCGCACCGGACTGTCCGGTGCGCCATGCGACAGACAGCCTCACAATGGCCACTTTTGGTGGTTGGGGTTATAAATACCCCCAACCACCCCACATTCATAGCATCCAAGTTTTCCAACTTCCTACACCTTACAAGAGCTATAGCATTCAATACAAGACACACCAAAGAGATCAAATCCTCTCCCAAGTCCATAGTTCATTCCAAATCAAATAGTGACTAGTGAGAGAGTGACTTGTGTTCATTTGAGCTCTTGCACTTGGATTGCTTCTTTTTCTCATTCTTTCTTGTGATCAACTCAATTGTAACTGAGGCAAGAGACACCAATTGTGTGGTGGTCCTTGTGGGGACTTTGTGTCCCGTTTGATTGAGAAGAGAAGCTCACTCGGTCTAAGTGACTGTTTGAGAGAGGGAAAGGGTTGAAAGAGACCCGGTCTTTGTGACCACCTCAACGGGGAGTAGGTTTGCAAAAACCGAACCTCGGTAAAACAAATCCTTGTGTCTCATTTTTGTTTGCTTGCGATTTGTTTTCCGCCTTCTCTCTCGGACTCGTTTATATTTCTAACGCTAACCCGGCTTGTAGTTGTGCTTAAGTTTATAAATTTCAGATTCGCCCTATTCACCCCCCCTCTAGGCGACTTTCATATAGGAAGTCGTCATCGTTAGTGCCGTTAAACACTAAAGCTCCCTTCGGATATTTCAATTTTTGCTCATAGTGTCTGAAAGTTCCCTTTGGCCCGGGAACAGGATCTGGATGTCACCTAGAGGGGGGGTGAATAGGCGAATAAAAAATTATCACTTTAAAACTTAACTCTTACTCTACTCGAAGACAAGATCGCAGTGGAGTGAAGAACCCTTCGAGTAGGTTGCAGCGGAATTGAAGTTCCTGTCTTAAGAATATCCTGCACTTCAAGGAAAGCTAGTACCACAAGTAAGCAGTGAAGTGTAGATATAAAAGCGAGTAAGACAGAGAGTCAGAATACAATACGGAACAGAGCACACAGACGCAAGGATTTATCCCGAGGTTCGGCCAAGCCTGAAATGCTTGCCTAGTCCTCGTTGGAGTTAGCCACACCTGGGCTTGGAGTCTGTTTCAACTCCTTCCTCCGTTTGCTCAGATCTGTCAGTATGACAGATAGAGCCTTTCACTATGTTGAGTTGGGTTACAACAAAACCGCGGCTGCTTACAAACTTCTTGACAGCACCCCGCCAGAGTAACGATACGCTCAAGACCTTGCTCTTGCTCTTAGCAGCACTTCTCCACTCTCTAAAGGCTTATAGCTTTGCCTTCTACACAAACTAGAGAGATACACACAAGAGGGAGAGTGAGAATTGATTCGAGTGATGTCTACACTTGTTGGCTGCACTTGTATATTGCTTGAGGCGCTTAGGGGTCCCTTTTATAGGCATAAGAAGCCTAGGAGCCGTTGGAAGCAATCCAGGAAGGCAAATCTTGCCTTCATTCGGTTGGCGCACCGGACAGTCCGGTGCACCACCGGACACTGTCCGGTGCCCGATTTCCTTCCAAAAGTGGCGCAGTCGACCGTTGCAGTCTTGGAGCCGTTGGCGCACCGGACAGTCCGGTGCCCCCATCTGACCGTTGGCTCGGCCACGCGTCACGCGCGGATTGCGCGGCCGACCGTTGGCCCAGCCGACCGTTGGCTCACCGGACAGTCCAGTGCACCACCGGACAGTCCGGTGATTTATAGCCGTACGCCGCCGACTTCCCCCGAGAGCGGCCTGTTCACCAGAGTTCAGCCTGGCGCACTGGACACTGTCCGGTGCACCACCGGACACTGTCCGGTGCACCACGGGACAGTCCGGTGTGCCAGACTGAGCTGAGACTTGGCTGTACACAGCCAAGCCTTTTTCATCTCTTTTCTTTTCTTCTTTACTCTGTTTCTAACACTTAGACAAATACGTTAGTACACAAAAACCAATGTACTAAGTCACAAAAACCAATGTACTAAGTCTAGAAACATACCTTCACTTGGATTTTCACCTCTCTATCATTTGACATGCTTAAGATTGATGTTGGACTCATAAATCATCAATTCAACTTAACTTGATCTAGACTAATATTTCTGAGCTCCAACATCCTGCAAAGGTCACATAGAATATCTCCAAACTAGGAACAACCCAAACTAAAGGTCAAAGTGCACTTAGCTATTTTGGGCTGCTTCCAGTTCTGTTTTTGACATTTGTTCTCGTTCCAGTGACCTTGATCTCCTTCTTAGAGCTTGGTCTTGAGCCTTATGACTTACACCACATAACTATAGACATTTCCTCATTGGTTGTAAGTCACATCCTTGTGTAGTGATCCTTGATGTGCCGTAGCTGTTCTCAACTCGATCACCCTTGATTTTGCAAGCCTTCTTCTTCACCCTTGGCTTTGGGTTCCTCAGCCTCTTTAACCTTCTCCCGTGCACTTGGTATCTCGAAGCTCTTCTTGCCTCCGTCCTTGGCTTGATCAGTTGTCTCCGAGCTACGCACCTGAGTCTCACTTTATGCAATGTCCATCTTACTTGTGATGTCCATTATGTATCCGTAATCCAGTTCTTGGACCATCACATTTGTTCACTTGTGTTGAACCCTGTTAGCTTTACATTAAGCACCTGTTCAACACTTAGTACACTTGTTAGTCCTTTAATTGAGTTGTCATCCAAACACCAAAACTCACAAGAGAGCTTTCAATCTCCCCCTTTTTGGTGATTGATGGCAACACAATTAAAGCTTATAGAATAAGATTTGAAGCACCAAAACTCACAAGTGTACTAAGTGTTTTGCCCCTCTCTCTCGGACTCTTTATTATTTCTAACGCTAACCCAGGTTGTAGTTGTGATTATATTTGTAAATTTCAGTTTCGCCCTATTCACCCCCCTCTAGGCGACTTTCAATTGGTACCAATTGAAAGTCACCTAGAGGGGGGTGAATAGGGCGAAACTGAAATTTACAAATATAATCACAACTACAAGCCGGGTTAGCGTTAGAAATAATAAAGAGTCCGAGAGAGAGGGGGCAAAACAAAGAAGCAAAGGGACAACCGAAGGCACCCTGGTCGGGCGCACCGGACTGTCCGGTGCACCAGGGGACTACAAGTTGAACTCTTCACCTTCGAGAATTTTCAGAGGCGCCGCGCTATAATTCACCAGACTGTCCGGTGTACACCGGACAGTGTCCGGTGCTCCAAGGGGACGTGACTCTGAACTCGCCAGCTTCGGGAATCCACGACGGCTAGTCTGCTATAATTCACCGGACATGTCTGGTGTACACCGGACTGTCCGGTGTAACGGTGGAGCAACGGCTACTTCGGCGCCAACGGTCACCTGCAAGCGCATTAAATGCGCGCCAGAACACGCAGAAGTCAGGCACGCGCGAAGTGGCGCACCGGACACTCTACAGTGCATGTCCGGTGCGCCACCGGACATCCAGGCGGGCCCAGCAGTCAGAGCTCCAACGGTCGGAACCCTAACGTTCGGGTGACGTCGCTGGCGCACCGGACATGTCCGGTGTGCACCGGACTGTCCGGTGCACCATGTGACAGACAGCCTCCACTCAAACGACTAGTTTGGTGGTTGGGGCTATAAATACCCCAACCACCCCACATTCAAGTCATCCAAGTTTTCCACCTCTCAACCACTTATAAGAGCTAGGCATTCAATACAAGACACACCCAAGTGATCAAATCCTCTCCAATTCCACACAAGGCTTTAGTGATTAGTGAGAGAGATTTGTTGTGTTCTTTTGAGCTCTTGCGCTTGGATTGCTTCTTTTCTTTATCACTTGTTCTTGTGATCAAAACTCCATTGTAACCGAGGCAAGAGACACCAATTGTGTGGTGGTCCTTGCGGGGAAGTTTTGTTCCCGGTTTGATTTGAGAAGAGAAGCTCACTCGGTCCGAGGGACCGTTTGAGAGAGGGAAAGGGTTGAAAGAGACCCGGTCTTTGTGACCACCTCAACGGGGAGTAGGTTTGCGAGAACTGAACCTCGGTAAAACAAATCCGCGTGTCACACTATTTATTCGCTTGCGATTTGTTTTGCCCGGACTCTTTATTATTTCTAACGCTAACCCAGCTTGTAGTTGTGATTATATTTGTAAATTTCAGTTTCGCCCTATTCACCCCCCTCTAGGCGACTTTCAATTGGTATCAAAGCCTGGTGCTTCATTAGAGCCTAACCGCTCGAAGTGATGTCGGGAGATCACGCCAAGAAGGAGATGGAGACCGGCGACAAGCCCACTACAAGCCAAGGGTCGACTTCATCGGAAGAGTCCCGCAACAAGAGGAAGGAGAAGAAGAACTCCTCCAACAAAGGGAAAGGGAAGGAGAAGAAATCCTCTTCCCACAAGTCGCATCGGAGAGGTGACAAGCACAAAAGGACGAGGAAAGTGGTCTACTACGAGACCGACACTTCATCAACGTCGACCTCCGGCTCCGACGCACCGTCCGTCACTTCTAAGCGCCAAGAGCGCAAGAAGTATAGTAAGATCCCCCTACGCTACCCTCGCATTCCTAAACATACACCTTTACTTTCCGTCCCATTAGGCAAACCACCAACATTTGATGGTGAAGATTATGCTAGGTGGAGTGATATGATGTGATATCACCTAACCTCACTCCACAAAAGTATATGGGATGTTGTTGAGTTTGGTGTACAGGTACCATCCGTGGGGGATGAAGATTATGATGAGGACGAAGTGGCCCAAATCGAGCACTTCAACTCCCAAGCCACCACTATACTCCTCACCTCTCTAAGTCGAGAGGAGTATAACAAGGTGCAAGGGTTGAAGAGCGCCAAGGAGATTTGGGACGTGCTAAAGACCGCGCACGAAGGAGATGAGGTGACCAAGATCACCAAACGGGAAACGATCGAGGGGGAGCTCGGTCGCTTCCGTCTTCGCCAAGGGGAGGAGCCACAAGACATGTACAACCAGCTCAAAACCTTGGTGAACCAAGTGCGCAACCTTGGGAGCAAAAAATGGGATGACCACGAAGTGGTTAAGGTTATTCTAAGATCACTTGTTTTCCTTAACCCTACTCAAGTTCAATTAATTCGTGGTAATCCTAGATATACACAAATGACCCCCGAGGAAGTTATAGGTAATTTTGTGAGCTTTGAGTTGATGATCAAAGGCTCAAAGAAGATCAACGAGCTTGATGGCCCCTCCACGTCCGAAGCACAATCGGTCGCATTCAAGGCGACGGAAGAAAAGGAGGAATCTACTCCAAGTCGAACACCCATCGACGCCTCCAAGCTCGACAACGAGGAGATGGCGCTCATCATCAAGAGCTTCCATCAAATCCTCAAGCAAAGGAGGGGGAAAGATTACAAGCCCCGCTCCAAGAGAGTTTGCTAGAAGTGTGGTAAGCCCGGTCATTTCATTGCTAAATGTCCATTGTCTAGTGATAGTGACAGGGGCGACGACAAGAAGGGGAGAAGAAAGGAGAAGAAGAAGCACTACAAGAAGAAGGGCGGCGATGCCCATGTGTGCCGCGAGTGGGACTCCGACGAGAGCTCCACCGACTCCTCCTCCGACGAGGATGCCGCAAACATCGCCGTCACCAAGGGTCTTCTCTTCCCCAACGTCAGCCACAAATGCCTCATGACCAAGGACTGCAAAAGGAAGAAGGTAAAATCAAGATCCTCCACCAAATATGAAACATCTAGCGATGAGGATAATGCTAGTAATGAGGAGGATAACTTGCACATTCTTTTTGCCGACCTAAACATGCAACAAAAGGAAAAATTGAATGAATTAATTAGTGCTATTCATGAGAAGGATGATCTCTTGGACTCTCAAGAGGACTTCCTTATTAAAGAAAATAAGAAGCATGTTAAGGTTAAAAATGCTTACGCTCTAGAAGTAGAAAAATGTGAAAAAACTATCTAGTGAGCTAAGCACATGCCATGAGACTATTGACAACCTTAGAAATGAGAATGCTAATTTGTTAGCTAAGGTTGATTCTAATGTTTCAATTCCCAATCTTAGAGATGATAATGTTGATTTACATGCTAAGATCAAAGAATTGAATGATTCTCTTGCTAGCCTTAGGATTGAAAATGAAAAATTGCTTGCTAAGGCTAAAGATTTTGATGTTTGCAATAATACTATTTCTAACCTTAGAAGTGAAAATGATATATTGCATGCTAAGGTTGTAGAATTAAAATCTTGCAAACCCTCTACATCTACCATTGAGCATGTGTCTATTTGTACTAGATGTAGAGATGTTGATATTGATGCTATTCATGATCATGTGGCTTTAATTAAACAACAAAATGATCATATAGCAATACTAGATGCTAAAATTGCCGAGCATAACTTAGAGAATGAAAAGTTTAAATTTGCTAGAAGTACGCTCTATAATGGGAGACGCCCTGGCATCAAGGATGGCATTGGCTTCCAAAGGGGAGACAATGTCAAACTTAGTGCCCCTCCTAAGAAATTGTCTAACTTTGTTAAGGGCAAGGCTCCCATGCCTCAGGATAACGAGGGCTACATTTTGTACCCTGCCGGCTATCCTGAGAGCAAAATTAGGAGAATTCATTCTATGAAGTCTCACTCTGGCCCTAACCATGCTTTTATGTATAAGGGTGAGACATCTAGCTCTAGGCAACCAACCCGTGCTAAGTTGCCCAAGAATAAAACTCCTAGTGCATCAAATGATCATGACATTTCATTTAAAACTTTTGATGCATCATATGTTTTAACTAACAAATCCGGCAAGATAGTTGCCAAGTTTGTTAGGGCAAACACAAGGGGTCAAAGACTTGTGTTTGGGTACCCAAAGTTCTTGTTTCTAATGCCAAAGGACCCAAAACCGTTTGGGTACCTAAAGTCAAGAACTAAAATTGTTTTGTAGGTTTATGCATCCGGGGGCTCAAGTTGGATCATCGATAGCGGTGCACAAACCACATGACAGGGGAGAAGAAGATGTTCTCCTCCTACGAGAAAAACCAAGATCCCCAACGAGCTATCACATTCGGGGATGGAAACCAAGGTTTGGTCAAAGGTTTGGGTAAAATTGCTATATCTCCTGACCATTCCATTTCCAATGTTTTTCTTGTTGATTCATTAGATTACAATTTGCTTTCCGTATCCCAATTATGTCAAATGGGCTACAACTGTCTATTTACTGATGTAGGTGTTACTGTCTTTAGAAGAAGTGATGATTCAATAGCATTTAAGGGAGTGTTAGAGGGTCAGCTATACTTGGTAGATTTTGATAGAGCTGAACTCGACACTTGCTTAATTGCTAAGGCTAACATGGGTTGGCTCTGGCACCGCCGACTAGCCCATGTTGGAATGAAGAATCTTCATAAGCTTCTAAAGGGAGAGCACATTTTAGGACTAACAGATGTTCATTTTGAGAAAGATAGGATTTGTAGCGCATGCCAAGCCAGGAAGCAAGTTGGTGTTCATCATCCACACAAGAACATCATGACGACTGACAGGCCACTGGAGCTCCTACACATGGATCTATTCGGCCCGATCGCTTACATAAGCATCGGCGGGAGTAAGTACTGCCTAGTTATTGTGGATGATTATTCTCGCTTCACTTGGGTGTTCTTTTTGCAGGAAAAATCACAAACCCAAGAGACCTTAAAGGGATTCTTGAGACGAGCTCAAAATGAGTTCGGCCTAAGGATCACGAAAATTAGAAGCGACAACGGGACGGAGTTCAAGAATTCACAAATTGAAGGCTTCCTTGAGGAGGAGGGCATCAAGCATGAGTTCTCCTCTCCCTACACGCCACAAAAAATGGTGTAGTGGAGAGGAAGAATCGAACTCTATTGGACATGGCAAGAACCATGCTTGATGAGTACAAGACACCGGATCGGTTTTGGGCCGAGGCGGTCAACACCGCTTGCTACACCATCAACTGGTTATATCTACACCGAATCCTCAAGAAGACATCCTATGAACTCCTAACCGGTAAAAAGCCCAATATTTCATATTTTAGAGTTTTTGGTAGCAAATGCTTTATTCTTGTTAAAAGAGGAAGAAAATCTAAATTTGCTCCTAAAACTGTAGAAGGCTTTTTACTAGGATATGATTCAAACACAAGGGCATATAGAGTCTTTAACAAGTCCTTAGGACTAGTTGAAGTTTCTTGTGACATTGTGTTTGATGAAACTAACGGCTCTCAAGTAGAGCAAGTTGATCTTGATGAGATAGGTGATGAAGAGGCTCCGTGCATCGCGCTAAGGAACATGTCCATTGGGGATGTGTGTCCTAAGGAATCTGAAGAGCCTCCAAATGCACAAGATCAACCATCCTCCTCCACACAAGCATCTCCACCAACTCAAAATGTGGACGAGGCTCAAGTTGATGAAGGAGAAAATCAAAATGATGAGCCACCTCAAGATGACAGCAATGATCAAGGGGGAGATGCAAATAATGAAGACAAGGAGGATGAAGAACCAAGACCTCCACACCCAAGAGTCCACCAAGCAATCCAACGAGATCACCCCGTCGACACCATCCTCGGCGATATTCACAAGGGGGTAACTACTCGATCTCGTGTTGCACATTTTTGTGAGAATTATTCCTTTGTTTCCTCTATTGTGCCACACAGGGTAGAGGAAGCACTCCAAGATTCGGATTGGGTGATGGCGATGCAAGAGGAGCTCAACAACTTCACTAGGAACGAGGTATGGCATTTAGTTCCACGTCCTAACCAAAATGTTGTAGGAACCAAGTGGGTCTTCCGCAACAAGCAAGATGAGCATGGTGTGGTGACAAGGAACAAAGCTTGACTTGTGGCCAAGGGATACTCCCAAGTCGAAGGTTTGGATTTCGGTGAAACCTATGCACCCGTAGCTAGGCTTGAGTCAATTCGTATATTATTAGCCTATGCTACTTACCATGGCTTCAAGCTTTATCAAATGGACGTGAAGAGTGCCTTCCTCAATGGACCAATCAAGGAAGAGGTCTATGTTGAGCAACCTCCCGGCTTTGAAGACAGTGAGTATCCTAACCATGTCTATAGGCTCTCTAAGGCGCTTTATGGGCTCAAGCAAGCCCCAAGAGCATGGTATGAATGCCTTAGAGATTTCCTTATTGCTAATGGATTCAAAGTCGGAAAGGCCGATCCTACTTTATTCACTAAAACTCTTGACAATGATTTGTTTGTATGCCAAATTTATGTTGATGATATTATATTTGGGTCTACTAACGAATCTACATGTGAGGAATTTAGTAAGATCATGACACAGAAATTCGAGATGTCGATGATGGGGGAGTTGAAGTATTTCTTGGGATTCCAAGTAAAGCAACTCCAAGAGGGCACCTTCATTTGCCAAATGAAGTATACTCAAGACATTCTAAACAAGTTTGGAATGAAGGATGCCAAGCCCATCAAGACTCCCATGGGAACAAATGGGCATCTCGACCTCGACACGGGAGGTAAGTCCGTGGATCAAAAGGTATACCGGTCGATGATTGGTTCATTGCTTTATTTATGTGCATCTCGACCGGACATCATGCTTTCCGTATGCATGTGTGCAAGATTCCAAGCCGACCCTAAGGAATCTTACCTTACGGCCATAAAACGAATCTTGAGATATTTGGCTTATACTCCTAAGTTTGGGCTTTGGTACCCTCAGGGATCCACATTTGATTTGATTGGTTATTCGGATGCCGATTGGGCGGGGTGTAAGATTAATAGGAAGAGCACATCGGGGACTTGCTAGTTCTTGGGAAGATCCTTGGTGTCTTGGGCTTCAAAGAAGCAAAATTCGATCGCTCTTTCTACCGCCGAAGCCGAGTATATTGCCGCAGGTCATTGTTGCGCGCAATTGCTTTGGATGAGACAAACCCTGCGGGACTATGGTTACAAATTAACCAAAGTTCCTCTTCTATGTGATAATGAGAGTGCAATCCGCATGGCGGATAATCCCGTTGAGCATAGCCGCACTAAACACATAGCCATTCGGTATCATTTTCTTAGGGATCACCAACAAAAGGGGGATATCGAGATTGCATACATCAATACTAAAGATCAATTAGCCGATATCTTTACCAAGCCATTGGATGAACAAACTTTTACCAAACTTAGGCATGAGTTAAATATTCTTGATTCTAGGAATTTCTTTTGATGTCTTGCATACATAGCTCATAAATATACCTTTGATCATGTCTCTTTTATATATGCTATGACTAATGTGGTCTCAAGTGAATTTCAAACCAAGTCATAGGTATATTGAAAGGGAATTGGAGTCTTCGGCGAAATCAAAGGCTTCCACTCCACTCTATCACTCATCCTTCGCCGTCGCTCCGAGCAAATCTCCGTCTTTGGTATAATCTTCACTCATATGTTTTATTTGCCAAAGGGGGAGAAAGTAGTTAAAAAGGGCTTATATCTCACTCAAAGTATCCGTTTTTGGCGATTCATGCCAAAGGGGGAGAAAGTATGAGCCCAAAGCAAAAGGACCGCACCACCACCCTAATTTTAAAATTTTAAAATGATTTTCAATTGGTAAATTTGAAATTGGTATCTTATTGTGTTCAAAAGGGGGAGCAAGTAGTATTTTCAAAATTGATATCTTAAAACCCTCTTGAACACCAAGAGGAGAATTTATTGAGGGGGAGTTTTGTTTTAGTCAAAGGAAAAGCATTTTAAGACAAAGGGAGAAAATTTCAAATCTTGAAAATGCTTCTCAAAATCTTATTCATTTACCTTTGACTATTTGCAAAAGGACTTTGAAAAGAATTTACAAAAGAATTTGCAAAAACAAAACTTGTGGTGCAAGCGTGGTCCAAAATGTTAAAAATAAAGAAAAAATCCATGCATATCTAGTAAGTAATATTTATTGGCTCAAATTCTAAGTAACCTTTGCACTTACATATTGCAAACTAGTTCAATTATGCACTTCCATATTTGCTTTGTTTTGTGTTGGCATCAATCACCAAAAAGGGGGAGAATGAAAGGGAATTAGGCTTACACCTATATTCCTAAATTGATTTTGGTGGTTGAATT
This sequence comes from Zea luxurians, assembly GCA_029449295.1. Taxonomy (NCBI): domain Eukaryota; kingdom Viridiplantae; phylum Streptophyta; class Magnoliopsida; order Poales; family Poaceae; genus Zea; species Zea luxurians. The sequence goes on from JAOPSE010000181.1 coordinate 486,997, forward strand.
GCCCAACACAAATATTTGGACTAACTAGTTTGCCCAAGTTTATAAGTTCTACAGGCACCAAAGGTTCACCATAAGCCAATAAAAGATCAAGAGAAAGGGTTCAAACAAAGGAGCAAAGGGACAACCGAAGGCACCCTGGTCGGGCGCACCGGACTGTCCGGTGTGCCACCGGACAGTGTCCGGTGCACCATGGGACTACAAGTTGAACTCTTCACCTTCGGGAATTTTCAGAGGCGCCGCGCTATAATTCACCGGACTGTCCGGTGTACACCGGACAGTGTCCGGTGCTCCAAGGGGACGCGACTCTGAACTCGCCAGCTTCGGGAATCCGCGACGGCTAGTCCGCTATAATTCACCGGACATGTCCGGTGTACACCGGACTGTCCGGTGTAACGGTGGAGCAACGGCTACTTCGGCGCCAACGGTCACCTGCAGGCGCATTAAATGCGCGCCAGAACGTGCAGAAGTCAGGCACGCGCGAAGTGGCGCACCGGACATTCTACAGTGCATGTCCGGTGCGTCACCGGACATCCAGGCGGGCCCAGCAGTCAGAGCTCCAACGGTCGGAACCCTAACGTTCGGGTGACGTGGCTGGCGCACCGGACATGTCCGGTGTGCACCGGACTGTCCGGTGCACCATGCGACAGACAGCCTCCACCCAAACGGCTAGTTTGGTGGTTGGGGCTATAAATACCCCAACCACCCCACATTCAAGTCATCCAAGTTTTCCACCTCTCAACCACTTACAAGAGCTAGGCATTCAATACAAGACACACCCAAGTGATCAAATCCTCTCCAATTCCACACAAGGCTTTAGTGATTAGCGAGAGAGATTTGTTGTGTTCTTTTGAGCTCTTGCGCTTGGATTGCTTCTTTTCTTTCTCACTTGTTCTTGTGATCAAAACTCCATTGTAACCGAGGCAAGAGACACCAATTATGTGGTGGTCCTTGCGGGGAAGTTTTGTTCCCGGTTTGATTTGAGAAGAGAAGCTCACTCGGTCCGAGGGACCGTTTGAGAGAGGGAAAGGGTTGAAAGAGACTCGGTCTTTGTGACCACCTCAACGGGGAGTAGGTTTGCGAGAACCGAACCTCGGTAAAACAAATCCGCGTGTCACACTCTTTATTCGCTTGCGATTTGTTTTGCCCCCTCTTGTAACATCCCAAAATCCTAACCTAGGTTTGAAACCATAATCTACCCCTCCCCTCTTTTCATCCTCTAATTCCAAAACTCCCTTAGATTTTTTCTTCTTCTTCTCCATCATATGCATACACTTTGTTTGATCACAAGCACCTCACTTAGATCTTATTTTCCAACACCTAGAATATCCACTAAATAATTTTGTGCAAAAAGAAAAAGAAACAAATAGGAAATGAGTTGAGAAGGTAAAAATAAAAAGGAAAAGAGTTTCCCCCTTCTGCTGGGCCAATTCCGGCCCATGTCGCGGCCGCCCCCCCCCCCTCCCGCGCGCCCGCGCATTCCTCTCCCTCGGCCCATTAGCCGGCCTGCTCGCGCACGAAGTCGCCCGCGTGCTCCCCTCGCTCCCTCTCGCTGACACGCCAACCCCACCCGCCAGCCCCTCTCGCTCGCGCGCTTTCCCCCACTGTCAGACCGGCCCCACCAGTCAGCCGTGTAGTCGTCCTCACGTACGATGCTCCACCATCCCCTCACCGCCGTCCCCTCCATCGCCGTCCCCTCGCCACACAGGAAGAGTTCGGCACCGCCCCGTCCTCCCCGCTTGACCAACGTCCTTGCCCGGTACCGCCCCGCCGTGGAGTCTCATCGGCGGCGCTGTGCGGCATCAATGCCGGCGCTGTGCACCTCACCGGCGCCCACCAAGCTCCGTTGCCCCCCCTCCCCTCGGGCGCCTCTAAAAAGGCTGCCCCGGGCACCTCCTTCCCTGCACCGGCCTCGGCCACTCCCCTCCTTCCCTCGCCCGAGCGCAATTCGTAGAGCGCCGCCGTCTTCCCCCTCTCCGGTAAGTCCTCCCCCCTCCTCTCTCTCTCCCTCTCCGTTGGTCCAGCGAGAAATTAAGTGGACCAAGCAGCTCCCTCACAAGGCCACGAACCCAAAGCACCACTTCCCAGCCCCAGTCCCTCACCCAGAGCCCACCGGCGGCGATCCCCGCCGTGGAACTCCGCCACCTCCCCGTGGACGGCCCCCTCCCAACCCCCTCTGGCCGAATTGAGCCTACCCTTAGAATCGCCAGCCTCTGCCCGTGCTAAACCACCCTCCCTTGGACCGAGAACCGGGCCACCGGCGGCAAACCACCGTCGAGCCCACCGGTGACCGGCCCTTCTCCCTCGCTCGGCCGGTTCGCCCACACCGTCTGGCCGTAGCGCCGTCCCCCCCCCCCTCCGCTCTCGCTGACGAGTGGGCCCGCAGCGACGCCGTCGTCCCCACGCGCCCGCGCCGTCTCCCCTCACCCGTGGGCCACAGCTGGGCCGTAGGCGCGCCCGCGCGCGCGCTCGCGCCCGGGGTGGGCCAAAAACCCTCCCCCCAGCCCAGTAAAGAAGAAATCCCTTTTATTTTTCTTTTCTTCACCTTTTTCTCATTTAATTAGTTTTCTCCAATATTTTATGCACCCAAAATTATCCAAATAATTTCTAAAAATCCTAAGTAATAATAATGTTGGTAAATGACACACTGCAATTAGTAGACTACTGTTGATGTATTGTTTATTGTCTGTTTTAATAGAAGAAGCGGGGACCGCGGATCCGGAACCCGTAGCCCCGGAAGAAGGGCCGGAGCCCGATCTTCCGGAAATAGATCTTTTGTGCCAGGAAAGCTTCGACGAAGGCAAGTCCATCCTACCCTTGATGCATAAATTACCTATTCTCTCTACCATTGCCTAGGCCGGGAATCCAGGGGGATAATTGCATTGTGAGTGAGAGATGGCCCGCATTGACATATACTTTCTGAATACGAAATGTGGATTGGGAAAAAGGGGAATGTGTTTCTTCAAAAAGGGTCTCCTTTCCAAAAAGTTATGCGATGAAGGGTACTCACCCTCATCACCTTGGGAGTGGGATGATCAAGGACTCCCTGGTTTAGGGGAGGGCCTAAGGTGTTGGCTCAGCTGGTTTAGACGTGAGCAGAAGGATTATCCCCTCATATAAGGACCGGCTTGTCATTTTCACTACCTGTACTCCTTTATAGTACAACCACTCGAGACTGTGTGGGCAGTCACTCAATCCGAACTCGTGCGGTCCAACCCCAGGGTTAAGAAGGCTGGGGAGCACCAGAAGGATAAGGAGGGGGAAAGTTTTGTCCGGTTTGGGTATGGTGGTGGCCTGACTCCTTCCGAATAACCGTTAAGGTTAGGACGTACGAGGAAGGAAAGAGATCCGGCACTCGGGTCCCGCGACGGTGGGATCGCAGAAACCGGACTAGTGGGTAAAGTGTACACCACTGCACAGAGTTGAAACCTATTCGAATAGTCCGTGTCCACTGGTATGGACGAGTCTGGTATAGTATGACAATTAGAGATTTTTCTATGAGTTCCACGATCAGGGAAATGTGTGGGTAAGTGGGTGTTGAGAAAGAAACTAAGGCCACGTGAGCGGGAAGCTCAGTGGTGGTTGAGTATTTTTGTTACTTTCACGACTTTGGGAAAAACCTCACAGCAACTGCCTTTCTCTGAGAAAATGATGAGTGACTTCAACTACACCAAATAAAGCATGTATATTATAGGTCTCTTTCTCTCTACGGGAGCGGGGTGGGCTTGCGGAATACCTAGTGTATTCACCCAGATTTATTTATGCTTTTCAGCAGCCGAAGACTTCTTTTCTGCTATGCTTGATTGAGAGGGCTGTGTCTGCACCCAGTGCTGCTTGTGGCTTGGGCTACTGTATTTTCCTACTGCGCTTCTTATTTTAGCTCTCTCGAGCTTGTACCCCGGTATTGTAATAACTGTTATCTAAACTCTGTACTCTTTGAAGTAAGGAATGTGTTTACTAGCCTCCTGGGACTAGTAATTGTATCACATTTGAGTCCCAAAGGTTCGGGACGCTTCACCTCTCTCTCGGACTCTTTATTATTTCTAACGCTAACCCGGCTTGTAGTTGTGATTATATTTGTAAATTTTAGTTTCGCCCTATTCACCCCCCCCCCTCTAGGCGACTTTCACACACAATGAAGCTACTATTCTAGTGATTATCAAAAGATGTCAATTGAAGCAAACTATCACAGCTACCAATTGAAAGGTCATTTAATATCATAGCTCCATGATATTTAAGGATAAGCATCTAGTATCACCAAATATTATAGAGCATGAGCAATCTAAAAATATGCAATTACTCACGACTTAAGATACCAATTTCTTGACTTACAGAGGTACCCAAGTCCTGATTGCTCCATTTCTTGCTCATCTTCTCTTTTCCACCTTGAGACTATACAAGATCACTCAAGAAACAGTTAGTCTCAAAAGACACAAGTTATGTGTGCTCCCCCTAAACTTGTGCATCAAGTATTTGAATAACTTGTACTTTGCACATTCTAGCTTTCTCAGAACTAGAGGGGATCACAACATCTCTTGGTCAAGGCATACTCTATCAATTTCATCACAAAGATATACCAATTTAATACTAAATGAAAGGTTGACTTAATACAACAATGCATGCCTCAAGAAGTATGACATTTTACAAGCAGCCTAGGCATGCTTCATGCATGATAAACATCGCACCACATATACCAATTGAAAATTACAAGATCATGCATATAAATCACAATGTCTAAGCACGCCATAATTAAGAAGGTTCCTTAGGTACACCAAAAGAAACAACATTTTAAAGTAAGGAGCACCTAAGCCAAGATACTATCAATTCAGAGGCAAGAACATAGCTGTGATCACAATCAATGAAACTTCAAGATATTCAATGAAATTGCATAGTTCCATTCTCCATACCTTTGCCTTTTCCTGAATTGCCATGAGAGCACCAGTTGTCACTAATTGAGGGCTCCTTTTGCTCATGCACCTTATAGCTCAAAAGGGTGCATTAGAGGCACAACATGGAGTTGGTATTCACACAATACCAGACTAGAGTAATCATGTGAACATAAACTAAACAAAATGTCATATTTGCACATAGGTTAATCGTTAAAACCATATAGCATAACTCACAGAGGGATATAGGTTTATTCATGAACACAAAAAGAGTTAATCATGGTGAATATATCTAATGAAAAGCTACCCATTAAATGATTCAAGAGACATAACCTCTAAAGCATACAGTCATGATTAAGCAAGCATGATTACGATCTTGGAAATCATTAATCAATTATTAACAATAATCCAACGCAGGCAATCTTCAAAGCGTAACTACTCCAAGGACAGATAGCACGACACTCAACTTTAAGAGCAAATATTGATAATGCACTTAAGAAACACGGTACCATCCTTTGGAGAGCCAGATGCGCAATCGAGGTCCTTTGCTTGATTCACCAATAATGATTAAGGACTTCTACAACTTATTTCACTTGAGATGAATATGGGATTAGTGTCTCACATTACTTCAACCTTGGGTAAATGAATAAACACTAAAAAAATTAACAGCTTAAGCATAGAGTTTGAATTAACCGTCTTAAGCTCTCCCATGGTCTCCAATTCATCTCAAGGCACCTGCATGGTCTAGTTAGCACAGTTTGGTACCCATCTCGGGATGGGTCCATAATCATCATCTAAATGTGCCTTTGGTACCCAAATAGCCTTTGTGCTAGTTCTAGGTGATCTCGTTATAGATCTAGCACAAATGTATGATTTGGGTCTCCTAAGCGAATGAGATTGAGACAAATTCACTTGCTTAGGAACCTTACCTTTATAACATACCTTGGATAGATGACCCTGCTCACCACACTTGTAGCAGAAGCGTCGCTCAACCTGACATGACGCTTGCTGTTTGTCTTTTTCCTTGGTGAGAGTCATCTTGGAGAATGCACATCTTTGATTCTTCATTAGCGGACAAGAAGTGATCGTATGGTTCTTGTCATTGCATCCGAAACATCTCCTTATCTCTTCTCCCTTGTCGTTGTATGGACACGACGCAATGAGGTGTCCTGTCTTATTGCACTTAAAGCACCCCCTTTTCCCTTTTCTCTTTTTGTTCTTGGATGACATAGAGAAATGGTTAGTGCAAACAACATGATTGATTGAATCTTTACCTTTTTCCAAGCTCATGTTGACTTTTTCATTTTTAGGAACATCCTTCTTATGGAGCTTAACACTTGCTGCAGTTTTTCCCTTCTCAAGCTTCCTCACCACGCGCCCGTGGATATCTTGAGAAGGTTGAGCAATGTGTCTTCTCCTTAGTTGTCTTTGCTTCTTGTTCCCACACAATTTCTTTTGTGACCCTGCAGCTTGATGCTTATTCAAACATTGGCTTTCTTTTGAACAATAGGGGTTAGCACATGGTGATAAATTATCTAAATGTGCACATGTACAAGAATGAGGTTCACATGAGTTAAAACTAGTAATTACTATCTCATGAGTAATATCAAGCATGATATGGTCATCAACTAGTTTATTATGAGAATATGACAACATATCATACTCTTCACCTAGAGCAAGCTTTTCTAGATTTAGAAATTCTACTTGCCTCTCAAGCATGGCATTTTCCATTTTAAGTTGAGCAACACAAGATAAATCATCATCATTATTTCTTTGCTCAATTAAAACTGACTCATACCGTTGGACCAAATCATCATGAGAGCACTTTAGCTCCTCATGTTCTTTGGTCATCTTCTTCAGGCTGTCGTTGGTTTTGATGAGAGTCTCCTCTAGCCTGAGAAGCGTCCCGCCTTGTTCCTTGTTCCTTCTCAACAACTTAACCAAGAGCGCTTTGTCTTCTTTGTTGAGATGGGTGTAGAAACGGCGAATCTCCTCTTCTTCCACATCATTGGTCTCATTTTCCCTGTCATTATTATCAGTGGAAGCAAAACAGGAAAATGTACCTTGTGATGATGTAGACTCCTCATCCTCATATTCCTCCTCATCATTGCTTTTGTCTCCACCATCATTGTTAGCAATAAGACATTTATTACTAGTGGAAGACAAACCTGTTGATGAGGTGGATTCATCGTTTGGTTGCCATCGTTCTTGTTCTTCTCCCTTGGACAAGTTAGTATTACCAGCAATAAAGGGAGCAGAGGAAGTGCATATGGACTTAAAAAATTTCAACTTAAGTTTAGTCCATAGATCATGAGCATCAACAAATAAGTCACTATCACTACTCATGATGGCAAAATAGGCACCTCTAGATAGAGAATCAACTAAGATGTTGCAAGCATGGTGATTTAGAGTTAGACATCTTAGTTCTTCATTAGAAGGATTTTTACTAACATTAGTGGGAAAAATACTTCTACTAAAGACCTGTCTCAAATCAGGATCAACACTCATGAAAGCATTATAAATAGAGACAGACCAAGACTTGTAATTAGAGCCATTGCCTAAAAGAAGTTCTACAGTTACCTCTTGTGACGACATCGTCATCTCCGGACGGCTAAGCCCACACTGGAGAGGCCTAGCTTTGATACCAATTGAAAGTTCCCTTTGGCCTGGGAACAGGATCTGGATGTCGCCTAGAGGGGGGGTGAATAGGCGAATAAAAATTATCACTTTAAAACTTAAATCTTACTCTACTCGAAGACAAGATCGCAGTGGAGTGAAGAACCCTTCGAGTAGGTTGCAGCGAAATTGAAGTTCCTGTCTTAAGAATATCCTGCACTTCAAGGAAAGCTAGTACCACAAGTAAGCAGTGAAGTGCAGATATAAAAGCGAGTAAGATAGAGAGTCAGAATACAATACAGAACAGAGCACACAGACGCAAGGATTTATCCTGAGGTTCGACCAAGCCTGAAATGCTTGCCTAGTCCTCGTTGGAGTTAGCCACACCTGGTCTTGGAGTCTGTTTCAACTCCTTCCTCCGTTTGCTCAGATCTGTCAGTATGACAGATAGAGCCTTTCATTATGTTGAGTTGGGTTACAACAAAACCGCGGCTGCTTACAAACTTCTTGACAGCACCCTGACAGAGTAACGATATGCTCAAGACCTTGCTCTTGCTCTTAGCAGCACTTCTCCACTCTCTAAAGGCTTATAGCTTTGCCTTCTACACAAACTAGAGAGATACACACAAGAGGGAGAGTGAGAATTGATTTGAGTGATGTCTACACTTGTTGGCTGCACTTGTGTATTGCTTGAGGTGCCTAGGGGTCCCTTCTATAGGCATAAGAGGCCTAGGAGCCATTGGAAGCAATCCAGGAAGGCAAATCTTGCCTTCATTCGGTTGGCGCACCGGACAGTCCGGTGCACCACTAGACACTGTCCGGTGCCCGATTTCCTTCCAAAAGTGGCGCAGTCGACCGTTGCAGTCTTGGAGCCGTTGGCGCACCGGACACTGTCCGGTGTGCATCGGACAGTCCAGTGCCCCCATTTGACCATTGGCTCGGCCACGCGTCACGCGTGGATTGCGCGGCCGACCGTTGGCTCAGCCGACCGTTGGCTCACCGGACAGTCCGGTGCACCACCGGACAGTCCGGTGATTTATAGCCGTACGCCGCCGACTTCTCCCGAGAGCGGCCTGTTCACCAGAGTTCAGCCTAGCGCACCGGACACTGTCCGGTGCACCACCGGACAGTCCGGTGTGCCAGACTGAGCTGAGTCTTGGCTGTACACAGCCAAGCCTTTTTCATCTCTTTTCTTTTCTTCTTTACTCTGTTTCTAACACTTAGACAAATACGTTAGTACACAAAAACCAATGTACTAAGTCTAGAAACATACCTTCACTTGGATTTTCACCTCTCTATCATTTGACATGCTTAAGATTGATGTAGGACTCATAAATCATCAAGTCAACTTAACTTGATCTAGACTAATATTTTTGAGCTCCAACATCCTGCAAAGGTCACATAGAATATCTCCAAACTAGGAACAACCCAAACTAAAGGTCAGAGTGCACTTAGCTCTTTTGGGCTGCTTCCAGTTCTGTTTTTGACATTTGTTCTCGTTCCAGTGACCTTGATCTCCTTCTTAGAGCTTGGTCTTGAGCCTTATGACTTACACCACATAACTATAGACATTTCCTCATTGGTTGTAAGTCACGTCCTTGTGTAGTGATCCTTGATGTGCCGTAGCTGTTCTCAACTCGATCACCCTTGACTTTGCAAGCCTTCTTCTTCACCCTTGGCTTTGGGTTCCTCAGCCTCTTTAACCTTCTCCTGTGCACTTGGTACCTCGAAGCTCTTCTTGCCTCCGTCCTTGGCTTGATCAGTTGTCTCCGAGCTACGCACCTGAGTCTCACTTTATGCAATGTCCATCTTACTTGTGATGTCCATTATGTATCCATAATCCAGTTCTTGGACCATCACATTTGTTCACTTGTGTTGAACCCTGTTAGCTTTACATTAAGCACCTGTTCAACACTTAGTACACTTGTTAGTCCTTTAATTGAGTTGTCATCCAAACACCAAAACTCAAAGAGAGCTTTCAGTGTCTCGCTTCTAGAACTTCTTCTTCGGACAACTTTTTCCCCGAAGCATGACGATAAATATAATCAGCATCCTTGATAGAGCTTCGGGGGCAGGAGATTTCGCTTTCTCTGCCATGTCTTGCCCTTCTGCCATGCCAGTATTTGAAGTTTGTTGATCAGTTTTATCCTCAGGCGTGGCAGCCTTCGTATCAATGGGCGCTGCAGGCCTAGCTTCGGCTTCGGGTTGGACTTTGGCAGCTTCAGTAATTTTCTTCGTAGGGCCAGGGCTCAAGGCCTTCGTCGTCTCCAGGACAACATCTAGCACATTGGCCATCCTTCTCCTCTTAGGAGTTGCGATAGGAACTTTTTGCACCTTTGGCAATTTTGCCTCTGCTGGTGGACTTAAAATTTCGGGTATTTTCATTATTTTTCGCCTGTGGCTCTTTGGCCTTATCATCTTCAGTTTCGGCTGGCCCGACTGTAGGCACCTTCGACACTACAATCGGCTCTTCGGCGATCTGCACATTCGGCGCAGCTTGTTTTACTTCGGCAGTAGAAGAAGTTCCCTCGCCAAATTCAGGCACCACGGCCGGTTCAATGTATCGAGGCTGGTGGGTCAGGACCTTCATCTTATTACCCTTCGGCACAGCAGTAATGGCCGAAGCGATAGCTTTCCTTTTCTTCCCTTGCCTTTGCAGCGGGTAGTGATAATCAGGGTATACGAAGCCGATGGCATTAAATACTCTGTTTAATCTTTTCTTCCCTCGGCCCCCGGAGGCTGCGGACAAGGCATCATCTTCGGCCCTGCTATATGCTCCAAGTAGTTTGTCGCTGATAGCCTCAATACTTCTTAGCCAATCATCATTTGGCTCATCAAACCGGTCTCTAAACCTGAAGGTATATTTCAATCGAATTAACCCACCTTCAGTTGACTCGGCAGTAGTATCCTTCGGCATATCCCAGTTTTCTACAAGTGGCCATATTCTGTATGCTATGTGCTCTTGAACTATATCCCTTGTGCCAATGAAGGCACAGCCATTGCTAAAAGCCTTTTGGCATGCTTCGTCATTCTGATCGATTGTCAACTTCGGTCTCTGAAGGCCGAAGCGAGACCAGATAGGTCGTTAGATGATTTCCTTAATGTCTTCTCTTTCAGTCAGATCATTCTTGACATAAAACCATTCTTCCATCCAGGCCCCAGGCCATCTCTTTCGGAATGTAGGAACTGGACGGCTTGCATTGGATCGAGCAACGAATCCGTAACAACCGAAGTTGTTGTGATACTGCTCCTTCCCGGTGGCCTTCGTCTCGTACAAAAGTTCATGCATACTGCAAAAACACTTTGCGCTCGGTTCTAATCCTTGGCTTCTTACAGCCCAAATAAACAAACTCATCCTGATTATGGCTTCAGGCATAAGTTGATGAAGATAAATATGGAATGTCTTCAGCACTTCAACCAAGAATCTGCTCAACGAAAACCGAAGCCCTACTTTCAAAAAGCTTCGGTAGATAACCACCTCATTTACTTCAGGAGCAGGAGCAGCGCTGTCTCCTCCAACCCTCACAATAGTCATGTCGTGGAAGTATCTTCCTCTCATAGCATCAACATGACTTTGTTTGATAGTCGATTTTCCGAAGATGGTATGACTTGGTCGCCACGGCCGATCTTCAGAATCTTCGCCTCCACTTTCTGCATCATAGTCATCACTGTCATTGGAGTCTTCAGACAGCTCCACCCGTATTTTTCTTCTAATTTTTTCTGTGTTTGTCTTTGCCATGGATTCGTAAAACCCAGAAATAAAAGGATCTATAGCTTTCTTCTCTTCATAAAGCTTCTCTTCCTCAGTCATCTTCCTTTCTTCAGTCATCTTCTTCTCCCTAGACATGGAGCAAAACTTGTCTTTAAATCGAAGCTCTAAAAACTCGGAAATCAAGCAAGAACTATTGAGCAAGAGCTAGAAATTTGAGAAAATAACGCAAATAGCAGAAATAGCGCATCAAATGCCGTTGTTGTGGGTTCATATTTATATGCCCAGAGCCTTGCAACTTGGCGGGTCCCGCCTGTCATTGATTGTCGCTATTCTAGCGAAGGGAAGGTGTTTTTTCAGACCTTCAGCTTGAGGCCTTCGTTCATGTCACAGTCTAAATTCATTATTATAACAAATTAATATTGCGATGGGCTACTGTTGGGGGCCTTCGTCCTCCGAAGGTCCTCAAAAACACAACTAACATATTTTCCAAGTATACTACGTGTACAGGAACCTTCGGACATGGGATAAAGTTGTACATAATGAGAAAAGCATGGCTCGGAAGAAGAATGAACCAGTTCCGAAGCTACCTGTAGAAGAGCTTCGGCTCAGAGATGGAGAATGAAACCGACTTAAAGGGGAAAAGGTTGTTTAGTCCTCGGTAGATTATCCCTAAGTCAATAGTAAATGTCAGGGGCATGATTGTAATTCTACATAGGCTGCGTCCTGTGTCTATAAATAGATGAACAGTGACACCGTACTGTTCACGCTGACTTGTATTCTCTCGCACGTCACGCCTGGATCTTTGCCTTCTCTAAAGCCGAAGGTACAAATGTAATTCAATTTTGTTTGTGTTAATTCCTGATAATATAAGAAAGTTATATTGATAATGTTACATGATTATTCATGTTGTTTCCTGTGTCTCATATACTTCTACTTTCATTATTAAATGCTGAAATGACGAAGGTACGTCCTTCATGACCTTCGTCTGAAGATCATTATATCCTGAAGGAGATAATGCTTCGAAGGACGAAGGTCTCTAATTATTAACATTTTGTTTTGCCTTGTTCTTAACTCATAGCATTTGAGAATAAGTCCCCAACATGTCCGTTGCGGTCGACCGTTGCGCTGGTAGTCATTGCTCCGCTGGTGCACCGGACAGTCCGATGGCACACCGGACAGTCCGGTGAATTATATCGGAGCGGCGCTGGAAAAACCCGAGACTGCCGAGTTTGATCCTGTACGGTCCTGGTGCACCGGACACTGTCCGGTGCGCCAGACCAGGGCATCCTCGGTTCCTTTGCTCCTTTGCTTTTGAACCCTAATTTTGATCTTTTATTGGTTTGTGTCGAACCTTTATGCACCTGTAGAATATATCATCTAGAGCAAACTAGTTAGTCCAATATTTGTGTTGGGCATTCAACCACCAAAATTATTTATAGGAAAAGGTTAAACCCTATTTCCCTTTCAGACTGAAAATAAATAAAGGCCCTAACTCTATACTAAGTGTCCAACAACTCATTCGACAGTTAGAACTAGCAGTTCTTGACCTTTTAAGCATCCTTCCTCAGCTGTCTCATTAGTTTCCATTATTTGGGGTCTTTTCACTTATTGAAGCCCAATTTCCTGCATTGTGACTTAACTTACCGTATAGTTGCAAAATACACGTTAGTCACAATAATCTTGTGTTGTCATTAATTACCAAAAATAACTATGGGCCTAGATACTTTCAGAATGAAATGATCCCTAGTCTTATTTGGTTGGAGAGACGAGAGGACCACTGTTTCTATTTGGTTGAGGGGTAGGTAGGGATGGATTGATCCCATCCTTTGTTTGGTTGGAGGGATGGGATGGGGACGTGGGGAATAAATGTGCATGTGTGGGATGTGAGGAGCCTCATTCCTCAGGGGACGGATTCGTCCGCCAATTTATTAGGGACAGAAGGGACGACATCAACCGGAAATATTTTTCTATGGATGGTCTTGTCCCAACTTTGACACTAAACTAAACAACTTTATCCGAGATCTTGTACCTACCCTAATAGTACTAGCTATCATCTACAAATTTATTGGTTTATTAGAAGATGGGACCAATGACTAAAGTTGTTCCAATTTCCTTTTGTTTGAACATATCAGGTGTAGGTGTAACCAATGTACATTAGTGCAAACGTGCAATTTAAACATTAAAAAAGTGTGAAATTATTTTTAAAAATGTTTTTAAAATAACATTTTTACTTCCTCTCTTCATGTTTTTATATTCTTTCACCTTCATTCTTATATCTTGATTGTAAGTTGCACTAATATATATAGTTGCACTTAATACACTCTCTTCTTTTTAAGCCAATTATTTTTTATATAGTAACATTTTCATTAGGTTCTATAATATGTTTCAAGAGAAGTATAAATTACTCTTAATTTTGTCCTACATTCGAATAATCATATAAACTAACCAAGGCCAGTCCGATATGGTGGGCAAGGGGGCAGCCACCTTGGACCCTCAAAGGTATAGGGCCCTGGCCCTAAGTATCAAGTATACACGAAGTATATGGTATATCATATATCTGAAGATGAGAAATGAATCGACACCCTCGTGTCGCGGGATACTGTCCCAATTCCGCGCCGCCACACGTTGTGGTGTTAATTTTTGTGGGCGCATTCGCCAAGAGACTGAACCAATACATCTTTCCTAACACAGGGTTCATGTTCTAAGCTAGTTGCATTTCCCAGCACACATCACATCACCTTAGGTTCATCAATTTTCTGACACGGGGTTTGTGACTCACCTATCATTGCACGAGCAGTTCGCGGAGGCGTTGTGCAGGATGGGTGGCCTAATCCTGAGAATCAGATTTCTCTCGAAAAAGTTGGAGAGCCAGAGTTCAAAGTCACTGCTCTAGTATAGGATCTAAAGTCCGAAATTTTGATTCATACTCTTATCTTACTAGACACCAAGTGATATCAAGTGCAAAATGTCAGAAGAAAATTTTCAATTTGATATCAAGTGACTATAATTTTCATTTTCATTTTAGATAGATAGAGAGAGATGGAAGATGCCTCCTATTAGTTTTCGCTCAAACTCAAAATGCTAGAACCAGCCCTGAATCTAACAGTTGGGTTTGATTAACTCCCTCGGTGTATTTTCAATCTGCACCCCTCAACAAGATTTATTTGTATTTTCTCTACAAATTAGTCTGCACCCTCAACATATTTGTTTCTATTTTCTTTGCATATAGGTTTACTTTTACTTCCTAAATGAAATATGGATTTTTATCATTATTTTGCATAAATTTTGTACCTCTAGTGTTAATTTATTACTCCATCTATTTTAAATTAAGTCACAAGTTTATATATAGAACAAATAGAATACTATATATGGCATATTATTGAAATGATGATAAAAGTGACGTACCTTTTTTATATAAATTAGATGTTATTTGTCAGACAAAATTTAAAGTTTAAACCCCAACTTGTACTTAGAGAAATAAAAAAATAAAGTTTGCCCACTAAAATAGTTGAGTAAACCAAATTAGATGTTAGCTTATGAGGGCATATAGATATAGGTCAAATTTGGACGAGTAATTTGGTTTTTCCATATATTTTTTATGATCTTGTTTGTTTGGCTTAACTTTTGGAGGGCTTTTCAACGTCTTTGTTATTTGAGACAAACTGATTTGATTAGAAGTGTTTACTTAAAATAGTACAAACTTCTACAAAAAGGAACTGCTCCTTTTTATGTTATAATATAGAAATCATCAGGAGATAATGCCGATATCTTCTCGAAGACTAGAAGTAAATTTCATTTCCTACTCACCAGTGAATGGCATGGCTATTTATCAAAGTAGATTGAATTGCTCAGAGCAATTTTAAGCTTTATACCAACTTATATTAAAAAGGAATAGGCATTTGGACCAAAAATGTCTCTAAGAGGGATGAAAGCGGATATCTAAATTATTAGAATAAATTTAATATTTTAAAGTAGATATGTATGAAATTTGATATTGTTTTTCTTATGTTATCAAGCACATTACTATAGTTAAGAATAAAAATTTGCGTAAATTGTTTTATGCATGATTTGCTCCATACAATAAGAAAATGTAAAAAACATATCCAATGTTTACCTTTTACAAAATCTTTACAAACTCAATGCTAAAAACAATAATACAAATTTGCATAACAGATTCTATATTCTATTTATTCGCAATCAAAGAAAAAACCAAAAAAGTGATATGTGATTAAATATCAGTCTTCATCCCTGACAAAGAGATTGTTGAGTCCCGTTTCTATGATTTGAGCAAGAGAACTGCCTACTATTTACTATATTAACCGCGGGAGCAACTCTCCCACTACGTTGAGCCACGTAACCTTAAAAAATGACTACCGTCCGATGGCCAATCAACGTTCAATATCAAGCATCTTGTGTCCGACTTCGCGTGGTATCCTCTATCCACCGACACCTGGCGTCATTGGTGTCCTATAACTAGAAGCATCGTGAACCCCCGCCCCCTTACTTTCACTTGAAAAAAAGTCACACACAGCGGCACAACGGCGTAGTGCCGACTCAGTTTGTCGCCAGGAGCTCCATCCCCTCTGTCTCAAACTTCCCATGCCACGCCGGAGGAAGCGATGAAGCGTCATCCCTCCTCCCCAAACAATCGTCGCGGTGCGGCTCAGCCCGCTCGGGCAGCCGCCAGGAGGTCCATCCTCCCTCCCTCCCCTCAAACGACATCGCGCTGTCGGGACAGGCCACGACGCTATCTCCTCGCGGCCTCGCCTTTCCTTCTCCTACTGGCGGCGGTGCGGCCACACACAAGGTGGAAGTAAATATCCGTGGGTCCGTGGCGAGGTGCGTAGCAGCTGTCACACCCGGATTTCGGGGCACCAAGACCCGGGCGCGAACATATTCACCAGGTGTGCTGGGACCAAGTCTCACACATATGATGAATCATGGCACAGGATCGAATGTCACATCTTTACTATATAACAGGAGTTCTATACAAAATAAATAATTACATTATAAGGAGACAACGGTCCAGCAACCCAAAGTTGACTGGGAGACGACGGCCTAGACCTCTCACGAACACAGCGCATCATCCTCCATGCGCCTCATCTTGCGGTACCTGTTCTTGACCTGTGGGGGGTGTGAGACAGCAAGAGTGAGCTCACATACGTTCATCGCTCAACAAGTTGTGGGGAATAATGTGCATGAACTTGCCAAAGATGGGAGCTCACGTGAAGTGTAAGGCTTACCAAAGAGGATGGTTAAAGCTGAGCATTGCTTTTAAAGTTGGTCAAAATTTTATTACCAATTACTAAGTATAAGTAAATACCAACCCAATTAATTAGTAGAACAAAAGTAACAACATCACCTGCGATGCAATGCATATGACAAATTGAATTTTAGTTCCATAATTTAATCATGTGAGTGTCCGAGCTGCTCATGACCGTGAGCACGACTAGTATACCAGTTTTACACTCTGCAGAGGTTGTGCATCTTTACCCACAAGTCATGTTACCCATCTGCCAAGGGATCATGACTTCCTATACACCTCTATCGAGGAGGCGAGGCAGGGTAACACTACGAGGCATTTACAAAGTTCCACTAGCTTCAGAAAACCCGCTACAGTTTATAGGAAGCTCCAATGCAGGGACCCCTCGCATGACCGCCATCGCAGCAAAATCATCCCAAGGACCTCCCTACACTGACCACTCCCCTACTGCCCTTGCCCCTTTCGGGTAAGGTAGTCTTCCACTAGCTTTCCTAATTAATCAGCCAAGGGCGTCCCATTAAACCCTTGTGGTAGCACTGTTTTCCCGGGTGGTTCTCCATGTTCCAATTAACATAATGATCTTATCATGAACAATAAATAACAACTGATAATAAAGGTATAATCATAAATAAAATGCATTTCTATACCCAAAACCACATAAAGCAATAGTGAGAGCACCTAGAGGGGGGGTGAATAGGTGATCCTGTAAATCTTGAAAACTTAAGCCACAAAAACTTGGTTAAGCGTTAGCACAGTAAATGCCAAGTGGCTAGAGAGGAGTCTTAACAAAACACAATAACCACAAGAAATCAATCACAGAGATGGCACGGTGGTTATCCCGTGGTTCGGCCAAGACCAACGCTTGCCTACTCCACGTTGTGGCGTCCCAACGGACGAGGGTTGCAATCAACCCCTCTCAAGCGGTCCAAAGACCCACTTGAATACCACGGTGTTTTGCTTGCTTTTCTCAATCCCGTTTGCGAGGAATCTCCACAACTTAGAGCCTCTCGCCCTTACACTTGAAATTCACAAAGAAGCACGAAGCAAGGGAGGGATTAGCAACGCACACAAGACACAAGAATCAGAGTGTCAACACGCACACAAGTCGCAACAAGAGCTCGCAACACAACCCAATGAGTTCGCAACTCCACTAGAGCTCTATATGCTATCACAAAGAAACGAATGCGCGAAATTGATGTCTTGGTGCTTAGGAATGTTGTAGGAATGCTTGGTGTGCTTCTCCATGCGCCTAGGGGTCCCTTTTATAGCCCCAAGGCAGCTAGGAGCCGTTGAGAGCATTCTAGGAAGGCTGATCTTGCCTTCTGTCGACTGGCGCACCGGACAGTCCGGTGCACACCGGACACTGTCCGGTGCCCGATTTCCTTCCAAAAATGGCGCAGTCGACCGTTGGCAGCCTGAGAGCCGTTGGCGCATCGGACATGTCCGGTGCACACTGGACAGTCCGGTGCCCTCTTCTAGCCGTTGGCTCGGCCACGTGTCCAGCGCAGATTGCGCGGCCGACCGTTGGCTCACCGGACAGTCCGGTGCACACCGGACAGTCCGGTGAATTTTAGTCGTACGCCGTTGATGGTTTCCCGAGAGCGACGAGTTCGCCTGTGAACGGCCCACCGGACAGTCCGATGAATTATAGTCGTACACCGCCGTCAAAATCCCGAGAGCAGCCTGTTCGCCAGAGCCAACCTGGCGCACTGGACACTGTCCGGTGCACCACCGGACAGTCCGGTGCTCCCAGACTGAGCAGAGTCTTGGCTGCTCGAGCCAACGCATTTTCAATTGGATTTTTCCTGTTTCCAGCACTTAGACACAATACATTAGTCCATAAAACAATGTACTAAGTCTGAGAAACATACCTTTATCCTTGATTTGTACTTTGTCCACCTTTTTACACTAGGGCACTTGTGTTGGACACTAAATCACCAAAATACTTAGAAATGGCCCAAGGGCACATTTCCCTTTCAATCTCCCCCTTTTTGGTGATTTATGCCAACACAACATAAAGCAAGTAGAACAAGTACAAAATCAATTCAAATAAGAACTCAAAATTGTTTTGATTCAAATTTGACATATATGGATCACTCTTTGCCACCACTTGGTTTGTTTTTGCAAATCAAACTCAAATTTCTATCTCTAAGTCAAACACACATGTTAAGACATAAAGAGAGTCATTCCAAGAGAAATTGATTTAAGATTTCAAAAACTCCCCTTTTCCCATAATCAACACTTCTCCCCACAAGAAGCCAACTTTTGACAAGAGAGACAATAAAAGAGTTTTGACAAACCAAAAGCTCTAATCTACTATTTTCAAAATTTCTCAAGTGGTAGCTGATCCATTTATCGCTTTGGCCTTTATTTTCTCCCCCTTTGGCATCAAGCACCAAAACGGGATCAATCTTGGCCCTTTAACCCTATTGCCTCACCAAAATCTTCAACTAAGAGCAAATAGGCAATAAGAGGATAAAGATGAACTTGGAAAAGTTACTCTATTCATCGGAGTGCAGTGGAAGTCTTGCATGGTCCAAGTCCACCTTTTCCCTTTCAATCCTCCTTTGAGACTAAAACAAACTCAAGCACATGGTTAGTTTTCAAAGGGTCAAGTTGTAACACACCTCCCCCTAAGTATGTGCATCACTTGCACAAGGACTTGTGAGATCCAGGGAGTGCTTGTACAACTTGAGCACCACAATAAGCAACAAAATGCAGAATGAACATGATCAAAGGCATAAATACATGTATGCTACAATTCAATCCAAGTTCCGCGAATCTAGGACATTTAGCTCACTACGCAGCCTGCAAAAGGTCTTTTCATCTAAAGGCTTAGTGAAGATATCAGCTAGCTGGTTCTCGGTGCTAACATGAAACACTTCAATATCTCCCTTTTGCTGGTGGTCTCTCAAAAAGTGATGCCGGATGTCAATGTGCTTTGTGCGGCTGTGCTCAACAGGATTTTCCGCTATTCGGATAGCACTCTCATTGTCACATAGGAGTGGGACTTTGCTCAGATTGTAGCCAAAGTCCTGGAGGGTTTGCCTCATCCAAAGTAGTTGCGCGCAACACTGTCCTGCGGCAACATACTCGGCCTCAGCGGTGGATAGGGCAACGGAAGTTTGTTTCTTAGAGTTCCACGACACCAGGGACCTTCCTAAGAATTGGCACGTCCCCGATGTACTCTTCCTATCGACCTTACATCCAGCATAGTCGGAATCTGAATATCCAATCAAGTCAAAGTTAGACCCCTTTGGATACCAGATCCCGAAGCAAGGCGTAGCGACTAAATATCTAAGAATTCGCTTCACAGCCACTAAGTGACACTCCTTAGGATCGGATTGAAATCTAGCACACATGCATACGCTAAGCATAATATCCGGTCTACTACCACATAAATAAAGCAAAGAACCTATCATGGACCGGTATGCTTTTTGATCAACGGACTTACCACCTTTGTTGAGGTCGGTGTGTCCGTCGATTCCCATCGGCGTCTTTGCGGGCTTGGCGTCCTTCATCCCAAACCGCTTTAGCAAATCTTGCGTGTACTTCGTTTGGGAGATGAAGGTGCCGTCCTTGAGTTGCTTCACTTGGAACCCAAGGAAGTAGTTTAACTCGCCCATCATCGACATCTCGAATTTCTGCGTCATCACCCTGCTAAACTCTTCACAAGACTTTTGGTTAGTAGAACCAAATATTATGTCATCGACATAAATTTGGCACACAAAAAGATCACCATCGCAAGTCTTAGTGAAAAGAGTTGGATCGGCTTTCCCAACCTTGAAAGCATTAACAATTAAAAAGTCTCTAAGGCATTCATACCATGCTCTTGGGGCTTGCTTAAGTCCATAGAGCGCCTTAGAGAGCTTACACACGTGGTCGGGGTACCGTTCATCCTCAAAGCCAGGGGGTTGCTCCACGTACACCTCCTCTTTGATCGGCCCGTTGAGGAAAGCGCTCTTCACATCCATTTGGTACAACCTGAAAGAATGGTGAGCGGCATATGCTAGCAAAATACGAATTGATTCTAGCCTAGCCACAGGAGCGAAAGTCTCCTCAAAGTCCAAACCTGCGACTTGGGCATAACCTTTTGCCACAAGTCGAGCCTTGTTCCTCGTCACCACCCCGTGCTCGTCCTGTTTGTTGCGGAACACCCACTTGGTTCCCACAACATTTTGCTTGGGACGAGGCACCAGTGTCCAAACTTCATTGCGCTTGAAGTTGTTGAGTTCCTCCTGCATGGCCAACACCCAGTCCGGATCCAGCAAGGCCTCTTCTACCCTGAAAGGCTCAATAGAAGAGACAAAGGAGTAATGCTCACAAAAATTAACTAATCTTGAACGAGTAGTTACTCCCTTGCTAATATCACCCAAAATTTGGTCGACAGGATGATCCCTTTGGATCGTCGCTCGAACTTGAGTTGGAGGTGCTTGAGGTGCTTCTTCCTCTTCAATTTGAACATCCTGTGCTCCCCCTTGATCATGCGCCTCCACTTGAGGTACCTGTTCGTCATCTTGGGTTGGGGGATGCACCATAGTTGAGGAAGACGGTTGATCTTGCTCCAATTGTTCCTGAGGCCGTACATCTCCAATCGCCATGGTGCGTATCGCGGTCGTTGGAACGTTTTCTTCATCTACATCATCAAGATCAACAACTTGCTCTCTTGGAGAGCCATTAGTCTCATCAAATACAACGTCGCTAGAGACTTCAACCAAACCCGATGATTTGTTGAAGACCCTATACGCCTTTGTATTTGAGTCATAACCTAATAAAAACCCTTCTACAGCTTTGGGAGCAAATTTGGAATTCCTACCCATCTTCACTAGAATGTAGCATTTACTCCCAAATACACGAAAGTACAATATGTTGGGTTTGTTACCAGTTAGTAGCTCATATGAAGTCTTTTTGAGGAGGCGGTGAAGGTAGACCCTATTGATGGTGTGGCAAGCCGTGTTCACGGCTTCCGACCAAAAACGCTCGGGGGTCTTGAACTCTCCAAGCATAGTCCTCGCCATATCAATGAGCGTCCTGTTCTTCCTCTCTACCACACCATTTTGCTGAGGTGTGTAGGGAGCGGAGAACTCGTGCTTGATCCCCTCCTCCTCAAGGAACTCCTCCACTTGAAGATTCTTGAATTCGGACCCGTTGTCGCTTCTTATCTTCTTCACCCTGAGCTCAAACTCATTTTGAGCTCTCCTTAGGAAGCGCTTGAGGGTCCCTTGGGTTTCAGACTTATCTTGCAAAAAGAACACCCAAGTGAAGCGGGAAAAGTCATCAACAATAACTAGACCATACTTACTTCCTCCTATGCTCAGATAGGCGACGGGTCCGAAGAGGTCCATATGCAGCAGCTCCAGAGGTCTTGAAGTGGTCATAACATTCTTGCTGTGATGTGCTCCTCCCACTTGTTTACCTGCTTGACAAGCTGCACAAGGTCTATCTTTTTCGAATTGCACGTTAGTCAAACCTATCACGTGTTCTCCCTTTAGAAGCTTGTGAAGGTTCTTCATCCCCACATGTGCTAAGCGGCGATGCCACAGCCAGCCCATGCTAGTCTTAGCAATTAAGCATGCATCTAGACCGGCCTCCTCTTTTGCAAAATCAACTAAATAAAGTTTGTCGTCTAGTACACCCTTAAAAGCTAGTGAACCATCACATCTTCTAAAGACAGACACATCTACATTTGTAAATAGACAATTATATCCCATATTACATAATTGACTGACAGATAGTAAATTATATCCAAGAGACTCAACTAAAAACACATTAGAGATAGAGTGCTCATTTGATATTGCAATCTTGCCTAAACCTTTCACCTTGCCTTGGTTCCCATCACCGAATATGATTGAATCTTGGGAATCCTTATTCTTGACGTAGGAGGTGAACATCTTCTTTTCCCCTGTCATATGGTTCATGCATACGCTGTCGATAATCCAGCTTGAACCCCCGGATGCATAAACCTGCAAGGCAAATTTAGGCTTGGGTCTCAGGTACCCAACTCTTGTTGGGTCCTACAAGGTTAGTCACAATTGTCTTAGGGACCCAAATGCAAGTTTTATCACCCTTGCATTTTGCCCCTAATTTCCTAGCAACTATCTTCCTATCCTTTCTACAAATAGCAAAGGAAGCATTTAAAGCATGATAAATTGTAGAGGGACCATTCATAACTTTTCTAGGAACATGAACAATATTCTTTCTTGGCACATGATGAATATTTTTCCTAGGCATATCTCTACCATGCATATAGGAGGAACTGGGAGCAAACATAGCATAAGAATCATAGGCATGTGAATCAAAAGCATTACAACTCCTATGAGACTGTCTTCTATCATTGTACATAAAAGCATGGTTCTTTTTAGTACTACTTGCCATAGGGGCCTTCCCTTTCTCCTTGGCGGAGATGGGAGCCTTATGGCTTGTTAAGTTCTTGGCTTCCCTCTTGAAGCCAAGCCCATCCTTAATTGAGGGGTGTCTACCAATCGTGTAGGCATCCCTAGCAAATTTTAGTTTATCAAAATCACTTTTGCTAGTCTTAAGTTGGGCATTAAGACTAGCCATTTCATCATTTAACTTTGCAATAGAAGCTATGTGTTCACTACAAGCATCAATATCAAAATCTTTACATCTATTGCAAATAACAACATTTTCTACACAAGTTGTTGATTTACTAGCTATTTCTAACTTAGCATTCAAATCATCATTAATGCTTCTTAAGCTAGAAATTGTATCATGGCAAGAAGATAATTCACAAGAAAGCATTTCATTTCTCTTAACTTCTAAGGCATGAGATTTTTGTGCTTCTACAAATTTGTCATGTTCTTCATACAACAAGTCCTCTTGTTTTTCTAAAAGCCTATTTTTATCATTCAAGGCATCAATCAATTCATTAATTTTATCTACCTTGGTTCTATCTAGGCCCTTAAATAAACATGAATAATCTATTTCATCCTCATCACTAGATTCGTCCTCACTTGAAGAAGCATAAGTAGAGTTTCGAGTACATACCTTCTTCTCCCTTGCCATAAGGCATGTGTGACGCTCGTTGGGGAAGAGGGATGACTTGTTGAAGGCGGTGGCGGCGAGTCCTTCATTGTCGGAGTCGGACGAGGAGCAATCCGAATCCCACTCCTTGCCAAGATGTGCCTCGCCCTTTGCCTTCTTATAGTTCTTCTTCTTCTCCTTCTTGTTCCCTTGATCCTGATCACTATCATTGTCGGGACAGTTAGCAATAAAATGACCAAGCTTACCACATTTGAAGCATGAGCGCTTCCCCTTTGTCTTGGTCTTGCTTGGCTGCCCCTTGCGACCCTTTAGCGCCGTCTTGAATCTCTTGATGATGAGGGCCATCTCTTCATCATTAAGTCCGGTCGCCTCAATTTGTGCCACCTTGCTAGGTAGCGCCTCCTTGCTTCTTGTTGCCTTGAGAGCAAGGGGTTGAGGCTCGTTGATTGGACCATTCAATGCGTCGTCCACGTACCTCGCCTCCTTGATCATCATTCGCCCGCTTACAAATTTTCCAAGGACTTCTTCGGGCGACATTTTGGTGTACCTGGGATTCTCACGAATATTATTCACCAAATGAGGATCAAGAACGGTAAAGGACCTTAGCATCAATCGGACGACGTCGTGGTCCGTCCATCGCGTGCTTCCGTAGCTCCTTATTTTATTGATAAGGGTCTTGAGCCGGTTGTATGTTTGGGTTGGCTCCTCGCCCCTTATCATCGCGAATCGTCCAAGCTCTCCCTCCACCAACTCCATTTTGGTGAGCAAGGTGACATCGTTCCCCTCATGAGAAATCTTGAGGGTGTCCCAGATCTGCTTGGCGTTATCCAAGCCACTCACTTTGTGGTATTCATCCCTGCACAATGAAGCTAGAAGAACAGTAGTAGCTTGTGCATTCTTATGAATTTGCTCATTAATGAACATGAGACTATCCGTACTATCAAAGTGCATTCCACTCTCTACAATCTCCCATATACTAGGATGGAGAGAGAATAGGTGACTACGCATTTTGTGGCTCCAAAATCCGTAGTCCTCCCCATCAAAGTGTGGAGGCTTGCCGAGAGGAATGGAGAGCAAATGTGAATTTGAACTTTGCGGAATACGAGAGTAGTCAAAAGAAAAGTTCGAATTAACCGGTTTCCTTCTCTCGTAGTCGTTGTGGTCGTCGTCCTTTTGGGAAGAAGATGACTCATCGCTGTCGTCGTAGTAGACAATCTCCTTGATGCGCCTTGTCTTCTTCTTCTTCCCATCTTTCCGTCTATGGCCCGAGCCCGAGTCGGTAGACTTGTCATCCTTCGGCTCGTTGACGAAAGATTCCTTCTCTTTATCGTTGATCATGATACCCTTCCCCTTAGGATCCATCTCTTCGGGCAGTTAGTCCCTTTGTGAAGAGAACGGCTCCGATACCAATTGAGAGCACCTAGAGGGGGGTGAATAGGTGATCCTGTAAATCTTGAAAACTTAAGCCACAAAAACTTGGTTAAGCGTTAGCACAGTAAATGCCAAGTGGCTAGAGAGGAGTCTTAACAAAACACAATAACCACAAGAAATCAATCACAGAATGGCACGGTGGTTATCCCGTGGTTCGGCCAAGACCAACGCTTGCCTACTCCACGTTGTGGCGTCCCAACGGACGAGGGTTGCAATCAACCCCTCTCAAGCGGTCCAAAGACCCACTTGAATACCACGGTGTTTTGCTTGCTTTTCTCAATCCCGTTTGCGAGGAATCTCCACAACTTAGAGCCTCTCGCCCTTACACTTGAAATTCACAAAGAAGCACGAAGCAAGGGAGGGATTAGCAACGCACACAAGACACAAGAATCAGAGTGTCAACACGCACACAAGTCGCAACAAGAGCTCGCAACACAACCCAATGAGTTCGCAACTCCACTAGAGCTCTATATGCTATCACAAAGAAACGAATGCGCGAAATTGATGTCTTGGTGCTTAGGAATGTTGTAGGAATGCTTGGTGTGCTTCTCCATGCGCCTAGGGGTCCCTTTTATAGCCCCAAGGCAGCTAGGAG
Organism: Zea luxurians; assembly: GCA_029449295.1. Taxonomy (NCBI): domain Eukaryota; kingdom Viridiplantae; phylum Streptophyta; class Magnoliopsida; order Poales; family Poaceae; genus Zea; species Zea luxurians. The sequence continues at coordinate 512,502 of JAOPSE010000181.1, forward strand.
CCGTTGAGAGCATTCTAGGAAGGCTGATCTTGCCTTCTGTCGACTGGCGCACCGGACAGTCCGGTGCACACCGGACACTGTCCGGTGCCCGATTTCCTTCCAAAAATGGCGCAGTCGACCGTTGGCAGCCTGAGAGCCGTTGGCGCACCGGACATGTCCGGTGCACACCGGACAGTCCGGTGCCCTCTTCTAGCCGTTGGCTCGGCCACGTGTCCAGCGCAGATTGCGCGGCCGACCGTTGGCTCACCGGACAGTCCGGTGCACACCGGACAGTCCGGTGCACACCGGACAGTCCGGTGAATTTTAGCCGTACGCCGTTGATGGTTTCCCGAGAGCGACGAGTTCGCCTGTGAACGGCCCACCGGACAGTCCGGTGCACCACCGGACAATCTGGTGAATTATAGCCATACACCGCCGTCGAAATCCCGAGAGCAGCCTATTCGCCAGAGCCAACCTGGCGCACCGGACACTGTCCGGTGCACCACCGGACAGTCCGGTGCTCCCAGACTGAGCAGAGTCTTGGCTGCTCGACCCAAGGCATTTTCAATTGGATTTTTCCTGTTTCCAGCACTTAGACACAATACATTAGTCCATAAAACAATGTACTAAGTCTGAGAAACATACCTTTATCCTTGATTTGTATTTTGTCCACCTTTTTACACTAGGGCACTTGTGTTGGACACTAAATCACCAAAATACTTAGAAATGGCCCAAGGGCACATTTCCCTTTCAAATAGCAGGTACTACCCAAGAAGTTCAGTGGTAAACAAGGTATAAAGATAGACAAACTAGGGTAACCTATTGGGTCCCATCAAAATTTAACCTATGCAGATCATTATGATTAATTAGAACATGAGTGGGTAAAAAGAAGTGATCAAGGGCACAACTTGCATGGGACTTGAGATTCTAGGTACCAGGATGATCTTCAGGTGACTCGTAACCTCACGCTAGTCGTACCAATACAAACAAACAGTGTACAGGCAAAATTAACATTACACCAAACAGAAGAACAAAATACATATTAATAATCTATATATTAAAATAACATCATAGGAACAGGAATCGTTAAATTTGGAGTTATAGATTTTAAGTTATGAATGTTTGAAGGTTTCATGTGTTTTGTACAAGATTAATTAGGATACCAATTTTAATATGGCTTTCATGTCAAAACAGTGACACAAAATGATAAATAATAATATTACAAAATTATAGAAATTGGAATGGATAAATTTGAACTCCATATGAATTTTCTATGATTTATACAAGTTTCTACCATTATTTTCGTATTAAAAATGATTTTAAAAATGAATTTCCCTGATTTTATTCACTAACTGGTCGGCGCGTCAAATTCAGAGAAGCCAAGGGGCTAACACGTAAATTTTCTAAGACTCAGTGAACATCGCCCATGGACGGCGGGTTGATTTTTTAAGAAAGCCAGGGGTTCTTTAGAAAGAAAGCCAGGGCGAAGGGGTATCGTTGATTCAGAGCCGTCCGATCCAATTTCAACGCCCAAGATTAGATTTCCTTATCTTGCAACTCGGCGACCCATGGATCGAAATCCAACGGTGCAAAATTTAAGACTGGTGGCTGGTTCTGGTCCATCCGATCGCATCCTACGGCTCACCCTCAACCCGGAAGCGATACGCACAGGTTTAATCGCAGTCGTTCATCGCAGATCCAACGGTCCCTGGACTTCTTCCCCACCTTGCTCCCATCCGCGACGGCGCGCACACCAGACACGGCGGCGGCCACGCCGGAGAGCAATGACGCCCCGAAGTTGTGCCCTAAACTATGATTCAAACGGTGCTACACGATGGGGCGAAAATAGCGAACTTGGGTGAGGATTACCTACTGGTTCCGAGAACGTGGAGGGGACCGGCCATGGCGCACTGCGATTTGGCGGCACCACCCAAGTCCGGCGAGAAATTCCCATGCTTCCAGCCCCCAATATCGCCATATGAGGTCACGAACGTGTTCTGTGTGCTCTGGAGACTTTTCTCGACCGTCAACCAAGCCCAGAGCAGTGCTCCCGGTGAGATGCCCATGTGGCGGACCCTCCTTTCTCTAATTGCTCTCCGCGGAAGGTGGGTGTTCTTGCCCCGACGGTCGCAGGGTAAGGCGGTGCCCGAAGATCATATATAGGTATGGAACAGCATAGGGCGCAACGGCCGCGGCCGATTCGGCCGGGGCGTTGACGGAGTCCGGCGGGGCGCGCGAGCTACGCGGGCGTTTCTGTTACGAGGTGGAAGGACGAGCTGACAAAGCGGGTCCCACAAATCGGTGAGCCATCTGGCCGATAGAGAGATAGCTGAGCGCGAGGACGTGTGACTGGGGAGTGGGGCAGGCCGGTCAGTGGCACTGGCGAGGAGCAGCGCGCCCACCACGGAGTTGGGCCATGCGCGGTGAGGTGGGAAGTGGGCCAGATGAAGTTAGTGGGCCAAATCAGGGAACTCAGCCCAAACGCAGGGATTTATTCTTTTTCTTTTTTTCTATTTCTATCCTCTTCTTTAGTTCAAGTTTACAATATTCAATTCAAATTCAAATTTCCTTTCTAATTTCAATCCTAAGTTTGATTCTGAATTTCAAGCATATATTTGATGCATCAAACATAAATCACAGCATGACGATGCAAGTATAAATTATATATTTATTTATATTGGTTACTTTGTCCATGCCAAAAAAACATATAATTCAATAAGGCATGATTTATGTAAAATATCTCACCATATTATTTAGTTGGGAAAATAGTTCAAATACATAGACAAAATTTATATTAACTTTTTATTTCACTTTAGGAAAATATTTCAATTGATAAACCTATTAGAAATACACTTTTAAATTGTAAATCTTTAGTAAATTTTTCCCAAATATCAAAAATAGGTTTTTAGGGTGTTACAAATTCTACCCCCCTTAACAGAAATCTCGTCCTCGAGATTTGTAAGAAAAGGGATATAGAAATTCAATTGTTTGGTTGTAGTTTAGCTTCAAGTTTTTTTTCCAAATGGTTTTAAGCACAAATGATTTCTATATACTTTTTTTAAGTCATTTAAATAAGGAAATGACTAGGAACACATGGGTATACTATGTTTAGCTATTAGGCAGAAGTAGAGAAGGTTGCGTTAATAAGGATTAGGGCAAAGAAAGATTCCATTATGGATAGTAGATCTTGACTCATCTGGTGATTCCGTTTTGCCCTTCGAAGACTTGAGTTGGTGCTTATCCTCTCTTGACGAGGTTGGCCTTCTTTGGACTTTCTTCTTGGAGTTGCCATCCGAGTTAAGGACATATGGTTAGGATATATGTGAGTAGGATGGATTATATGGTGTAGGTAGGTTAGAATCTCTTGCTAGGTTAAAATTGAGGGGTTATGCAACTATCGGATGGTTAAGGTAGTTGCATATGGCCAAGTCGATCTGTCATTCTTAATTTAGTGCAGGGTGAACTAAGTGAGAGCTCCTAGAGGGGGGGGTGAATAGGTGATCCTGTGAAAACTTAAAACTTAAGCCACAAAAACTTGTTAAGTGTTAGCACAATAATTGCCAAGTGGCTAAAGAGAAGTCTCAACAAAACACAATACCACAAGAGATCAAGCACAGAGGTGACACAGTGGTTTATCCCGTGGTTCGGCCAAGACCAACGCTTGCCTACTCCACGTTGTGGCGTCCCAACGGACGAGGGTTGCGATCAACCCCTCTCAAGCGGTCCAAAGACCCACTTGAATACCACGGTGTTTTGTTTTGCCTTTCACTATCCCGTTTGCAAGGAATCTCCACAAATTGGAGTCTCTTTCCCTTACAAGTATATGATCACAAAAAGCACAGAGTAAGGGAGGGAAGCAACACACACAAATCCACAGCGAAACGCGCACACACACGGCCAAGAATCGAGCTCACAAGACTATCTCAAAGTTCTCACTAGAACGAAGCTCGATTCACTTAGAATGACAAACGGATGCGCAAAGACTGAGTGTGGATGATCAAGAATGCTCAAAGGTTGCTTGTGTGTCTCCTCCATGCGCCTAGGGGCCCCTTTTATAGCCCCAAGGCAGCTAGGAGCCGTTGAGAGCAAATCTAGAAGGCTATCCCTGCCTTCTGTCGTCGGGGGCACCGGACACTGTCCGGTGCCCGATTTGTTTCCTTAAACAGCGAAGCCGACCGTTGCAGACCGTTGGCCGATCTGGCGCCGTTGGCGCACCGGACATGTCCAGTGCACACCGGACAGTCCGGTGCCGTCTTCCGACCGTTGGCTTCGCCACGTGTCCCGCGTAGATTGCGCGGCCGACCGTTGGCCCGGCCGACCATTGGCTCACCGGACAGTCCGGTGCACACCGGACAGTCCGGTGAATTTTAGCCGTACGCCGTCGGCAAATTCCCGAGAGCGGCCACTTCGCGCCGAGTCGGCCTGGCGCACCGGACACTGTCCGGTGCACACCGGACAGTCCGGTGCTCCAGACCGAACTGAGTCTTGGCTGCACACAGCCAAGTCTTTGTCTCCTCTTTTCTTTTCTTCTACTTTCTGTTTCTAACACTTAGACAAGTATATTAGTACTCAAAACCAATGTACTAAAGCTTAGAAACATACCTTTATCCTTGATTTGTACTTTGTCCACCATTTTACAATTAGGCACCTGTGTTGGGCACTAAATCACCAAAATACTTAGAAATGGCCCAAGGGCACATTTCCCTTTCAATCTCCCCCTTTTTGGTGATTTATGCCAACACAACATAAAGCAAGTAGAACAAGTACAAAAACACTTCAAATAAGAACTCAAATTATTTTGATTCAATTTTGACATATATGGATCACTCTATGCCACCACTTGGTTTGTTTTTGCAAATCAAACTCAAATCTCTAAGTCAAACACACATGTTAAAGCATAAAGAGAGTCATTTCAAAAGAGATTGATCAAGGATTTCAAAAACTCCCCCTTTTTCCCATAATTACTACTTCTCCCCACAGGAAGCAAAAAGAGACAATAAAAGAGTTTTGACAAACCAAAAGCTCTACTCTACTATTTTCAAAAAGAGACAATAAAAGAGTTTTGACAACCCAAAAGCTCTACTCTACTATTTTCAAAATCTCTCAAGTGGTAGCTGATCCATTTATCGCTTTGGCCTTTATTTTCTCCCCCTTTGGCATCAAGCACCAAAACGGGATCAATCTTGGCCCTTTAACCCCATTGCCTCACCAAAATCTTCAATTTAGAGCAAATGGCAATAAGAGTTCATGAGATGGACTTGGAATAAGTTACCCTCTCATCGGAGTGCAGTGGAAGTCTTGCATGATCCACGTCCACCTTTTCCCTTTCAATTCTCCTTTGAGACTAAATCAAACAAACTCAAGCATATGGTTAGTCTCAAGGGATCAAGTTGTAACACATCTCCCCCTAAACATGTGCATCACTTTGCAACGGACTTGTGAGGTCCAGGGAGTGTTTGTACAACTTGAGCACCATGATAAGCAACAAAATGCAGAATGAACATGATCAAAGGCATAAGCACATGTATGCTATAATTCAATCCAAGTTCCGCGAATCTAAGACATTTAGCTCACTACGCAGCCTGCAAAAGGTCTTCTCATCTAAAGGTTTGGTAAAGATATCGGCTAGCTGATTTTCGGTGCTAACATAAAACACTTCGATATCTCCCTTTTGCTGGTGGTCTCTCAAAAAGTGATGCCGGATGTCAATGTGCTTTGTGCGGCTGTGCTCAACAGGATTTTCCGCTATTCGGATAGCACTCTCATTGTCACATAGGAGTGGGACTTTGCTCAGATTGTAGCCAAAGTCCCTGAGGGTTTGCCTCATCCAAAGCAGTTGCGCGCAACACTGTCCTGCGGCAACGTACTCGGCCTCAGCGGTGGATAGGGCAACGGAGGTTTGTTTCTTAGAGTTCCATGACACCAGGGACCTTCCTAGGAATTGGCACGTCCCCGATGTACTCTTCCTATCGACCTTACATCCAGCATAGTCGGAATCTGAGTACCCAATCAAGTCAAAGTTAGACCCCTTTGGATACCAGATCCCGAAGCAAGGCGTAGCGACTAAATATCTAAGAATTCGCTTCACCGCCACCAAGTGACACTCCTTAGGATCGGATTGAAATCTAGCACACATGCATACGCTAAGCATAATATCCGGTCTACTAGCACATAAGTAAAGCAAAGAACCTATCATGGACCGGTATGCTTTTTGATCAACAGACTTACCTCCTTTGTTGAGGTCGGTGTGTCCGTCGGTTCCCATCGGCGTCTTTGCGGGCTTGGCGTCCTTCATCCCAAACCTCTTTAGCAGATCTTGCGTGTACTTCGTTTGGGAGATGAAGGTGCCGTCCTTGAGTTGCTTCACTTGGAACCCAAGGAAGTAGTTCAACTCGCCCATCATCGACATCTCGAATTTCTGCGTCATCACCCTGCTAAACTCTTCACAAGACTTTTGGTTAGTAGAACCAAATATTATGTCATCGACATAAATTTGGCACACAAACAAATCACCATCACAAGTCTTAGTGAAGAGAGTTGAATCGGCTTTCCCAACCTTGAAAGCATTAGCAATTAAGAAATCTCTAAGGCATTCATACCATGCTCTTGGGGCTTGTTTAAGTCCATAGAGCGCCTTAGAGAGCTTACACACGTGGTCGGGGTACCGTTCATCCTCGAAGCCAGGGGGTTGCTCCACGTACACTTCCTCCTTTATTGGCCCGTTGAGGAAAGCGCTCTTTACATCCATTTGGTACAACCTGAAAGAATGGTGAGCGGCATATGCTAGCAAGATACGAATGGATTCTAGCCTAGCCACAGGAGCAAAAGTCTCCTCAAAGTCCAAACCTGCGACTTGGGCATAACCTTTTGCCACAAGTCGAGCCTTGTTCCTCGTCACCACCCCGTGCTCGTCCTGTTTGTTGCGGAACACCCACTTGGTTCCCACAACATTTTGCTTGGGACGAGGCACCAGCGTCCAAACTTCATTGCGCTTGAAGTTGTTTAGTTCCTCCTACATGGCCAACACCCAATCCGGATCTAGCAAGGCCTCCTCTACCCTGAAAGGCTCAATAGAGGAGACAAAAGAGTAATGTTCACAAAAATTAACTAGTCGAGACCGAGTAGTTACTCCCTTGCTAATGTCACCCAGAATTTGGTCGACGGGATGATCCCTTTGAATCCTTGCTCGAACTTGGGTTGGAGGTGCCAGTTGCGCTTCTTCCTCCATCACATGATCATCTTGCGCTCCCCCTTGATCACACGCCTCCTGTTGATGAACCTGTTCATTGTCTTGAGTTGGGGGATGCACCGTTGTTGAGGAAGAAGGTTGATCTCGTTCATCTTGTTCCTGTGGCCGAATGTCTCCAATCGCCATGGTTCGTATAGCGGCCGTCGGAACATCTTCTTCATCTACATCATCACAATCAACAACTTGCTCTCTTGGAGAGCCATTAGTCTCATCAAATACAACGTCGCTAGAGACTTCAACCAAACCCGATGATTTGTTGAAGACCCTATACGCCTTTGTATTTGAATCATAACCTAATAAAAACCCTTCTACAGCTTTGGGAGCAAACTTAGAATTTCTACCCTTCTTCACTAGAATGTAGCATTTGCTCCCAAATACACGAAAGTACGATACATTGGGTTTGTTACCGGTTAGCAGCTCATATGACGTCTTCTTGAGGAGGCGGTGAAGGTAGACCCTGTTGATGGCGTGGCAAGCCGTGTTCACAGCTTCCGACCAAAAGCACTCGGGGGTCTTGAACTCTCCAAGCATCGTCCTCGCCATATCGATTAGCGTCCTGTTCTTCCTCTCTACCACACCATTTTGTTGTGGTGTGTAGGGAGCGGAGAACTCGTGCTTGATCCCTTCCTCCTCAAGAAATTCCTCCACTTGAAGGTTCTTGAATTCGGTCCCGTTGTCGCTCCTTATCTTCTTCACCTTGAGCTCAAACTCATTTTGAGCTCTCCTGAGGAAGCGCTTGAGGGTCCCTTGTGTTTCAGACTTATCCTGCAAAAAGAACACCCAAGTGAAGCGGGAAAAGTCATCAACAATAACTAAACCATACTTACTCCCTCCTATGCTTAGATAGGCGACGGGTCCGAAGAGGTCCATATGCAGCAGCTCCAGAGGTCTTGACGTGGTTAACACATTCTTGCTGTGATGCGCTCCTCCCGCTTGTTTACCTGCTTGACAAGCTGCACAAGGTCTATCTTTTTCGAAATAAACATTGGTTAGACCTATCACGTGTTCTCCCTTTAGAAGCTTGTGGAGGTTCTTCATCCCCACATGTGCTAAGCGGCGATGCCACAGCCAGCCCATGCAAGTCTTAGCCATTAAGCATGCATCTAGACCGGCCTCATCTTTTGCAAAATCAACTAAGTAAAGCTTGCCGTCTAGTACACCCTTAAAAGCTAGTGAACCATCACATCTTCTAAAGACAGACACATCTACGTTTGTAAATAAACAGTTGTACCCCATATTGCATAATTGGCTAACAGATAGCAAATTGTAACCAAGAGACTCTACTAAAAACACATTAGAGATTGAGTGCTCATTAGAAATTGCAATTTTACCTAACCCTTTTACCTTGCCTTGATTCCCATCACCGAATATAATTGAATCTTGAGAATCTTTATTTTTGACGTAGGAGGTGAACATCTTCTTCTCCCCCGTCATATGGTTTGTGCATCCGCTGTCGATAATCCAGCTTGAACCCCCGGATGCATAAACCTGCAAGGCAAATTTAGGCTTGGGTCTTAGGTACCCAACTCATGTTGGGTCCTGCAAGGTTAGCACAAATGTCCTTAGGGACCCAAATGCAAGTTTTATCTCCCTTGCATCTTGCCCCTAACTTCCTAGCAATTACCTTCTTACCCTTTCTACAAATAGCAAAGGGAGCATTGCAAGCATAATAAATGGTAGAAGGTTTGTTCACAACTTTTCTAGGAACATGAGCAAAATTTCTCCTAGGCATATGCACAACATTTCTCCTACACATATCTCTATCATGTTTATAGGAAGAACTAGAAGCAAACATGGCATGAGAATCATAAACATGTGAATCAAAATCATTATAAGCATTTCTAGCATGTCTCCTATCATTATACATAAAAGCATGGTTCTTTTTAGCGCTACTGGCCATAGGGGCCTTCCCTTTCTCCTTGGCGGGAATGGGAGCCTTATGGCTTGTTAAGTTCTTGGCCTCTCTCTTGAAGCCAAGACCATCCTTAATTGAGGGGTGTCTACCAATCGTGTAGGCATCCCTTGCAAATTTTATTTTATCAACTTCACTCTTGCTAGTCTTAAGTTGGGCATTAAGACTAGCCACTTCATCATTTAGTTTTGAAATTGACACTAAGTGTTCACTACAAGCATTAACATCAAAATCCTTACACCTAGTACAAATTTCAACATGTTCAACACAGGAATTTGATTTACTAGCTACCTCTAGTTTAGCACTTAAATCATTATTAACACTTCTTAAGGTAGCAATGGTTTCATGACAGGAAGATAATTCACTAGAAAGCACTTCATTTCTTTTAATTTCTAGAGCAAGAGAATTTTGTGCACTAACAAATTTATCATGCTCCTCATATAAAAGATCCTCTTGTTTTTCTAGTAATCTATTCTTATCATTCAAAGCATCGATCAACTCATTAATTTTATCTATCTTAGATCTATCTAAGCCCTTGAACAAGCATGAATAATCTATGTCATCATCATCACTAGTCTCACTATCACTAGAAGAAGCATAAGTGAAGTCTTGAGTACTCACCTTCTTCTCCCTTGCCATAAGGCATGTGAGACGCTCGTTGCGGAAGAGGGAAGACTTGTTGAAGGCGGTGGTAGCGAGTCCTTCATTGTCGGAGTCGGAGGAGGAGCAATCCGAGTCCCACTCCTTTCCTAGATGTGCCTCGCCCTTTGCCTTCTTGTATTGCTTCTTCTTCTCTCTTTTGTTCCCCTTTTCCTGGTCACTTTCATTATCGGGACAGTTAGCGATAAAATGACCAAGCTTACCGCATTTGAAGCATGAGCGCTTCCCCTTTGTCTTGGTCTTGCTTGGCTGCCCCTTGCGACCATTTAGCGCCGTCTTGAATCTCTTGATGATGAGAGCCATCTCTTCATCATTGAGTCCGGCCGCCTCAATCTGTGCCACCTTGCTAGGTAGCGCCTCCTTGCTTCGTGTTGCCTTGAGAGCAAGGGGTTGCGGCTCATTGATCGGACCATTCAAGGCGTCGTCCACATACCTCGCCTCCTTGATCATCATTCGCCCGCTAACGAATTTCCCAAGAACTTCTTCGGGCGACATCTTGGTGTACCTGGGATTTTCACGTATATTGTTCACCAAATGAGGATCAAGAACGGTAAATGACCTTAGCATTAGGCGGACGACGTCGTGGTCCGTCCATCGCGTGCTCCCGTAGCTCCTTATCTTGTTGATAAGGGTCTTGAGCCGGTTGTATGTTTGCGTCGGCTCCTCGCCCCTTATCATTGCGAACCGTCCAAGCTCTCCCTCCACCAACTCCATCTTGGTGAGCAAGGTGACGTCGTTCCCCTCATGAGAAATCTTGAGGGTGTCCCAGATTTGCTTGGCGTTATCCAAGCCGCTCACTTTATGGTATTCATCCCTGCACAAGGAAGCTAGAAGAACAGTAGTAGCTTGTGCATTCTTATGAATTTGTTCATTAATGAACATGGGACTATCCGAACTATCAAAGTGCATTCCACTCTCTACAATCTCCCAAATACTAGGATGGAGAGAGAATAGGTGACTACGCATTTTGTGGCTCCAAAATCCGTAGTCCTCTCCATCAAAGTGTGGGGGCTTGCCGAGTGGAATGGAGAGCAAATGTGAATTTGAACTTTGCGGAATACGAGAGTAGTCAAAAGAAAAGTTCGAATTAACCGGTTTCCTTCTCTCGTAGTCGCTGTGGTCGTCTTTTTGGGAAGAAGTAGACTCATCGCTGTCGTAGTAGACGATCTCCTTGATGCGCCTTGTCTTCTTCTTCTTCCCTTCCTTCCGTCTTTGGCCCGAGCCGGAGTCGGTAGGCTTATCGTCCTTTGGCTCGTTGACGAAGGATTCCTTCTCTTTGTCGTTGATCACGATACCCTTCCCCTTAGGATCCATCTCTCCGGGCGGTTAGTCCCTTTGTGAAGAGAACGGCTCCGATACCAATTGAGAGCACCTAGAGGGGGGGTGAATAGGTGATCCTGTGAAAACTTAAAACTTAAGCCACAAAAACTTGTTAAGTGTTAGCACAATAATTGCCAAGTGGCTAAAGAGAAGTCTCAACAAAACACAATACCACAAGAGATCAAGCACAGAGGTGACACAGTGGTTTATCCCATGGTTCGGCCAAGACCAACGCTTGCCTACTCCACGTTGTGGCGTCCCAACGGACGAGGGTTGCGATCAACCCCTCTCAAGCGGTCCAAAGACCCACTTGAATACCATGGTGTTTTGTTTTGCCTTTCACTATCCCGTTTGCAAGGAATCTCCACAAATTGGAGTCTCTTGCCCTTACAAGTATATGATCACAAAAAGCACAGAGTAAGGGAGGGAAGCAACACACACAAATCCACAGCGAAACGCGCACACACACGGCCAAGAATCGAGCTCACAAGACTATCTCAAAGTTCTCACTAGAACGAAGCTCGATTCACTTAGAATGACAAACGGATGCGCAAAGACTGAGTGTGGATGATCAAGAATGCTCAAAGGTTGCTTGTGTGACTCCTCCATGCGCCTAGGGGCCCCTTTTATAGCCCCAAGGCAGCTAGGAGCCGTTGAGAGCAAATCTAGAAGGCTATCCCTGCCTTCTGTCGTCGGGGGCACCGGACAGTCCGGTGCACACCGGACACTGTCCGGTGCCCGATTTGTTTCCTTAAACAGCGAAGCCGACCGTTGCAGACCGTTGGCCGATCTGGCGCCGTTGGCGCACCGGACATGTCCGGTGCACTCCGGACAGTCCGGTGCCGTCTTCCGACCGTTGGCTTCGCCACGTGTCCCGCGTAGATTGCGCGGCCGACCGTTGGCCCGGCCGACCGTTGGCTCACCGGACAGTCCGGTGCACACCGGACAGTCCGGTGAATTTTAGCCGTACGCCGTCGGCAAATTCCCGAGAGCGGCCACTTCGCGCCGAGTCGGCCTGGCGCACCGGACACTGTCCGGTGCACACCGGACAGTCCGGTGCTCCAGACCGAACTGAGTCTTGGCTGCACACAGCCAAGTCTTTGTCTCCTCTTTTCTTTTCTTCTACTTTCTGTTTCTAACACTTAGACAAGTATATTAGTACTCAAAACCAATGTACTAAAGCTTAGAAACATACCTTTATCCTTGATTTGTACTTTGTCCACCATTTTACAATTAGGCACCTGTGTTGGGCACTAAATCACCAAAATACTTAGAAATGGCCCAAGGGCACATTTCCCTTTCACTAAGTTAAGACCTGTTCTATAGGAGTAGAGTCTAAACTATTTCATCAGTATTATCTAATATGTTTGATAAGTCACTTTAGATTAGATCAGATCTAGGTTAGATTGGTGGGACTAGTTTGACTAGATAAGATCTAATTAATTTGCATTAGATCATGGTTGTTAAACTAGGGTGGATAAGTATGCTTATTAGGATAAGATGAAATAGAATCTTTTGAGATTAGTTAGATCTATTAAGATGAGATAAAATCTTTTTAAGATAAGATGAATCTATTAAGATAAGAGAGAATCTTATTAAGATAAGATGAATTGGTTAGAATGAGATCTTTTAGGATAAGATAAATCTCTTAAGCTAGATATATTCTAATGGGGATAATCTAGGTTGTCTAGTTATTTTATAAATATTTTTTTATACCTATGTGTATATGCAGATGCAATTGTGGACATTACTCCACAACTCATCACACTCAATCAAAGATCCAAATCAAACAAGTATCATAAGGACAAGCATTCAAGCATATAGATACAAAAAATAGTTTTGTTTTTTTTTCCTAAGAGTAGGTCTCCTATTCCTAAAGATCACTTTAGGCACAGGATCTCAAAGTGTGAAATCCACATTTGTCTTTAGAGTGAAAAGGAAGAGTAATCAGAGTAAAGCGGAAATAGATGAGAAAAGATTAAGAAGAGTTTAGAAAGAATCTGAGTAGCAGAGGTAAGTAGAAAATGGTTGTCCAGTTCTATCTAGGTTTCGTCCTACAGTCAACATTCCTCTGATACCACTTCTGTCACACCCGGATTTCGGGGCACCAAGACCCGGGCGCGAACATATTCACCAGGTGTGTTGGGACCAAGTCTCACACATATGATGAATCATGGCACAGGATCGAATGTCACATCTTTCCTATATAACAGGAGTTCTATACAAAATAAATAATTACATTATAAGGAGACAACGGTCCAGCAACCCAAAGTTGACTGGGAGACGATGGCCTAGACCTCTCACGAACACAGCGCATCATCCTCCATGCGCCTCATCTTGCGGTACCTGTTCTTGACCTGTGGGGGGTGTGAGACAGCAAGAGTGAGCTCACGTACGTTCATCGCTCAACAAGTTGTGGGGCATAATGTGCATGAACTCGCCAAAGATGGGAGCTCACGTGAAGTGTAAGGCTTACCAAAGAGAATGGTTAAAGCTGAGCATTGCTTTTAAAGTTGGTCAAAATTTTATTAGCAATTACTAAGTATAAGTAAATACCAACCCAATTAGTTAGTAGAACAAAAGTAACAACATCACCTGCGATGCAATGCATATGACAAATTGAATTTTAGTTCCATAATTTAATCATGTGAGTGTCCGAGCTGCTCATGACCGTGAGCACGGCTAGTATACCAGTTTTACACTCTGCAGAGGTTGCGCATCTTTACCCACAACTCATGTTACCCATCTGTCAAGGGATCGCGACTTCCATACACCTCTACCGAGGAGGCGAGGCAGGGTAACACTACGAGGCCTTTACAAAGTTCCACTAGCTTCAGAAAACCCGCTACAGTTTACAGGAAGCTCCAATGCAGGGACCCCTCGCATGACCGCCATCGCAGCAAAATCATCCCAAGGACCTCCCTACACTGACCACTCCCCTACTGCCCTTGCCCCTTTCGGGTAAGGTAGTCTTCCACTAGCTTTCCTAATTGATCAGCCAAGGGCGTCCCATTAAACCCTTGTGGTAGCACTGTTTTCCCGGGTGGTTCTCCATGTTCCAATTAACATAATGATCTTATCATGAACAATAAATAACAACTGATAATAAAGGTATAATCATGAATAAAATGCATCTCTATACCCAAAACCACATAAAGCAATAGCAGGTACTACCCAAGAAGTTCAGTGGTAAACAAGGTATAAAGATAGACAAACTAGGGTAACCTATTGGGTCCCATCAAAATTTAACCTATGCAGATCATTATGATTAATTAGAACATGAGTGGGTAAAAAGAAGTGATCAAGGGCACAACTTGCCTGGGACTTGAGATTCTAGGTACCAGGATGATCTTCAGGTGACTCGTAACCTCACGCTAGTCGTACCAATACAAACAAACAGTGTACAGGCAAAATTAACATTACACCAAACATAAGAACAAAATACATATTAATAATCTATATATTAAAATAAGATCATAGGAACAGGGATCGTTAAATTTGGAGTTATAGATTTTAAGTTATGAATTTTTGAAGGTTTCATGTGTTTTGTACAAGATTAATTAGGATACCAATTTTAATATGGCTTTCATGTCAAAATAGTGACACAAAATGATAAATAATAATATTACAAAATTATAGAAATTGGAATGGATAAATTTGAACTCCATATGAATTTTCTATGATTTATACAAGTTTCTACCATTATTTTCGTATTAAAAATGATTTTAAAAATGAATTTCCCTGATTTTATTCGCTAACTGGTCGGCGCGTCAAATTCAGAGAAGCCCAGGGGCTAACACCTAAATTTTCTAAGACTCAGTGAACATCGCCCATGGACGGCGAGTTGATTTTTTAAGAAAGTCAGGGGTTCTTTAGAAAGAAAGCCAGGGCGAAGGGGTATCGTTGATTCAGAGCCGTCCGATCCAATTTCAACGCCCAAGATTAGATTTCCTTATCTTGCAACTCGGCGACCCATGGATCGAAATCCAACGGTGCGAAATTAAAGGCTGGTGGCTGGTTCTGGTCCATCCGATCGCATCCTACGGCTCACCCTCAACCCGGAAGCGATACGCACAGGTTTAATCGCATCCGTTCATCGCGGATCCAACGGTCCCTAGACTTCTTCCCCACCTTGCTCCCAGCCGCGACGGCGCGCACACCAGACACGGCGGCGGCCACGCCGGAGAGCAATGACGCCCCGAAGTTGTGCCCTAAACTATGATTCAAACGGTGCTACACGATGGGGCGAAAATAGCGAACTTGGGTGAGGATTACCTACTGGTTCCGAGAACGTGGAGGGGACCGGCCATGGCGCGCTGTGATTTGGCGGCACCACCCAAGTCCGGCGAGAAATTCCCATGCTTCCAGCCCCCAATATCGCCATATGAGGTCACGAACGTGTTCTGTGTGCTCTGGAGACTTTTCTCGACCGTCAACCAAGCCCAGAGCAGTGCTCCCGGTGAGATGCCCATGTGGCGGACCCTCCTTTCTCTAATTGCTCTCCGTGGAAGGTGGGTGTTCTTGCCCCGACGATCGCAGGGTAAGGCGGCGCCCGAAGATCATATATATGTGTGGAACAGCATAGGGCGCAACGGCCGTGGCCGATTCGACCGGGGCGTTGACGGAGTCTGGCGGGGCGCGCGAGCTACGCGGGCGTTTCTGTTACGAGGTGGAAGGACGAGCTGACAAAGCGGGTCCCACAAATCAGTGAGCCATCCGGCCGATAGAGAGATAGCTGAGCGCGAGGACGTGTGACTGGGGAGTGGGGCAGGCCGGTCAGTGGCACTGGCGAGGAGCAGCGCGCCCACCACGGAGTTGGGCCGTGCGCGGTGAGGTGGGAAGTGGGCCAGATGAAGTTAGTGGGTCGAATCAGGGAACTCAGCCCAAACGCAGGGATTTATTCTTTTTCTTTTTTTCTATTTCTATCCTCTTCTCTAATTCAAGTTTACAATATTCAATTCAAATTCAAATTTCCTTTCTCATTTCAATCCTAAGTTTGATTCTGAATTTCAAGCATATATTTGATGCATCAAACATAAATCACAGCATGATGATGCAAGTATAAATTATATATTTATTTATATTGGTTACTTTGTCCATGCCAAAAAAACATATAATTCAATAAGGCATGATTTATGTATAATATCTCACCATATTATTTAGTTGGGAAAATAGTTCAAATACATAGACAAAATTTATATTAACTTTTTATTTCACTTTAGGAAAATATTTCAATTGATAAACCTATTAGAAATACACTTTTAAATTGTAAATCTTTAGTAAATTTTTCTCAAATACCAAAATAGGTTTTTAGGGTGTTACAGCAGCGGACCTGGCCGCCAGGAGCAGTAGTGAGGGTGCCAGGGATGGAGGTGGCCATCACCGCCGTCGACATGGCAAGCTCGTCCGGCGGCGCGGTATGCAACATGTATTCACACCACTCCGCTGAGGATGAGGCGATGGCGTTGGACGAGGCGCAGCGGGGCACGGAGCTGCGCGAGTACTGTCGCTGTATAGTGGCACGCTACAGATTCCATTCTAGGTGAGTACACCAAGGTATCGAGGTCTTGTCTCGGACCATGCCCTTTCCATTCCCTTCCTTCTCTGCACACGCACACGCGGCTGATTTTCTTCATTTGGTTTTCTACCTCTCGGTCCACGTTGATCTGGTGATGGGCTTTCCACGGTGTTCTTTTTTCACTCCTTTTTTCCCTCTGTCTTGTGAGTTTGTGCTGGAATTTTTGTGCCATGCTGATGAAAACCGGAATGCTTGCGTCTTCAGGTTGTTGCGGCCATGATGGGCATCTCGACGAGTTGGCTTAAGCCAAGGAAGGTGGAGCACAACATCGTAAGTACAATGCAGATGTTGGACAAATGGTAGTGTTCTTTTTCCACTCATTTTTTCCTCTGTCATGTGAGATTGTGCCATTGTGGTGCAATTTTGTACCGATGCTGATAAGAACCGGAATATTTGCGTCTTCAGGTTGCTGCGGCCGTGATGCACATCTCGACAAGGTGGCTTAAGGCATTAGTTGAGCTAACAAAGGTGGACCAGCAAATTTCTTCCAGTCATTATACAAATGTGGTGTATCTTGGTTTTCTTAAAAATTGGTGGTTGGTGCATTCATTTCGCTTAGTGCCTAGATCTATGTGGATTTTGCTTCCTTGACTGAATCGTGCGTAGAGTGTTTTATTCCCAATAACTATTGGGGTAGGCATGAAAATTGTAGAATTAGATGGATTATTGGTATGGATTTTCTTTCTGTTTTATCTGTACCTTCTGACTTGTTGTTGCAGCAGCTTTGCTTGGTGGAACAAAGGTTGAGTTGCCACCCGGAGGCTTTGGACAATCCATAACGCTGACATCGAACTACTTTGCTAAGCTTATTATGTTCCCTGTAATCTACAAGATCTCATCATAGTGGCATTTCACCTAAAAAGGCTTTGATCTAATTCTTCGTCTAGGGTAGACAACTTTATTGGATTTCTTGCTTGGAGATTTTTTGAAAAACAGGTGGACGAGACCTCCTTCGAGGTTCTGCCTTCTTTAGCAGATTTTCTGGGGCTTGATGAGCATGCATGCATTGGCGATCTGGCATTGCTGACAGTCTCTTAATACTTCAAATGAGCTAGCTCTTGACAACCAAAGATATTCATTTCATTTATGTCGGTCTCATTTATGCCAGTGAAAGATGAATATCTAGGCGGCAACTTTCTAAGGCTTCTGTAGCCCGCTATGGGAGCAACAGAAGCAAACGAAACCCTAATGCTTCTCAGTGGTTCTTGCAGGCCTAATGACGAGAATAGTTCTTGGCCTCCCCTCCTGTATTCTTCTGACATATTGATGTGCTATGCGAGTAATGAGACTTCATCTCAACATAAATAGGTTCAATATTGTGTGCTTACTGTTATGTTACTTTTTTCTTTTTTTAAAAAGGCGCCAGTAAGATATTGAATATGGATGTCCATTGTTTATAGAAGGCTATATAACCCGAACCAGATCGTGCATACAGCTCAGTTATACCAAACTGAGGATATTATTCACCTCTTACATATCTTATGAAAATAGTCTTAACAGCTCTCTTGTGGTTATTTAAATTATTGACATCTCAAGCAGAGGTTGATAGTGACTTAACTAGCAGAAAGGAAATAAAAAAGCAGGTAAGTTCTTTATTAAAAGAATATTTTCCTATTATTTCCTTTTTAATTTTTTTCTGTTGATATATGTACGTACATGTTTATATTTCATCTTATTTCGCTTTTTAAGAAAAAGGTAATTCGACATAAAAAGATAATTCAGCTATAAATGATTGAGTAAATCAAGTGAGATAGCTCCTTTATGAAAATGTAATAATTTATTTTCTTCTTTGTCACTATCTTAATCTATCTGTACTATTGTATAGTTTAAAAGTATAAATTTCGGGGCTATATTTGAAAGGTATGTATCGCAAATGTTTCCCCCGTCACAACAGAAATAATAGTTATATCTCTACCAAATTTGATTTAAGATATATCCCTATTTTAAATTATTAATTGTTAGTATTATAATAATGATGTCTTACATCTTAAAGTATTTGTCATAAGTTTGAACGATATTTGTCTTGGTATTTTATGAAATCTATAAACTTAGAAGTAGGATCATATATAGTTATGTTTGTGTTAACGGTCCAGATTCTAATGTTCCAATATTATTATTTTGTTTTTTAATTACAACTCTGAGCGAATGTTCGTGAAAATTATTTATAAAACAAAAACCTACCTTTTTTTACTATCAAACACTTTTGAACAAATAAATTAATCTCGCGCGCTGGCTACTAGTATTGACAAAGAAGTTAGACAAATACATTAGCAACAATGACAAGAACAACCAAATAACTAAGATATCATGCACTTCATCACAGCAATGTGAAAACTATATGATTTGTTTTTAAAAAATGGGGTGATCCACTTCTTAGGGCATGTTTGGAAGCACGCCCAGTTTTTTTAAAAAATGGTTTATAAAAGTTGAGTGGTTCCTAACACACCAGTTTATGCTCTAATTTGTAGAAACTAGATTCCTAGTTTCTTAAAACCAAAAAAATCTCCTCTAGCTAAAATCGGTTTATAAAAAATGAGGTGGTTCCAAACATCATTAACGAGTTCTTTTCATAAACCAGTTTCTAAAAATTGGATTCTTAACTAGGTTGCTTGTTTGACCTTATTTTTTTTATTTGATTCCCGAAATAGAATAGATTAATCCACTGTCATCTTACTTACACAAACTAGTAATTAGTTTATAAGCATGTGGAGTAAGACTCTAAGATTACGGGAGAAAACAATTTTTTGCTATACAACTGTTGTCCAAATTGTCTTCAGCAATGCAACTCTAGAACCAAAAGTTTATTTTTTTGCCGATGAACTATGAACACCCAACAAATTTGACCATCTAGCTGGTTTTAGAGATAGTTTTGCATTTTCTAGAAATTGTAAAATGTAGTTTAGTTTAAAAAAGCATCGTTAATTTATTTTCAATAAAAATATAAAACTAGTACCACAATATTTCTAAAATATAATGTTCCTAGTATTTTATTGGTTACAGACTTATAGTCCACGGCGAAGCTACATAAAAGATAGGGGTGCTCATGCGTCCACAGAAATATGTAAAAGTAGTGATTCATACCAAATCTTTATTATATATATGCAGCATCGATATATTATTACTATGTCTATATCTATACTAAAGCATCAGTTTCAACGGTCGTTCCGTGTCATATTTTTTACAAATAACCCCTCACACTTATTTCAAATTAACTCGATGCACATCTATAGATAGCTAAACGTCGGCCCGGCACGGGCCAGACGCCCGTGGGCCACAACTCTGGCCCAGGCACGTCATGCCGATCTGCTGACTGTGTCGGGCGAGTCCGTTAGCCCGTCGGCCCATTTGATTAAATCGGCGTAAAATTTTAAAAAACGATGCAAGATGTAGGGTTTGAACCTGTTGAAGTATACTCAGTGGCAAAAGAGAATTGAGAGAGAGTGTGTGCCAACTGTTGGAGCGTAGTGAAAACGAGACACAGAGAATAGAGAGAATGACAGCCACACTTGTATTCCAGAGATCATTACACTTATATACAAGTGAAGGGGTGTATCCCAAGGGGTGTGCCCCTTGGGGAAAACTGTCGCACCCCTTGGATTGATCACATATGTAATATTTTGTAACACTCCCCCTTGATCAATCCAACTTCATTTGATGATCTGTCAGTTGTTCTTCCAAGATCTTATCTCCTCAAAAACCCTATGGGAAAAATAAGGAGTACACGATGTCTTTTGGATAATGAGAATAATCTCACTCGAACTCCAAAAGAAAATATGCTTTAATCATCATGCATAAAAACCCCTGTGGGGAAAATCAATGATGAAGCATATAGCTTAGTTGATATTACCTCATTAAAAACTTTGGATGAGAAAAACCTCAATAAGGCAAAACTCATACAAAGAAAAGAGTGTAATATGATGGTTCAAAACAGGTCAAATATCATGGAGAATTACTCCCCCTGATCCTTGCAAGCACTTAAGTCTTCTCGTACCAATCCCCTCAACACATTTCTGAAACGTGGAGTATGATAGAGATTTTGTGAATAGATCAACAAGATTATCACAAGACTTTGTTTGCAAGATATTTATATCTCCATTTTCATGTTTCCATCTGAACAACACAAGCTCAATTATCCTTATAGATAATTGTCGGTGGTTCAATTGAACCATGGTATGTCATTGTTCTCCCATGGACCTCTAGCCCAAAGAACAATAATATGTCTATAGCCATCATCTCAAAAACCCATAATCTTGCCAGAAAATCTGAGAAATCAACATATCAGTCGAGTCTCCTTAAAAACCTAGTGGGAGAAATAAGGATAGTAGTCATTCTCTATTGTTGATTCATTTGAACTCTAGGGAGATAAAATCATCACCTAGTTCAAATACAACAATAACTATGCCATAATGTATCATCCTCGAAAACCTCTACGAGAAAAATATATGATACGACATAGGCCTTGTGTTGATGTCGCCTCGTTAAAAACTTTGAATGAGAAACCCAAACAGGGAAAAACTCATGCAAAGAAAAGAGCACAACATGATGTAGAAACAAGTTCTTCCGATCAAGAGAAAACTCCCCCTGATCTTTGCAAAACACTAAGTCATCCCATACCTACTCTCAAACACACTTAAAATGTGGAGTAAGGTAGAGACTTAGTTCGTAACTTGATTTTCATCTAAAGAACACAAAGTAATATTATCTTCATAGATAATAAGATCAATGATATAAAATCATGACCACCACATACCCTCAGTATGTAGTATATCATTCTGTACAATCCCGCGAAGTGTGCTACATAATGATTAGTGTAAGTGACCATTAATCTCTGTAGATTGACATTTATCAAACAGTAGGTCCAACTTACCAGAAGTATATCATTGATCTTGTACCTGGGGATCTTCTATAGATATCCAAGATTAATATATCCAAACATAAGAAGAGCATGAGTACACCTGGAGATCATAACTCGATCTCATGTGCTGTTAGCTAGCAAATCATTGCAAAGCAATATCCGGCCGGATGCTGTCGGCGTTCCGAGACCGGGGGGTCCTCGAGCCGACGAGTGAGAGTGCCGCGTGCCCCAGCCCAGATGGGTCGAGCGTGTGGAGCGAGCGCAAAGGGGGGAACGGAGTGAGAGAGAGGTCGGTGGCCGGAGCCGGGTCGCGAGGGAGTCGGAGAAATTCCCACGGCCTTCGTGTTCGTCCCGCGCCCAGGTCGGGTGCGCTTGCAGTAGGGGGTTACAAGCGTCCGCGCGAGGTGAAGGGAGAGGGCGGCCCCGAGAGAGCGCCTGCCCCTGCCTTTCGTCCCCGCGAGGCCAACCTTCTCTAAGAAGGCCCTGGCCCTTCCTTTTATAGTCGTAAGGAGAGGGTCCAGGTGTACAAGACGGGGGTGTAGCAAGGTGCTACGTGTCTAGCGAGGGAGAGCTAGCGCCCTATGTACATGCCCAGGTGGCAGCCAGAGAGATCGTGGCACCCTGTTGGAGTGGCGTCGTGGCTGTTGGAGGAGTAACGGAGCCGGACGGGGGGACAGCTGTCGAGGTGGCTGGGTCCTTGCTGACGTTCTCCTGCTTTCGTAAGGGAGCTGGGAGCCGCCGTCGTCATGATCTAGCGGGGCGCCATCATGGCCTATCTGGCATAGCTGGCCAGATGGGACGCCGGTCTTGTTCTCTGCGACCCAAGTCGGCTCGGGGCAGGGTGATGATGACGCTTCCTGTTGACGTGGCGGTCTCGTATCCTAGGTCGGGTGTTCGTGGAGGCTCCTCCGAGGCTGTGGCCGAGTCCGCCCTGCAAGACAGAGACAGAGTCCGAGCCCTGGTCGGGCGAGGCGGAGATTATTCGGCAGAGGCCGAGGCGGAGTCCGAGCCCTGGGTCGGGCGAGGCGGAGGTCGCCGTCTTCCGAGGCCTTAGCCTGAGTCCGAGCCCTGGGTCGGGCGGAGCGGAGTTCGCCGTCTTCCGAGGCCTTAGCCTGAGTCCGAGCCCTGGGTCGGGCGGAGCGGAGTTCGCCGTCTTCCGAGGCCTTAGCCTGAGTCCGAGCCCTGGGTCGGGCGGAGCGGAGTTCGCCGTCTTCCGAGGCCTTAGCCTGAGTCCGAGCCCTGGGTCGGGCGGAGTCTCCTATGGCACCACTGGCGAAGTCTGGCCGCCCGTCGGTCTTACCTTTTGCGTTAAACGCCCTGGTGACTCGGTCGGTTGGTGCGGTGATTTAGTCAGGGTTTCTCCTTATCGGAGGCGGGGCCTAGGGCGAGCCGGGGATGCGCCTGCCGTGAAAGAGGAGACCTCAGGCGAGACGGAGTCATCCTAGGGTCGGCTGCCCTCGCCCGAGGCTAGGCTCGGGCGTGGCGTGGTCAAGTCACTCGTGTGGACTGATCCCTGACTTAATCAAACCCATCAGGCCTTTGCAGCTTTATGCTGATGGGGGTTACCAGCTGAGAATTAGGCGTCTTGAGGGTACCCCTAATTATGGTCCCCGACAGTAGCCCCCGAGCCTCGAAGAGAGTGTTAACACTCGCTTGGAGGCTTGCATCGCACTTTTTTGCAAGGGGACCAGCCTTTCTCGGAGGTACCTTGTTCCGGTGGGTGCGCGCGAGCGCACCCGCCGGGTGTAGCCCCCGAGGCCTCGGAGGAGTGGTTTCACTCCTTCGAGGTCTTAATGCCTTGCGCAATGCTTCGGCGTGACTAGCGGTTCCCTCATGCGAGCAGGGCGTAACCCAGGTGCACTGTCGGGGCCCAAGTTCTCGGGCTGGTATGTTGACGCTGTCAACGGTTCGGCCGGAGCCGGGTTTGCGAGAGCAGCCCCCGAGCCTTCGCACGGAGCGAGAGGACGATCAGGGACAGACTCGACTTTTTATATACGCCCCTACGTCGCCTTTCCGCAAGGAGGAGGGGGGGAGTGCGCCATGTTACCCCCGATGGGCACCGAACATGGTGTCTCCGGTGAGCTGCGATCGGGTAATCCGAGTGGACGTCCGTGCCCCGTTCGTTAGGGGTCGGCTAGGGGCCCGGAGGCACGCCCAAAAGTACCTGCGGGTGATCTGCCGGACCCGGTCCCCTAGCGACGGGGTCCGAGGGCTCGTTGCCTCCCTCCGATGGGATTCCGTTACAGAGTCGTTCCCGCTGGTCTCGGAAATGTCCTAGGGTACCTCGGGAGCGCAGCCCGAGCCTTGGTTATGTATCGAACGTACCCCTGGTCATCCCTCGCTCGGCGTCTGAGGCGGCTGTGAACCCTTCGACAGGCCAGCCTTCGAACCCCTGATCAGTAGGGGGCACGGAGCCCTAGTAGCCTGAGGCGGTCATGGAACCTTTCGGGGGGCGACCTTCGAACCCCTGACCAGTAGTGGGTGTCGGGCCCACGCGATCTGAGGCGGCTGTTGAACCCTTCGGGGGGCCAGCCTTCGAACCCCTGATCAGTAGGGAGGCTCGGGGCCTAGTTCCTTCACGGGGAAGGATCCCTTTGGGGTTATCCCCCTTCTCGGTCCCTGTTGCAAGAGATAGAGAAAGAAGGAAAAGGGAAAAAGGGATTCGAAATTGAACTTCGTGGCGTACCTTTCTCGGCGTGGCCGTTTTTGGCGGAGGCGAAGCGCCGCCAGCTGCCCCTGCCAGAAACGTCACCTATTTCGCCGTGGAGTTAATGCGCTGGGGTGAGTAGTTGGCGAGGTCGCCGTTGTGCGCGCGCGGGCCGTTCGAAGTACGGGTCACGGACGCGTCGTCTTCACGCCGTGAGAAGGGTTCTCTTGCTGCCCCGGATGGGACGTGAGCCTGGCCGACGGCGTGACCGCTGCCCTCACACGCCTGCCACCGTCATTACTGCCGGCCCATTTTTGACCGCGTTTGACCGCTGCGCCAGGCTGGCGCCGCTGGATCGCAGGCTGGGCGGCCTCGAGTCGCGGTATCGGTTCCGCAATCGAGGAGGTGCGGTGGTGGAGCGAGAGGCACAGCGGTTCGCATGCAGCGCCTGGCGCGCCAGTTGAACGACGCGTGGTCTTGAGCCGTCGCGCTGGCCTGTCAGGAGTCGGGGAGGCGCGTCCACTTGGCGTGGTTGCATGCCGCTTGCATGGCCGCTCGCCCCCTTTGCCCGTTGGTCTGGGCAAAAGTGGAGGGTTACTTGTAACCGCTGGGCGGTTGCGTGCGTCGTGCGCGGCGATTTGGCTCCCTCTGCTTGGAGCTGGTCTGCATGACAGGCGGGCCCCAGCCCCCGCGCCGCGGGGAAGGGCCTTGGAGGTGTGTTGGAGAAGACTCAGCCCGTGACGGTTGAGGGCGCTAGCAGGGGGAGTTGCCTTTAAAAGGAGGGCGACCCCCTTCGTGAGGCGACCATGTCTCCTTTCTCCCTTATGCATTGTGTCTCTCCATCTTCCAGGTCCCCGGATGGGGGGAACCGCCGTCTTTTCGCTCCATCGTTGGAGGAACGCAACCCTGTGGGAGTTGGTACCTTTCAGCCATCGTTCGGCTTCAAGGATTTTCATCACACAGCCCAGCGGCTCCCCTCCGCCGGTGGTCACCCAAGGTGGTGGCCTCCAGCTCCCGAATGGGGAGGGGCAAACCGGGCTGTGGTCTTGGCCCTGCCCCCAGTGTTGAGGGTGTTCGTCATCCTCGCCGGGGCGGAGATCGAGGCGAGCCGGGGCCCCACCTCCTACGCGGGCCGGCGGGCCACCTCATTTTCCAGCTTCTGGTGGCGGCAATCGCCTTTCAGCCCCATGGCGGAGTCATCCTCCAGCCATGCCGGGGAAGGAGAACTGTTGCTGCCCAGCTAGGATGCAACATTCCGCCTCCCTCCTCGCGTTCGCGGCGAGGGCGGCTGCGAGGATCTGCCGGGGTGATTAGGGGTGTCCCGCGTTTGCTGGTGATTCGCCCGGAGCTTGTTGCTCCACGGGCTTCCCAGGCGGGGAGGTTGTCCGTACCCGCGGGGGCGGAACCAGAGTTCCGTTTACGATGGCGCTTCGAGTGCCGGGTTTTTTTTCTCATTTCTGAGCAATAAGACTTGCCTATCGATTGTCTGAATCGCTTCACCAAGCATGAGTCGCCCCGTGTCCAGGGGACGAGTGAGGTATCCGTATCCCGGAGGCGTGGGAATCCCTCGGCTCGGTCGGACCTGTTGTCCGAGGCTCCTCTGGCTTAGTTAAAAAGACCCCTCGGTCGCTCTTCGACGAGCCGAGGCCAGGGGTAGCGATATCAGCGCAAGCAGAGGCGTTGTTGGCTCGGAAATGGAACGCGGTTGGCCGGAGCCCAGCTGGGTCGTCTGCTGGCAGGCTCGGCGCCGGAGTTGATTGGCCGAGGCCTCGGGCCGAGCTGGCGCCCTCGGAAGGGGTCGGCCGAGGCCTCGGAGGTGGCCGGCCGAGCCGTCCGCTTGGGCCGGATTCTCGGGGAAGCCTCTGGCGGAGATTGCTCGAGCGCGGTGTCGACGTCGTCCTTTGGAGCGGAGGCCCTCGGACCGCGTGGCCACCCGAGGCCAGGTCGGGTCTTGCCGAAGGTGCTGCTGATGCCGAGGGTGTCGCCACCCTCTTCCAGTGCCAAGGTCCGCGCCTGCAGGGTCAAGTCGTCCTGTAGCGTGGGCCTTGTGCGGCCGTTGAGGCCAGAACACACACCCTTGTCGCGTTATAAAGCTGTGTCTCTTTTCCTCTTGCTTCGAGTATCTGGACTTTTTGTCGGTAGCAGGGATGTTAGTGCGAGCAAGAGTTGCTTCTCGCGGGAGGTGATGAGTGAGGTATCCGTATCCCGGAGGCGTGGGAGTCCCTCGGCTCGGTCGGCCTCGCCGCTTACGCGTACTTTTACCCATCCATGAGGCCCTGTCACCGACTCGGTCGAGAAGGCTCGAAGAACCTGCTTCAACAGAAGAGCCTCCGTACGTAAAGACTCATTCGATCCGCGGAGTCACCTTATCCGAACGTGAGTTACTTATCACAGAAGGTGACGAGTGAGGTATCCGTATCCCGGAGGCGTAGGAGTCCCTCGGCTCGGTCGGCCTTGACTGCTTACGTGTACCCCGTCGTTTCTAGGACCCACTTTTCGAAGTAGTCAAAAAGCACGAAAGATGTTCTGGTAAAAGAGGTTTTTTGTTCGAGGAAAATTTTGACGCAGAGGGGGTTAACCCCCTTTTAGCCCCCGAGGGAGGGTCGGGCTCCGCTGAGGCGAGGCCGACCCTTCCTTGTTGACTAAACTTCGCGTGGGTACGGGGTATAAGAACAACTTGGAAACATTGTTAAGGATAGAAGCGACGTAGCTGTTGGATGTTCCAAGCGTTGCCGTAGACCTCGCCTTGACTGTTGGCCAGCTTGTAAGTTCCGGGCTTCAGAACTTTGGCGATGATGAACGGCCCCTCCCAGGGGGGCGTTAGCTTATGCCTCCCTCGGGCGTCCTGCCGCAGCCGAAGCACCAGATCGCCCACCTGGAGATCTCGGGGTCGGACCCCTCGGGCGTGGTAGCGTCGCAGGGACTGCTGATACCGCGCTGAGTGGAGTAGGGCCCTGTCCCGAGCCTCGTCCAGCTGGTCCAGCGAGTCTTCTCGGCTGGCTTGGTTGCTTTCTTCGTCGTAAGCCCTCGTCCTCGGGGAACCGTATTCCAGGTCCGTGGGCAGGATTGCCTCGGCCCCGTAGACCAGGAAGAACGGCGTGAAACCCGTGGCTCGGCTTGGAGTCGTCCTCAGGCTCCAGACCACCGAGGGGAGTTCCTTCATCCATCGCTTGCCGAACTTGTTGAGACTGTTATAAATCCGAGGCTTAAGCCCCCGTAGAATCATGCCATTGGCACGTTCCACTTGCCCATTCGACATGGGGTGAGCTACGGCGGCCCAGTCCACCCGGATGTTGTGATCGTCGCAAAAATCCAAGAATTTTTTGCCGGTGAACTGGGTGCCATTGTCGGTGATGATGGAGTTCGGGACCCCGAAGCGATGGATGATGTTGGTGAAGAATGCCACCGCCTGCTCGGACCTGATGCTGCTTAGGGGTCGGACCTCGATCCACTTGGAGAATTTGTCGATGGCGACCAGCAGGTGCGTGTAGCCCCCGGGTGCCTTCTGCAGTGGGCCGACGAGGTCCAGACCCCACACAGCGAAGGGCCAGGTGATGGGTATCGTCTGCAGAGCCTGAGCGGGCAGGTGGGTCTGCTTCGCATAGAATTGGCACCCTTCGCAGGCGCGGACAATTCTAGTGGCGTCAGCCACCGCCGTTGGCCAGTAGAAGCCTTGGCGGAAAGCATTCCCGACGAGGGTTCGAGGTGCTGCATGATGACCGCAAGCCCCCGAGTGTATTTCCTGCAGGAGGTCCTGACCCTCGGCGATGGTGATGCATCGCTGGAGGATGCCCGAGGGGCTGCGGTGGTAGAGCTCCTTCTCGTCGCCCAGCAGGACGAACGATTTTGCTCGTCGTGTTACCCGCCGAGCCTCGGTTTGGTCGAGGGGCAGCTCTCCTCGGCGGAGATATTGCAGGTACGGGGTCCTCCAATCTTGATCTGGCACGACCCCGTTCTGCTCCTCCTCGACGTGCAGCGCTTCGCGCTCGGGCCCCGAGGGTTCCTCGGATTGAGCCGAGGACGGCTCGGGCTGAGCCGAGGTCACCTCGGACGAGGCCGAGGGTGCCTCGGGTTCGGGCGCGTCGCCTATCTTGACTGAGGGTTGGTGCAGATCCCGGGCGAAGACGTCCGGGGGAACCGTTGTCCGCCCCGAGGCTATCTTCGCCAGCTCGTCCGCAGTCTCGTTATAGCGTCGGGCGATGTGGTTAAGTTCGAGCCCGTAGAACTTGTCCTCCAGGCGTCGAACCTCTTCGCAGTAGGCCTCCATCTTCGGGTCGCGGCAGAGGGAATTCTTCATGACTTGGTCGATGACGAGCTGCGAGTCGCCGCGTGCATCGAGGCGTCGAACCCCTAGCTCGATGGCGATTCGCAACCCGTTGATCAGAGCCTCGTACTCAGCTACATTGTTAGACGCCGGGAAATGGAGGCGAAGCACGTAGCGCAGGTGTTTTCCGAGGGGCGAGACGAAAAGCAGGCCCGCGCCAGCTCCCGTCTTCATCAGCGACCCGTCGAAAAACATGGTCCAGAGTTCTGGTTGGATCGGAGCCGTTGGTAACTGGGTATCGACCCATTCGGCTACGAAATCCGCCAGTGCCTGGGACTTGATGGCCTTCCGAGGGGCGAACGAGATCGCCTCGCCCATGATTTCTACCGCCCACTTTGCGATCCGTCCCGAGGCTTCTCGGCACTGGATGATCTCCCCCAGGGGGAAGGATGACACCACAGTCACCGGATGGGACTCGAAGTAATGTCGCAACTTTCGCCTCGTCAGGACCACAGCGTATAGCAGCTTCTGGACTTGTGGGTAGCGGGTCTTGGTCTCGGACAGCACTTCGCTGACGAAGTAAACTGGCCTCTGAATGGGCAAAGCATGCCCTTCTTCCTGCCTTTCGACCACGATCGCGGCGCTGACCACCTGAGTGGTTGCGGCGACGTAGACCAGGAGGGTCTCTCCATCAGTTGGGGGTACCAAGATGGGCGCCTGTGTGAGGAGTGCCTTCAGGCTCCCGAGGGCTTCTTCGGCCTCGGGAGTCCAAGTGAAGCATTCGGCCTTCCTTAAGAGGCGGTACAGGGGCAGGCCTCTTTCGCCGAGGCGCGAGATGAAGCGGCTCAAGGCCGCGAGGCATCCCATGACCCTCTGTACGCCTTTTAAGTCCTTGATAGGTCCCATGTTTGTGATTGCTGCGATCTTCTCCGGATTGGCTTCGATGCCCCGCTCGGAGACGATGAACCCCAAGAGCATGCCCCGGGGCACCCCGAAGACGCACTTCTCGGGATTGAGCTTGACGCCCTTCGCCTTGAGACACCGGAATGTCAGTCCAAGGTCGGAGAGAAGGTCGGAGGCTTTCCTCGTCTTGACCACGATGTCGTCGACGTAGGCCTCGACCGTGCGACCAATGTGTTCGCCGAACACATGGTTCATGCACCGCTGGTACGTTGCACCCGCGTTCCTCAAACCGAACGGCATTGTGACATAACAGTACATGCCGAAGGGCGTGATGAAAGAAGTCGCGAGCTGGTCGGACTCTTTCATCTTGATTTGATGATACCCTGAGTAGGCATCGAGAAAAGACAGGGTTTCGCACCCTGCTGTGGAGTCCACAATTTGGTCGATGCGAGGTAGAGGGTAGGGGACCTTTGGACATGCTTTGTTGAGGCCAGTGTAGTCTACACACATCCGCCACTTCCCCCCTTTTTTCCTCACAAGTACAGGGTTGGCAAGCCATTCGGGATGGAATACCTCTTTAATGAACCCTGCTGCCATCAGCTTGTGGACCTCCTCGCCTATCACTCTGCGCCTTTCCTCGTCGAATCGGCGCAGAGGCTGTCTGACCGGTCGGGCCCCGACCCGAATATCCAGCGAGTGCTCGGCGACTTCCCTCGGTATGCCGGGCATGTCCGAGGGACTCCACGCGAAAACGTCGGCGTTTGCGCGGAGAAAGTCGACGAGCACTGCCTCCTATTTGGGGTCGAGCCCCGAACCGATCCGGATCTGCTTGGAGGCGTCGCCACTGGGGTCGAGAGGGACGGCCTTAACCGTCTCTGCTGGCTCGAAGTTGCCGGCATGCCGCTTCACATCCGGCACCTCTCGGGAGAGGCTTTCTAGGTCGGCAATGAGGGCCTCGGACTCGGCGAGGGCCTCGGCGTACTCCACGCACTCCACATCGCACTCGAATGCGTGTTTGTACGTGGGGCCGACGGTGATGACCCCGTTGGGGCCCGGCATCTTGAGCTTCAGGTAGGTGTAGTTGGGGATGGCCATGAACTTCGCGTAGCATGGCCTTCCCAACACCGCGTGGTAGGTCCCTCGGAACCCGACCACCTCGAACGTCAAAGTCTCCCTTCGGAAGTTGGAGGGTGTTCCGAAGCAGACAGGGAGGTCGAGCTGTCCGAGGGGCTGGACACGCTTCCCGGGAATGATCCCGTGGAAGGGCGCAGCGCCTGCTCGGACAGACGACAAGTCGACGCGCAGGAGCTTGAGAGTCTCGGCGTAGATGATGTTGAGGCAGCTGCCCCCATCCATCAGGACCTTGGTGAGCCTGACGTCGCCAATGACAGGATCGACGACGAGCGGGTACTTCCCCGGGCTCGGCACGTGGTCGGGGTGGTCGTCCTGGTCGAAGGTGATGGGCTTGTCGGACCAGTCTAGGTAGACTGGCGCCGCCACCTTCACCGAGCAGACCTCCCGACGCTCTTGCTTACGATGTCGAGCCGAGGCATTTGCCACAGGCCCTCCGTAGATCATGAAGCAGTCGCGGACCTCGGGGAACTCTCCTGCTTGGTGATCCTCCCTTTTGTCGTCGTCGTGAGCCTTGCCACCCTCGGCGGGTGGCCCGGCCCGATGGAAGTGACGCCGAAGCATGACGCACTCTTCGAGGGTGTGTTTGACGGGCCCCTGATGGTAGGGGCACGTCTCCTTGAGTGCCTTGTCGAAGAGGTTTGCACCTCCGGGGGGTTTCCGAGGGTTCTTGCGCTCGGCGGCGGCGACAAGGTCAGCATCGGGAACGTCGCGTTTCGCTTGCGACTTCCTCCTGCCTTTCTTCTTGGCGCCGCGCGGAGCAGACGCCTCGGGAGCATCTTCCGACGGGCGGCCCTGGGGCTGCTTGTCCTTTCGGAAGATGGCCTCTACCGCCTCCTGGCCGGAGGTGAACTTGGTAGCGATGTCCATCAGCTCGCTCGCCCTGGTGGGGGTCTTGCGACCCAACTTGCTCACCAGGTCGCGGCAGGTGGTGCCAGCGAGGAACGCGCCGATGACATCGGAGTCGGTGATGTTGGGCAGCTCGGTGCGCTGCTTCGAGAACCGCCGGATGTAGTCCCG
This sequence comes from Zea luxurians, assembly GCA_029449295.1. Classification (NCBI taxonomy): domain Eukaryota; kingdom Viridiplantae; phylum Streptophyta; class Magnoliopsida; order Poales; family Poaceae; genus Zea; species Zea luxurians. The sequence continues at coordinate 544,020 of JAOPSE010000181.1, forward strand.
AAGGGACTCTCCCGGCAATTGCCGACAGCTTCGGAGGTCCCAGGAATTCCCGGGGCGCACGTACGTGCCCTGGAAGTTCCCGGCGAAGGCCTGGACCAGATCCTCCCAGTTGGAAATCTGCCCCGGGGGCAGGTGCTCCAACCAGGCACGAGCGGTGTCGGAGAGAAACAGGGGGAGGTTTCGGATGATGAGGTTGTCATCGTCCGTCCCACCCAGCTGACAGGCCAGGCGGTAGTCTGCAAGCCACAATTCCGGTCTCGTCTCCCCCGAGTACTTCGTGATAGTAGTCGGGGGTCGGAATCGGGGCGGAAACGGCGCCCGCCGAATGGCTCGGCTAAAGACATGCGGACCGGGTGGTTCGGGCGAGGGACTTCGATCCTCCCCACTGTCATAACGTCCCCCACGCCTGGGGTGGTAGCCTCGGCGCACCCTTTCGTCGAGGCGCGCCCGACGGTCACGATGAGGGTGCTCGTCGCCGAGGTGGCCCGGGGCCGCAGGCGCGGTGTTGCGCGTGCGCCCGGTGAAGACCGAGGCTTCCCGCGTGAGTCGGGAAGTCGCGGCACGAGGATCCGGGGTGTATCCCCGCCTTCGAGAGGCAGAGCTCTCTGCCCGCCGGGCCACAGCGCCTTCCAGGAGATGCCTGAGTTCTCCCTGGATCCGCCGTCCCTCGGTGGTTGATGACTCCGGCATCGCGCAGAGGAGCATTGCTGCAGCGACCAGGTCCTGGCCAGTCCCACCGGATGCGGGTGGCGGTTTGTCCCTGGCATCGTTGGCGATGCGGTGCTGGAGACCTTGGGGCAAGTGACGTATTCCTCCGGCCGGGGGTTGGCTCGCCCATACCTGCCCGATGTTCTGACGGATTGCCTCGAGCGCTCCTGCTCCTTCATCGAACCCGGCCTGCGCCCCGCGGACTTGCTCGAGCTGTGGGTCGTGACCTCCCGCCGAAGCGGGGACCACAGCTAGCTCCCGCGGGATGTCAGCGCGAGGCGCTGGCCTAGGGGGATCACCATCCTCCGGCATGCCGAGACAGCCGCCTCCGGAGGGATCCCCTAGCTCGATGCGGAAACATTCGCGACTCAGGCCGCAGTCCTTGTCGCCAAGGCTGCGGCTGCCGTCGGAACAGTCGGAGAGGCAGTAGTCACATGCGGTCATGAAGTCCCGCATGGCACTAGGGTTGCCAGATCCGGAGAAATCCCAGCAGATGCTGGGGTCGTCGTCTTCCTCGGACCCAGAGGGTCCGTAGGTCGAGACACCCGTCAATCGGTCCCAAGGCGACCGCACAGGAAACCCCAGAGAGGTTGCACTCGCCTCAATGTGAGCGCCCGCCAAAGCGAGATCGCCAGGCGGGCTGAGGCCGAGTCGAAATAACGAAAGATGGGTAGCAGTCGATACCTTTTTGTTGACGAGGAGCGATGAAGTCGCGTCGGGGGCTGACCGCGTCGTCGTCTTGGGTCCGAGGGCGACGTCCTGCAGGCCTTCCGTGAGCGTGCTGGCGCCGTCCACTTGCTCGGAGTCGACGTGTTGCGGGGGGATGGCGCTCGCGTCTGCCTTGAACGCGAGGGCGACGCTTGGCGTGTCCTCCGTCGAGGCGCCGGGGATGTCGATTTGCCCGACAGCCGTCGGAGCGCGGCCTCCCGCTCGGCCCTGGTTGCCCCGCCTCCTCCTCCTCCGATGGCGAGGGAGAGGATGGGGCGAGCTCGAAAGTTGTCCTTCCCCTACGCGGGAAAGACGTCGTCGATTCCGCCGCCAGCGGGCGGGCTGTCCGCCACCAATGTCGCTATCGCGCGGCGGTGGAAGGAGTATCATGTCGTAGCCGCTGTCAAGAGACATGAGCTCGAGGTTCCCGAAACGGAGCACCGTCCCGGGTTGAAGAGGTTGTTGGAGACTGCCCATCTGGAGCTTGACGGGAAATCGAACGTCAACACGCAGCGCAGCCCCTACCTGGCGCGCCAACTGTCGGCGTTCCGAGACCGGGGGGTCCTCGAGCCGACGAGTGAGAGTGCCGCGTGCCCCAGCCCAGATGGGTCGAGCGCGTGGAGCGAGCGCAAAGGGGGGAACGGAGTGAGAGAGAGGTCGGTGGCCGGAGCCGGGTCGCGAGGGAGTCGGAGAAATTCCCACGGCCTTCGTGTTCGTCCCGCGCCCAGGTCGGGTGCGCTTGCAGTAGGGGGTTACAAGCGTCCGCGCGAGGTGAAGGGAGAGGGCGGCCCCGAGAGAGCGCCTGCCCCTGCCTTTCGTCCCCGCGAGGCCAACCTTCTCTAAGAAGGCCCTGGCCCTTCCTTTTATAGTCGTAAGGAGAGGGTCCAGGTGTACAAGACGGGGGTGTAGCAAGGTGCTACGTGTCTAGCGAGGGAGAGCTAGCGCCCTATGTACATGCCCAGGTGGCAGCCAGAGAGATCGTGGCACCCTGTTGGAGTGGCGTCGTGGCTGTTGGAGGAGTAACGGAGCCGGACGGGGGGACAGCTGTCGAGGTGGCTGGGTCCTTGCTGACGTTCTCCTGCTTTCGTAAGGGAGCTGGGAGCCGCCGTCGTCATGATCTAGCGGGGCGCCATCATGGCCTATCTGGCATAGCTGGCCAGATGGGACGCCGGTCTTGTTCTCTGCGACCCAAGTCGGCTCGGGGCAGGGTGATGATGACGCTTCCTGTTGACGTGGCGGTCTCGTATCCTAGGTCGGGTGTTCGTGGAGGCTCCTCCGAGGCTGTGGCCGAGTCCGCCCTGCAAGACAGAGACAGAGTCCGAGCCCTGGTCGGGCGAGGCGGAGATTATTCGGCAGAGGCCGAGGCGGAGTCCGAGCCCTGGGTCGGGCGAGGCGGAGGTCGCCGTCTTCCGAGGCCTTAGCCTGAGTCCGAGCCCTGGGTCGGGCGGAGCGGAGTTCGCCGTCTTCCGAGGCCTTAGCCTGAGTCCGAGCCCTGGGTCGGGCGGAGCGGAGTTCGCCGTCTTCCGAGGCCTTAGCCTGAGTCCGAGCCCTGGGTCGGGCGGAGCGGAGTTCGCCGTCTTCCGAGGCCTTAGCCTGAGTCCGAGCCCTGGGTCGGGCGGAGTCTCCTATGGCACCACTGGCGAAGTCTGGCCACCCGTCGGTCTTACCTTTTGCGTTAAACGCCCTGGTGACTCGGTCGGTTGGTGCGGTGATTTAGTCAGGGTTTCTCCTTATCGGAGGCGGGGCCTAGGGCGAGCCGGGGATGCGCCTGCCGTGAAAGAGGAGACCTCAGGCGAGACGGAGTCATCCTAGGGTCGGCTGCCCTCGCCCGAGGCTAGGCTCGGGCGTGGCGTGGTCAAGTCACTCGTGTGGACTGATCCCTGACTTAATCAAACCCATCAGGCCTTTGCAGCTTTATGCTGATGGGGGTTACCAGCTGAGAATTAGGCGTCTTGAGGGTACCCCTAATTATGGTCCCCGACAGATGCGCTTGCAAGATACAATAGCACATCTCATGATTGGAAAGAATCAAATAACAATGATTCTTTCATATTGAATTTCTTCAATATATGTTGGATATAGACAACTTTGTATCTAAGATACTCAAGATAGTTTACTTTGAATTGGAAATCTCTTTCAATTCATATCCTCTATCTTGAACTCCGTCGATAAGTAATGTATGTTTAAAATATGTTGCACATATTTACACTGAACATACCATACTTTATGTATCCTTTCAAAAAGAAGGATTCACTAGGTCGAATGTACCATATTTGACCAGGATGCTCTAAGTCACAAAGACTTTTCAAGCATTGCAAATTTGTGATTGGTGATTATGTATTTGGAATCCTTCAAGACTCCACATATACCATAATCTAGTGACCACATATGCATATGTTGTCACTACATCTATCAACTGCACAGATAGATGATTTACTGCCCTTTGTATTGTATCGGAATTTTACTACTCATGGTAGAAGAGAATTTATAGCATTAAAATAATGCTTGGGTTTGCGTATAAACCCAGTTGCTACTAGCCATGCTTTCTCTCCACCTCATTGTTTCCAAGTCCATGAAAACAAACTAGTATCCACAGTAAGATACCTTGAAGTGAAAATAAGTTAACACTTCTTTTCGGTGAGCAAGGCTATCTCTGCAACATTGTATCACTCAACAAGATCCAGTTTGAGCATACTCGTGCTCTGCTATAGCCATAGTCTTTTGGATCACTTGGAGCGCATATACAATTACTGAGATGTATGTGTCGACACTTGTAGCTTTTAAATAACACAATTCTCTAGTTGACATAAAGTCATTTTTTATGTACCCTTACGATTCCTCGTGAAATCCCAAAACGAGAATCAAGGGCTTCTGATAACCTAGCCTCATCAGTGCGCACTGAGCTAGGTTGTGAATGTCTTCCATTCACAGGATAATCAATATCCTTTAGGTGTCCACCAACACTAGGTTGGTTACCAACGAATAGATTGTCTGCATTTACTATCTCAGAAGGTCTAGCCTTCAGCTGCTTGCAAGCATCTTAATCCCAATTTGTGACCATACTTCTTCCCCTCTTATTTACAACAACGTTGCAATAGGGAGTTAAGTGGTTTTCCATGTAACCACTCTTTTTGGCACTTCCACATAGGATTAATTTGAGTGACACCTCGTAGTAAATGCACATAGCAGTCAATTTGCAACTTCTTGCAAATCATTCGAACCTAAAGGTTCAGTTTTAGTACGTGATCCTGAGCCTGAATGCTTACTGCATTCATTATAATTTCCTGGCATTCTTTTTGGTACTAGAAATCTCCCCCTAATGCCTGGAAAAGCTCATGATTCAAGCAAGCGTATAGGCCGTAAATAGATTCTCATGAAGAGATTCTAAAACTTAATGATCGACGGAGAATGAATTCTCACATAGATCCCTAGCTTTCAGTGTGCCCATATATGTACGCTGCGATGGTGAGATTGGGAAAACATACCCAATGTACGCATGGGAAATCTTTCACGGATTCCCACGTACTAAAAACCATAGGGGAACTTGTACATGCAGTACATGCAGTTAATCACAAGTCAGGAGCATGCAAAACTTCCTGACTCCAACCATAACCAGTTGGAAATGACAATTTATTGCTCATGGTCATTAATGATCTAAAATTTTCGAATCTATCACAGACTCGTCATATCCATTATGGATATAATTTTGAATACCAAGACAAATAATCATCATTGTAAGCACATTTGATAAATTCAGTAGTGTGGAGGCTAATGTGCTCAAGCTTGAGACATTATTACTTAATGGTCATGTGTTGTCCGAAGGACACACTTGAGGTCATCATATAGATGCACCAAAGAACCATATAAAGCCTTCAATGTCCATACAATCTCTGTAATGGACCACACTCGTTCCTTTGAAACAATTCAAAGAACTTAACCAATTCAGATCAGATTTTAAGATAAGAGGGACTTAAAATCTCATTCCCGATGATACTCATCAAGTATCCATCTTATGGGAAAAACATGACCAATAGAATTGTTCATAACTTTTCATTTCATCCCAACAATGGGATGACCAATTCAATCTTACCCGCATGGTAAGTAACATCACATGAAAAGTTTAACAAATGCAACACATTGTACGAGAGGATGTATGTAGAATACAATCCATAAGAAATGTTTCCGAGAAACACATGCAATATCCATCACTATCACCTTGTGTTTCCACATGATAGAAATTATATGGATATCTCTATAATTTGGTAAGATAAAATTAGGATATATCAACACATCCTTGATACTTCCATTACCAAAAGGGGACTAGATATTAACATATCATGATATCGCGCAAAGCGATTGTTAAAATATTCTTTCCTCTTTTCAAAGGAATATGAGAATATTTTGTTTCCCCACTTACAGAGTTTGTGGCTCAATTCTCCACATTGCATGTTTCTTCCTCAATTAGAAGAATCCTCGTACAAGTTTGCACAACTCAAATCAATGAGTCTTCAACTCCCTTGATGAGTTCGTTCAACTCTAATCGATGAGTTCGTTCAATTCAAATCACATGAGTGATCAACTCCAATCGATGAGTTTGTTTAACTCAAATTCATATGAGTTTTTACACTCAAATCACATGAGTGTGTTCAACTCACACCGCATGAGTTGAACCTATCACAACATCAATTATGAGATTATACCAAATCTCATGCATTATTTAAATATTACTCAAAAGCAAATCATCTAACAAAGTGGTCTTCTCTTAGAAAAAGAAGTGTTGTTACATGATTAGTCCAAATCATGAATTACACAACTAACCATTGTTATCATGTCAGATGGAAGATTGAAGTACACTTCATATCTTAGCTTTCATGAGTAGTATGCATCTATTGGGATTTCATATACATGATTAGATGCTTAGGCATACAACACTATACCACGTATAGTGTAATGACAAAAGAGTTTGTCATACTCATTGCCCTTCCCTTTTTAATGTGCTTATATATTTGCTTTCAAGCAAAAAATATTTGAATACAAAGTGTTATTCTACAACATAATATAGACACATACTCATAAGTCCACAAGTCTTATGTGAAAGGGAATTAGGCTTACACCTAGTTCCTAAATAATTTTGGTGGTTGAATTTCCCAACACAAATATTGGACTAACTAGTTTGCTCTAGTGTGTAAGTTATACAGGTGCAAAAGGTTCACACTTAGCCAATAAAAAGACCAAGTGTTGGGTTCAAATTAGAAAGCTAAAGGCAACCCGGATGGCACCCTGGTCTGGCGCACCGGACAGTGTCCGGTGCACCAGGGGACTCCGACTTCAAACTCTTCACTCTCGGGAATTTCCGAAGGCCACTCTGCTATAATTCACCGGACTGTCCGGTGTACACCGGACATGTCCGGTGCTCCAAGGAAGAGCGGCCTCAGGAACTCGCCAGCCTCGGGTTTTCACTTCGGCTGCTCCGCTAAAATTCACCGGACTGTCCGGTGTACACCGGACTGTCCGGTGTAACAACGGGGCAACGGCTATTTCGGCGCCAACGGCTACCTACGACGCATTTAATGCGCACCAGAAGCGCGCAGTTGGCAGGCACGCGGGAGCAGGCGCACCGGACAATCTACAGTTCATGTCCGGTGTGCACCGGACATCCAGGCGGGCCCAGAGGACAGAGCTCCAACGGTCGACCCAACGGCTTTTTGGTGACGTGGCTGTCGCACCGGACATGTCCGGTGTGCACCGGACTGTCCGGTGCGCCATCGAACAGACAGCCTCACCAAACGGCTAGTTTGGTGGTTGGGGCTATAAATACCCCCAACCACCCACCATTCATGGTATCCAAGTTTTCCACTTCCCAACCACTTACAAGAGCTCTAGCATTCAATTCTAGACACACCCAAGAGATCAAATCCTCTCCAAATTCCACACAACGCCCTAGTGATTAGAGAGAGTGATTTGCTTGTGTTCTTTCGAGCTCTTGCGCTTGGATTGCTTTCTTCTTTCTTGATTCTTTCTTGTGATCAAACACTCACTTGTAATTGAGGCAAGAGACACCAATCGTGTGGTGGTCCTTGCGGGAACTTTGTGTTCCAAGTGATTGAGAAGAGAAAGCTCACTCGGTCCGTGGGACCGTTTGAGAGAGGGTAAGGGTTGAAAGAGACCCGGCCTTTGTGGCCTCCTCAACGGGGAGTAGGTTTGAGAGAACCGAACCTCGGTAAAACAAATCCGCGTGTCTCACTTCATTATTTGCTTGCGATTTGTTTTGCACCCTCTCTCGCGGACTTTATTATATTTCTAACGCTAACCCGGCTTGTAGTTGTGATTATTTCTGAGAATTTCAGTTTCGCCCTATTCACCCCCCCTCTAGGCGACTTTCAATTGGTATCAAAGCCCGGTGCTTCATTAGAGCCTAACCGCTCGAAGTGATGTCGGGAGATCACACCAAGAGGGAGATGGAGACCGGCGACAAGCCCACTACGAGCCAAGGGAGCACTTCATCGGAAGAGTCCCGCACCAAGAGGAAGGAGAAGAAGAAGGACTCCTCCAAACGAAAGGAGAAAAGATCTTCTTCCTCACACCACAAGGAGAAGAAGGAAAAATCTTCTTCCCACAAGTCGCATCGGAAAGGCGACAAGCACAAGAGGATGAGGAAGGTAGTCTACTACGAGACCGACACTTCATCAACATCTACCTCCGACTCCGATGCACCGTCCGTAACTTCTAAGCGCCAAGAGCGCAAGAAGTTTAGTAAGATCCCCTTACACTATCCCCGTACATCTAGACATACTCCATTACTTTCCGTTCCATTAGGCAAACCGCCAACTTTTGATGGCGAAGATTATGCTAGGTGGAGTGATTTAATGAAATTTCATCTAACCTCACTCCACAAAAGTATATGGAATGTTGTTGAGTTTGGAGCACAGGTACCATCCATAGGGGATGAGGATTATGATACGGACGAAGTGGCCCAAATCGAGCACTTCAACTCCCAAGCCACAACCATTCTCCTCGCCTCTCTAAGCAAGGAGGAATACAACAAAGTGCAAGGGTTGAAGAATGCAAAGGAGATTTGGGACTTACTCAAGACCGCGCACGAGGGTGATGAACTCACTAAGATCACCAAGCGGGAAACGATCGAGGGGGAGCTCGGTCGCTTCCGTCTTCGCCAAGGGGAGGAGCCACAAGATATGTACAACCGGCTCAAAACCTTGGTGAACCAAGTGCGCAACCTCGGGAGCAAAAAGTGGGACGACCACGAGGTGGTTAAGGTTATTCTAAGATCTCTCATTTTCCTTAACCCCACTCAAGTTCAATTAATTCGTGGTAATCCTAGATACCCACTAATGACCCCCGAGGAAGTTATCGGGAATTTTGTGAGCTTTGAATGTATGATTAAGGGCTCAAAGAAGATCAATGAGCTTGACGAACCCTCCACGTCCGAGGTGCAACCGGTGGCGTTTAAGGCGACGGAGGAGAAGAAGGAGGAGTCTACACCAAGTAGACAACCAATTGACGCCTCCAAGCTCGACAATTAGGAGATGGCCTTAATCATCAAAAGCTTTCGGCAAATCCTCAAGCAACGGAAGGGGAAGGATTACAAATCCCGTTCCAAGAAGGTTTGCTACAAGTGTGGTAAGCCCGGTCACTTTATTGCTAAATGTCCATTATCAAGTGACAGTGACAGGGATAACGACAAGAAGGGCAAGAGGAGAGAAAAGAAGAGGTACCACAAGAAGAAGGGCGGCGATGCCCACGTGTGCCGCGAGTGGAACTCCGACGAGAGCTCCACCGACTCCTCCTCCGACGACGAGGACGCCGCCAACATCGCCGTCACCAAGGGACTTCTCTTCCCCAACGTCGGCCACAAGTGTCTCATGGCAAAGGACGGCAGAAGGAAGAAGGTTAAATCTAAATCCTCCACTAAATATGAATCCTCTAGTGATGATAATGCTAGTGATGAGGAGAATAATTTGCGTACCCTTTTTGCCGATCTTAACATGCAACAAAAGGAAAAATTAAATGAATTGATTATATTCATGAGAAGGATGATCTCTTGGACTCACAAGAGGACTTCCTTATTAAGGAAAACAAAAAGCATGTTAAGGTTAAAAATGCTTATGCTCTAGAGGTAGAAAAATGTGAAAAATTGTCTAATGAGCTAAGCACTTGCCATGAGACCATTAACAACCTTAGGAATGAAAATGCTAAATTAATTGCTAAGGTTGATTCTCATGTTTGTATTGATTCAACTTCCAATCCTAGAAATGATAATGTTGATTTACTTGCTAGGATTGATGAGTTGAATGTTTCTATTGCTAGCCTTAGAAATGAGAATGAGAAATTAATTGCTAAGGTTAAAGAATTAGATGTTTGCAATGTTACAATTTCTGACCTTAGAACTAAGAATGATTTGTTACATGCTAAGGTTGTAGAATTGAAATCTTGCAAACCCTCTACATCTATTGTTGAGCACACTTCTATTTGCACTAGATGTAGAGATATTGATGTTAATGCTATTCATGATCACATGTCTTTAATTAAACAACAAAATGATCATATAGCAAAACTAGATGCTAAAATTGCCGAGCATAACTTGGAAAATGAAAAGTTTAAATTTGCTAGAAGTATGCTCTATAATGGGAGACGCCCGGGCATCAAGGATGGCATTGGCTTCCAAAGGGGAGACAATGTCAAACTTAATGCCCCTCCTAAAAATTTGTCTAACTTTGTTAAGGGCAAGGCTCCCATGCCTCAGGATAACAAGGGTTATGTCACACCCGGATTTTAGGGGTCCAAAACCCGGGCGCAAACATAAACACCAGGTATGCTGGGACCAAGTCTCACACATATGATGTATAGTGGCACAGGATCGAATGTCACATCTTTATATATAACAGGAGTTCTATACAAAATAAATAATTACATTATAAGGAGACAACGGTCCAGCAACCCAAAGTTGACTGGGAGACGACGACCTAGACCTCTCACGAACTCGTCACAGCATCCTCCAAGCGCATCATCCTGCGGTACCTGTTCTTGACCTGTGGGGGGTGTGAGACAGCAAGAGTGAGCTCACATACGTTCATCGCTCAACAAGTTGTGGGGAATAATGTGCATGAACTCGCCAAAGGTGGGAGCTCACGTGAAGTGTAAGGCTTACCAAAGAAGATGGTTAGAGCTGAGCATTGCTTTTAAAGTTGGTCAAAATTTTATTAGCAGTTACTAAGTATAAGTAAATACCAACCCAGTTAAATAGTAGAACAAAAGTAACAACTTCACCTGCGATGCAATGCATATGACAAATTGAATTTAGTTCCATCATTTAATCATGTGAGTGTCCGAGCTGCTCATGACCGTGAGCACGGCTAGTATACCAGTTTTACACTCTGCAGAGGTTGCGCATCTTTACCCACAAGTCATGTTACCCATCTGCCAAGGGATCGCGACTTCCCATACACCTCTACCGAGGAGGCGAGGCAGGGTAACACTACGAGGCCTTTACAAAGTTCCACTAGCTTCAGAAAACCCGCTACAGTTTATAGGAAGTTCCAATGCAGGAATCCCTTGCAGGACCGCCATCGCAGCAAAATCCTCCCGAGGGCCTCCCTACACTGACCACTCCCCTACTGCCCTTGCCCCTTTCGGGTAAGGTAGTCTTCCACTAGCTTTCCTAATTAATCAGCCAAGGGGTCCCATTCCTCCCTTGTGGTAGCACTGTTTTCCCGGGTGGTTCTCCATGTTCCAATTAACATAATGATCTTAACATGAACAGTAAATAACAACTGACAATAAAAGTATAATCATGAATAGTAATGTGTATCTCTATACCCAAAACCACATAAAGCGATAGCAAGTACTACCCAAAGATTCAGTGGTGAACAAGGTATAAAGATAGTCAAACTAGGGTAACCTATTGGGTCCCATCAAAATTAACCTATGCAGATCATTATGATTAATTAGAACATGAGTGGGTAAAAAGAAGTGATCAAGGGCACAACTTGCCTGGCACTTGAGATTCCAGGTACCAACTTGCTTTTCAGATGACTCGTGTCCTCACGCTAGTCGTAGCAATACAAACAAGCAGTGTATAGGCAAAATTAACATCACACCAAACATGTAAACAAAATACATAATAATAACCTACACATTAAAATAAGATTCCAGGAACAGGAATCATTAATTTTGGAGTTATAGATTTTAAGTTATGAATTTCCAAAGATCCTATGTGCTTAGTACAAGATTAATTAAGATAACAATTTTAATGTGACTTTTATGTAAAACCAGTGGCACTAAATGATAAACAATAATATTACAAAATTATAGGAACTGGAATGGGCTAATTTGGACTTAATATGAATTTTATATGGATTATACAAGTTTTACAATTATTTCTATACTCAAAATCAATTTCTAAATCTATTTTCTGGTTTTATTTAATTTCCCGGACTGCGCCTCAATATCAGATAAGTGCAGGGGCTAACACGCAAAATTTCCCAAGACTCAGGATTCCCCCGCACAGGACGGCGGGTTGATTATGTGAAAACCTAGGGTCTCTTTTCCAATTGTCTCAAACCGAACGGGTATCAATTATTCTCAGCCGTCCGATCCGATCCCAACGGATCAGATTAGACTGAGCCCACCGCGAAGCGGTATGCGTTCCCGGCCATCGGACCAACGACGAGCGGCCCGGATTTAATGTAACTCCGAACGACCAACGCCCGCACGATCTAGGATCAACGGTCGCGGTTCTATTTAGCTAAACGATTCCCTCTCTCCTAATCTCAGTCGTCCACGTCAAGATCAACGGCCATAGTTCTTCTTCTCCCCCTCGCAAACACCCGATCCCCAGGAACACGCGCGCGGCGGCGTCCCCGCCGGAGGGAACTCAATCCGGCGCTCCACCACCCCAAATTCAAATTAAACGGCGCTAGACGATGTCCGGGCCCTAACGAACAACAAGGAGTTGACGTACCAGTGATTGAAGCGATGACCGCGGCTGGCCACGGTGTCGTGCGGCCCACGGCGGAGTAGGGGCGCCCGGTGAGCAATTTCGGTGGCTACAGGGTCCCTCCCCCGCCCCTGACGCCCCCATAAGCTCTCATGCGCATAACCGAACCCGACAGTGCACCATTCGAGTCCCCAACAATGGTATTCCTCCGATTAGCCGGTGACGGCGCGATGAAAGTTCCACCCGACGTTGATGGCAGAGGAGGAGGGGGTCGAGCCATAGACAGATGGACGAGGGTGCGATGAATTTATAGTGCCGCACGGCGACAGTAAGAGCTGGGGGGGCAGTTCGCGCAAACCTCGGTCGAGCCGTTTGAGCTGCGCGCGGAATCCGTTACGGTCAGTAGAGGCGAGAAGAAAACGCGCGACAGGTGCGACCTCCATGGAGTTCGGCGTGCGCGGATCCTAGCTAGCTATCATATGGCGACCAAAGCGGCTTCGGTTTCTTTTTCCGTTGGCGAAATCCCTGGAGGAAGCATGCCAGATGGGAGTCCGCGCGGAGCTGTGGTCTCCACCGCGGTCGCTGCATCGATTGGGGGAGAAGGAACAGCTGACAGGGGGCCCCACCAGTCAGTGGGTGAACGGCTTGGGGCGCACACAGGGTGACCGGCAGCGTGGGCCCGCGCGTCATTGGCCCAGAGAAAAAGAGAAGGGCGCGGATCGTGATGGGCTGGCGCGGGAGAAAAACGGAAGTGGGCCAAATTCGGTTGCTCAGGCCCAACTAGGTGAGTTTTGTTTTATCCTTTTCTTTTACACTTCTCTTTCTCCATTTTGAAATCCAATTCAAATTTTGAATCCAAATTAGTGTCGAATTTATTCTCAAATGATATTGTGAAATCTAAAATCCCAATTTTAGGAATATAACTATTTATATTATTTATATCACCTTTTCTCACTTCCTTATTTATAAAATCCCACCTTCAACTCTAGGGTTTTAATTCCACTTTTAATATTTATTAACTTATTGTTATTATCCTTTTTACTTTTATTTAGTGCACAAACATAAAAACTCCAATAAAATGCACTTTCTTTTATTTTAGCATTATTGGTTTAATTCAATCATCCTTGATTTTATGTATGCTCTTTTGATGATGCAATTAAGGCACAAAATGAGGAGATCCACAATACCCTTTGTATACAAATTTGGGTATTACAAATCCTACCCCCCTTAAAAATAATCTCGTCCTCGAGATTTGTAAGAAAAGGGATATAAAAGGATTGGTTTGTGATTCGGGTTTTAGTCTATATTAGGTTTAAGATCCGGGATTTCATATATTTTTATAGAAAATAGTGGGTGATTAGGAAGGCCTAGGTATATATGGGTATAGCCACTTTATTATGCAGGATGAATGATATCTTTAAAGCATATATAGTTTTGAGTAAGAAGGAGTGGGGTAAGAAAAGACTCCATCCAAGATTGCGGATCTTGACTCATCTTGGTGACCTCACTTGATCCTTGAAGACTTGAGTTGGTGCTCATCCTTTCTTGATGAAGTTGATCATCTTCTCTGGTCTTGTCTCATTGATTAGGAGTTAGTGTATATTATCGGGCTGGGGAATATGTTTAAGATAAATATTGTGGGATAGACTTCACGATGTAAGTCAAAAGTTTGTTTTAGGTGGGGGTTGATATACAATCCGTCATGACTCTACTGGTTTAGTTAGATCTTCTGCTCATGGTTGAGTTGGTCTACTGTGTTAAGTCAACACCTGGCTAGTAGGGTCTAATCTCTTCTACCAGTATCACTAATCTATTTAAGTGGACCACATTAGGTTAGTTTAGTAGATGGCTATAAGTTGAATGAGATTAGTCAGAATCTGGTTCGGTTATTTTGCTTCTGATTGGTTTGGATAGGTTATGTAACCCATTATGTAGGTCAAGTTGTTGTGTAGGGCTTAGTTGCTCTAAGTCACCAATTTAGACTCAAGTGAATGTGGAGTATGGCCTTATCCATTGTACCAGCATTAAGTAACTCATGATAGATTAGATCATTTTATGTTAGATAGGATCTAGTTTAGATTGGATATGACTAGATAGATTAGATAGGATCTCATTGATTAGGTCATGGTTGTTGCTTTAGGATGAGTTAAACGAAGTTGTTAGGATAAGACGAATCTATCAAGGTGAGATGAATCTATTGAGATAAGAGAGAATCTTTTAAGATAAGATGGACCAATTAAGATAAGAGAGGGTCTTTTAAGATATGAGGGATCTATATAAAATAGATAGACTTTAATGGAGGATAAACCAGGTTGTTAATTATCTTATGAATTTTATTTATTTATATTTATACCTATATGTATATGCAGATGTAATTGTGGACATTACTCCACAACCCATCACACTCAAACAAAGATCCAAATCAGATATCATAAGAACAAACATTCAAATACATAGACACTTATAAAAATAGTTTTGTTTTTGTTCCTAGGATTAGGTCTCCTATTCCTAGAGTCACTTTAGGCACTGGATTTCAAAGTATGAAATCCACATTTGTCTTTAGAAAGAAAAAGGTAAGAATAATCAGAGTAAAGCGGAATTAGATGAGAAAAGATTAAGAAAAGTTTAGAAAAGAATCAGAGTAAGGTAAGTAAAGAATGGTTGTCCAGTTCTATCTAGGTTTCGTCCTACAGTCAACATTCCTCTGATACCACTTCTGTCACACCCGGATTTTAGGGGTCCAAAACCCGGGCGCAAACATAAACACCAGGTATGCTGGGACCAAGTCTCACACATATGATGTATAGTGGCACAGGATCGAATGTCACATCTTTATATATAACAGGAGTTCTATACAAAATAAATAATTACATTATAAGGAGACAACGGTCCAGCAACCCAAAGTTGACTGGGAGATGACGACCTAGACCTCTCACGAACTCGTCACAGCATCCTCCAAGCGCATCATCCTGCGGTACCTGTTCTTGACCTATGGGGGGGTGTGAGACAGCAAGAGTGAGCTCACATACGTTCATCGCTCAACAAGTTGTGGGGAATAATGTGCATGAACTCGCCAAAGGTGGGAGCTCACATGAAGTGTAAGGCTTACCAAAGAAGATGGTTAGAGCTGAGCATTGCTTTTAAAGTTGGTCAAAATTTTATTAGCAGTTACTAAGTATAAGTAAATACCAACCCAGTTAAATAGTAGAACAAAAGTAACAACTTCACCTGCGATGCAATGCATATGACAAATTGAATTTAGTTCCATCATTTAATCATGTGAGTGTCCGAGCTGCTCATGACCGTGAGCACGGCTAGTATACCAGTTTTACACTCTGCAGAGGTTGCGCATCTTTACCCACAAGTCATGTTACCCATCTGCCAAGGGATCGCGACTTCCCATACACCTCTACCGAGGAGGCGAGGCAGGGTAACACTACGAGGCCTTTACAAAGTTCCACTAGCTTCAGAAAACCCGCTACAGTTTATAGGAAGTTCCAATGCAGGAATCCCTTGCAGGACCGCCATCGCAGCAAAATCCTCCCGAGGGCCTCCCTACACTGACCACTCCCCTACTGCCCTTGCCCCTTTCGGGTAAGGTAGTCTTCCACTAGCTTTCCTAATTAATCAGCCAAGGGGTCCCATTCCTCCCTTGTGGTAGCACTGTTTTCCCGGGTGGTTCTCCATGTTCCAATTAACATAATGATCTTAACATGAACAGTAAATAACAACTGACAATAAAAGTATAATCATGAATAGTAATGTGTATCTCTATACCCAAAACCACATAAAGCGATAGCAAGTACTACCCAAAGATTCAGTGGTGAACAAGGTATAAAGATAGTCAAACTAGGGTAACCTATTGGGTCCCATCAAAATTAACCTATGCAGATCATTATGATTAATTAGAACATGAGTGGGTAAAAAGAAGTGATCAAGGGCACAACTTGCCTGGCACTTGAGATTCCAGGTACCAACTTGCTTTTCAGATGACTCGTGTCCTCACGCTAGTCGTAGCAATACAAACAAGCAGTGTATAGGCAAAATTAACATCACACCAAACATGTAAACAAAATACATAATAATAACCTACACATTAAAATAAGATTCCAGGAACAGGAATCATTAATTTTGGAGTTATAGATTTTAAGTTATGAATTTCCAAAGATCCTATGTGCTTAGTACAAGATTAATTAAGATAACAATTTTAATGTGACTTTTATGTAAAACCAGTGGCACTAAATGATAAACAATAATATTACAAAATTATAGGAACTGGAATGGGCTAATTTGGACTTAATATGAATTTTATATGGATTATACAAGTTTTACAATTATTTCTATACTCAAAATCAATTTCTAAATCTATTTTCTGGTTTTATTTAATTTCCCGGACTGCGCCTCAATATCAGATAAGTGCAGGGGCTAACACGCAAAATTTCCCAAGACTCAGGATTCCCCCGCACAGGACGGCGGGTTGATTATGTGAAAACCTAGGGTCTCTTTTCCAATTGTCTCAAACCGAACGGGTATCAATTATTCTCAGTCGTCCGATCCGATCCCAACGGATCAGATTAGACTGAGCCCACCGCAAAGCGGTATGCGTTCCCGGCCATCGGACCAACGACGAGCGGCCCGGATTTAATGTAACTCCGAACGACCAACGCCCGCACGATCTAGGATCAACGGTCGCGGTTCTATTTAGCTAAACGATTCCCTCTCTCCTAATCTCAGTCGTCCACGTCAAGATCAACGGCCATAGTTCTTCTTCTCCCCCTCGCAAACACCCGATCCCCAGGAACACGCGCGCGGCGGCGACCCCGCCGGAGGGAACTCAATCCGGCGCTCCACCACCCCAAATTCAAATTAAACGGCGCTAGACGATGTCCGGGCCCTAACGAACAACAAGGAGTTGACGTACCAGTGATTGAAGCGATGACCGCGGCTGGCCACGGTGTCGCGCGGCCCACGGCGGAGTAGGGGCGCCCGGTGAGCAATTTCGGTGGCTACAGGGTCCCTCCCCCGCCCCTGACGCCCCCATAAGCTCTCATGCGCATCACCGAACTCGACAGTGCACCATTCGAGTCCCCAACAATGGTATTCCTCCGATTAGCCGGTGACGGCGCGATGAAAGTTCCACCCGACGTTGATGGCAGAGGAGGAGGGGGTCGAGCCATAGACAGATGGACGAGGGTGCGATGAATTTATAGTGCCGCACGGCGACAGTAAGAGCTGGGGGGGCAGTTCGCGCAAACCTCGGTCGAGCCGTTTGAGCTGCGCGCGGAATCCGTTACGGTCAGCAGAGGCGAGAAGAAAACGCGCGGCAGGTGCGGCCTCCATGGAGTTCGGCGTGCGCGGATCCTAGCTAGCTATCATATGGCGACCAAAGCGGCTTCGGTTTCTTTTTCCGTTGGCGAAATCCCTGGAGGAAGCATGCCAGATGGGAGTCCGCGCGGAGCTGTGGTCTCCGCCGCGGTCGCTGCATCGATTGGGGGAGAAGGAATAGCTGACAGGGGGCCCCACCAGTCAGTGGGTGAACGGCTTGGGGCGCACACAGGGTGACCGGCAGCGTGGGCCCGCGCGTCATTGGCCCAGAGAAAAAGAGAAGGGCGCGGATCGTGATGGGCTGGCGCGGGAGAAAAACGGAAGTGGGCCAAATTCGGTTGCTCAGGCTCAACTAGGTGAGTTTTGTTTTATCCTTTTCTTTTACACTTCTCTTTCTCCATTTTGAAATCCAATTCAAATTTTGAATCCAAATTAGTGTCGAATTTATTCTCAAATGATATTGTGAAATCTAAAATCCCAATTTTAGGAATATAACTATTTATATTATTTATATCACCTTTTCTCACTTCCTTATTTATAAAATCCCACCTTCAACTCTAGGGTTTTAATTCCACTTTTAATATTTATTAACTTATTGTTATTATCCTTTTTACTTTTATTTAGTGCACAAACATAAAAACTCCAATAAAATGCACTTTCTTTTATTTTAGCATTATTGGTTTAATTCAATCATCCTTGATTTTATGTATGCTCTTTTGATGATGCAATTAAGGCACAAAATGAGGAGATCCACAATACCCTTTGTATACAAATTTGGGTATTACAGGTTACATTTTGTACCCTGCCGGTTATCCCGAGAGCAAAATTAGGAAAATTCACTCTAGGAAGTCTCACTCTGGCCCTAATCATGCTTTTATGTATAAGGGTGAGACATCTAGCTCTAGGCAACCAACCCGTGCTAAGTTGCCTAAGAAGAAAACTCCTAATGCATCAAATGATCATGCTATTTCATTTAAAACTTTTGATGCATCTTATGTTTTGACTAACAAATCCGGCAAGGTAGTTGCCAAGTTTGTTGGGGCAAACACAAGGGCTCCAAGACTTGTGTTTGGGTACCCAAAGTTCTTGTTTCTAATGCCAAAGGACCCAAAACCGTTTAGGTACCTAAAGTCAAGAACTAAAATTGTTTTGCAGGTTTATGCATCCGGGGGCTCAAGTTGGATACTCGACAGCGGGTGCACAAACCATATGACAGGGGAGAAGAAAATGTTCTCCTCATATGAGAAAAACCAAGATCCCCAACGAGCTATCACATTCGGGGATGGAAATCAAGGTTTGGTCAAAGGATTGGGTAAAATTGCTATATCACCTGACCATACTATTTCCAATGTTTTTCTTGTAGATTCTTTAGATTACAATTTGCTTTCCGTATCTCAATTATGTCAAATGGGCTACAACTGTCTCTTTACTGATGTAGGTGTCACTGTCTTTAGAAGAAGTGATGATTCAATAGCATTTAAGGGAGTGTTAGAGGGTCAGCTATACTTGGTAGATTTTGATAGAGCTGAACTCGACACTTGCTTGGTTGCTAAGACTAACTTGGGTTGGCTCTGGCACCGCCGACTAGCCCATGTTGGAATGAAGAATCTTCATAAGCTTCTAAAGGGGGAACACATTTTAGGACTAACCAATGTTCATTTTGAGAAAGACAGGATTTGTAGCGCATGCCAAGCCGGGAAGCAAGTTGGCACTAATCATCCACACAAGAACATCATGACTAGTGACAGGCCACTAGAGCTCCTACACATGGATTTATTCGGCCCGATTGCTTACATAAGCATCGGCGGGAGTAAGTACTGTCTAGTTATTGTGGATGATTATTCTCGCTTCACTTGGGTGTTCTTTTTGCAGGAAAAATCTCATACCCAAGAGACCTTAAAGGGATTCTTGAGACGGGCTCAAAATGAGTTCGGCTTAAGGATCAAGAAAATTAGAAGCGACAACGGGACGGAGTTCAAGAACTCACAAATAGAAGGCTTCCTTGAGGAGGAGGGCATCAAGCATGAGTTCTCTTCTCCCTACACTCCACAACAAAATGGTGTAGTGGAGAGAAAGAATCGAACTTTATTGGACATGGCAAGAACCATGCTTGATGAGTACAAGACACCGGATCGGTTTTGGGCCGAGGCGGTTAACACTGCTTGCTACGCCATCAACCGGTTATATCTACACCGAATCCTCAAGAAGACATCATATGAACTACTAACTGGTAAAAAGCCAAATATTTCATATTTTAGAGTTTTTGGTAGCAAATGCTTTATTCTTGTTAAAAGAGGTAGAAAATCAAAATTTGCTCCTAAAACTGTAGAAGGCTTTTTACTAGGATATGACTCAAACACAAGGGCATATAGAGTCTTTAACAAGTCCTCAGGACTTGTTGAAGTTTCTTGTGACGTTGTGTTTGATGAGACTAACGGCTCTCAAGTAGAGCAAGTTGATCTTGATGAGATAGGTGAAGAACAGGCTCCGTGCATCGCGCTAAGGAACATGTCCATCGGGGATGTGCGTCCTAAGGAATCCGAAGAGCCTCCAAATGCACAAGATCAACCATCCTCCTCCATGCAAGCATCTCCACCAACTCAAATTGAGGATGAGGCTCAAGATGTTGAACAAGAAGATCAAGAAGATGAGCCACCTCAAAATGTCGGCAACGATCAAGGGGGAGATGCAAATGATCAAGAAAAGGAGGATGAGCAAGAACCAAGGCCGCCACACCCAAGAATCCACCAAGCAATCCAACGAGATCACCCCGTCGACACCATCCTCGGCGACATTCATAAGGGGGTAACCACTCGATCTCGTGTTGCACATTTTTGTGAGCATTACTCTTTTGTTTCCTCTATTGAGCCACACAGGGTAGAGGAAGCACTCCAAGATGCGGATTGGGTGATGGCGATGCAAGAGGAGCTCAACAACTTCACAAGGAACGAGGTATGGCATTTAGTTCCACGTCCTAACCAAAATGTTGTAGGAACCAAGTGGGTCTTCTGCAACAAGCAAGATGAGCATGGTGTGGTGACAAGGAACAAAGCTCGACTTGTGGCCAAGGGATACTCCCAAGTCGAAGGTTTGGATTTCGGTGAAACCTATGCACCCGTAGCTAGGCTTGAGTCCATTCGTATATTATTGGCCTATGCTACTTACCATGGCTTCAAGCTTTACCAAATGGACGTGAAGAGTGCCTTCCTCAACGGACCAATCAAGGAAGAGGTCTATGTTGAGCAACCTCCCGGCTTTGAAGATAGTGAGTACCCTAACCATGTCTATAGGCTCTCTAAGGCGCTTTATGGGCTCAAGCAAGCCCCAAGAGCATGGTATGAATGCCTTAGAGATTTCCTTATTGCAAATGGCTTCAAAGTCGGCAAAGCTGATCCTACTTTATTCACTAAAACTCTTGACAATGATTTGTTCGTATGCCAAATTTACGTTGATGATATCATATTTGGGTCTACTAACGAATCTACATGTGAAGAATTTAGTAGGATCATGACAAAGAAATTCGAGATGTCAATGATGGGGGAGTTGAAGTATTTTCTAGGATTCCAAGTCAAGCAACTCCAAGAGGGCACCTTCATTAGCCAAACGAAGTATACTCAAGACATTCTAAGCAAGTTTGGAATGAAGGATGCCAAGCCCATCAAGACACCCATGGGAACCAATGGGCATCTCGACCTCGACATGGGAGGTAAGTCCGTGGATCAAAAGGTATACCGGTCGATGATTGGTTCATTGCTTTATTTATGTGCATCTCGACCGGACATTATGCTTTCCGTTTGCATGTGTGCAAGATTCCAAGCCGACCCTAAGGAATCACACCTTACGGCCGTAAAACGAATCTTGAGATACTTGGCTTATACTCCTAAGTTTGGGCTTTGGTACCCTCGGGGATCCATATTTGATTTGATTGGTTATTCGGATGCCGATTGGGCGGGGTGTAAGATTAATAGGAAGAGCACATCGGGGACTTGCCAGTTCTTGGGAAGATCCTTGGTGTCTTGGGCTTCAAAGAAGCAAAATTCGGTCGCTCTTTCTACCGCCGAAGCCGAGTATATTGCCGCAGGCCATTGTTGCGCGCAATTGCTTTGGATGAGGCAAACCCTGCGGGACTATGGTTACAAACTAACCAAAGTTCCTCTTCTATGTGATAATGAGAGTGCAATCCGCATGCTGGATAATCCCGTTGAACATAGCCGCACTAAACACATAGCCATTCGGTATCATTTTCTTCGGGAACACCAACAAAAGGGGGATATCGAGATTTCTTACATTAACACTAAAGATCAATTAGCCGATATCTTTACCAAGCCACTTGATGAACAATCTTTTACCAAACTTAGGCATGAGCTAAATATTCTTGATTCTAGGAATTTCTTTTGCTAATTTGCACACATAGCACACAAGTATACCTTTGATCATATCTCTTTTATATATGCTATGACTAATGTGTTTTCAAGTGTATTTCAAACCAAGTCATAGGTATATTGAAAGGGAATTGGAGTCTTCGGCGAAGACAAAGGCTTCCACTCCACTCTACTACTCATCCTTCGCCGTCACTCCGAGCATCTCTCCAACTTTGGTATAATCTTCACTCATTTATTTTATGACCAAAGGAGGAGAAAGTACTTCGTTGGGCTCTAATAATTCCGTTTTTGGCGATTCATGCCAAAGGGGGAGAAAATATGAGGCCAAAGCAAAAGGACCGCACCACCACCTAATTTTAAAAATTTGGAGATTTTCAATTGGTCAATTTCAAATTAATATCTTACTATGTTCTAAAGGGGGAGGAAGTAGTATTTCAAAAATGATATATCAAAACCCTCTTGAACACTAAGAGGAGGATCTCATTTAGGGGGAGTTTTGTTTAGTCAAAGGAAAAGCATTTCAAACAAAAGGAGAAAATTTCAAATCTTGAAAATGCTTCTCAAAATTCTTATTCATTTACCTTTGACTATCTTGCAAAAGGACTTTGAAAAGAATTTACAAAAGGATTTGCAAAAAAAACATGTGGTGCAAACGTGGTCCAATATGTTAAAAACAAAGAAACAATCCATGCACATCATGTAAGTATTTATATTGGCTCAATTCCAAGCAACCTTTGCACTTACATTATGCAAACTAGTTCAAATTATGCACTTTTACATTTGCTTTGGTTGTGTTGGCATCAATCACCAAAAAGGGGGAGATTGAAAGGGAATTAGGCTTACACCTAGTTCCTAAATAATTTTGGTGGTTGAATTGCCCAACACAAATATTGGACTAACTAGTTTGCTCTAGTGTGTAAGTTATACAGGTGCAAAAGGTTCACACTTAGCCAATAAAAAGACCAAGTGTTGGGTTCAAATTAGAAAGCTAAAGGCAACCCGGATGGCACCCTGGTCTGGCGCACCGGACTGTCCGGTGGCGCACCGGACAGTGTCTGGTGCACCAGGGGACTCCGACTTCAAACTCTTCACTCTCGGAAATTTCCGAAGGCCACTCCGCTATAATTCACCGGACTGTCCGGTGTACACCGGACTGTCCGGTGTACACCGGACATGTCCGGTGCTCCAAGGAAGAGCGGCCTCAGGAACTCGCCAGCCTCGGGTTTTCACTTCGGCTGCTCCGCTAAAATTCACCGGACTGTCCGGTGTACACCGGACTGTCCGGTGTAACAGCGGGGCAACGGCTATTTCGGCGCCAACGGCTACCTGCGACGCATTTAATGCGCGCCAGAAGCGCGCAGTTGGCAGGCACGCGGGAGCAGGCGCACCGGACAATCTACAGTTCATGTCCGGTGTGCACTGGACATCCAGGCGGGCCCAGAGGACAGAGCTCCAACGGTCGACCCAACGGCTTTTTGGTGACGTGGCTGTCGCACCGGACATGTCCGGTGTGCACCGGACTGTCCGGTGCGCCATCGAACAGACAACCTCACCAAACGGCTAGTTTGGTGGTTGGGGCTATAAATACCCCCAACCACCCACCATTCATGGTATCCAAGTTTTCCACTTCCCAACCACTTACAAGAGCTCTAGCATTCAATTCTAGACACACCCAAGAGATCAAATCCTCTCCAAATTCCACACAACGCCCTAGTGATTAGAGAGAGTGATTTGCTTGTGTTCTTTCGAGCTCTTGCGCTTGGATTGCTTTCTTCTTTCTTGATTCTTTCTTGTGATCAAACACTCACTTGTAATTGAGGCAAGAGACACCAATCGTGTGGTGGTCCTTGCGGGAACTTTGTGTTCCAAGTGATTGAGAAGAGAAAGCTCACTCGGTCCGTGGGACCGTTTGAGAGAGGGTAAGGGTTGAAAGAGACCCGGCCTTTGTGGCCTCCTCAACGGGGAGTAGGTTTGAGAGAACCGAACCTCGGTAAAACAAATCCGCGTGTCTCACTTCATTATTTGCTTGCGATTTGTTTTGCACCCTCTCTCGCGGACTTTATTATATTTCTAACGCTAACCCGGCTTGTAGTTGTGATTATTTCTGAGAATTTCAGTTTCGCCCTATTCACCCCCCCCCCCCTCTAGGCGACTTTCATTATGATTTTCTTTGCTATTCATTTTGCGCTTGCATATCAAGCCGCAAAAGCACATAAGTTCTTTTCATAAGAACCGTAAGAGAAAGAGAGCATCTCATTTACTCCAAAATGAAGAGGTGAATTCCCATGTCATGCAAAAATGAAATGAACATTTCCAATGAACATTAAGGATAATTAAGCCTATTAGGCGAGTTCATCAAACTCTATTAAATAATTATCCTTCAAATGGCTTAACCATTTTCGTTTGCTGTTACAACTTTGCCGCAAAACATATTATATCTTTATATGTTGGAGAATTCCAGGTGTCACATAAAGTGTACCACAGATTTTTGAAAATTGGTGTACACAAACGTAGATAATCTCCATGTAATTAAACAATGGAGTAGATCTTCCAGTAGTGGGCAAAACATTTTGCTGCCTGAAAGCATGGTCTCTGGGCTGATATATTCGAAGAACATACCGCAGCCAATACTTAGGACTTCACTACCCTTTGCTTGACCAAAATTTCAAAAATAAAATGGAAATCACCATAAAGGTGAATAACCAACATCACATCTCCAACATATCTACTTGGGAGAACACATAGGTAATCATCATGACCATATGATGTAGACCTCTTACTGATGGGCAAATAACATTTTGCTGTCTAAAAGCTTGGTCTCAGGGCAAATAAATTCCAAGAATTTATTGCAGCCAAAGCCTAGATCTCCATCATGTGTTGAAATATCCCAAGTTCAAGATATGTGTCATATTTTGTAAGAATTCATCGTTTAATTAAGTAGAACTTAATTAAAAGAATTCTTTTAGCAGTCAGCATGACTGCAACGTCCAGACTGGCTCCATAGCCCGTGACGCCTGCTTGGTCCGTGATCTTTTTGGGTAGCACGTATAGGTAATCATCTCGAAAGATGTAGACCTCATAGTGATAGGCATTTCAAATGCGGCCTAAAGCACGGTCTCTGGGCTACTAAACTCTATAAAGAATTTAGCGCAGCCAGTGCTTAGTACTCCATCACCCTATGCTTTTACCCAAAAACTGCAACCTCATTTTGCATGAAGACCATTAAGTTTCGACTTATTAATGTGCTATGTTTTCCATGCAAACATAAAAGAATGCAAAAACAAAAGCAAGTCGAAACATGTGAATTATAAATAAAAATAAAAATATAATTCACTAATAAGTCTGAATTTTCTAATAAAACAGACAAATATGTACAGGTGTATGAAACATCGGAGATCTAATTATTCTAAATTAGATACACAATACTGATGCAAACTGTGTTAAAACATAGTTCAAAACTTAGAACTGTAGTAAAAAATTAAAAAAATTAAAAAATATAGGGCACAGCCCAACCAGACAGTCGTCTAGTAGGCTGGCTAAACGGCCCATTTAGGTGGTCGTCCTAGCGGCCGGCCAGGCGGCCCATCCAGGCAGCCCATGAGGGCAGGGGCACAAATGGCCTTATAAGGGGGTGGCAGTTAGGGTTTGCTCCGCCCTCCTCCTTCCCTCAACAGCAAGCGGCCCCGGCGACGGGCGCGGCGAAGCCCCTCGGTGCGCGCGAGCGTGGGCGCGTGGCCCCCCGGCGGCGGCGGGCCCCCCAGCGGCGGCACGGGCAGACCCGGCGCGCGCTCGGGAGCGTAGCCCCACGACGTCGCGGGTGTGGTCCCCCGACGCGCGGGCGCGACCACCTGGCAACGCGGGCTTGGCCCCCAGCGGGGTGCGCGTGCAGACCCCGGCGGCACGGCAACCCCCAGCCCGAATGGCTCTGCGCGCACGAGGGTGGGCGCGGCCCCTAAGGTTCGGTGTGGGCGCGGCTGCCCGGTGGCGACGCGGGTATGCGTGGCCATGGGCGCGCGGCCTCGGCGCGATGGAGGCGTGACGAGCACGACACGCCCAGCATGGCGATCGTGCGTGGTCGTCCCATCGTCGCGAGCGCGGCAGCCCGACCCCGGTTTGGGTGCGGCACTGCGGCCCCAGCGCGCGTGGAGCGCGGCTCCCCGCGGCACGCGTGGGCGTGCCCCGGCCCTGGCGGCTCAGACGAGCATGCCCCTAGCGGCGCGCACGCGCAGGCGTGGTCCCGGCGTCGCGGCAACCCCCACGCGGCCCGGTCCGGCGCGGACACGGCACGCGACCACAGCGTGGGCATGCGGCCTCGGCACAGCGCCTCCAACCAGGCGGAGCACCGGTGCGGTCTCAGCCCCAGTGCTCGAACCGGCGTGGCGGTAGCATGGCCCCTGCGCGGGCGCAGCGACCACCGGTGAAGGTCCTTGCCATGGTCACGAAGCAACCCCGTCGAGCGACGAACATATTGCGTATCAGGTAGGACTTGAGCCGATGTTGTCGCAGGGCTTGTTGGCTGCTGCCATGGCACACGGTGACATCGTTGTTGATGCCATAAAGTTAAGAACATGATGAAATTGAAGAAAATTACATCAGTGCTTACTTTACTGTGTCCAGATGTAATTTCATATCATGCACATCTTGTTTCTTAACTTCTGCGAGCGATTCCTTCTCTTTCTCCAACAGCAACTCCATCTCAAAAACAGCGAGCGATTTGTTCTCTTCTCTGATCTCGCGAGCACGTGCTGATAACGTGTTGAAGTATACTCAGTGGCAAAAGAGAATTGAGAGAGAGTAACAACTGTTGGAGCGTAGTGAAAATGAGACACAGAGAATAGAGAGAATGACAGCCACACTTGTATTCCAGAGATCATTACACTTATATACAAGTGAAGGGGTGTATCCCAAGGGGTGTGTCCCTTGGGGAAAACTGTCGCACCCCTTGGATTGATCACATATGTAATATTTTGTAACAGAACCCATGCCCTGATGGATCAAGGACAGGAGACACTAGGTGAAGTTATCTAACCAGTAGAACATCATGCTTAGATGTCTTTAATATTGAATATGAATTGTATATATGTATATACGTTATTTTGTAAAATAAAAAATATATAATCGTGTCGGGTCGGGCCAGCACTACGGGCCGAGCTACAGCCCAAGCACGACACGACGTTCTTGGCTCTTGCAAGTATTAGGTCGTTTCTGAGACCACATTGGCACAATGAACTCAATGGTGTTTAAGGTTACTGAATTGGATGGAGCAACAATGATTTGTCACACTAACAGTAAAATGAAAGTTTATTTGTTGGTTTTAAACGTTAGTAATTGCTATGAAATAGCATAATTTATATGGAGCGCATCCAGTTTTTATTGATGCCTGACTTTAGCAATCACTCTATATTTTGATCTATCTTTTTTATAAGTTTGAGTTCATGTGACTTATTTTAGAAACTTGAGCTCACAAATTTTTCTCTTATTTGGTCTCTATATGGTGGAATTATGTCATTTTATAATCTCTGTTCGTTCAGTCAGTCGTTGTGAACTCTCTTCTAATCGCTCACTTCATTGGTTGTGTTGTACCAAGACATATTAGATGGAGTAAACAATAACATCAGTTAGCCAAATCAAAAAATATTATACGGAGAGCGAAGACAATCAATAAAAAATCTTGAAGTTTTTTTGGTGGATAGTTTACATGGGTATTGTTATACGTCGTCGCAACGCACGGGCAACCGACTAGTATCTTTAAAACATTTGTATTTTATCTCATTCACTCGTCTGCACCCTAGTCTATTTCACCCTCGCCGCTTATAATCATGCTTAAGTGTGTGTTTAGTTTGACTTTTGGCTTTGGCTTTTGCTCTCTAAAAGCCAAAAACCAAACAAAATGGTTGAATATAAGAAGCAATTTTTCCTAAAAGTCAGATTTTCACGCAATGTAAAACTAAAAGAATTTGTGGACCTGCTTTTAGTATCTTTCGAACTTTTAATGACTTTTAGTGGTTTCCACTAAACAGTTATTAGCTTTCTAACAATTCACAATCCATAGGAGTTTTTTTACCGCTAGCCCACAACAGTTCTTTTTACAGCTACAGACCAACCAAACAGACCATAAGTATTTATTTAAATGGTTACTCTGTGCTATATTAAACCTAGAGATTCACCAAGAAAATTCGTACTAAAAATATAGTACCAAATATGTTGGTTAAATTAACCAAATTCTTTTTGAAGGACAAGTGATACTGTACTAGCTGTAATGGCTAATATGATTTACATGGGGATCAAGGCACATGAGATTGATACCGTTTTCTAGATCTTTTGATTATTCATAGCCTACTTGGATTGTCAAGGTCAATATAAGTTATAATATTAATAAACTGTGTAAAAATAATTAAAATAAATATGAACATGGTTTCAAACAATAAAACACTAAAAATGGAGAAAATAAAAATCAAAATAACTCTAAATAAAGCACCAACAAATATATCATCTAGAAATATTTTGGTACTAATTTACATTTTTCTGATTTTAAATGAATCATGTATAGTTTTTTATTTCAAAAATAAACCAGCTTTTATTTTAAAATATAAAACCACCTAGATGGTCAAATTTGTCCGGCATTAATATTTCAGTTCTGGTTATTGAATTACATTGCCAAAAACAAACTCAAAAAATATTTGAACGGTCAACGCTGCAGTTGATCCCTTCGGTGGGATGGTTTTTCAATCCCTTTAATTAACCGTTACTATGTGTGCATGTGATGTAGCAACTATGAAACACATCGGCTTCAGAAAATCATGAAGTAATAGTGTCGTGATACGATCTCAAATCTCAATAGGAGTTTCATATCACTGTTTCCAAATCCCTCATGTATTGGAAACAGTATAGATAAGTTTTATCTTCCATTAAACTCTTTTATACGAAACTTTTATCATCTCCCTTTATCAATAAATACTATGCCACATCAAATTATTTAGTGTTCATGAAACTTTCATAAAACCCCATTGAGATCGGTATAAACCCAAGCACTAATGGATGCACACTTGCACAGAACATAACCCCAAAGCAAGGCATGCGGCTTTGACCTGAAAACCCATCTCCAATTCTGGTTAGCTATCAGTCGATTCAACTACTCGACGTGCAGCTACCGCTTTGATTTCTGTGGTTTGAAAATGTTGTGCTTGTAATACTTCAGTTCGGCGATGCTTTCTTTAATATCATCCATTGCCCTGTGGGTTTTTTGCTTTCTTGGAGTTTGTTTCCTTTCTGTAAAGAGTTAAACAGCAAACGAACAAGTTCAGTCCCGTCATCAGTCCAGTAAGATTATTTTAGATACTAGCAGAAGGTATACCAGCAGTATACCACGGCAGCATGGCCGTACTGGAATTCTGCTACCTCACATTAGAAGCAAAGCTGCGGAGTCTGATTTGGTATTAAACCAAAACAGCTATGAATGAAAATGACAATTGATGCTAAAATATATAAACTGTTACAAGTGCTTGATATTTTAAGTTAACTAGTAACGACAGAAGCTGAAAGTACTTGTATCCATGGCCACTAGATATAATTTACCTTTGGGGTACCATCGTATGCATAAAGCCATTATACTGCTCACATCGACAATTACATGAGAGAAGACGGCTGCAAGCTGTGGCATGTACTTCTGGCAAGAAAACAGCAAACAGAAATGTCAGCCACCAAGGGTTGAATTCTCGAATTTCAAATGGAAAATAAAAGAAATAATAGATGATTACCAATTATTCATACTAACCTTCAGAAATAGAAAATCCACATAAACAGAATTCCCAGCTAATAATGGAGTGCCTGAATTTATGTGCTTCCTAACAAAGTCTAAAACCTGCCAATGAGCCAATAGAAGATTTTCTGTTAGAAAAAACAAAAGGAATACATTTGTTATAAAAAAAACTCGAACGGTAGGGGAAAGACCGCCTCCAGTATTATATTAAGGGGGTGTTTGAATGCACTAGAGCTAATAGTTAGCGACTAAAATTAGTTAGAGACATTCAAACATCCTAGCTAATAGTTTAGCTATTAACTATTTTTAGTAAATTAGTTAATAGTTACCTAGCTAATTCCACTAACAATTTTTTAGTCAACTAACTATTAGCTCTAGTGCATTCAAACACCTCCTAAGAAGCTCAATCAGAGCCTCGACCGAGAAAGGTCACGAAAGCTAGACCCTCCATGCAGCATGAGGGTCCGCTCCCTATAAACCAGATATTTACTCGTGCTTTGATCCCTCCTAGCCTCTACACGAGAATCCCCCCCTAGATCAGTCCATCTCGTGTGCACACAACCAGGGAAACCAAAAAGTGACCTTTTTTAACTTCAGTCTGAAATTTGCTCTCACTGGGATTCAAACGCACGACCTGGGGGATTCTACTCATACCACCTAACAAATTCAGCTAGAGGCCCTTTCGCCATATAGATTGGTTATGAGTTATGACAATTCCAGAAAGGTTATGAGTTATGACAGTTCCAGAATGAGGATTTTTTAGATCCACTGTCTTCAGTGTGACAGGTAGTTAATTAAATGTTAATGGAGACGAAAAATAATTAAAGGTTTCATGTAATTGCTGCACTAAAATGCAATAAGCTAAAAGAAACACTTTAGAGGAACTTCATGCACTATACAATTTGATCATGTTGCAGTGTTGCACTGCTGTCTAGAAATTAGTCTTTTCATGTGAATATATTACTACATTGTTTCTTCAAAATTCAAATTAGCCTCCAATCAATTTTCTTCGCTTCAAAATGAAAAATAAATTACTTTTGAGCAAATTTCAAGGTCAATTTTTCATAAATAGCATACCATGTCTACATCACTATGTGACAAGTTCCTGATTCTGAGCTCAGAGGCAATTAGGTGCTACCAAGGAGGGTGGTGGCTGGTCAGTACCTAAAGCAGTTTA
Organism: Zea luxurians; assembly: GCA_029449295.1. Classification (NCBI taxonomy): domain Eukaryota; kingdom Viridiplantae; phylum Streptophyta; class Magnoliopsida; order Poales; family Poaceae; genus Zea; species Zea luxurians. The sequence goes on from JAOPSE010000181.1 coordinate 575,033, forward strand.
TTTGAAGCAAGCAATGATATTGGTATGTAACACTAAGGTTCTCAAAATCACAATTCTAAATTGGATAGAAGGTTTTCTTAATATCACTATCATGGAGGGCCCGCTTGGTTGGCTACCAAAAGTTGCTATGCCAAAGATTTGGCAAGAAAGAAGTTGCCAAAACTGGGGCAAAAATATTTGACATAGCTTTGGCATGGTAATTGTGAGATGTTGACAAATTTTGGTAGCAAACTAAATGGCTGCCAAAATTTTGGCTTGCCTAAGTTTTGGTAACCAAATTTTGGCCATCAACCAACAGTCTCAGAATCCTAAATATGAATATCATAGAAAGATTGATTCTACTGACTAGAATCATAGAATCAAACCACTTATCCAGATGGTGAAGCTGCACAGACATGAATGAATTGAGGTTTTGAAAACGATATGTAACACAACCAAATTTAAGAACTATAGCGGTTCAGGTGAACAGTTAAAAGATGCTTAGACAGTAAGGTTGTGGCGTTGTGGATTGAGTTAACCACTAAACATAGTCATTGTAAAATGTCTGAAACCTTTCAGAATATTCAAATGGCAAAGGTTTCAGACAAAGGTGCCAAATTAAACTAGATTACTAGAGTATTGTGGATGGGTTATTCAAGACAGCAAAACAGAAAAAAGAACAAAATGTAGTCCTCTCAAATTAGTGGAGACATTCTTAGAAATATCTGTGACAAATACTCGAGAACTGTAGCTTCAGTTATGTCTACAAACAAATTTTCACATGGGGGTGGGGTGGGGCATGTTCACCACAAACAGAAAAACATACTTTTGCCTCTGCATCATGCTCAGAAAGTTCACTCTGCAGTACTCTTTCCGTCAAACCTAAATTAGAAATCAAGACTCTTGGAATTACGTTCAGACATAAAAATAAAACAGAAAAATATCATTTTTAGAAAAGAGTAGTATGTACCACTAGCTGCATGATGAGTTTTGCACCATTCATCCATATTATCTAAACAATCTTTGCTCTGGCTTATAACTAAGTCAGGACCCTGCAAAATAGCAAGGCAATCATGTTAAATAATTCAATTTCTACATGGTGCTGACATGTATGAGGCATTGACATGACTAGCGAATTACAAATAATGAACACTTTCTTTTCTTAATGATATAATCGCTAAGGTAGCATTGGCACGAACTCTGTGTTAAAGCATTTGAAGTATCATATCCGTGAACATATTTCTAGTTGAAACCTTTTACCATAATGTGGTGTGCAAGCTGGGGTCAAATCCATGAACATATTTCTAGTTGAAACCACTGCTCCCTCAATATTTAACAAACAGAGATAATTAGGGGCAGAGAGAGTAGCATGTCATCATCTTTCTATTTAATCATCAAACAAAGATCTCAGTGCCCCAAAGAATGTGATCTGGATGTTTCATAGGAAATATTAAAGTGATTCAGCACAACATCATCACATTTTACAAAAGCTCTATAGAACAAACCAACAAAAGCACTTCGTTTCGACGACAACCTCTATTTGTTTTGTAAGTTTGCCATCCGTTATGATACAAGCAATCTCCAAAATCCGATCTTTTGTTATATCCAAACCTACAAAGTCGAGGAAGTGCATGTTTAATTGCTTACATAACATTAAACATATAAGGCTGTCTAAATGCAAAAGATAGCAAAATAACTATTTTTTAGTTGACTATCTATCCACAAAACAATCTGGAAACATTAAAAAATATTATTTCTAAGATGTAACAACTCTTTCCAGCATTAACATATTCACAGAAATCATTATGAAATATTCCAATTTTTTCTTGCACTTTAAGTAGATCTTCTTATAGACAACACAAGTTTTCTCAAAAAATATAAGATTGAATCCCTCACGGTCTGGAATTTGTTCAGTTGTGCAATAGAAATCTATGACAGGCCATATTCACTATGCAAAAGCACATCATATGAAACCATGAATGGCACTACAATTTATATGTTCTGAAAAGTATGGACAAATTCTTCGAAAAAAATCATGGAAAACCCATGCTATGCAACACACGAGCTGTTAAAAGTTATTACAGAACATAATATTGTAATTTAAAATTATATTATGAAAACAAACAAACAAGTAAATAATAATGCACCACCGAAACTGAATTCGCTGATGATTTTCAGATTAAAGAATGTATAAGTTTAGAAAAGACTCACCGGTCATTTCCAAATCTATCCACACCAAAGGCATCCTGTAATCACTAGATGATGATACAAGTGCTGCCTCCTCATAGTTTACTGCAGTTGTGTCATTTTTATCTGGAAAGAAAATGAAATTTCCAATTAAATCAATGTTTTTTGATAAAAAATGAAGATTTGGAACAGCTACAGTAGCATGTGGTCATAAACAATGACACATAATACGTGCTGTCAAAAGTAAAAAATGAGGTTCTTCTACCAAAAATATATTAATTGCCTCTCCGTTGCTACAATAATCTAATTCAAAACTTTAGGTAAAAACAGGTTTCCCAATAGTGCTAGCACCAAAAAAAAATGGTGCCAGCAATGCGTTCCTCAAATGCAGGGTCAAATTTGCTTTTAGCACTGGGCCCCTAAATTACTGAGTAGAACTTTCTGTTTCGAATAAAAAACAGGACAAAGACAAGAAGGGCTCAATAACCTTGGCAAATTGCTGCATATTACCAAGACATTAGAGTATATAATCATCATGCAATGACAAAAATCTGGTCGGTACTATTTTCTCATCAATTTAATTGTCCTTGTAGACTCATCTTGACCACCAAATAGGTGTAGCCAATTAAACTTGCAGGGATATAAATGAACCAGAAATGCAATTCCCAAAGAGAATAAAGAAAGAACACTACATAATATATCCACAAGTTTCATTCAAGATGGAAGGGCTAAAAGAGCACCAACCAGGTTTGCTTGCAGCAGTTTTGTCTGTGCTGGAAGACGCCTGTGGTACTTCAGCTCGGCCAACATCTTCATTGCTTTCAGCATCCAGACAAAGAGCCGAGAACATATTTGCAAGCTTACTCATTTAAAAAAATATTGATCTTGAGCTGATACAGTTGAATCCTGCAATTCAGGGTTGGACCCAGTAAAAAAATATTGATCTTGAGCTGATACAGTAACTCTAACAAAATCCTCCCATACTTTAGACTTCAACTTCCTGTGCAGCATCATCTATTTCAACAACATCATTCCTTGTCCCTTGGGTTGCTGCATCAGATGGAGTGGGATCTCTAGAGCTACCAGCATCAACAGGAGCTGCTCCTATGCCACTGCGACGACTGCTACTGTCTTGTGGAGTTGACATTGGGCTTCTAACTAAGTACTGACTACTGAGTACCTGAGGGTCTGAAGGGCGGCGTTGATCTGCTGGTCGATCCGCGGTGAAGCCGTCGATCTGCTGGTCCGAGGGCCTTGCGTGAGCGCTGCGCCGCGCGACGGGAGGAACGACGAGTGGGGGCCGACGGACGGCGCAGCTCGGGGGCGCAGCCGCGCAGCTCGGGCCTCGGGGACGGCGCAGGCGCAGCTGGGGCCTCGACGGACGACGCAGGCACAGCTCGGGCCTCGGGGACGGCGCAGGCGCGCAGCTTGGGGGCGCAGCCGCGCAGCTCGGGGCGGGAGCGGGGCGCTGGCGGGTGGGAACTGGGAAGTGGGAACTTAGGGTGGCGGCTGCCGGCTGCCGGCTGGGCGCAGGGCGCTGGCGGGTGGGCGGCCGTGAAATTAGGGTTAGCCGGTTAGGGAACTTAGGTTTAGTGCACGTTCGATTCTTCCAGAATGCTTTACTGGATTGGTTCTGGATTGGAATAGTTCACAAATTTGTATTAGCTTGATGAGTTAGAATGGTTCCGGCCTCTAATCTAGACTAAACGAACAGAGCCTTAGGAGAATACGAACGGGACGGCCCAACCGCGAGTCCACTGCTTTGGGTTTTTTTTTCTTTGCTTCATGGGCCAAAAACACAACATGTAAAATTGTGAATTAATATTTCGGGTATCCAGTGGATATCCATGGGTAAAATATACTATCCGTACCCTACCCGACGTATTTCGGGTACCCGACCCGATAGGATCCTCGGGTGAGTTTTCCAACCCGTATCCATGTCCACGGGTACGAAACCCGTGGGTATCCATACCCACGGGTCCAATTGTCATCCCTAATTTCATCCTGTTATTCAATATTACTACATTTACTTGTTACTTGTACAATAGCTCTTGATTTTTTTATGTCTATATTCAAATCTCTACTACTTATTAAGGCTGTAAAAGTAGTCTGTCGTTCTGCCGTTATATAATCTCAACCGTCTATTTATCATTATGCTTTTCAACCGTCCGATCCCACCGGTCGTCCGATCCCGCGACCTACCCGCACAGTTGTACCCAATCCCTAACCTCCCAATGCTCCCAACTGCTAGCACGCTGATGCCTCCTCTTTCTCCCCCGCAAGTCCCCAACCCTCCACGGCTCCGATCCGCCTCTGCGCCGCCCCCGCTTCCCACCCACGCTAAGCTCGATGACGAGGACGTCGATGAGGCCCGCGTGATGATGGCCTTCGCGGCTCCAATCCACCTCCGTGCCACCCTCGCTCCCCGCTCGTGTTGAGCCCGAGGAGGACAAGGAGGGCAGCGACGCCAAGGTGGAAGGGACAGGCAGCGCTCGCGGTTGCTGTGAAATCTCTGAGTAGGGAGGCAGTCGCCGCGGTGGGTAGTCCGGCTTGGGCGAGGCGGCGTGGACTGCTGCGGGTCCATCGGTGTTGGTGCGGGAGCGCGTGCCAGGGTCGGATGGCGTCCTAGATCGGCTCTTTCGTCGAAAGGTTGCAGGCGGCGACGCACACATTCGTGGAGCGGGTCTACGTTGAGAATCGAAGGCCTTCGCCGAGGAGGGTGTGGTCGCCGGCAGCTACAAGGTGCGGTGGGTCAGAGGCGACGCACGAGGACATCCATAGCCTGCGGCGTCGTGGGCGTGTGCTCATTGTTGTTTCCCCCAGAAGCAACCATGCATCTTTGAAAGGTTGAACAACTGAATCACATTTCTCTCCCCATGTCTAGACCTACGATTTTGCATTGGGAGGTTCGGGATTTGGTCAACTAATATCCATGGTTTCTAGAATTTTGTAATTTATGCATACATCATGTGCATGGATATGGGTACAGGTATTGTTTTTATCATGGGCAACTGGAGGCAGCATTTGCCAAATTTGTTGGTTATTTATACTTTGTTTCATAGTATCTTTCAGAGTTGTAATGACTATTGTACACAGAAGTTTGGCAGTCACACAAGGTCTCAGTTATTCACTAAGATGGAGTGCTTTTCAGATTTGGATGTTAAGTAAGTTGGGTTTTCAACGCATAGCTTTACCCTTTGTATGAAGATACAGTTTGCAGTGTTTCATAGTTTGTATAAGCTTTGGCATTTATACTTGACTAACTACATTTCATAGTATACTTACTGCTTATTTAGTGTTCACTTAGTTGAAGTCTATGCTGGACTCCTGAGGTCAGTCCATGATACTTTGCAATGGTCATAAGTAGACTAACTTGTAATTACATAGACCCGAGCTCATATATGTCAACATTTTCAAATTTTGTTGCTACTCACTACAAAACTGTTTCATAATCCTCAAGTTCATTTTACCTGTACCCTGGTAGCTGCTCCTATTGCATCTGTTTAATACTGCAGAGGTTCGGTTTAATTTGTATGAACTCGGTTTGAAACCTAATTATTGCTTCTCTCATAGTCATCTACACGTGAAGGTTGCTTCGAGCCGAACATCACCCGACAACCAGGTGAAGAATATTAAGTATTATTGATTGTTTTTATAATAGCTTTGATAGTAATGTGCAGATGTTTAGGATATGTTGGCCTGATAATGTTGCTCTCCCTCGTGTATGCGAAAATTAGATATGAGAATTGAAGGCAAGAAAGGTTGATCACTATTAGCTTCAGTGGGTGCAAAACAGTCTGCATTGCTTGCCACCCAAAAGCTTCCAATACTCATGGTGATACTTATCTGCAGGTTTTTGCCTCAGGGCATGTGACCTGTTAGTTCACCTGCTGCAAGAAAGTATGGCTACAAGGTTCACCAATGTTATTAGTGGTATGTTGGTCTTGTGGGCTCCAAAACCAGAGAGCTCAATAGTCAAATTACAAAATAGGCAACAATGTTTGCGCCACTGTTGGTACGCCCAGCCAAAGGTTAGCTGCCATGTACTACCCTTGCATCTCTTCACATGTAGGTGTGCAATTGCTATTAAAAATAGAAGATTCAATTAGGATTTCCTTTTTTAATGTAATTCAATTAGGATTTCTAGATGCTTTCCTGGATGGTAATCCTTAGTGCCCAACAACTATTGTGAATGCATGTTGCTGACTTGCTTCCTTGCTTTTCAAGTCATTACTGGTTAGCCAACCATTTTATTGTGTTGTTTTGCAATGCATGGAGTACTTGCTGTCTTAACTAGATTTTGTTTGGTGACAGCTAGATGGTTCTGACTTCCCTACTCCTATGTGAGCAAAAGATCTCACGATACCCACTATTGGTGAACTGTATTTGATTGCTTAAGAATCTATTAAATTCATGTAATTAGGACTACCCTACTGCTCTTTTCCTTCTTTTTCAGTTCTCGTCTGGGGCTAAGTCATTCTGCATGGTAACAGGTGTACGCCTCACTTCAGGCATGGTAACACTACTTCCTCAATGCTCAAGCGAAAATTGTATGTGCCTTTGACTGAACTGTTATCCTGTATCTCATCAAACTTTGGGCATTACCATCTTTCATATGTTCCATTTGCTCTGTAAAGTGAATACCATGTTTATTTTCTTTCCTCTTGTGTACTTATTTTCTTACCTTGTCAACTTGGAAGTGCCTTGGTTCTGGGATCTTCTGTACATATCTCGCTAATATATTACAAGAATAATGTTTTGTTAATGCCTACTGATATGCTGCTTTGAACTGAGACCACAACATGCCTTCACAAAATTCTGGAACTTTGTTTGTACCAAATGCAGTGGAGCACAATATGTATTGAGTGAGTCCTCTTTTAGTTTAGATGACCAATCTATCGAGCTTCCCCTTCTTTTTTTGTTTAACAGTATATGACATGCTGGATTGAACTATTGGATCTTCCTTGTGCAACTCAACACGCATAAGAAATATATATATATATATATGGTAAGAATTGAACCTAACCTCTACTATCAGTAGCCCTTTGAGTCATATGATGTTTATTTTATATGATATTGTATAAATATATGTTCACGTGTTCAGTCATTTCTGGACAATTCGTATACACATAACAACCTAGCTGCACATGTTGAAATAGACAAAAACTAACTCTTGTGTTAATTCAACTAACTCTTTATTTTAGAAGAACTTGGTTGTTTAAATCCAATTGTCAGATCTACCAAACTGTTTTACCTTTTGCATAAGTATATTACTTGCACTATGTATGAATTGTTTGCTTTAAAGAATAATATTTTAATCACTTATATTACAAAATGTTTTCGACGTCCAGGACCTGCTCGAGCTCTTCACGCCCCATGGCACCGTCCTCTCCGTCGAGGTATATGCTATGCTAGAGCCTGACGCAGGATAATCTTGAGCTGAGCTTCTCTATGCTTATCCGATGCTGATGCTTACCGTGTATCGATTAGTAACGGGCTTCCACATAGGCAACACACTTCTTGAAGATGCTTGTATAGTTGTATTAAGTACCCTGCCAAATAATGCATTGGCAACGGACCAATTCTGATATTTCTGAACTGACTTTGTACCTAACACGGGTAGGCCTGGACACTGAGCACTGCATTTGCCATTTCTATTCAGTGATCTCCAAACGAACTCATTATGTGAATGAAACATGCAGGATTTTCAATAGAACCATGCTCTTGACATCTTTTTTATGACAATAATGTATTATCTGCTACTATTTGACTAGATGGATGGTCGGCTAAACTCAGTGTAGATTCACGTTTCATAGAATTACTTCATCCTTAAATGGGCATATATTGCTTAGGCAGACACACATTTTCTTTCTTTCTTCTTAAATTCAATGCAGTGCACAAGTGTAACATTTGTCAGTTTCTCTTTTCCTGTGGGAGCTGAAGATATGAGAGCTTCGTTTATAGTACAAATTTCCTTTCTTAATTGCCTTTTCATGTTTCAAATATTTGTGAGATATTTTCTTCACAGTTTCAGCTAAAACTTCTGGTACAACTGTTACATTTGTGATAATAGACGAGTGGGTTGTGAGTGTAGCATCTGTTAGTGATTCACGTTGCATACTAGAATATGCTGATGGCTCAATCTACTTTTTATTAGCTGATTATCACTTTGAATCCAACCCAAATGAGTAAGTTTTGCTCATAATGTTATATATTATCATGTAAAAAATATACATCATTGTGGTCTGGTGAATCAAAACAGATGGAAGGGTTGAAAGGCATAACACTGAAGAAGTCTACTGAATAGGGGAATTTACTCTGCAAAGCTTCCTATTGGAAACTACGTGACACAACTTTAATCTTACCGGGATATCTGTTTTAACAGACACGAAAACTACAAAAGGTATACCTGATGTGGAGAAATAGGACTGCCTTACTTTTTTCAGCTACTTCATTTCTTGATGGCATGGTCGACATATTTGTAAAATGGGAATTAACACCAATACTCTACCATAGTATTTGTACAGCGACAAAGTAGAAGAGAAGAAGCTAATCAAGGGGATAACGCTCGGTAACAAAGACAAATTCCAGCTTACACCTCTCCCCCATGCCTGACTTGCTACATACATAGCTACAACAACACATTGTCATGCCATATTGTCATATCTGTCTGATATTCTTAATTTCTTTACCCAACATTTGTCCATCATTCATCAAACTCTTGTGTTATGGGGAGAGCATGATCAGATATTCCCTGTTGAGAAGGCATTTGAAGTGGCAAGGTCGGTGCATGCCGCTCTCACATGTACAACATGGTTTCACGCGTGCCAGTTAAAAATTACATAAGGTAAAATGCAAATGCAGAGAACTTGGAGCAAATGTTAGGTTGGAGGTGCTCGAGGACACCAACCACATGCCTCAGGAAGAGGATCCGAAGCGGTCGAGGCCTCCTCAATTGCTTGCTTCCTGCTCCACAATCATCTTTGTAATTTAAGTTATTTAGGCACAAGGATCACTGGGAGAGTTCATAATTTAAGATGTATTCTGCCTAATTAAGGCAGTCAACAGATTTCTTCCCCCATGAATGACTACATCTGTCATTTCTTATGCTATTTAGTATGTTACTGTTTGTGTTCTGAACTACTGATATTTAGAACAAAGTCTGCAGTCAACGTCCTATTTGGTTACACTCATTATCTATTTATGAATGAATATAAACAATAATCTGGCCAAACATCTAAGTTATTTTTGTTTCTCACAGAATCGTTGTCCATCCGTGGAACTAAATCGCGGGAATCTTTACATTCCCTAGATTTTAAGTATGGTGGGGGAGAAGCGTATCCAAATAGGGCCTATATAGTCACGCTATCAGCACCATGTCCTCTGCAAATCCAATGGCCACCACCTCCCACGCCTCTCTATCCCTCCACGACCTGGTTATTGGCCCAACAAACCGCTGGCCCAAGTATGCACTGCAGCTGTATTGGCGTGATCCTGCTCCGACTCTTCGTCTTTTGGTGTTGGTGCAGACAACATTGCTTATTTTTTAGTGCGAGATGAGCTCATAGGCAACATCGTCCATCCGTCTGGTGCTGAAGACTTGTCACTCCTCAATGATTGAGGAACAGGAGCACAACTCATTCCCATCGAAATCAGATGAATTAGGTAAGTGTACGGCTGTCGACATATTTACTTATTATTAAAAAATTATATTGACGCTTTATAAATAATTTGTGCGATATTGATAATGTTGTTCGACATCAATTCAATCTATTTGGGTCAATGTATTTATAGTAATATTACATATTTATATCGTCAATATAATATTAGTGTTACGTCGATGTTTTGTCACACGGATTTTGCATCATAGTAATATTTGACGTTTTGTATCTATGTTTCATATTAATTTTTTACTCCCGTGGCAACGCACGGGCACATACCTAGTTACACTGATCTCTACTATATTTAGAAGGTGTTTGAATGTACTAGAACTAATAGTTAGTTTGTTAAAAGTTAGTAGTGGAATTAGCTAGCTAAGAGCATCTCTAACAATGCCTCAAATTAGTGACTCAAATTAAAATATAGGGCTTGTTGGAGAGGAAATCTCCGGCCGGGTGGCGGAGTGCACCCGCCCTAATTCCTAAGATGAGGAGGGGCCTAACGTTTTGCTTGTTAGTTGGACACAATGGGAAGAACACAAGAACACACAAGAGTTTAGAGTGGTTCGGACCGCTGGAGCGTAATACCCCACTCCACTGTGTGTTGTATTGCTTGAGAGCTTGAGTTGTCTTGGATCACTTGGGTCTAAGCCTAAAGATTGAGCTTCCCTCCCCTTTTATAGTTCAAGGGGGGTATGTACCCAGGGACAAATGGAAGGATGGAACTGCTGCTCGCCATGCCCGTGTAATCTCCGTGCGCCATAATATCCGTTGCACGTATAGTATTGATATCTTGCTGCAGTGTCCTCGGTAACGCGTGAGTCATGATGGACGCGGCGCATGCCATGGCACAGGCGTACTGTTGGCCAACGGGAATAGTCGGACACGCCGCCTACAAGATGGCTTGGGTGCTGCCTGCCAGCTGAGTGGACAGGGCGCATTAAATGCCGAAGGGGCACATCGCCTGTCAGTGGGGTAGTCAAGCGGCGCGTCCCATCCATAATAAATGCAAGGGCAGCGTGGCCTAGTGGTCTTATGTCAGGCCCATCCCGCAAGCTTACGTCATGCACAGTAGGCCGCTTGGCTGCACCAGATCTTCGCCTGGCCACATTGTGTGGACAGGTTCGCACCAAGCTGGGTCTAGACACACGTCGCCCCCGGACCCTATCCTGAGTAGGGTCCAGGTATTCTTTGCCCCAGAATCCTGGGATCCGGCGGTGAGTAGTCCGGGCCCCACTCGGAAGGGTCCAGGACCTATCTCGGAGGTCCGTTCGCCACGTACTGGGGTCTGGCGCTTTCATTGCAGTAGGTCCAGACCCACCGCGTGTATCTTGGAGCACGTCCCGTTCCCTGGCCATGAGGCGACCCCGGGGCGGTCGATGTGGCGCGGCTGCGAACTGGTCATCACGCAACCAGAGACCTCTCCGCCGGCGTAATGTCTTCATATTGTGGCAAGGGGTACCCCTGTTTTAGGGTACCGATAGTGGCCCCCGGGCCCACCTCAGGGGAGGGTGCGAGCCTGCAGGTGGGGCCAAAACCTGTATCCTGTGTAAGCACAACATGGCCGGTGACCAGGGCATCTCCTTAGCGCGCGCCGCATTAACCCAGCGCGCACATGCAGTCAATCTGCCATTGGTCATACCAACCGTCACGCCCATCTTTTCGGCTTACTGGTGCGTGGCCCCCACGCATGGCGGTTTTGTTGTGCCCCGCGTGCGTGGGGCGCCCTGTTGGCGCCGCCTATGTTAAAAATATCCTCCCGCAGTGGTCCCGAGGCAGCGTGGGAGCATGCGTGGCAGTTTTGGTGCTCACGCGGCGGCGTCCCAGCTACATGACTTGTGGGCCCGGCCCCCCATGTCAGCGACTGAGTTGTTCGGGCGCTAGGTGTGCGTCAGGCGGATTTTTCCAAGGTGCAAGGGGAACCCTTCCTTGAAAAAGGGGTTCCCCCCGGGTGCAGCGGGCACTGGAGGAGCAGGTCCGCCGGTTCCAAGCGACGCAGACGGCCCCGGGCCCCTAGGCGGTGGAGGTGATGAGGAAGACACTCGACGACCTCCGGGCTGAGCAACGTGCCAGGGCCTAGCGCATCGCCGCCTGTGCCGGCAAGGCAAGTACAACACTGGTGCCGTTGGGGGTGAGTCCCATCCCGGTGTTGGTGCGGCCGGTGTCCATCTTCAACGCGCTCTCGGTACTAGATTCCGCTGCTGACCGCCTCCGACGTCTAGATCAGATTCTTGGCGCCCGCCTGGAGGCCGAGGGCAGCAGACTGTGTCGGTTGGCAATAGAGTATGTCTTGACATGTTTTCGGAGCCACGACCCGACTGTCTCCTTGGGGCCAGTGATTGCAGGTCTGGTGGCTGATACTGAAGACGCCGCTCGGGAGGGCGTATAGATGTTGTGTACGTGGTGGCCGGGCGCTTCCAGCGGGATCCCACTGACGATGAGTAGCTAGGCCTGCGTGGAGAAAACGAGGGTTCCGCTGGGGAGCGGGTTGTAATATATCTTGATTTTGTAAGATACTCTTTAAGCACTACTTATCAGGTGATATTACAACTTATCTGCACGCTGCTTTTCTTTGCTGTGTGTGTTGTTACCAACTTCTTCCCTAGTACTTTCCCCCCTGGGATATGGTCTCGACGTGTCGAGGCTGGATGCCAGGATTCTTAGGAAGGAACTGGTGACATGGCCCCCAAGGGGTAATCTCAACTGGGACCCGACCTGCACACAGTCTTGGCTAGGAATTTTTAGTAGCGCACCCATAGGGTCCGCTAGCTGGTATTTCTTATCCTTTGATTCACGCAACAGGACCGGCTGCAGAGTGGTGGGGCGTGTAGGCTTACGGTACTTGACCATACTAAGCGATTTCACGGCCCCGAACCACCCCAGTGTCTGATTGCCGAGCCTGGCTACTCAAATTTGGATGTTGCTATACCAGCCAGGGAGCGAGACTGCATGGGTGGCTAAGATAATAATAATTGCTGTAAACTCAAGAATAAAACCAATAGAAAAACAAATCTGCAGGTCGAACCTCTTCCTTATAACCGGATATACACGAGTGTAGGCCAACAGACCGGGTTTACTGAGGGCGGACCTCACCGGGCTGGTGCATATATATGCGCTTCCTAGCTACAGGGAAGAAAACCGAACCCCCAACTCTGTTTTTATGGGAAAAACTTACGGAGATGTTGTGACACCCCAGTGTCACCTAGGGTTTTTCTCAAAAATGCTAGCCCAAGAACCATCATTTTATGTGAACCAATTTGAGCATGAACATCAAATTCACTTAAGAATAAAGGACCCACTAAGCCTATACTTAAAAGTATCATGTTCAAAACAAATGGGTTTTTCAAAAAGGCAAAAATGTGCAACCCCAATAAAAACCCTAATTGAACCCTATAAACAAATTTCAAGAGAAAGGGGAAAAGGGTATGAAAAATATAAAATCATGACTTGGGCCAATTATAAACATTAAAGTATATTAAATAAGCAACAACAAAGATTATGGAAGCTTGGCCAAAACAATTTAAATAAAACCCTAAACAAGCCTGTCAAGTGGGAGTTCATTAGGGAATTCTGAAATTCAGAATTCTGAATTCCAGACCTTGAGCCAAAGATCAAGCGTGTTCACCTTGATCCCTAACTCAAATCCTAATGGCCCCATTAACAAAAACGTGCATAACTAACCTCTCTGTCTTGTGCCAGAAGATGGCATTGGGACGCGTGCCTCAGACACGTCAAACCAGAGATCTTCTCCCTGTGTGCGGTAGTGAGACAAACCAGATTGCTTCCCTCTCTATCTCCTAATCCAGTCAACCAAACCTGCTAGCCTCCACACACAAACGACAAAGGAACATGAGAGGAAGAGATCTCTCAATGGGATTATGGCCAAAATCTCAAAGATTTGGAGCCAATCCGCGCTTGAACTCGACCTCTCTCTGCGCTGCCTCGTGCTCGACGCTGTGCCAGGCGCCAGAGCGCGCACTGGCGTTCGCCGCGCACGCTCCGAGCGCTTGTCAGAGCCCCGCCCTTGGCCGTGCTCGCCCGCACCTATAAAGCCTTCCCAGGCGCGCCTCACTTCACCCCGTGCTCGCCATCGCCGGCCAGACGCCCCTCCTTAGCTCCGGCGAGCTCTTTTCCGCCCGCCATTGCCGCCAGAGCTTCGGCCACCGTGGCCAGCCCACTCCAGTCACCCCCAAGTCGCGCCAGCGCTTCGGTTAGCTTCGCCATTGGCTCGTGAAACTTTCCAAGCCCTCGGACCTAGCAGAACTTCACCGGAGGGCGAAGATCGACCTCACCGGACTTCGGCCGCACGCCTGCACGCGTGGACCGAGCTCTCCGGTGAGCCATTCTTCAATTCCTCGCGCACACACCTTCCTTAATCCTCGGTGAAGCTCCCTGACCCATTTGATCGGTCAATTGTGCCCTAGATAGGCCGGAATCCTCGCCACCGACGAGCTCCCCCGCCCGCGCACGCGGACCGGCCAACTCCGACCATCCCCGACGGCGACCCGCACATCGTCGTGACCCTCAGGACCTCCCCTACACCCTCGGCCACCTCATTGGAGCAATCTCGCCGCCGGTAAGCCCCTCCGCCCTTTCTTCCGCCGCGGGTACTGTTTAATTTCGGGGAAGGACCTCGGGTTAGGATTAGAAGAATCCAGGGGGTTTTCTGAGATGTCAGTGACTCAATTGAATAGTAGCCCAGGGACTAGTCTGTAAGGAAAACTTAAAACACCCGCCAGGGACCCCGTTGCAAAGTAGTTTTCCATTTAATCATTTCGGTTTAAATCTTTTTAATGAACAGAGAACTTAGAAAATTCATAACTTGATGAATACTTAACCAAAAATTGTCAAACCAATTTTGCTGGATTCTAAATATTATGGACTACCAATTAAAAATACTGAACCCTATGCTTTCTGTTCTAATTTTTGGAGTTAAAAATTTAATACAGGAACTGACCAAACCTTGTTTAATTAAGGAAAATTTGTTATATTCCTCTACTGAACCTAAGAAAATTTGTAGATGTTCAAACCCCATGTGAACACTGTTTAAAAATAGTGAGAACCCCAGTATTGAAAAATTTAGTGTAAATATCCATTAAAAGCCATTTCTGCCCAAACCTTAGGAAAATCAGAAAGGCCTTGGAAATTAATGACCAATGAATGAAATTATTTTTCCTAGTTTGCTTAAGTAACAAAGAACCTAGAAAAAATAAAGGAACCTCTAGTCTAGATCAGATTCAAAGAGAAATGTTTTATTTAGCATTATTCTAACTAGAAATCAATTGTTAAAATTATAAAACCAGACCCAAAATTGATAATAAAAATCCAGTGGACTTGTAACCACCAAAACCCCACTGCAAAAATAATAAACACCCCAGCCCATCATTTTAAGTAGGGTAAATAAATAGAACATGATAATGAGCCATAGTTCAATTAAATTATGAGAACCCCACAATAATGCAATAATGGGTAAATAAAATTTTGCTAGACCAATAATGAGATAGGCCACCAGATAAAAATACAAACACATTGGAAAGATGCAAAATAATACAATTGTCAATATTTTGTAAGAAAGACCATTTAATCCAATTAATGCATACCACCCCTTCCCTTAAGCAAAAAGATGGCAAACTTCAGAATGATTGCTCTTGCGCAAAGAAAAAGCTAGGAAAAATCAGAAATTTGTTGTTTGATATTTTTCAAATATAGTGATAGTAGAAAGCACCCCTTTGGCTAGAAAATTTAGAAAATCCTAATAAAATGAATAATAAGTATTAATGGCTAGAAATTTGTACCAAGTCATGTTATAGCCTCTAAATGCCAGCAAAAATAAGTCTTAGAGAATTACCTACTATTAAATGATAGTTGTAGTTCAAATCACCCCTTCTGCCCAAACAATTGGTGATTTTGTCCAGAGAAAAATATTCACTTTTTGAACCCCAAATTTTGAGACAGAGAATTACACACCAGTAACAAGCCACTGTAATTTTTGCAGAATTTTTGGAAATTTATTAAGGTGACTTGTAGTTTAAACTCACTCCAAAAAACTTAAAGAGAATAAAGAAAAAGAAAGGAGAAATAAACCTCACTCCAATAAGTCCAACTTGAGTTCTTGGCAATTCTCACTAAAGACCTTAAAAAGAATTCAGTGGAACCCCAAGAATAAACCTACCACTTAATTTACCAAGTATACCATCAAAAATCTCGTATAAGCAAGATTTAGTTCTATCTAACTCAAGTAGATCATACACCATCAAAAGTTTAAATTACTGATGCACATATCATATCCTGCATATATCTTACGCATTGCATTCATTTGATTGCAATCTAGTTGACGGAGAGTACGTGCTCATCCCCGAGCAAGGATCTGTCCAAGAGGAAGACCAGGAGCAAGCTCCCGAGGCTGCTATCGAGGATCTCCCCGCAGCCCCAGCTATTGAAGGCAAGCCCCGGTTTTATGCATAACCATTTATATATGCTATTTGTCGGTGTTTCGACCCTGGGGGGGTCCTTGGACCGACGAGTAAATTGTCGCCGCGTGCCCCAGCCCAGATGGGTCGGCGCGAGACGGAGCGCGAAGGGGGGAAGAAGCCGGAGGGAGACAGGCGTAAAAGGGGAAACCCACGGCCTTCGTGTTTGTCCCGCGCCCAGGTCGGGTGCGCTTGCAGTAGGGGGTTACAAGCGTCCACGCGGGAGGGAGCGAGAGGCTTACGCGAGCGTCGTCCCGTCCTTCCCCGCACGGCCAACCCTCTGTAAGAGGGCCCTGGACCTTCCTTTTATAGGCGTAAGGAGAGGATCCAGGTGTACAATGGGGGGTGTGGCAGTGTGCTAACGTGTCTAGCGGAGAAGAGCTAGTGCCCTAAGTACATGCCGTCGTGGCATCCGGAGAGGTTTTGGCACCCGGTTCGTGTGGTGTCGTGGCCGTCGAAGGAGCGCTGGAGCCTGGTGGAAGGACAGCTGTTGGGGCTGTCGAGTCCTTGCTGACGTCTCCTTGCTTCCGTAAGGGGGCTGAGAGCCGTCGTTGTCATGGAGCATGCGGGGCACCATCATTACTTGTTTATCGGGGCGAGCCAGATGGGACGCGGGTCTTGTTCCCCGTAGCCTGAGTTAGCTTGGGGTAGGGTAATGATGGTGCCTCCTGTGACATGGTCGGTCTAAGCCCTGGGTTGGGCGAGGCGGAGGCTCCTCCGAGGTCGAGGTCGAGTCTGTCTTCCGAGGCCGAGGTCGAGTCCGAGCCCCTAGGTCGGGCGAGGCGGAGACCGTCGGCTGAGGCCAGGGCTGAGTCCAAGCCCTGGGGTCGGGCGAGGCAGAGTTCGTTGTCTTCCGGGGCTGAGCCCGAGTCCGAGCCCTGGGTCGAGCGAGGCGGAGTTCGTCGTCTTCCGGGGCTGAGCCCGAGTCCGAGCCCTGGGGTCGGGCGAAGCGGAGTTCGTCGTCTTCCGGGGCTGAGCCCGAGTTCGAGCCCTGGGGTCGGGCGAAGCATAGTTCGTCGTCTTCCGGGGCTGAGCCCGAGTCCGAGCCCTGGGGTCGGGCGAAGCGGAGTTCGTCGTCTTCCGGGGCTGAGCCCGAGTCCGAGCCCTGGGGTCGGGCGAAGCGGAGTTCGTCGTCTTCCGGAGCTGAGCCCGAGTCCGAGCCCTGGGGTCAGGCGAAGCGGAGTTCGTCGTCTTCCGGGGCTGAGCCCGAGTCCGAGCCCTGGGGTCGGGCGAAGCGGAGTTTCCTATGGCGCCTGAGGCCAGACTTGGCTGCTGTCAGCCTCACTCTATCGAGTGGCACAGCAGTAGGAGCGGCGCAGGCGACGCTGTCCTCTTGTCAGACCGGTCAGTGGAGCGGCGAAGTGACTGCGGTCACTTCGGCTCTGTCGACTGAAGGGCGCGCGTCAGGATAAGGTGTCAGCCCACCTTTGCATTAAATGCTCCTACGATGCGGTCGGTCGGCGTGGCGGCTTGGCCAAGGTTGCTTCTTGGTGAAGTCTGGGCCTCGGGCGAGCCGAAGGTGTGTCCGTTGCTGGAGGGGGTCCTCGGGCGAGACGTAAATCCTCCGGGGTCGGCTGCCCTTGCCCGAGGCTGGGCTCGGGCGAGGCGAGATCGTGTCCCTTGAGTGGACCGATCCTTGACTTAATCGCACCCATCAGGCCTTTGCAGCTTTGTGCTGATGGGGGTTACCAGCTGAGATTAGGAGTCTCGAGGGTACCCCTAATTATGGTCCCCGATAGTAGCCCCCAAGCCTCGAAGGGAGTGTTAATACTCGCTTGGAGGCTTTTGTCGCACTTTTTTGCAAGGGGACCGGCCTTTCTCGGTTGCATTTTGTTCCGGTGGGTGCACGCGAGCGCACCCGCCGGGTGTAGCCCCCGAGGCCTCGAAGGAGTGGTTTGACTCCTTCGAGGTCTTAATGCATTTCGCAATGCTTCGGCCGGTCTGGTTGTTCCCTCATGCGAGCTGGCCGTAGCCCGGGTGCACGGTCGGGTCCCAAGTTCTCGGGCTGGTATGTTGATGCTGTCAACGGTTTGGCCAGAGCCGGGTTTGCGAGAGCAGCCCCCGAGCCTCCGCACAGGGCGAGAGGACGGTCAAGGACAGACTCGACTTTTTTACATACGCCCCTGCGTCGCCTTTCCGCAAGGAGGAGGGGGGAAAAAGCGCCATGTTGCCCTCGGAGGGCGCCGAACATGGTGTCTCCAGTGAGCTACTAACGGGTAATCTGAGTGGACGCCTGTGCCCCATTTGCTAGGGGTCGGCTAGAGGCCCGGAGGCGCGCTCGAAAAGTACCTGCGGGTGATCTGCCGGACCTGGTCCCCTTTTGACGGGGTCCGAGGGCTCGATGCCTCCCTCTGATGGGATTCCGTTACAAGATCGTTCCCGCTGGTCTCGGAAATGTCCTAGGGTACCTCGGGAGCGTAGCCCGAGCCTTGGTTATGTATCGAACGTACCCAGGGTCATCCCTCGCTCTGCGTCTGAGGCGGCTGTGAACCCTTCGAGGGCCAGCCTACGAACCCCTGATCAGTAGTGGGCGCGGAGCCCGAGTGGCCTGAGGCGGTCGTTGAACCCTTCCGAGGGTCCGGCCTTTGAACCTCTGACCAGTAGTGGGCGCGGAGCCCGAGCGCTCTGAGGCGGCTGTTGAACCCCTCCGAGGGGCCAGCCTTCAAACCTCTGATCAGTAGGGGGGCTCGGGGCCCGTTTCTTTCGCGGGGAAGGATCCCTTTCGGGGTGTCCCCTTTCCCGGTCCCTGTTGTAAGAGAGAGAAAGAGGAACAGGAAAAGGATACGAAATCGAATGACGTGGCGTACCTTTTTGGACGCGGTCATTATGGCGAAGGCGAAGCGTCGCCCACTTCTCCTGCCAAAGGTGCCGCCTGTCCCGCAGCGGAGTTAATGCGGCGGGACGAGTGGTTCGCGGGGCAGCCGTTGCGCGTGCGCGAGCCGTTCGAGGAACAGGACACGGGCGCGCCGTCTTCACGCCGTGGGAGAGGGCTCTCCCGCTGTCCCAGGAGGGGACGTGAGCTTGGCTGATGACTTGACCGCTGCTTTCGCTCGCCTGCCACCCACGCCACTACTGCGCCTCCTTGACTATGGAACCAGTACCGCGACTCGAGGCAACCCTGCACATGACCCAACACTGCCAACCAGGCACATCGGTCACCGGCCAGTCAGCTACAGGAGAAGGCGCGACGGTCGATGCGGCCAGAAGGCGGGTGTAGCCCTCGAGGGAGGGTCGGGCTTTGCCGAGGCAAGGCCGACCCTTCCTTGATGATTAGACTTCGTGTGTGAATGAGGTGTACGAACAACTTGAAAGCATCTTAAGGGTAGAAGCGATGTAGCTATCGGATGTTCCAAGCATTGCTGTAGACCTCGCCTTGACTGTTGGCCAGCTTGTATGTCCCGGGCTTCAGAACTTTGGCGATGACGAACGGCCCTTCCCAGGGAGGCGTGAGCTTGTGCCGCCCTCGGGCGTCTTGTCGCAGCCGAAGCACCAGGTCGCCCACCTGGAGGTCTCGGGACCGAACCCCTCGGGCGTGGTAGCGTCGTAGGGACTGCTGATACCGCACCGAGTGTAGCAAGGCCATGTCCCGAGCCTCCTCCAGCTGGTCCAGTGAGTCTTCTCGGTTAGCTCGGTTGCTTTGATCATCGTAGGCCCTCGCCCTCGGGGAACCGTATTCTAAGTCTATGGGCAAGATGGCCTCGGCCCCATAGACTAGAAAGAACGGTGTGAAGCCCGTGGCTCGGCTCGGCGTTGTCCTCAGACTCCAGACCACCGAGGGGAGCTCCTTCATCCATCGCTTGCCGAACTTGTTGAGGTCGTTGTAGATCTGCGGCTTGAGTCCTTGCAGGATCATGCCGTTGGCACGCTCTACTTGCCCATTCGTCATGGGGTGAGCCATGGCGGCCCAGTC
This sequence comes from Zea luxurians, assembly GCA_029449295.1. Lineage (NCBI taxonomy): Eukaryota > Viridiplantae > Streptophyta > Magnoliopsida > Poales > Poaceae > Zea > Zea luxurians. Next base: position 595,237 of record JAOPSE010000181.1, read on the forward strand.
CACCCGGATGTGGTGATCTTCGCAGAAGTCCAGGAACTTTCTGTCGGTGAACTGGGTGCTGTTGTCGGTGATGATGGAGTTTGGGACCCCAAAGCGATGGATGATGTTGGTGAAGAACGCCACCGCCTGTTCGGACCTGATGCTGTTTAGGGGCCAGACCTCGATCCACTTGGAGAATTTGTCGATGGCGACCAGCAGGTGCGTGTAGCCCCTGGGTGCCTTCTGCAAGGGGCCGACGAGGTCCAGACCCCACACAGCAAACGACCAGGTGATGGGTATGGTCTGCAGAGCCTGAGCGGGCAGGTGGGTTTGCCTTGCGTAGAATTGACACCCTTTGCAGGTGCGGACAATTCTAGTGGCGTCGGCCACCGCGGTCGGCCAGTAGAAGCTTTGTCGGAAGGCGTTTCCAACAAGGGCTCGAGGTGCTGCGTGATGACCGCAAGACCCCGAGTGTATTTCTTGTAAGAGCTCCTGGCCTTCGGCGATGGATATGCATCGCTGGAGGATGCCTGAGGGGCTGTGGTGGTAGAGCTCCTTCCCGTCCCCCAGCAAGACGAACGACTTGGCGCGCCGCACCAACCGCCGAGCTTCGGCTCGGTCGAGGGGTAGCTCTCCTCGGTGGAGATATTGCAGGTACGGGGTCTGTCAGTTTCGATTAGGCGTGACCTCGCTTCGCTCCTCCTCGACGCGCAGTGCCTCATCTTCGGGGGCCGAGGTTGCCTCGGGCTGAGTCGAGGGTGTCTCGGGCCGAGCCGAGGGTGCCTCGGGCCGAGCCGAGGATGCCTCGGGCTGGGCCGAGGCCTTCTCGGGCTCGGGCGTGTCGTCGGTCTTGACGGAGGGTTGGTGCAGGTCTCGGGAGAAGGCATCCGGGGGAACCGTTGTTCGCCCCGAGGCTATCTTAGCCAGCTCGTCCGCAGTCTCGTTGTAGCGTCGGGCGATGTGGTTGAGCTCGAGCCCGTAGAACTTGTCTTCCCGACGCCGAACCTCATCGCAGTAGGCTTCCATCTTCGGGTCGCGGCGGTGGGAGTTCTTCATGACTTGGTCGATGACGAGCTGCGAGTCACCGCGAGCGTCGAGGCGTCGGACCCCTAGCTCGATGGCGATGCGCAACCCGTTGACCAAAGCCTCGTACTCGGCCACATTGTTGGACGCCGGGAAGTGGAGGCCTAGCACGTAGCGTAGGTGCTTTCCAAGGGGCGAGATGAAGAGCAGGCCCGCGCCTGCCCCTGTCTTCATCAGCGACCCATCGAAAAACATGGTCCAGAGTTCCGGTTGGATCGGAACTGTCGGGAGCTGGGTGTCGACCCATTCAGCCACAAAGTCCGCCAAGACCTGGGACTTGATAGCCTTCCGAGGGGCGAACGAGATCGTCTCGCCCATGATTTCCACCGCCCACTTTGCAATTCTACCCGAGGCCTCTTGGCACTAGATGATCTCCCCCAGGGGGAAGGATGACACCACAGTCACCGGATGAGACTCGAAGTAGTGTCGCAACTTCCGCCGTGTCAGGATCACCGCGTACAGCAGCTTCTGAATTTGTGGGTAGCGGATCTTGGTCTCGGACAGTACCTCACTGATGAAGTAGACTGGCCTCTGGACGGGCAATGCATGCCCCTCTTCTCGTCTCTCAACCACGATCGCGGCGCTAACCACCTGAGTGGTAGCGGCGACGTAGATCAAGAGGGCTTCTCCGACGGCGGGAGGCACCAAGATGGGCGCGTTCGTGAAGAGCGCCTCAGGTTCCCGAGGGCTTCCTCAGCCTCAGGGGTCCAAGTGAAGCACTCGGCCTTCCTTAAGAGGCGGTACAGAGCCAGGCCTCTTTCGCCGAGGCGTGAGATGAAACGGCTCAGAGCCACAAGGCATCCCGTGACCCTCTGTACGCCTTTCAAGTCCTTGATGGGCCCCATGTTGGTGATGGCCGCGATTTTTTCCGGGTTGGCCTCGATGCCCAGCTCGGAGACGATGAACCCCAAGAGCATGCCTCGGGGGACCCCGAAAACACACTTCTCGGGATTGAGCTTTACGCCTTTCGCCTTGAGACACCGGAATGTCACTTCAAGGTCGGAAAGGAGGTCGGAGGCTTTCCTTGTCTTGACCACGATGTCATTGACATAGGCCTCGACCGTTCGACCAATGTGTTCGCCGAACACATGGTTCATGCACCTTTGGTATGTCGCACCCGCATTCCTCAAACCGAATGGCATGGTAACATAGCAGTACATGCCGAAGGGTGTGATGAAAGAAGTCGCGAGCTGGTCGGACTCTTTCATCCTGATTTGGTGATACCCTGAGTAGGCATCGAGGAAAGATAGGGTTTCGCACCCAGCAGTGGAATCCACGATTTGATCGATGCGAGGCAGAGGGTAGGGAACTTTCGGACATGCTTTGTTTAGACCAGTGTAGTCTACACACATCCGCCATTTCCCTCCTTTCTTTCTCACAAGCACAGGGTTGGCAAGCCATTCAGGATGGAATACCTCTTTGATGAACCCTGCTGCCATTAGCTTATGGATCTCCTCGCCTATGGCTCTGCGCTTTTCTTCGTCGAATCGGCACAGAGGCTGCTTCACGGGTCGGGCTCTAGCTCGGATATCCAGCGAGTGCTCGGCGACATCCCTCGGTATGCCGGGCATGTCCGAGGGACTCCACGCGAAAACGTCGGCGTTTGCGCGGAGAAAGTCGACGAGCACTGCTTCCTATTTGGGGTCGAGCTCGGAGCCGATCCGGATCTGCTTGGAGGCGTCGTTGCTGGGGTCGAGAGGGATGGACTTAACCGTCTCCGCCGGCTCGAAGTTGCCGACACGGCGCTTCACGTCTGGCGCCTCCTTAGAGAGGCTCTCCAGGTCGGCGATGAGGGCCTCGGATTCGGCGAGGGCCTCGGCGTACTCCACGCACTCCACGTCGCATTCGTACGCATGTCGATACGTGGGGCCGACGGTGATGACCCCGTTGGGGCCCGACATTTTGAGCTTGAGGTAGGTGTAGTTGGGGACGACCATGAACTTGGCGTAGCATGGCCTCCCCAGCACTGCATGGTAGGTTCCTCGAAACCTGACCACCTCGAACGTGAGGGTCTCCCTTCAGAAGTTGGAGGGTGTCCCAAAGCAGACGGGTAGATCGAGTTGTCCGAGGGGCTGGACGCGTTTCCTGGGGATGATCCCGTGAAAAGCGCAGCGCCTGCCCGGACCGAGGACAGATCGATCCGCAGGAGCCCGAGGGTCTCGGCGTAGATGATGTTGAGGCTGCTGCCTCCGTCCATGAGGACCTTGGTGAGCCTGACGTTGCCGATGACGGGGTCGACAACGAGCAGGTATTTCCTCGGGCTCGGCACGCGGTCGGGGTGATCACCCTGGTCGAAGGTGATGGGCTTGTCAGACCAGTCTAGGTAGACCGGCGCCGCCACCTTTACTGAGCAGACCTCCCGACGCTCTTGCTTGCGGTGCCGAGCCGAGGCGTTCGCCACTGGCCCACCGTAGATCATGAAGCAGTCGTGGACCTCGGGGAACTCTCCTGCCTTGTGATCCTCCTTCTTATCGTCGTCGTGGGCCCTGCCACCTTCCGTAGGTGGCCCGGCCTTGTGAAAGTGGCGCCGAAGCATGGCGCACTCCTCAAGGGTGTGCTTGACGGGCCCCTGATGATAGGGGCATGGCTCCTTGAGCATCTTGTCGAAGAGATTGGCACCTCCGGGAGGTTTCCGAGGGTTCTTGTACTCGACAGTGGCGACAAGGTCCGCGTCGGCGGCGTCGCGTTTCGCTTGCGACTTCTTCCTGCCTTTCTTCGTGGTGCCGCGCTGAGTTGACGCCTCGGGGACATCTTCCGGTGGGCGGCCCTGGGGCTGCTTATCCTTTCGGAAGATGGCCTCAACCGCCTCCTGGCCAGAGGTAAACTTGGTGGCGATGTCCATCAGCTCGCTCGCCCTGGTGGGGGTCTTGCGACCCAGCTTGCTCACCAGGTCGCGGCAGGTGGTGCCGTCGAGGAACGCGCCGATGACATCCGAGTAGGTGACGTTGGGCAGCTCGGTGCACTGCTTCGAGAATCGCCGGATGTAGTCCCAGAGAGACTCCCCCGGCTGCTGGCTGCAGCTTCGGAGATCCCAGGAGTTCCCAGGGCGCACGTACGTGCCCTGGAAGTTACCGGCAAAGGCTTGGACCAGGTCATCCCAGTTGGAGATCTGCCCCGGAGGCAGGTGTTCCAGCCAGGCTCGAGCGGTGTCGGAGAGGAACAGGGGGAGGTTGCGGATGATGAGGTTGTCATCGTCAGTTCCACCCAGGTGGCAGGCCAGCCGATAGTCCGCGAGCCACAGTTCCGGTCTCGTCTCCCCCGAGTACTTTGTGATAGTAGTCAGGGTTCGGAACCGGGTCGGGAATGGCGCCCGTCGTATGGCTCGGCTGAAAACCTGCGGACTAGGTGGTTCGGGCGAGGGACTCTGATCCTCCCCGCTGTCGTAGCGTCCCCCACACCTGGGGTGGTAGCCTTGGCGCACCCTCTCGTCGAGGTGTGTTCGACGGTTGCGGTGAGGGTGTTCGTTGCCGAGGCGACCCGGGGCCACAGGCGCTGTGTTGCGCGTGCGCCCGGTGTGGACCGAGGCTTCCCGCATGAATCGGGAAGTCGCGACGCGATGTTCCAAGGGGTACCCCTGCCTTCGGGAGGCGGAGCTTTCGGCCCGTCGGACCGCGACATCCTCCAGGAGATTCTTGAGCTCTCCCTAGATATGCTGCCCCTCGGTGGTAGATGGCTCCGGCATCGCACGGAGAAGTATTGCCGCTGCAGCCAGGTTCTGGCTGACCCCACTGGAAGCCGGTGGCGGCCTTGCCCTGACATCGTCGGTGATGCGGTGCTGGATGCCCTGGGGTAGATGACACACTTCTCCGGCCGGAGGTTGGCCTGCCCATTCCTGCCTGATGTCCCGGTGGAACGGCTCAAGTGTTCCTGCTCCCTCGTCGAGCCTGGCCTGCATCTCGCGGATTTGCTCGAGCTGTGGGTCATGACCCCCCGCCGGGACGGGGACCACAGCTAGCTCCCGAAGGATGTCAACGCGAGGCGCAGGCCTAGGGGGATCACCGTTTTCCGGCATACCAAGATGGTTGCCTTCGCCGGGACCCCCTAGATCAACGTGGAAACATTCACGACTTGGGCCGCAGTCCTCGTCGCCGAGGCTGCGGCTACCGTCGGAACAATCGGAAAGGCAGTAGTCGCATGCGGTCATGAAGTCCCGCATGGCACTGGGGTTACCAAGTCCGGAGAAATCCCAACAAAAGTCGGGCTCGTCATCTTCCTCGGAACCCGAGGGCCCGTAGGTCGAGACGACCGTCAGCCGGTCCCAGGGTGACCGCATACGATACCCCAGAGGGTTTGGACTCGCCTCTATGAGAGCGTCCATCGAAGCGAAGTCGCTTGGTGGGTCGAGGCTGAATCCAAAAGGCATGAGATGGGAGTCGGTCGGTACCTCTTGGTCGACGGGCGGTGACGAAGTCGTGTCAGGGGCAGACTGCACCGTCGTCTCAGGTACGAGGGTAACGCCTAGCAAGTCCTTTGCGAGCGTGCTGGCGTCGTCCGTCCGCTTGGAGTTGGCATATTGCAGGGAGACAGCGCTCGTCTTTGTCTCAGACGCGAGGTCGATGCCCGACGTGCCCCCCGTTGGGGCACCGGCGCCGTCGACTCGCTCGACAGCCGATGAGGTGCCGCCTCCTGCTTGGCCTTGGTTGCCCCGCCTCCTCCTCCGTTGGCGGGGGAGGGGACGGGACAAGCTCGAATGTCGTTCTTCCGCCACGTGGGGAAGACGTCGTCGATTTCGCCGCCGGCGGGCGGATTGTCGGCCGCCATTGTCGCTGTCGCGCGGCGGGGGAAGGAGTATCATGTCGTAGCTGCCGTCGAGGGACATGAACTCAAGATTCCCGAAATGGAGCACCGTCCTAGGCTGGAAAGGTTGTTGGAGACTACCCATCTGGAGCTTGACGGGGAGCTGTTCGTCGACACGCAGCAGGCCCCTACCTGGCGTGCCAACTGTCGGCGTTTCGACCCCGGGGGGTCCCTGGACCGACGAGTAAATTGTCACCGCGTGCCCCAGCCCAGATGGGTCGGCGCGAGATGGAGCGCGAAGGGGGGAAGAAGCCGGAGGAAGACATGCGTAAAAGGGGAAACCCACGGCCTTCGTGTTTGTCCCGCGCCCAGGTCGGGTGCGCTTGCAGTAGGGGGTTACAAGCGTCCACGCGGGAGGGAGCGAGAGGCTTACGCGAGCGCCGTCCCGTCCTTCCCTGCGCGGCCAACCCTCTGTAAGAGGGCCCTGGACCTTCCTTTTATAGGCGTAAGGAGAGGATCCAGGTGTATAATGGGGGGTGTAGCAGTGTGCTAACGTGTCTAGCGGAGAAGAGCTAGTGCCCTAAGTACATGCCGTCGTGGCAGCCGGAGAGGTTTTGGCACCCGGTTCGTGTGGTGTCGTGGCCGTCGGAGGAGCGCTGGAGCCTGGTGGAAGGACAGCTGTTGGGGCTGTCGAGTCCTTGCTGACGTCTCCTTGCTTCCGTAAGGGGGCTGAGAGCCGCCGTCGTCATGGAGCATGCGGGGCGCCATCATTACTTGTTTATCCGGGCGAGCCAGATGGGACGCCGGTCTTGTTCCCCGTAGCCTGAGTTAGCTTGGGGTAGGGTAATGATGGCGCCTCCTGTGACGTGGTCGGTCCGAGCCCTGGGTTGGGCGAGGTGGAGGCTCCTCCGAGGTCGAGGTCGAGTCTGTCTTCCAAGGCCGAGGTCGAGTCCGAGCCCCTGGGTCGGGCGAGGCGGAGACCGTCGGCTGAGGCTAGGGCTGAGTCCGAGCCTTGGGGTCGGGCGAGGCGGAGTTTGTCGTCTTCCGGGGCTGAGCCCGAGTCCGAGCCCTAGGTCGGGCGAGGCGGAGTTCGTCGTCTTCCGGGGCTGAGCCCGAGTCCGAGCCCTGGGGTCGGGCGAAGCGGAGTTCGTTGTCTTTCGGGGCTGAGCCCGAGTTCGAGCCCTGGGGTCGGGCGAAGCAGAGTTCGTCGTCTTTCGGGGGTGAGCCCGAGTCCGAGCCCTGGGGTCGGGTGAAGCGGAGTTCGTCGTCTTTCGGGGCTGAGCTCGAGTCCGAGCCCTGGGGTCGGGCAAAGCAGAGTTCGTCGTCTTCCGAGGCTGAGCCCGAGTCCGAGCCCTGGGGTCGGGCAAAGCGGAGTTTCCTATGGCGCCTGAGGCCGGACTTGGCTGCTGTCAGCCTCACTCTGCCGAGTGGCACAGCAGTCGAAGCAACGCAGGCGGCACTGTCCTCTTGTCAGGCCGGTCAGTGGAGCGGCAAAGTGACTGCAGTCACTTCGGCTCTGTCGACTGAAGGGCGCGCATCAGGATAAGGTGTCAGGCCACCTTTGCATTAAATGCTCCTGTGATACGGTCGGTCGGCGTGGCGGCTTGACCAAGGTTGCTTCTTGGTGAAGTCTGGGCCTCGGGCGAGCCGAAGGTGTGTCCGTTGCTGGAGGGGGTCCTCGGGCGAGACGTAAATCCTCCGGGGTCGGCTGCCCTTGCCCGAGGCTGGGCTCGGGCGAGGCAAGATCGTGTCCCTTGAGTGGACTGATCCTTGACTTAATCGCACCCATCAGGCCTTTGCAGCTTTGTGCTGATGGGGGTTACCAGCTGAGATTAGGAGTCTTGAGGGTACCCCTAATTATGGTCCCCGACACTATTTTACTACACTTAATGTTTGTAGGTTTGTAATGTGCACTTAAGTGTAGGAGTTGCTTGAAACCTCTAGATGCATGAACTTAGGATTCCTTTTTGAGATGAATACTAGTATGCTAGGTCGAATAGCTGCTTGCTAATCAGGATCTCGGTAGAAGTCGAGTGATTTTTCTAGCACTCGCGCGAGGTCAGGAATTGATTGTATTCATCTTGATAACGGGATCTATGTTAGTCTATGGACTTGGATCCAGGTAGGATGCCTTGTCCATGAGACAGGAAAAAGGAATTAAGGATTAATGTGTGGATACCTGGGTCAGGCTTTGAATGTACTAAGCACATGTCGAGAAATATGGTAACCGATAAACCTAGTACCTGAGTGAAGCCGGGCGTAGACTTTATCCCTCATGCGACCTGAGACTGGGTCTCCCATGCTAGCTATGGTGGGTACAAGTGCGGTCACTGCACAGCGGCAGCCGGGGTCAGCGGAGCATTGTATGCCAAGGCGGTGAGGCCTGGACGTGAACGGGGAATCGATGGGGATGGTTGACATGTGTGGGGACGGAGTGCCGTGACATGTCGTGTGTTTAGGTTTACCTTGCAAGGATAAAAACTCGACTCGAATCGTCTGCTTCTCGCAGCTAATGAGACTGCTTGACCCCTTGTACTACATCGAGTAAGAAGTGAAATGAGGTTACATGAGACAATTTGTTGATTGAACTAAATGCTTGTTACCATGTATGCTTAGAAGGAGCAAATATAGCTAAAGTAATGATGCTAGAATTTGAAAAGCTAAAAATGGATTTTAGAAATAGCTAGTGCTTTTGGCAAACCAAACCCCTCAGCCAAACAGCTGCATAGTTTAGGGGTAGAGGAGTAGATTCCTCACACCGGGTAAGTCTAGCTGAGTATTAGTATACTCAGCCTTGCTTGTGGCATAATTTTTGCATGTACGATTCAGGAGATGGTTGACAGTGTGACTTGGCCTACCACCCTGCCACCGGGTTGGATGGTCGAGTGGGATGTTGCTCCGGCAGGAGAGGAGCATGAGGAGTAGTGGGCTAGGCCTTGCCCATTTCCTCGATACCGACGACATCGATTATCCGCTGCATTTTATTTCGTGAACTCTTATTTGCTACTTGAAAAACTCCGATCTATGTAATAATTCAGTACTTAATTTGAGGTTTCCTGTTTTATTGTATTTCTTCTGTGACTCACCTTCAAGTGAGATTGTGGAATTTGATCCTGGTTAAGTGGCTCTATCAGACTAGATCTGAGGGACTAACGGGTTATTCCGATTTAAGTGTGTTGCGGCCCCTGAGGCGTGACTTAGGCACTTAAGCTGGAATAATTTGGGTGGTTCCGCCACAGCTGGTATTGGAGCAAATTTCACCACAGAGAAGGACAATAAACCATGAATCCCATTTTCAAAATTTAAAACTTGCCTAGAAACTGCTACGAATCGTTAGGACTAGATCGCTAGACCTAGGACGAAAGGCCTTAGGCATAGAGGGAGAAATAGGTGGCTAGTTAAGTAGGCCCCGTGGGCCAGTACTTAGACTTTTTAGGGATGCCCTAAGAGCACCCTATTATTTGGAGTGGAGACGTTACTTCCAGCATGCATGCATTATAAACACAAAAGGGAATTAAAACTTGAGCTAACCCACTTCCTTTTAAACCCATCCAGGCTCTTTTATTTTATTCCTTCTACCATCATCTTTACCTTTGATACCCTTCCGCAGATGAATTCACCCACCCCCGCCAGTGGAGGAGACACCCGTTTCAGTTCTAACTTCCTTTCTCGCGATGGCTTTCCTTCCATCTTGTGGGAAGTGCTTAACTCCGCCGGTTACCCTACGCCCCCTTTGTACACGGTGCAGTTGTATGAGGAGCATCGGGTACCTCGTTGTCAGGTCTGGCTGACTTTAGAGGCTCATCCCCTTCAGCCGGGTTGGCGTTCTTTTGATTCCGAAACAGTTGGATCCAGGACGGACGACACCATTGAAGCGGCAGCCATGAAGACTCTGACGACTTTTTGTGGCTATCATCCCCTGGAGATGGTGATGCACCCCTTGGGACTCTACCCTGCTGAGAAGAAGGATGACCCCATGTGGTGTAACCGCGTGAGCCATGTGAAGGATGTGTGGGCAATGTATCCTAACTTGGTTGGGAGGGTCACCGTTCAGTGCATGAGTGCGTTGTACCGCCTTCAGGCCCTTTCAGAGCAACGCTATGGCACACCTTGCTAACATCGCTCAAACCACCAAGCTCACTCTCGACAGTCAAAAAGATTTTGTGGTTGATTTATCCTTCGAGTTAGTGGAGAAGGATCTGCAGGTGGAAAGGCTGAGCCAGCCCATTACCACCTTGGAGCAGCAGGTGGAGATCCGAGACAACACTATTGATGTCTTGGAGAACCAGCTCCACGATGTGCAGAGGGAACTCGAAGAAGCAAATGACCACTTGGACATGCACCACTTGGAGATGGAGGCCAATGAAGCCGGAAGCGAGGGAGAAGAGGCTCCCGAGGAGCTAGGACCAGCCCCTGGTGCCAATGGGACTACCTTCGCGATGCCTCCTTCACCCGTATCCAGTGTCGCTTCCACCGCGCAGGGTTGATTAGTCACTTCGATGCTTTTGGGCGGATAGAAACCTATGTGAGCTTAGTTAATGTCAGATTTTGGACTAGGCTTACGGGTACTTTCCCCTGATTGATGTAACCCTGTGAACTTTTGAAATCCGTGGGATGTTTGTAACCATGTTATCTTCATTTCGAACCTAATATTATGATTATGGCATTTTTCCTTCCATATGAGATAATATCTTGTCGTTCGGAATTGTGAGTTGGGATAACAATGGCGACAATCTCTGTTTTCATATGGCAGCTAGGCAGCGTCGCGGGCATAACGAGCAGGTTCCCCCGCCACCTCCTCCAGCTCCCACAGTGCAGGAGCTGATGGCCCAGCAGAATGAGATTCTGCGACAGCTCTTGCAGCGCCAGCCCCACCCTCAGCAGCATGGTGGAGGCCAGCCTCAGCGACCTCCGGCAGCGGCAACCTACCGGGAGTTCCTGAGCACGCAGCCACCCTTGTTCACCAAGGCAGAGGATCCATTGGACGCCGACGTGTGGCTCCGCGTCGTTGAGTCCAAGTTTCCCCTCCTCACGGGAGACTGCCCTGATGCTACCAAGACTCGCTTCGCCGCGCAGCAGCTTCGCGGATCTGCTCGGACTTGGTGGGACCACTTCCGTGCTATGCTCCCTGCGAACCGTGAAGTGTCTTGGGAGGAATTTAAGACTGCTTTCAGAGGGCACCACATCCCAGCTGGCATTCTTGATCGCAAGCTGAATGAGTTTCTGGAACTTAATCAAGGAACCCGCACGGTACTGCAGTATGCGCAGGCCTTCAACGACCTATGCCAGTATGCAGGTTACCATGCTGATTCTGATGAGAAGAAGAGAGACCACTTCCGTAGGGGTCTTAGCACCAAGCTGCGGGAACGACTCAACACTGTCCGGGCTGATAGCTTCAATGAGTTGGTCAACCTGGCCATCTCCCAGGAGGATTGCATTGTAGCTCACCGGGCAGAGAAGAAGAGAAAGACACCAATGGCAGCACCATCCGCCCAGGCCCAGAGGTTCAGGATTGTTTCTCACAATCAGAGCAGGGGTTTTCAGCAGCAGGCAGGCAGATGGGTGATCAGGCCACCTCAGCAGCAGCAGCCGGCACCCAACCGCTTTCTAGCTCCCGCTCCAAGGAACCATCAACCTCCGCAGCAGCAGCAGTTCCACCAGGGCAATGGGAACAAATGTTTCACTTGTGGCAATGTGGGCCACTATGCCAAGAATTGTCCCAGGAACCAGCAAAGGCAGGTGCCAGCACCAAATCAAGACAAGGGAAGAAAGCAGAAGGTACATGTTAAGCAAGGGAAGCTCAACTTCACTACCCTGGAGGAAGTACCTGAGGGAGCTCCCATCATTTCCGGTATCTTTTCAGTTTATAATCAACCTGCTTTAATTCTATTTGATTCTGGTGCATCTCATAGTTTCATTAGCCAGAAGTTCAGTGCTAAATGTAAACTGCCATTCTCTCACTCAAAAGGGTCATTTATGATAGTCACACCTGGGGGTAAAATTTCAACTAATCAATTAAACCAGAGTGTGCCTATTCAACTGGGAAGCCACATTGTCAAAACCACCCTTCTTGTTTTAGGTTTGGAAAATGTGGACATTATTCTGGGAGCTAATTGGATGACCCTGCACCAAGTTGTGCTTGATGTAGCCAGCCGTGCCGTGGAAATCAATTCTCCGTTCTGTGGGAACTTCACCTTAATTCTGCCCAGTCAGGGTTCTACTCAGTCATGTGCTTTCTCTATGACGGAGTTACCTCTGAAGAAGATCCCAGTGGTCTGTGAGTATGCAGATGTCTTTCCTAATGAATTGCCAGGAATACCACCCGACCGGGATATTGAATTTGCCATCGAGTTGCAACCGGGAACGACACCAATTTCCAAGAGGCCTTACCGAATGCCACCCGCTGAGTTGGCAAAATTGAAGAAGCAATTGCAGGAGTTGCTGGATAAGGCATTTATTCGCCCAAGTACTTCGCCTTGGGGATGTCCAGCACTGTTTGTGAAGAAGAAGGATGAAAGCTTGAGGCTGTGTATAGATTACCGCCCTCTTAATGCGGTAACTATCAAGGACAAGTATCCTTTGCCTCGTATTGATGTTCTTTTTGACCAGTTGGTCGGGGCCAAGGTGTTTTCCAAAATAGACCTTCGCTCTGGCTACCATCAGATCAAGATACGAGCAAGCGATATTCCAAAGACGGCATTCTCAACCAGATACGGGCTATATGAATTCTTGGTGATGTATTTCGGGCTGACTAATACACCAGCATATTTCATGTACCTGATGAATTCTGTTTTCATGCCTGAATTGACAAGTTCGTAGTGGTGTTCATCGATGATATCTTGGTGTACTCTAAGAACGAAGAAGAACATGCCGGGCATTTGCATGTAGTGCTTCAACGTCTGCGAGAGCACCACCTTTATGCCAAGTTGTCCAAGTGTGATTTTTGGCTAAAGGAAATCAAATTCTTGGGCCACACTATCTCTCAGGCTGGAATAGCTGTTGATCCTGATAAGGTGCAAGAGGTGATGAACTGGAAGCCACCAACGACTGTCCGTCAGATTCGGAGTTTTCTGGGATTGGCTGGTTATTACCGAAGATTTATTCCGGATTTGTCTCAAATTGCGAAGCCTATAACTGAGTTGCTGAAGAAAGAAGCCAAGTTTGTTTGGAGTTAGAAGTGCGAAGATGCCTTCCATGCATTAAGGAAGCATCTAACCACAACACCAGTATTGGCGCAACCCGACAACCACAAGCCTTTTGATGTGTATTGTGATGCCTCTAGTACTGGACTAGGTTGTGCTTTAATGCAAGACAACCGAGTCATTGCTTACGCCTCAAGAGCACTTATGCCTCATGAGCAAAATTACCCCACTCATGACCTTGAGTTGGCAGCAGTGGTTCATGCATTAAAAATGTGGAGGCACTACTTAATGGGAACCCACTGCAACATCTTCACTGATCATAAGAGCCTTAAGTACATCTTTACTCAGGCTGATCTCAACATGAGGCAGAGAAGATGGCTGGAGCTGATCAAGGATTATGACCTGGAGGTACATTATCACCCAGGGAAAGCCAATGTGGTAGCAGATGCCTTGAGTCGGAAGTTGCAGTGCAATTGTATTCTGATGGATTCTCGCATTAACACCTTGTGTGATGAGTTGAGCAAGATGCAAATTGAAGTGATTCCTTCTGGTGCTCTGTCTCACATTTCTGTCGAGCCAGCCTTGCAAGACCAGATCATCATGGCCCAGCTCAATGACAAGGGAGTGCAGATTATCAAGGAGAATCTCCATCAGAAGGTTGAGAAGTATAAATGTTTCCGCCAAGATGAAAAGGGTGTATTATGGTTCAAAGGCAGATTGGTGATTCCTAAAAACAAGGACCTCAAGAAGAAAATTCTGGACGAGGCTCATCTCTCCAAATTCTCTATGCATCCGGGAAGCACCAAAATGCACCATGATCTGAAGCCTTTGTATTGGTGGACTAGAATGAAGAGGGAGATAGCCCAGTATGTATCAGAATGTGACACCTGTCAGAGGATAAAGGCAAGCCACTTGAAATCAGCTGGAGCTTTGCAACCCCTATCTATACCTTCGTGGAAATGGGACGACATCAGCATGGATTTCATCGTGGGTCTGCCCAACACCTCTGGTCATCATGATTCGATTTGGGTTATTGTGGACCGACTGACGAAAGTGGCACATTTTCTCCTTGTGCACACCACTGATAAGGCTCAAAAGTATGTAGAGTTGTACATTGACTGGATCGTGTGTTTGCACGGATTACCTCGGACCATTGTTTCTGACCGTGGAGCCCAATTTGTTGCCTGATTTTGGGAACAGTTGCAGGAGTCTTTGGGGACCAAGCTAATCAGAAGTTCAGCTTACCACCCACAGATTGATGGTCAGACGGAAAGGGTAAACCAAATTCTGGAAGATATGCTGAGAGCTTGTGCAATCGATTGTGGCAAGAACTGGGATAAGCACCTCTCTTTGGCAGAGTTTGCTTATAACAACAGTTATCAATCCAGCCTCAGGATGGCACCCTTCGAAGCTCTCTATGGAAGAAGGTGCAGGACACCACTCAATTGGTCTCAGCCTAGAGAGAGAGAAGTTTTCAGACCTGCCTTAGTGACTGAAGCCGAAAGGAAGGTCAAACTAATCAGGAAGAATCTAGAAGCTGCTCAGGCCAGGCAGAAGAGTTACCATGATAAAAGAAGGAAACCTCTCCAATTCAAGGTGGGAGATTTCGTGTATCTCAAGGTATCACCCACCAAGGGAGTGCAGAGGTTTGGAATCAAAGGCAAGCTAGCCCCTCGTTACATTGGACCTTATGAGATCATAGAAACCTGTGGACCCGTGGCATATAAGCTGAAGTTACCTTCAAAAATGTCTATCATTCACAGTGTGTTCCATGTATCTCAGCTGAAGAAGTGTGTTCGATTGCCGACCGAGATCATAGCAGAGCCAGAATTGTAGATAGAACTAGATCTATCATACCAAGAGTACCCTTCCAAGATTCTGGATTGCAAAGAAAGATCAACTCGGGCTAAATCGATCAAAATGTACAAGGTCCAGTGGAGTAATCACTCAGAGGAAGAAGCTACTTGGGAGACTGAGCAATTCTTAAGATCCAACTTCCCCGATTGCCTACCTAAGGAATCTGGTACGTAATCGCACCCAACCCCTCCTCCTGCCCTTCGAATCTAAAATTCAGAAATATGATCTTAATTAGAATGAAGTAACCATAAAACAAGATTTAAAAAGGACTTCCTTCTAAAGTTGCAAAGAGAATGACATTCGAAGAGCAAATTGCCCTAATAATAAGAGCACCCACTTCCTATAAGTCTCACCCTTCGCTTCACCCAGGGAGGACTCTGACCCGAATCTCGGGACGAGATTCCTTTAAGGGGGGAAGGCTGTGACACCCCAGTGTCACCTAGGGTTTTTCTCAAAAATGCTAGCCCAAGAACCATCATTTTATGTGAACCAATTTGAGCATGAACATCAAATTCACTTAAGAATAAAGGACCCACTAAGCCTATACTTAAAAGTATCATGTTCAAAACAAATGGGTTTTTCAAAAAGGGAAAAATGTGCAACCCCAATAAAAACCCTAATTGAACCCTATAAACAAATTTCAAGAGAAAGGGGAAAAGGGTATGAAAAATATAAAAACTTGACTCAGGCCAATTATAAACATTAAAGTATATTAAATAAGCAACAACAAAGATTATGGAAGCTTGGCCAAAACAATTTAAATAAAACCCTAAACAAGCCTCTCAAGTGGGAGTTCATTAGGGAATTCTGAAATTCAGAATTCTGAATTCCAGACCTTGAGCCAAAGATCAAGCGTGTTCACCTTGATCCCTAACTCAAATCCTAATGGCCCCATTAACAAAAACGTGCATAACTAACCTCTCTGTCTTGTGCCAGAAGATGGCATTGGGACGCGTGCCTCAGACACGTCAAACCAGAGATCTTCTCCCTGTGTGCGGCAGTGAGACAAACCAGATTTCTTCCCTCTCTATCTCCTAATCCAGTCAACCAAACCTGCTAGCCTCCACACACAAACGACAAAGGAACCTAAGAGGAAGAGATCTCTCAATGGGATTATGGCCAAAATCTCAAAGATTTGGAGCCAATCCGCGCTTGAACTCGACCTCTCTCTGCGCTGCCTCGTGCTCGACGCTGTGCCAGGCGCCAGAGCGCGCACTGGCGTTCGCCGCACACGCCCCGAGCGCTTGTCAGAGCCCCGCCCTCAGCCATGCTCACCCGCGCCTATAAAGCCTTCCCAGGCGCGCCTCACTTCACCCCGTGCTCGCCATCGCCGGCCAGACGCCCCTCCTTAGCTCCGGTGAGCTCTTTTCCGCCCGCCATTGCCGCCAGAGCTTCGGCCACCGTGGCTAGCCCACTCCAGTCACCCCAAGTCGCGCCAGCACTTCGGTTAGCTTCGCCATTGGCCCGTGAAGCTTTCCAAGCCCTCAGACCTGGCAGAACTTCACCAGAGGGCGAAGATCGACCTCACCAGACTTCGGCCGCCCGCCTGCACGCGTGGACCGAGCTCTCCGGTGAGCCATTCTTCAATTCCTCGCGCACACACCTTCTTTAATCCCCGGTGAAGCTCCCTGACCCGTTTGATTGGTCAATTGTGCCCTGGATAGGTCGGACTCCTTGCCGCCGACGAGCTCCCCCACCTGCGCACGCGGACCGGCCAACTCCGACCATCCCCGACGGCGACCCGCACATCGCCGTGACCCTCAAGACCTCCCCTACACCCTCGGCCACCTCACCAGATCAATCTCGCCGCCGGTAAGCCCCTCCGCCCTTTCTTCTGCCGCGGGTACTGTTTAATTTGGGGGGAGGACCTTGGGTTAGGATTAGAAGAATCCAGGGGGTTTTCTGAGATGTCAGTGACTCAATTGAATAGTAGCCCAGGGACTAGTCTGTAAGGAAAACTTAAAACACCCGCCAGGGACCCCGTTGCAAAGTAGTTTTCCATTTAATCATTTCGGTTTAAATCTTTTTAATGAGCAGAGAACTTAGAAAATTCATAACTTGATGAATACTTAACCAAAAATTGTTAAACCAATTTTGCTAGATTCTAAATATTATGGACTACCAATTAAAAATACTGAACCCTATGCTTTCTGTTCTAATTTTTGGAGTTAAAAATTTAATACAGGAACTAACCAAACCTTGTTTAATTAAGGAAAATTAGTTATATTCCTGTGCTGAACCTAAGAAAATTTGTAGATGTTCAAACCCCATGTGAACACTGTTTAAAAATAGTGAGAACCCCAGTATTGAAAAATTTAGTGTAAATATCCATTAAAAGCCATTTCTGCCCAAACCTTAGAAAAATCAGAAAGGCCTTAGAAATTAATGACCAATGGATGAAAATATTTTTCCTAGTTTGCTTAAGTAACAAAGAACCTAGGAAAAATAAAGGAACCTCTAGTCTAGATCAGATTCAAAGAGAAATGTTTTATTTAGCATTATTCCAACTAGAAATCAATTATTAAAATTATAAAACCAGACCCAAAATTGATAATAAAAATTCAGTGGACTTGTAACCACCAAAACCCCACTGCAAAAATAATAAACACCCCAGCCCATCATTTTAAGTAGGGTAAATAAATAGAACATGATAATGAGCCATAGTTCAATTAAATTATGAGAACCCCACAATAATGCAATAATGGGTAAATAAAATTTTGCTAGACCAATAATGAGATAGGCCACCAGAGAAAAATACAAACCCATTGGAAAGATGCAAAATAATACCTATTGTCAATATTTTGTAAGAAAGGCCATTTAATCCAATTAATGCACACCACCCCTTCCTTTAAGAAAAAAGATGCCAAACTTTAGAATGATTGCTCTTGCGCAAAGAAGAAGCTAGGAAAAATCAGAAATCTGTTGTTTGATATTTTTCAAATATAGTGATAGCAGAAAGCACCCCTTTGGCTAGAAACTTTAGAAAATCCTAATAAAATGACTAATAAGTATTAATGGCTAGAAATTTGTACCAAGTCATGTTATAGCCTCTAAATGCCAGCAAAAATAAGTCTTAGAGAATTACCTACTATTAAATGATAGTTGTATTTCAAATCACCCCTTCTGCCCAAACATTTGGTGATTTTGTTCAGAGAAAAATATTCACTTTTGAACCCCAAATTTTGAGACAGAGAATTACACACCAGTAACAAGCCAATGTAATTTTAGCAAAATTTTTAGAAATTTATTAAGGTGACTTGTAGTTCAAACCCACTCCAAAAAACTTAAAGAGAATAAAGAAAAAGAAAGGAGAAATAAACCTCACTCCAATAAGTCCAACTTGAGTTCTTGGCAATTCTCACTAAAGACCTTAAAAAGAATTCAGTGGAACCCCAAGAATGAACCTACCACTTAATTTACCAAGTATACCACCAAAAATCTCGTATAAGCAAGATTTAGTTCTATCTAACTCAAGTAGATCATACACCATCAAAAGTTTAAATTACTGATGCACATATCATATCCTGCATATATCTTACGCATTGCATTCATTAGATTACAATCTAGTTGACGGAGAGTACGTGCTCATCCCCGAGCAAGGATCTGTCCAAGAGGAAGACCAGGAGCAAGCTCCCGAGGCTGCTATCGAGGATCTCCCCGCAGCCCCAGCTATTGAAGGCAAGCCCCGGTTTTATGTATAACCGTTTATATATGCTATTTTACTACACTTAATGTTTGTAGGTTTGTAATGTGCACTTAAGTGTAGGAGTTGCTTGAAACCTCTAGATGCATGAACTTAGGATTCCTTTTTGAGATGAATACTAGTAGGCTAGGTCGAATAGCTGCTTGCTAATCAGGATCTCGGTAGAAGTCGAGTGATTTTTCTAGCACTCGCGCGAGGTTATGAATTGCTTGTGTTCATCTTGATAACGGGATCTATGTTAGTCTATGGACTTGGATCCAGGGAGGATGCCTTGTCCATGAGACGGGAAAAAGGAATTAAGGATTAATGTGTGGATACCTGAGTCAAGCTTTGAACGTACTAAGCACATGTCAGGAATTATGGTAACCGATAAACCTAGTACCTGAGTGAAGTCGGGCGCGAACTTTATCCCTCATGCGACCTGAGACTGGGTCTCCCATGCTAGCTATGGTGGGTATAAGTGCGGTTACTGCACGGCGGCAGCCGGGGTCAGTGGAGCATTGTATGCCAAGGCGGTGAGGCCTGGACGTGAACAGGGAATCGATGGGGACGGTTGACATGTGTGGGGACGGAGTGCCCTGACATATCGTGTGTTTAGGTTTACCTTGCAAGGATAAAAACTCGATTCAAATCGTCTGCTTCTCGCAGCTAATGAGACTGCTTGACCCCTTGTACTACATCGAGTAAGAAGTGAAATGAGGTTACATGAGACAATTTGTTGATTGAACTAAATGCTTGTTACCATGTATGCTTAGAAGGAGCAAATATAGCTAAAGTAATGATGCTAGAATTTGAAAAGCTAAAAATGGATTTTAGAAACAGCTAGTGCCTTTGGCAAACCAAACCCCTCAGCCAAACAGCTGCATAGTCTAGAGGTAGAGGAGTAGATTCCTCACACCGGGTAAGTCTAGCTGAGTATTAGTATACTCAGCCTTGCTTGTGGCATAATTTTTGCAGGTACGATTCAGGAGATGGTTAACGGTGTGACTTGGCCTACCACCCTGCCACCGGGTTCACTACACCAAAATGCTTAACTTCCTAGGGCCTAAACCGTAGGAAGTTAGCGCAAAACTCTCGGAAGTTATACAAACCGTCGGAAGTTAGCCGAAACCGTCGGAAGTTAGCCCGTCGGAACAAATTGGTCGGAAGTTAGGCTAACTTCCGACGGACTCTCGGAAGTTAAAGAAACTTCCGAGAGGGCCGTCAGCCTCTCGGAAGTTAATGACTAACTTCCGAGAGGGCAGTCCGCCTCTCGGAAGTTAAGTGCTGACACCGTCCAGCACAGGCTAACGTCGTCCGCGGAATAACTTCCGACGGCCCTCTCGGAAGTTAATGATTAACTTCTGAGAGTTTTCTAATCCTCTCGGAAGTTAAATTGACCAGCACTAAATATACAATTTGTTTTTGGCAATTCAACACATTGCATACATAACAAATATATATAACAGCCACAATACACAACATATCACATATAACATCTCACATACATAATAATAACATAAGAATTCACAAGTCTCACAAGACACAAGTCTCACAAGTCAAATCCACCTCGACATAAGAATTCACAAGTCTCACAAGACACAAGTTTGAAGTCTCACAAAACACATCGAATGGAAGCCCACTACTGTCGATCAACATCAGGAAATATCGAAGAGTGATGCTCGCTACCTCCACTCGTGAAGAGCGTATTGACAAAGTCTAACCCATCATCTTGTTGCTGCGCCGGCAAGGTAGCTGGAGGAGTCTCATATACCTATACAAATGACATTCACGGAGTTACATCGTAATGTAACAAGTAAATTATGATAAATTTGCATACCTGATGTTCGGTAGGTGGAGGTGGAGGTGAAGGTGAAGGCCAAGGAAAATGTATGGAAGGTGGAGGTGGGGGGCCATGGGAAACTGTATCCCTTGGGCTTGTGCTAGTTGCTACCAAATTTCCGAACACATTAATGTCAGTGTTTTAAATCAATACATAACTTAAAATGAATGATCTTTTTGAACTTACTTGTATCAGTGCTTGCTGTTGTTGAAACTGAGTAGCATAGTATTCTTGTTGAGCAACATGCTGCCTCAAGTATTCCTCCTGAACCCTTTGTCGCTCCTGATGTTGCCTAAGCTCTTCTCGTAGTTGCCCAACTTCTGCAGTATCCTGAGTAGAGCGGCGGGAGCTACGAGCAGCAGACCTCGACGAACCTCCCCTCTGAACCGTCACCTGGCTCGAGTCGATGACGTTATCGAAAATCGAGTACCTTCAAACAAGTAACATCACGACAGATTCAAAAATAATCTATTGTACTTAAACCGATGAAACAAGATAAGGTATGTAGAGTCCACACCTTCCATGGGGTTTTCCACCACTTGCATACACAGCCTGAGGATCAATAGGTGCAGTCCTCCAGTCATAGTCTGATCCGTGCTGACTAGACATCGCCTCAGCATATGCAACCTCCATACAAAAGAACAATGCAATCTTACATCACTGGGCACATACATAAATTCATATGAACAAAATC
The DNA here is from genome assembly GCA_029449295.1 of Zea luxurians. Taxonomy (NCBI): domain Eukaryota; kingdom Viridiplantae; phylum Streptophyta; class Magnoliopsida; order Poales; family Poaceae; genus Zea; species Zea luxurians. Next base: position 616,254 of record JAOPSE010000181.1, read on the forward strand.
TACCAAGCATTTCAAAACACTCACCAGACGATTTGTTGCCTTTTGGCTACACAACACATCTGGATTTGCAGGATCTGGTCCTCTGTGCCCCCTCAGGTATATTTGAACATCACTGGGCACTACACCACTGCTAGCTTCCTGTACGTACATTTGACAAACATTATAATCAGAAATGACATCAAGTCATATACAATCAACAAAACTACACCACTGCTAGTTTCCTGTACTTACCATTCATTTTGCCAAACGAAAGTGATCATCACCTCCATACTTGTGATACGACTCGGTTCCACGATTGGAACTTTGTCGTATAGACTTTGCCTTGAAATTATCCGAAGCCCAATAACGGCATAAGGCACGCCAAGCAGCATCATTGGCGGCTATCCATGGAATCGAATGCTATGGAAACACAATTCATTTATAAGTAACTGTAACATATACAAGGAACACAGTACATCATATGCAAAAACATCAACTTTTTCCAACATAAGCAAAAACATCAATTACCTGAAGAAAATCTTGCTCAGTCATAGTAAGTCCATATTGTGACGCCTCACTCTTACTGGTTGCACGTCGTCCTTCACTACTCAACATAGCTTGATTAATCACCTGGATTCGAACATAGTACATCATATCCGCAACAACATCTGCCGCGTTCTTATGGAACACGGAGTGTGCATGCTCGGTATGAGTATCTCCATCAGGCAACTTATAATATTTCTGAAAAAGAAACATAGTCAAGAATCCATAATATGAATCAATCATTGAGCTGATAACTTCGCAAGAAGATAGATAAACATACCCAGAAGTCGTGCCAAACTGCACCTTGCGCATTCCCATGTTGCGCGTTAACCGCAAGGCCGTATTGATCCCATCTTGTGACAGGGACCTCAATACCATTCTCAATCACCAATCCAGGCCATCTCATACGACAGATATTGCCCAACACTTTATTTACTTGCCTTACACGATCTTTGCCGGTGAAACTACTATCCAGCCAAGCCCTAACAACACAAGCACAATTGTCAAATTCAAAAAATAATTGTTTATCCTCAATGTGTAAGACATAAGAACAAAGCAAATATGCTCTTACCCATCTCCACTCGGGATTATCTCAACCTTATTAACTGGTTCTTTAGGAGGGGGACCCAACTAGTCTTCCGCGGCTTCCGGACCCGTGAAGACCCTCCAACTCCCCCGCTTCCAGAACCTCCTCCTGAAACACCAGCTTCTCCTTCCCTTGACCCACTAGCTCCCCCAACTCCCGACCCTCCATCATTGGGCCATTCACCCCACCCTGTCTCTTCCTCATCTTCCACTTGTCTCCACTCCTCTGTCTCTTCCTCATCTTCAGGCTCATCCTATAGATCAAAATTAATAATTTAGTTATTCGAACTCATACAAATATTACATTACAAAACAAATATATTGGTTACCTCATTCCTCTGTACGCCGACTGCCTGACCCTGCAACTCTGGAACATGCTCCAACAAAGCTCTACGCCTGCTCGAGCTTGAACTAGTGCCCTGGAACACTAAGTCCTCCTTTCTCCCAAAAATGGAGGCTCTCCTTGCTAGTCCCTTAGCGAGCTGCTTGACCTTTTTAGACATCCTGTTATTAAAACAAAATCAAATTAGTAATTGAGCATAATGTAAATGAACATAATGTATTGAAATGAACATAATGTAAATGAACATAATGTATTGAAATGAACAATAAATATATAATTACTTTTTAGTCGTATTCAAAATCAGGATCAAATTGTTTTCTTCGATTCGATGTTTTCTTCTTTGACTTCCGTTTCCGTTTTTTGGGACTTACAAAGTTTTAGACAAAATTTTTCAACCATTCCATTACTTCTTTCTTCTGTTTAGGTTTTAGACAAAATTGAGCACGTGGCTTTTTTCCATTTTCGTCGAGTTCCTGGGTTGGTCGGTTACAAAGTTTTGCTAAGTCCTTTCTGGCCTTTATATTGTCTTTTGTTTTGTCACCTAGATTCATGCAGGTACTTAGAATGCTTTCACCACCATTACGTTCCTGATGCATGACGTCAATGTTATGCATCAGAATCAATGCCTTAACATAAGGTAGTTCCCATAAACCACATTTATGTGTCCAGTTTTGCTCGGTTCCAAAACCTATGTATCCATCACCACTTTCATTCTCTTTCAAATTATTAAGCATAGCCTCAATCTCTATTCCGCTAAGACGCCTGGGCGGTCCCTTTGTCACGATAGTGCCTTTCTTAAAGGTGTTAACCTCGAACCTATACGGGTGTTTTTGGGGCAAGAAGCATCTGTGGCAGTCAAAGTAACAGATCTTCCCTCCAAACTCAAGGCGGAAACAATCTGTATCCTTGCCACATATTGGACATGTCAGAGTTCCATGGCAGCTCCATCCAGCAAATAAACTATATACCATGAAATCATGAATGGACCACAAATATGCAACTCGAAGTGTGAATTTCTCGTTTTTGTAGCAATCGTATGCTTCGACTCCTTTCCATAACTTTTTGAGATCATCGATCAAGGGTTGCATCATCACATTCAGCCCTTTCCCAGAATGGTCTGGACCAGGAATAATTAGGGAAAGAAACATGTAATCATATTTCATGCACAGATGAAGTGGAAGGTGTGAAACCATCTGTCGCCAACCCAATTCGAATATTTCTCGCTTCACTAGCAAATTCTGGATCAAAGTCATCTAGAGCCTTCCACGCATCACTGTTAGACGGGTGCGTCATCACATGAGTGTCCCCTTGTTCACGTTCTTTATGCCATCTCATGTGCCTAGCTATGTTCCTCGAAAGAAACAAACGCTTAACACGAGGCGCAAGAGGCATATAACGAAGTTGCTTTTGGGCTACAGTTGATGTGACCATTTCACCATCATCGTTTTAACCTCTACATATCTCGACTTGCCACACTTTAGACACTTACTATCATTCTCATGATCCTTCCAGAACAGCATACAATTATCTGGACAGACATCGATTTTCTGATAGTCCATACCTAGACCAGAGAGCAGTTTCCTGCACTGATACACGTCTTTCGGCATCTTGTGATTTGGTGGAAACACTTCACTTATTAAGTTCAAGAGCTCGTTGTAACAATTGTTCGAGAACACGAACTTGGACTTGATAGCCATAAGTCGAGTCACCAAAGCGAGGACTGAAACTGTTGTGTGTTCGTGCAATGGCTCTTCTGCAGCCTTAAGGAGGTCGAAGAACTTTTTAACCTCTGGAGGAGGCGGCTCCTCATGATTTGGTGGAAACACCAAATCAGGATCCTCCCTTAAATCTTCAAGCATCTCGTCCATTCTATCGTACTCCCTGTCGTCAGTGTTGTTGGCTTCCGGCGAATTTTCACGGGGAAAGTCCTCGCCGTGATACACCCATACTTCATAGTCAGGCATGTAGCCATATTTGCAAAGGTGCCCCGACAGAGTTCTCTTGTCTTGACATCTACAAATTCGACACATACTACATGGACAACGCACATCCGTGCCGGTTCTTGATATAGCAAAAGCACGATCAATAAAATCCTCTATCTTTCTTATCCAATCTGCTGAGGGATCATTCATACGCCAACCTTCATACATCCATCGACGGTCCTCGCCCACCATATTTGATTCTAAAATAGTAGAACACATGATTCATAAATTTTTTCCGGTACTAAACGCATATCGATCGTGTCACTACATCTATAGGAAAAGATAGTTCCTAAACCCACCCATGAGTGACCGATAGAGCAACGATTTATGACGAGCAACGAGTCCGAACGAAATTTCAGCAGCATAACCCCGTTGTTCTCCATTTGCATGCCCATAAATGGTGCAATAGAGAACAACAGGGTTATGTCACCGAAATCTCGTTCGGACCCGTCATCGTCATATATCCATAGCTCTATCATCCACTAACAGGCTGTCCAAAAAGGGACAATTTCGGACCAATACGAGTCATATGTGTATATATCATGTGACTCGTGCCTATCCGGAATGGGCGACACATAGGTTTCACAACACTATGACAATTTTGCAAAAATATTACTAACACACAACAAACAAGAGACTAACATAATTCAATTACATGCACCACCTAGCTTATTAAGTTAATTAACCGTATTAACATAACTTCCTACGGTTTAAAAATAGTTAACTCTCGGAAGTTAACATATTTAATATAAAAAATATAATATAAATACTCGGAAGTAGTTACCTGAAGCGACGACGGTGACTGGCGGAGCCGGGCCGGGCGAGTAGCGGGCGGGGCGGAACGGAGACGACAGGATGTGGGGCGGCTGAGAACCCGGCGGCGGGGAGGCGGCCGAGCAGACGGGCACACCGACGGACGAGCAGGCGGCGGTGGAGCGAGCAGGCGGGCGCGTGGAGAGCAGGCGAGCGCGCGGCGAGCAGCCGGTGGTGGAGGCGGGGCGAGCGCGGCGGCGCGTTCCGGCGAGCAGGCGGGCACGCGGGGGCGAGCAGGCGGCGGTGGAGATGGCGTAGCGGGCGCTGCAAAATGAGAGACGGACAGAGACGGGCGCGCGCCGTTAGCCTAAAATTGATAACTTCCGAGAGGCCCTGTGCAAAACCGTCGGAAGTTAAGGCCTACCCCGATCGGTCAACGTCTGAATACATAACTTCCGAGAGGCGACAGACCAGCCGTCGGAAGTTAACTTAACTTCCGAGAGGCCGTCAGAAGTTAACTTAACTTCCGAGAGGCTCTTGGCCGGCCGTCGGAAGTTAACTTAACTTCCGAGAGGCTCTTGGCCGGCTGTCGGTAGTTAACTTAACTTCCGAGAGGCACTAGTCGCCGCTCGGAAATTATTAATTTCCTACGGTTTTGAAAAGAAACCGTAGGAAATTATTTGCCCCTCGGAAGTTGCTTATTTTGGTGTAGTGGTTGGACGGTCGAGTGGGATGTTGCTCCGGCAGGAGAGGAGCATGAGGAGTAGTGGGCTAGGCCTTGCCCATTTCCTCGATACCGACGACATCGATTATCCGCTGCATTTTATTTCGTGAACTCTTATTTGCTACTTGAAAAACTCCGATCTATGTAATAATTCAGTACTTAATTTGAGGTTTCCTGTTTTATTGTATTTCTTCTGTGACTCACCTTCGAGTGAGATTGTGGAATTTGATCCTGGTTAAGTGGCTCTATCAGACTAGATCTGAGGGACTAACAGGTTATTCCGATTTAAGTGTGTTGCGGCCCCTGAGGCGTGACTTAGGCACTTAAGCTGGAATAATTCGGGTGGTTCCGCCACAGATGCTCTATATTCTAGGGATTGGGAAGAGGTACTCCGTTAGCAGTGGCGAGGCGGACACACCCGGGGCGGCATATTTCTGTTACCTTGAAGGGTCCTTCCCAGCTGGGAGAGAGCTTGTGGAGCCCTTCTCGGTTCAGTACTCGCCTTAAGACCAGGTCCCCGACTTCAAGCTTCCTACTATGCACAAATTGTTGGTGGTAGCGCCGGAGCGCCTAGTTGTATCGTGCATTTCGGATTGCTGCTCGCCACCTGTGCTCGTCGATGAAGTCCACATCCTCGCGTCGTAGCCGTTCCTGCGCGGACTCATCAAACGACTGGACTCGTGGGGAGCCCATAATGATTTCCAGGGGAAGGCAGGCTTCGACCCTGTAGACCAAGAAGAATGGGGACTCCCCAGTAGCTCGGCTGGGCGTGGTCCAGTTCCCCCATAGCACGGAGGGCAGCTCACTGACCCAATTTGCGCCATGCTTCTTCAAGCAGTCATAAGTACGCGTCTTGAGTCCCTTGAGAATCTCTGCGTTTGCTCTCTCCACATGTCTGTTGCTCCTAGGGTGGGCCACAGATGCAAAGCAGAGCTGGGTGTCGATGCCTTCGCAGTACTCCTGAAAGATCCGACTTGTAAACTAGGTCCTGTTGTCTGTAATGATATGACTTGGGACCCCAAATCTACAGACGATCGACTTGAGGAAGGCGACAGCAGCACTCGAGGTGATGTTGACCATAGGGGTGGCTTTCGGCCACTTGGTGAATTTGTCAATGGCGACAAGAAAGGTACCGGTACCCGCCGACGGCCCTGGGAAATGGTCCCAGGATATCCACCCCCCATACGGCGAATGGCCAGGAGGGCGGAATCATTTGCAGAGCCTGAGCCGGTGTGTGTATCTGCTTTGTGTGGTACTGGCACGCTTCACAGGACTTTACTAGCTCGGCCGCATCTTGGAGGGCGGTTGGCCAGTAAAAGCCATGCCGGAAGGCCTTACCGACCAGTGTTCGGGATGAAGAATGACTTCCGCACTCCCCTCCATGGATCTCCGTGAGTAACTCACGGCCCTCTTCCTGGGTGATCCACCGCATGAGAATGCCATTGGCGCCACGGCGGTAGAGATCCCCTTCTACCATCGTGTGTCGTTTAGCCAACCGCACTATGCGCTCGGCGGAAACATGGTCTTCAGGAAGGATATTTTCCTTCAGGTAATCCCGGATCTCGGACATCCATGCATCGGGACCGTTCTGAGTTGTCCGTTGTGGCACTAAGGGGTCAGTGGAGTCTCCCAGAGCACACACAGCCTTTGGTGGGTTCTGGGATGCCACCGGGACCGCCGGCTTCGAGGTGCCAGTCTCGCCCCCTTCGTCCAGTTCGGCAGGCTGGGCGGCGGGTCTCAGCAGCCGTCTTTCGAAGATGCCCTCGGGCATGGGTGCTCGAGTTGATGCCCTCTGGGAGAGGTCATCTGCCGCTGAGTTGTCGGCCTGGGGAACATGTTGCAGTTCCAGGGCCGTTGAGTCCTTCTCCAGCTTCTTTACATGGAGGAGGTAACCCAGGAGTCTAGGCTCGTTGCAGCTACATTCCCCGCGGACTTGCTTGACGATTAGCTGAGAGTCCCCCTTCACGAGGAGCTGACGGACCCCCAGGGATAGGGCTACAGGTAAGCTGAAGATCAGCGCCTCATACTCCACCATGTTGTTGGTGGCCTTGAACTCAAGACGCACCACATACTTCAGCTGGTCTCCGTCTGGGCCAACGAGGACCACTCCCGCGCCAGCACTTATTGGCGGGCGGATCCGTCAAAGAAGAGCGTCCAGTGGGGCTCGGTGAAGACCGGACCCCTGCGTTCCGCAGGTGTGGGGCCCGGAACGAGGTCCGACCCCCCAGGGGCGCATGGGGGTGGGGTCCACTCCACGATGAAGTCGGCCAGGACCTGACTTTTGATGGCGTGGTGGGGCTAGAAGTCTAGCTGGAACTCAGCGAGCTCTGCTGCCCACTTGGCGATGTTGCCAGTGGTGTTCGGGTTGTGGAGGATGGCCCTTAGCAGAAAGGAGGTCACCACCACAACTCTGTGTGCCTGGAAATAGTGACGCAACTTCCTAGATGCAACCAACACAGCATAGAGGAGCTTGTGCGTCTCGAGGTACCTAGTCTTTGCTTCATGGAGGACCTCGCTGACGTAATAGACCGGCTTCTGGACAGTCCGGGCCTCTGTAGCTGGCCCTAAGTTTTCGGGTCTCTGTCCTTGTTGTGTCGCCCTTTCAGCGACTAACACCATGCTTATCGCTTCTGCAGCCGTCGCAATGTACAGGTACAACGGTTCCTCTGGCTCCAGAGCAACCAGGATCGGCAGGGAAGCTAGGTGCTGCTTCAGCTCTTGGAAGGCTTGTTCCACCTCTTCGGTCCAGGCAAATGGGCCGGATTTCCACCGGAGCTTGAAGAAGGGCAGTGCCCTCTCAGCCAACCTCGAAATGAAGCGGCTAAGGGCAGTCAGTGATCCCGCAAGCTTCTAGACGTCCTTAATATGGGCGGGAGGTCTCATTACCTCAATAGCCTTGATTTTCTTCGGGTTTGCTTCAATGCCCCGGTATGAAACCACGAACCCCAGCAACTTTCCTGCGGAGACACCGAAGATGCATTTCTCCGGGTTTAGCTTGGTGCGGGTTGCCCGTAGCTTGCCGAAAACCAGGGTCAGGTCTTCCACTATAGTCAACCCCTCTCTAGTCTTGACCATGATGTCATCGACGTAGATCTCCACCTTGTCCCGAATCAGGTCCCAAAAGGTCTTACTCATCGCTCGAACAAATGTTGGCAAGGCGTTTTTCAGACCGTAGGGCATTACAACATAATAGTACATCCCATCCATCGTCACAAAAGCAGTATGCTTCCTATCCTCCCTAGACATCCGGATTTGATGGAAACCAGAGTAGGAGTCCAAGAAGGACAAAAGGTCGCACCCCGAGGTAGAGTCCACGATCTGATCTATACATGGCAGTGGATACGGGTCCTTGGGGGCATGCCTTATTCAGGCTGGTTTAGTCGATGCACATCCGAAGCTTCCTGTTTGCCTTTGGCACGATGACTGGGTTGGCCAGCCACACGGGGTGATGAACCTCTTCGATGAAGCCAGCGTGCAATAGCTTCCGGACCTCCTCACGAATGAAGTCCTGCCGCTCCACGGACTGTCTCTGTGGCTTCTAGCTCACCGGCTTAGCGTCCAGGTAGATCTTTAGATGGTGCTCAATCATCTCCCTGGGGATCCCAGGCATCTGCGACGGCTCCCAAGCGAACACGTCGGCATTTGCTTGGAGGAAGGTGACGAGCGTGAGTTCCTATTTTTCTCCCAGATTCCCCGCGATGTGGGTGGTCTAGGAGGGGTCCGCGCCGACCTGGGTGGTCTTCGTGGGCCCACGTCTGCTCGGGATGGCTGTACCTTCGGTGCCTTGGAGGGCGCTCTAGCACTGGAGACCGAGGGGCCTCTCCCTTCATCGTTCGGCCGAGCGATCTCGGCCGCCAGAGTGTGTAGCTTCTCGACGGCTGCCAGCGTGGCGGTGCGGTCGCCCCGCACGGTGAGGATCCCATCGGGGGACAGCATCTTGAGGACCAAATACCCGTAATGGGCAACAGCCATGAACCGGTACAGGGCCGGCCTCCCAATAATGGCGTTAAAGGGGAGGTTGACCTCCGCGACGTTGAACTGGACGTTTTCCGTGCAGAAGTTTTCCTCCGTCCCAAATGTAACCGGGAGCGTTATGCTCCCGAGGGGATACACGGGCTGCGGGCCCACTCCGGAGAATGGGCGAGAGGGCCCCAGCCGAGACCCTGGGATCTACAGCTGCCTGAATGCTGCATGGCTGATGACATTGAGGCCGGCCCCTCCGTCGATCAACACGTGGTGTAGCCGCATGTTGGCGACAACAGGGGCGGTGATGAGCGGCCGTATGCTTGCCCCCGCCATGTTGTCGGGGCAGTCGGATGACCCGAAGGAGATGGTGGTGCCCCTCCACCGTTGGTGTGGAGCAGCTTTGGGGACCCCTGGGACCGCCGAAAGAACCTCCCACCGCAGGGACTTGACACTTCTACAGGAGATGAGCTCCCAGCTTCCGCTGTACATTACATATAGCTTCCTGCGGCGGTCGTTGTTGTCGCCGGAGTCAGAGTCTCCGGTGAAGACGTCCTTAAGGTCCCCCTCGGGCGATTGGTAGTCGAGGTTTTGTCCCTCCACAGCTGCGGCTTCTTCGTCGGCCCCCTTCTTGCTAGGCCGGCGGCGAGGAGGCGAGACGTCCTTGGAGGACTGCTCACGCCGCTCGCTGACACGCCTCGCGAGTTTGATAATCTCACGGCAGTCGGCGGCAATGTGGCAGCTGTTGGGGTGCACTGGGCATGTGCCACTGCTGCTTCCCTGGGGCCGTGGGCGCTTGTTGCACTCACCTTGGCCCCCGGCCGCAGCGGCGACTGGAGCAGCAAGCTGCGGCTTCTCATGGCCGCGGTTCTTGTTTCTCTTTTTCTTTTTACCGCCGCCCTGGGTGACGGCATCCGGGCCGCCCATCTGGGTAACCCCAGCCTGTGGCGCTGAGTGCCAAGCACGACCCTCGGTGGCTCTGGCACATTTCTCAGCCAGAGCGAAGAGCGTGGTGATGTTGTCCACATCATGCGTGGCCAACTTTTCCAGCATCTTTTCATCACGTACCCCCTGGCGGAAAGCAGTGATGATGGAAGTATCAGAGATACGAGGGATTGTCCCACGTACCTTGGTGAAGCGGGAAATGAATGCCCGGAGAGTCTCCCTGGGTTCCTGCCTCACTGCATGGAGGTGTGCCTCCACACCATGCTGCTGGTAAGCGCTGACAAAGTTCGCCACGAACCATGCGCAGAGCTCTTCCCAGGAGCATATGGACCCTAGGGCTTGGTTCATGAGCCAAGTCTGGGCTGGCCCAGACAAGGCTACATGGAAGTAAGTTGCCATTACGGTGGTGCCTCCACCTGCTTCCGTAATGGTGGTGACATAAACCTGCAGGAATTCCAACGGGTTTGTCGTACCGTCGTACTTTTCAGGCAGGTGTGGCCGAAACTTGGGTGGCCACGCCGTTGCGCGGAGATGGTTTTCTAGGGCGACGCAGCCCACTCCGGTCAACGGGATGCTTGTCTGGAATAGGGCATCCCCTGGGCCCTGCGGTGCGACCGCAGTGAAACCTTGCTCGAGGTTCCCGCGGCGCTCACGCGCCCTTCCTAAAGAGATACATGCATCTTTGCCCTCACGCCTGCGGTTGAGTTCATCCCGCAGGTCTTCTGGTCTCTCCGGAGGAACTTGCGCGTCTTCTACTGCACGTCTGTGGTTGAGCTCTGCTCGTAAATCTTCGGTCGAGGTAGCCCTTATCGAGGGCGAGCGTACCGAGGCTGATGCCTCGTACTGGCGCCGGAATGATCGAGGTCTGGGCCTGACCGAGCCAGAGTGTGCCACGCCAAGGAGGCGATCCACGTCGTCGCGCCACTGCCTCATAGCCCCTGGCGAGGCCGTGGAGCTTGGTGGGTGGCGCAACAACTCCCTGGCCGTAGAGAGCGCTCCGGCGGGAGCAACCCCTGATGGAGTCCGGGACGCCTGTGCTGGCGTGTGTTACCGCGCGGAGCGCACAGCTACGGCACCAGGCGCCGGGCAGCCGGAACTCTGCGGTGTAGAAGATGCGCCCTCCTCCTCCATGGGGAAGTCTTCAGAAGTCTCGTCACGATGCTCGGCGATATGGACCATAGTGTCGGACAGGAAAACAAGCAAAAACTTCGAGCCTAGCCCCCTACCTGGCACGCCAAATGTCAGAGAGGAAATCTCCGGCCGGGTGGCGGAGTGCACCCGCCCAAAATCCTAAGACGAGGAGAGGTCTAAGCGTTTTGCTTGTTAGTTGGACAGAATGGGAAGAACACAAGAACACGCAAGAGTTTAGAGTGGTTCAGGCCGCCGGAGCATAATACTCTACTCCACCGTGTGTTGTATTGCTTGAGAGCTTGAGTTGTCTTGGATCACTTGGGTCTAAGCCTAAAGATTGAGCTTCCCTCCCCTTTTATAGTTCAAGGGGGTATGTACCCAGGGACAAATGGAAGGATGGAACTGCTGCTCGCCATGCCCGTGTAATCTCCGTGCGCCATAATATCTGTAGCACATATAGTATTGATATCTTGCTGCAGCGTCCTCGGTAACGCGCGAGTCATGATGGACACGGCGCATGCCATGGCACAGGCGTACTGTTGGCCAACGGGAATAGTCAGACACGCCGCCTGCCAGCTGAGTGGACAGGGCGCATTAAATGCCGAAGGGGCACATCGCCTATCAGCGGGGTAGTCAGGCGGCGCGTCCCGTCCATAATAAATGCAAGGGCAGCGTGGCCCAGTGGTCTTACGTCAGGCCCATCCTGCAAGCTTACGTCATGCACAGTAGGCCGCTTAGCTGCACCAGATCTTCGCCTGGCCACGTTGTGTGGACAGGTTCGCACCAAGCTGGGTCTGGACACACGTCGCCCCCGGACCCTATCCTGAGTAGGGTCCAGGTATTCTTTGCCCCAGAATCCCGGGATCCGGCGGTGAGTAGTCCAGGCCCCACTCGTAAGGGCCCGGGACCTATCTCGGAGGTCCGTTCGCCACGTACTGGGGTCCGGCGCTTTCCTTGCAGTAGGTCCAGACCCACCGCGTGTATCCTGGAGCACGTCCCTTTCCCTGGCCACGGGGCGACCCTGGGGCGGTCGATGTGGCGCGGCTGCGAACTGGTCGTCGTGCAACCAGAGACCTCTCCGCCGGCATAATGCCTTCATATTGTGGCAAGGGGTACCCCTGTTTCAGGGTACCGACAGGGCTCTACGCAAAAAAAACTACTCTAGCAGTGGCTTATTTTATAAAGTTTGGTAAAAAAACTATAGGGCACCCTCTTCAATGCCTCAAATATATTACATCATAGTGGGTTGTCCTATAATCTAGATTTAGGGCTTTACTGTTGGAGCGAGGTGTTTTGTTGGTGCCATAAATTCTATAAAATATACTCATTTTTAAATTATAGGGCATTTTTATAGGTCACGTTGTTGGAGATGCTCTAACAAATAGTTACCTAACTATTAACTAATTTACCAAAAATAGCTCATAGTTGAACTATTAGCTAAGGTGTTTGAATGTCTCAACTAATTTTAGTCACTGACTATTAGCTCTAGTGCATTCAAACACCCTCTTAAACATGGGTTTTCTCGTCTGTCGTTTCCTCAGCGAGCAGAGTGAGCGAATAAATTTCCCCTTGCCTTCCGCGCAAAATATAAAAAATGACATGTGGAGGATTCAAATCCTGCTCACTTGGTATAGAGCGCTTTAAATCCTACTCGTTTGACAGAAAGTGCTTCACTCATACCACTGTAACTTACGTTTGTTTGTGTTATACAAACCAAAAACATGTAAATATATACATATACTGATAATTTAAAAACTTAAAAAAATATAATTGTGTTTGAATAGATCTCTTTTAAGCAATGTCTAACTATATATGATATATAATATATAATATATAAACAGTAGCGATTTACAAACAACTAACTAGTAAAGATTAAAAGACATGACACATTTATTAAACCTAATTAAATTTATATTTAATATTTGATGTGACATAAAACTTTTATTCGACCGACGCGACGTGTCTGATGAGCAGTGAGCACCGCCGGGCTAACGCCCGTCTCCATGTCGTATGGCTCTAAAGTCGCGCTCCCCAAGACCACCGTGGCATGTTCGTCTGTGAGGGCCTGTGAGGATTAGTGTAGCACCCCAAAAATTCAAATCTTCAAATTTTCTCAAACTTGCTCTAAATTCAAAATAAATTTTAAATTTCGTTTCAAAATGTTTATTTGCGAGTTGATCTCAACAAATAAAATATAGTGGTCTATATCATTCTCAAAATATCCTACAAATATTTCCCTAGTGATCCCCTTCAAGTTCTTTCAAGAAATACTGCCCAAATATTCCACCGATAATTCTCCAAATATTTTCCTCCTAAGAAATACCTTCAGAATCATTTTTAAAGTCTCTACAAATATTTTCTTCATAATTTTCCTCATGCTCATACGTATACGTACGCCTTCGGTGTCATACAGTGAACTCTACAAGCTAATTTCACTTATACATGACTAATACATGCTTATCTCCCACTAATTCTCGCATCCTCTCACTAATACTCGCCTCCTCCCCCTAATCCCCCCACGTAGCCTATAAATAGAGGGGCAAGAGCCTCCCCTCAAGCAATACAAAGCCATTTCATAGCAACTCTCTCCCCCTACTCCCATACAAGCACAACACAAGCACATCATATGAAAGTCGAGGAAGTGCATGTTTAATTGCTTACATAACATTAAACATATAAGGTTGTCTGAATGCAAAAGATGGCAAAATAACTGTTTTTAGTTGACTATCTATCCACAAAAAGATCTGGAAACATTAAAAAAAATATTATTTCTAAGCTGCAACACCTCTTTCCAGTATCAACATATTCACGGAAATCATTATGAAATATTCCGATTTTTTCTTGCACTTGAAGTAGATCTTTTTGTAGACAACACAAGTTTTCTCAAAAAATGTAAGATTGAATCCCTCACGGTCTGCAAATTGTCCAGTTGTGCAATAGAAATCTATGACAGGCCATATTCACTATGCAAAAGCACATCATATGAAACCATGAATGGCACTACAATTTGTATGTTCTGAAAAGTATGGACAAATTCTTCGAAAAAATCATGAAAACCCCATGCTATGCAACACACGAGCTGTTAAAAGTTATAACAGAACATAATATTGTCATCACAATTCAAACATTATACACGTGACTTGTGGTGTAATTTAAAATTATATTATGAAAACTGAACAAACAAGTAAATGATGATGCACCACCGAAACTGAATTCTCTTATGATTTTCATATTAAAGAATGTAAAAGTTTAGAAAAGACTCACAGGTCATTTCCAAGTCTATCCGTACCAAAGGCATCATGTAATCACTAGATGTTGATACAAGTGCTGCCTCCTCATAGTTTACTGCAGTTGTGTCATTTTTATCTGGAAAGAAAATGAAATTTCCAATCAAATCAATGTTTTTTGATAAAAAATGAAGCTTTGGAACAGCTACAGTAGCATGTGTGAAAGTCGCCTAGAGGGGGTGTCGGCGTTTCGGACCCGCGAGGACCGTCAACCGACCAGTAAATTTGTTGTTGCGTGTCCCTGCCCAGATGGGTTGATGTAAGATGGAACACAAGAGGGAAATGGGGCTTATGTTATCTCGCACCGGGGTGCTTGTAGTAGGGGTTACAAGCGTCGCGCGAGGGCGAGGTCGTACGTGTGTCCACGGCGTGAACGTGTGTCTGCCCCATCGTCACGTGCCTTAGGAAGGCCCTGGACATCCCCTTTTATAGATGCAAGGAGATGCCGAGCTGTACAATGGGGTGTAGCTGCGAGCTACCGTGGCCATCGGAGAAGCGCCTTGAGCCCTGTAGACGGGCTATCATGGCCATCGGAGAAGCACCTTGAGTCATGTAGAAGCACAGCTGTCGACGTGGCATGGATCCTGCTGACGTTGTCTTGCTTTCGTAGGAGGTTGAGAGTAATCCGACGTCATGGGTGCACGCGGGGAACCATCATTACCTGTTACCGGAGTAACCTTAGATGGGACATCGGTCTTGTTCCTTCATAGCCTGAGGCAACTAGCCAGGAGTAGGGTAATGATGTATCCCCTGTAGCGTAGTCGGTCCGAGGCCCAGGTCAGGCGAGGCGGAGACTTCTCCTGAGGCCGAGGCTGGGCTCCGGCGAGGTTGTGACTCCTCCTGAGGCCGAGGCCCGGGGTCGGGCGAGGCGGAGATCTTCTTCCGAGGCCGAGGCTGAGGCCCAGGCGGGAGGTCGGGCGAGGCGGAGCTCCCTGTTGCGCCCGAGGCCAGGCTCCTAGGAGATCGTGACTCAGTTTTGTCCTGGTAGCTGGCACGGTAGGCGGAGTGGGGTGAACGGCGTTGTTTTCCTGTCAGATCGGTCAGTAAAGGGGCGAAGTGACTACGGTCACTTCGACCTTGCCAACTGAGGCACGCGTGTCAGGATAAGGTGTCAGGCGATCCCCGCATTACATGCGCATGCGATACGGTCGGCTGGTAAGGCGATTTGGCCAAGGTCGCTGCACGACAAAGTATGTCCAAGCTAGGCTTCAGGCGAGCCGAGGGTGCGCTCCTCGCTTGAGGGGACCCTCGGGCGAGGCGTGAATCCGTCCAGGACTTCTGTTCCCGCCCGAGGCTGGGCTCGGATGAGGTCGCGTCCCTTGGTAGGCGTGGCCTTGACTTGAACCGCGCTTTATCAGCCGCGTATGGTTTGTTCTGAAGATGCTTTCCAGCCGGATTAAGGAGCATTGGGGGTACCCCTAATTACGGTACCCGACAGTAGCCCCCGAGCCCCGAAGGGAGTGCGGGCACTCGCTTGGAGGTTCTGCTAGATTTTTGCGAGGGGACCGGCCCTTCTCGGTCATATTTTGTTCCGGTGGGTGCGCGCGAGCGCACCCGCCGGGTGTAGCCCCTGAGGCCTCGGAGGAGTGGTTTGACTCCTCTGAGGTCTTAATCTTTTGCGATGCCTCGGTTGGCCTTGTTGTTCCCTCATGCGGCCTGGCCGTAGCCCGGGTGCACGGTTAGGCTTAGAGTTTTCACGCAGGTTTGTTGACGTGGTCAACAGTTCGGCCGTAGCCTGGTGCGAGAGCAGCCCCCGAGCCTCTATATGGAGCGAGAGAACGATCAAGGACCATCGTGACTTTTATTGTACGCCCCTTCGTTGCCTTTCCGCAAGGAGGAAGGGGGGGAAAGCGCCATGTTACCCTCGGGGGGCATCGAACATGGTGTTTCGAGTGAGTTGCTAGTGGGTGATCCGAGTGGACGCCCGAGCCCCGTTCGATAAGGGTCAGCTAGTGGCCTAGAGGCATGCTCCAAAAGTACCTACAGGTGATTTGCCGGACCCAGACCCATTTGATAGGGTCCGAGGGCTCAATGCCTCCCTCCGGTGGAATTCCGTTACAAAATCGTTCCCACTGGTCTCGGAAATGTCCTAGGGTACCTTGGGAGCGTAGCCTGAGCCTCGCTCATGTAACAGACGTACCCAGGGTCATCCCTGACTCTACGTGCTCTGGGGCGGCTGTCGAACCCTTCCGAGGGGCCAGCCTTCGAACCCCTGATCAGTAGAGGGCACGGAGCCCGAGTGCTCTGGGGCGGTTGCCAAACCCCAGAGGGTGTAACCTTCGAACCCCTGATCAGTAGGAGGGCTCGGGGCCCGTTTCCTTCGCTAGGAAGGATCCTTTTTCGAAATATCCCCCTTTCCTGGTCCCTGTGGCAAGAGAGAGAGGGAAAGAAAAAGGACATGAATTTAAATAAGGTGGCACACCTTTTTTGACGCGGTCATTATGATGGAGATGAAATGGCGCCCGCTTCTCTTGCCAGAGGTGTCGCTTGCCCTGCCAAGGAGTTAATGCGACAAGACGGTTGAGGCACCGCCGCCCGTGGTCATCCCCGACCTCTCCGTTCCCGGCCAAGAGGAGGGGGCGGCCGTCGTTGCCAAGGTCGGTGATCGGAGACCTGCCACCTTAGCTGAGGAGGGGCCCAGTACGTCGACGGCGGTGGCGCCCGATGCATCGGCTGCAGGGGGACCCGACGCCTTGGTCGAGGGGCGTGCAGAGCCGTGGCCCGTCTTGGGGAGCAGCGGCCTCATCCCCGCGCAGCTCGACCTCAGTGAGTGGGGTGGGCGGCCGCTCCTGTTCTGGAGCCGCGGCACCTCGGATTCGAAACCCCTCCTCTCCCTCAACGATGAGTTGGAGGAGAGGTCCCGGGGTAGTTTCTGTGAGTATACCGAGGCGGCGATGAGGTCACTTTGGTCGACCATGGAAATCCTTTCTAGGGATGCTCCCAGGGTCTTCCAGGTAAGGATTTAGGTGTATACCTTGCGTGACCAGGGCATTCTTTGTAATATCCTATTTTCCTTCCTTAGGAACTTGCGGACGTGAGCACCGCCAAGTCGCTGTTCCTCCGTCGTGAGAGCAACGTCTGGGATTCGCTGCGGTCCCAGCGAGCCATGCTTACCGAGGCCAATGAGCGCCTCGCCCAACGGAGCGCCGAGGTGGCGGACCTTCGGCTGCTCTGCGATGAGCTGAAGTCGGAGGCGGTGTCGGCTCGAGCGGAGGCCTCGTTGACCCGAGAGCAGGTGGCTTCCTAGGCCGAGGAGATGCGGCTGCGGCAGCTAGAGCTTGGCCAGGCTATCGGTGAGCAGGACCAATCTCGGAGCCAAGCTGCCGAGGCCGTGAGCCGGGCTAAGGCCCTTAGGGGTCAGCTGGCTGATGCTACAGAGCAGTTAGCTGAGGCCCTTGGGTCTACCCAGTCCACCCAAGTCGAGGCCTCACGACACAGCGCCCGGGCCGAAGGTATGTCCTGCCCGCTTTGCGACTTGGTTTTTGTCTCCATTCTTCATCTTGCGTCTAAAGAAAGTTGTCCTGCCATCTGTAGGGTTCAAGACGGCTCTTGACGAGGCCGTCAAGAACTGCAAGGCGCTTGCCGAGGCGGCTGAGTAAAAGGAGGCCGAGCGTGTGGCCATGTCCGAGGCCATCTCAGCTTTCTGCCAGGCCTTTGCCCTTGACGGCATCCCCTCGGGTAGCTCCCCCCAGAGTCATCTGCGGGCCTTGGGCGGCCATGTGCGCAACAGACTCCACAGGGTGCTGCACCATGGTGTTAGGCGGGCCTTCGCCGTGCTCGCTTCCCACTACGACGTGGATCTGGAGCGGGTTAGCGAGGGGTACTGCTTACCCGACGATGAGGAGGCTGCCTTAGCCGAGGTCCAGAGGCTTGATGCGGCTGTCGAGGGTCCAAGTGCGGCGCTGGCTTCCTCCTTCGAGGTGGAGGTCCTTCCGCCCGTGTCGCCGCCTGGGGCCGTGCCAGATCCTGCCGAGGGTGGAAACGACGCCGAGGGTGCCGCTCCTCCCCCTGCCGCTGACTAAGCCTACAAGAACAGTTTGCTTTGAAGTATGCGTATGTTTTTCACGGCTGCTGAGGCCTAAACATTTTAATCGTGGGATTATAAAGCTACATTTTCTTTCCTCTCGTTTCGTGTGTTAAGACTTGTTCGGTAGCAGAATCCATTTGTCCGAGCGTGAGTCACTTTTCGCGGAAGGTGACGAGTGAGGTATCCGTATCCCGGAGGCGTAGGAGTCCCTCGGCTCAGTCGGCCTTGCCGCTTACGTGGTCCCTCGTCGTTTTTAGGATTCTGTTATCGATATAATCGAAACAGCACGAAAGTCGTTCTGGCAGAAAAGTTTTCGAGCGTTAGGACTTGTTCGGTAGCAGAATCGCTTATCCGAGCGTGAGTTACTTTTCACGAAAGGTGATGAGTGAGGTATCCGTATCCCGGAGGCGTAAGAGTCCCTCGGCTCGATCGGCCTTGCCGTTCAAGGTCTCTCTCGCTCGTCTTTAGGATTTTGTTATCGAAGCAGTCGAAAAGCGCGAAAGACGTTCTGGCAAAAGACTTTTCCGAGGAAAATTTTGAAGCAGAGGGGGTCCCCCCCTTCTAGCCCCCGAGGGAGGGTCGGGCTTTGCCGAGGCAAGGCTGATCCTTCCTTGATGGTTAGACCTTATTTATGTAAAGAAAGCGAGGTACATAAACGACTTGAAACATTTTAAGGGTAAAAGCGACGTAGCTGTTGGATGTTCCAAGCGTTGCTGTAGACCTCGCCTTGATTGTTGGCCAGCTTGTATGTTCCGGGCTTCAAAATCTTGGCGATGATGAAGGGCCCTTCCCAGGGAGGAGTAAGCTTGTGGCGCCCTCGGGCGTCTTGTCGCGGCCGAAGTACCAAGTCTCCCACTTGGAAGCCTCGGGGCCGAACCCTTCGGGCGTGGTAGCGTCGCAGGGACTGCTGATACCGTGCCGAGTGTAGTAAGACTATGTCCCGAGCCTCTTCCAGCTGGTCCAACGAGTCTTCTCGGTTGGTCTGGTTGCTTTGGTCGTCGTAAGCCTTTATCCTCGGGGAGCCGTATTCTAAGTCCGTGGGTAGGATGGCCTCGACCCCATAGACTAGAAAGAATGGCGAGAAACTCGTGGCTCGGCTCGGCGTCGTCCTCAAACTCCAAACCACCGAGGGTAGTTCCTTTATCCACCGCTTGTCGAACTTATTGAGGTCGTTGTAGATCCTCGGCTTAAGTCCCTGCAAAATCATACCGTTGGCGCACGCCACCTGCCCATTTGTCATTGGGTGACCTACGGCGGCCCAGTCCACACGGATGTGGTGGTTTTCGCAGAAGTCCAGGAACTTCTTCCCAGTGAACTGCATGCCATTGTCGGTGATGATGGAGTTTGGGACCCCAAAGCGATGGATAATATTTGTGAAGAACGCTACCGCCTGCTCGGACCTGATGCTGGTTAAGGGTCGGACCTCGATCCACTTGGAGAATTTGTCGATGGCGACCAGTAGGTGCTTGAAGCCCCCGGGTGCCTTCTGCAAGGGACCGACGAGATCCAGACCCCATACGACAAACGACCAAGTGATGGGTATTGTTTGCAGGGTCTGAGCGGGCAGGTGCGTCTGTCTTGCATAGAATTGACACCCTCTGCAGGAGCGTACAATCCTAGTGGCGTCGGTCACTGCGATCGGCCAGTAGAAACCTTGTCGGAAAGCATTTCCGACGAGGGTCCGAGGTGCAGCATGGTGACCGCAAGCCCCCGAGTGTATTTCTTGTAATAGCTCTTGTCCTTGGGCGACGGATATGCACCGTTGGAGGATGCCCGAGGGGCTGTGATGGTACAACTCTTTCTCATCACCCAGTAAAACGAATGACTTGGCACGTCGAGCCAGTCGCCGAGCTTCGGCCTTGTCGAGGGGTAGCTCTCCTCGGAGGAGATATTGCAGGTATGGGGTCTGCCAGTTTTGGTTTGGCGCAACCCCATTCCGCTCTCCCTCGATGTGCAAGGCCTCACCCTCGGCGGCCGAGGGTACCTCGGGCTGGGCCGAGGTCTCGTCGGGCGCGTCGTCGAGTTTTACGGATGGTTGATATATGTCCCTAGAGAAGACGTCCGGGGGAACCGTCGTTCGCCCCGAGGCTATTTTAGCCAGCTCATCCGCAGTCTCGTTGTACCGCCGAGCAACATGGTTGAGTTCCAGCCCGTGGAACTTATCCTCCAAGCGCCGAACTTCGTCGCAATAGGCCTCCATTTTTTGATCGCGGCAGTGGGAGTTCTTCATGACTTGGTCGATGACGAGCTACGAGTCACCCCAAGCGTTGAGGCGCCGAACCCCTTGTGACACCCCAGTGTCACCTAGGGTTTCTCTCAAATGCCAAACCAAGAACCATCATTTTATGTGAACCAAAGTAAGCATGAGCAACAAAACAATTTAAGTGAGAAAGAATTCACCAAGTATATACTTAAAAGTGTCATGATCAAAGCAATTGAGTCCTTTAAAAGACAAGATTGTGCAACCCTAATTAAAAACCCTAAATGAGCCCCATGAGCAAAATTCAAGAAAGTAAGAAAAAGGGAGTGAAAAGTTTAAAATTTTGAGTTGAGCCAATTATATAAGTTAAAGTATGTTTATTAAGCAACAAGAAAGATTGAGAAGGCTTAGCCAAAATAATTCAATTAAATCCCCAAATCAGCCCTTGATCTATGAACCCTTGAGAAATTCAGATTTCTGAATTTCTGAATTTTCAGACCTCTTCTCAAAGCTCATCTGTGTTCTCTGCTTTTCAAAACTCAAAGCCAGAAGATCCAAATATCAAAGTCGTGCCAAATTACCTTGAACACATTCTGGGAAAGTTTGAACTCAAACCAAATTCATTTGACACGATTTTGGCGCAGCTTAACCTCGGGACCAGGCATTCTGACACTGGCACCTTGGTGACGCTACAACTCCCTGTCCCTAGCCTAAAACCGCACGTCGTCCATACACAAAAGACAAAGCTTGGTCTGGTGAACAAATCCCTTGCAGTGATCTTGCCCAAATTCGCGAAGATTTGCTCCCAATCGGCGCTTGAACAGGGGCAGAGGCAACGGGAACACGTGTTCGACCGTGGCTGACACCCCCGGTTCACGCCCGTTCGCGCACCGCGCCTTCCCAGTGCACGCCCGCGCGCACTCGCCGGTTCACGACCGCCCGTGCACCGCGCCGTGCCTATAAAGCCTCCCCAGGCGCACCTCACTTCGCCCCGCACTCACCCTCACCGGCCAGCCACTTTCCCTTAGCTCCGGCGAGCTTAATTCCGCCCGCCATTGCCGCCAGAGCTTCGGCCACCGTGGCCAGCCCACCCCAGCCATCCTCCGGGCAAGCCAGTGCTTCGGCTAGCTCCGCCAGTAGCCCGTGAAGCTTGCCAAGCCCTCGGACCCGACCGAACTTCACCGGAGGCCCGAGATTGACTTCACCGGACTTCGGTCTTCCGCCGCCGCGCGTGGACCGAGCTATCCAGTGAGTCTCCGCCCAATTCCTTGCGCTCATGTCTTCTCTGGCACCCCGTGGTCCTCCCTGACCCATTTGATTGAACTATCTCGCCGTGACCAGGCCGGTCTCCTCGCCGCCGACGAGCATCCCCGCCTGCGCGCGTGGACCGACCGACTCCGGCCATCTCCGACGGCGTTCCGCACACCATTGTGATCCCCAAGACCTCCCCTTCATCCTCGACCACATCACCGGAACAGTCTCGCCGCCGGTAAGCCCCTCCGCCCTTTTCTCCGCCGCGGCTACTGTTTGAGGTAGAAGAAGGACCTCGGGTTAGGATCTGTAGAACCCGAGGGGTTTTCTGTAATGTCAGAGACTCATGTGAATAGTAGCTTAAGGACTGATTCGTGAAGAAAACTTAGAAAACACGCCAGGGACCCCAGTGCAAAGTGGATTTTCATTTAATCAATTCTGTTATTCTTTTTAAATAACCAGAGAACTTGTAAAATTCATAACTTGATGAATTCCTAATCAAAAGATGTCAAACCAATTTTGCTAGCTCCTGTATATTATAATCTATCATTTAAAAATAGTAGACCCTATACTTTCTCTTCAAAATTTTAGAGTTTAAAATTAAAAACAGAAACCCACTAAACCTTATTTAATCAAGGAAAATTAGTTTTTCTTCTGTGCTAAACTTAAGAAAAATGGTAGATGATCAAACCTCTTGTAGACACTGTTTAAAAATAGTAGGAACCCCAGCATTAGAAATTATGATGTAGTTTCTCATTTAAAGATGTTTTGTCCAAAACTTAGAGAAAATCAGAAAGACATTAGAAATTAATGAACAGTGATTAATATTATTTTTCCTAGTTTACTTATGTAACAGAGAACTCAGGAAAAATGCAGAGACCATTAATTTGGACCAGTTTTAAATTAAAATGATTTGTTTAGCCTAAATAAGACTGAAAATCAATTATTCAAGAGGCAAAACTATAACCAAAATGCTTAACAAAAATCCAATGGACTTATAACCACCAGAGCCCCACTACAAAAATACAGAGCACCTCAGTCCAACTTTTAAGTAAGGGAAATAAATACAAAGTGATAATAAGGCATTTTCCAACTAAATCATGAACAACCCCAAATAATGTGATAATGGGCAACCAAAAATTAGCTAAGTCCATGATGAGGTAAACTACCAGAGAAAAATGCAAACCCATGAAAAAGAAGCAAACTCATACCAATTGCTAATGATTTAAGAGAAAGGCCATTTAATTCAAATAATGCATACCACCCCTTCCCTTAAGCAAAAAGATGCCAAACTTCAGAATGATTGCTCTTGCACAAAATAATAACCAAGAAAAATAAGAACTCTGTTGTTTGATGTTTTTCCAATATAGTGGTAGTAGAAAGCACCCATTTGGCTAGAAACTTGAGAAAACTATAGAAAAATAATTAAAAAGTATTAATGACTAGAAATTTGTATCAAGTCATGTTATAACACCTAAAAGCCAGCAAAAATAAGTTCTGAAGAATTACCCACTGTTAAATAGTAGTTGTAGTTCAAAGCACCCCTTCTGCCCTAGAGTTTAATAATTTTGTGCAGAGAAAACTATTCACTTTCTGATCCCCAAATTTTGAGACAGAGAAACACACACCAGTAGCAAGCCACTGAAATTTTTGCAGAATTTTTAGAATTTTATAAAAGCAACTTGTAGTTCAAACCTACTCCAAAACATTAAAGAGAAAAAAGAAAAGGAAGGAAGAAATAAACCCCACCTCAATAAGTCTAACTTGAGTACTTATCATATATCCCTAAGACTTAAAAAGAATTCAGTGGAACCCCAAAATTTAAACCTACCACTTACCTTAGCTAAATTTGAACCAGTTTACCAAGTATACCACCCAAGGGTCTTGCATAAGTAAAGTTAACTTTGTTTAACTCAAGAAAGATCCTACACCTTTAAAGTTGTGATTTCTAAAAGCACATATCATATCATGCATATATCTTACGCATTGCATTCATTAGATTGTAATCTTGCCGACGGAGAGTACGTGCTCATCCCCGAGCAAGGACCTGTCCAAGAGGAGGACCAGGAGCAGGCTTCAGAGGCTGCTATTGAGGATCTCCCCGCAGCCCCAGCAATTGAAGGCAAGCCCCGGTCTTATGCATAACCATGTTATTATATGCTACTTTACTACACTTAATGCTTGTAGGATTGCAATGTGCACTTAAGTGTAGGAGTTGCTTGAAACCTCTAGTTGCATGAACTTAGGATTCCTTTTTGAGATGAATACTAGTATGCTAGGTCGAGTAGCTGCTTGCTAATCAGGATCTCGGTAGAAGTCGAGTGATTTTTCTAGCACTCGCGCGAGGTCAAGAATTGATTGTATTCCTCTTGATAATGGGATATATGTTGGTCTATGGACTTGGATCCAGGGAGGATGCCTTGTCTATGAGACGGGAAAAAGAATTAAGGATTAATGTGTGGATACCTGAGTCAAGCTTTTGAACGTACTAAGCACATGCCGGGAAAAATGGTAACCGGTAAACCTAGTACCTGAGTGAAGCCGGGCGCGGACTTTATCCCTCATGCGACCTGAGACTGGGTCTCCCATGCTAGCTATGGTGGGTACAAGTGCGGTCACTGCACGGCGGCAGCCGGGGTCAGTGGAGCATTGTATGCCAAGGCGGTGAGGCCTAGACGCGAACGGGGAATCGATGGGGACGGTTGTCATGTGTGGGGTCGGAGTACCCTGACATGCCGTGTGTTTAGGTTTACCTTGCAAGGTTAAAACTCGATTCGAATCGTCTGCTTCTCGCAGCTAATGAGACTGCTTGATTCCTTGTACTGCATCGAGTAAGAAGTGAAATGTGGCTACATGAGATAACTTGTTGATTGAACTAATTGATTGT
This sequence comes from Zea luxurians, assembly GCA_029449295.1. Lineage (NCBI taxonomy): Eukaryota > Viridiplantae > Streptophyta > Magnoliopsida > Poales > Poaceae > Zea > Zea luxurians. The sequence continues at coordinate 640,854 of JAOPSE010000181.1, forward strand.
TACCATGTATGCTTAGAAGGAGCAAATCTAGCTAAGTTAATGATGGTAGAAATTGAAAAGCTAAAAGAAAATTGATTTTAGAAACAGCTAGTGCTTTTGGCAAACCAAACCCCTCAGCCAAACAGCTGCATAGTCTAGAGGTAGAGGAGTAGACTCCTCACACCGGTTAAGTCTAGCTGAGTATTAGTATACTCAGCCTTGCTTGTGGCACCATTTTTGCAGGTACCATGCAAGAATTGGTTGATGGTGTGACTTGGCCTACCACCCTGCCACCGGGTTGGACGGTCGAGTGGGATGTTGCTCCGGCAGGAGAGGAGCATGAGGAGTAGTGGGCTAGGCCTTGCCCATTTCCTCATTACGGACGACATCGATTATCCGCTGCACTTTACTTTATGAACTTTATTTGCTACTCAAGAACTCCGATTTATGTAATAATTCAGTACTTAATTTGAGGTTTCCTGTTTTATTGTATTTCTTCTGTGACTCACCTTCGAGTGAGATTGTGGAATTTGATCCTGGTTAAGTGGCTCTATCAGACTAGATCTGAAGGACCGACGGGTTATTCCGATTTAAGTGTGTCACGGCCCTTGAGGCGTGACTTAGGCACTTAAGCTGGAATAATTCGGGTGGTTCTGCCACACCCCTAGCTTGATGGAGATGCGCAACCCATTAACCAGAGCCTCGTACTCGGCCACATTGTTAGATGCCGGAAAATGGAGGCGCAGCACGTAGCGCACATGTTTCTTGAGGGGTGAGATGAAGAGGAGGCCAGCACCTGCTCCTGTTTTCATCAGTGACCCATCGAAGTACATGGTCCAAAGTTCAGGCTGGATTTGAGCTGTCGGCAACTGGGTGTCGACCCATTCCGCCAGGAAGTCCGCCAAGACTTGGGATTTTATGGCCTTCCGAGAGGCGAATGAAATTGTTTCACCCATGAGTTCCACTGCCTATTTTGCTATCCTACCCGAGGCCTCTCGGCACTGGATGATTTCTCCCAGGGGGAAGGATGACACTACAGTCACCGGATGAGACTCGAAGTAGTGTCGCAACTTCCGCCGCGTCAGAATTACTGCGTACAGTAGCTTCTGGATTTGTGGGTAGCAGATCTTGGTCTCGGATAGTACCTCACTGATGAAGTAGACCGGCCTCTGGACGAGCAGTGCATGCCCTTCCTCCCGTCTCTCAACTACGATCGCGGCGCTGACCACCTGAGTGGTTGTGGCTTCGTAGATCAAGAGGGCTTCTCCCGCAGCGGGGCACCAAGATGGGCGCGTTGGTAAGGAGTGCCTTTAAGTTTCCGAGGGCTTCCTCAGCCTCGGGGGCCCAAGTGAAGCGCACGACCTTCCTTAAGAGGTGGTACAAGGGCAATCCTCTCTCGCCGAGGCGCGAGATGAAGCGGCTCAGAGCCGCCAGGCATCCCATGACCCTTTGTACTCCTTTTAGATCCTTGATTGGTCCCATGTTGGTGATGGTTGTGATTTTCTCCGGGTTGGCCTCGATGCCTCTTTCGGAGATGATGAACCCTAGGAGCATGCCTCGGGGGACTCCGAAGACACACTTCTCGGGATTGAGCTTCACGCCTTTTGTGCGCAGGCACCCGAAAGTCACTTCAAGGTCGGAGAGGAGGTCGGAGGCTTTTCTTGTCTTGACAATGATGTCATCGACGTAAGCCTCGACCGTTTGGCCGATGTGCTCTCCGAACACATGGTTCATGCACCTCTGGTAGGTTGCACCTGCATTCCTCAAGCCAAATGGCATAGTAATATAACAATACATGCCAAAGGGTGTGATGAAAGAAGTCGCGAGCTGGTCAGATTCTTTCATCTTGATTTGGTGATAACCTAAATAGGTGTCGAGGAATGACAGGGTTTCGCACCCAGTAGTGGAGTCCACAATTTGATCGATGCGAGGCAGAGAGTAGGGAACCTTCGGACATGCCTTGTTCAGACCAGTGTAGTCTACGCACATCCTCCATTTCCCACCTTTTTTCTTTACAAGCACAGGGTTAGCTAACCATTCAGGATGGAATACCTCTTTGATGAACCCTGCAGCCATCAGCTTGTGGACCTCCTCGCCTATGGCTCTGCGCTTCTCTTCGTCAAAGCAGCGTAGGTGCTGCTTCACGGGTCGGGCTCCAGCTCGAATATCCAACGAGTGCTCGGCGACATCCCTCGGTATGCCTGGCATGTCCGAGGGACTCCACGCAAAAATTTCGGCATTTGCGTGGAGAAAGTCGACGAGCACTGCTTCCTATTTGGGGTCGAGCTCGAAGCCGATCCTGACTTGCTTGCAGGCATCGTTGCTGGGGTCGAGGGCGACGGTCTTAACCACCTCAGCTGGTTCGAAGTTGCCAGCATGGCGCTTCGCGTCAGGCGCCTCCTTGGAGAGGCATTCCAGGTCGGCGATGAGGGCCTCGGACTCGGCGATGGCCTCAGCGTACTCCACGCATTCCACGTCGCACTCATAAGTGTGGCGGTACGTGGATCCGACGGTGATGATTCCCCTAGGGCCCAACATCTTGAGCTTTAGGTACGTGTAGTTGGGGACGGCCATGAACTTGGCGTAGCACGGTCTCCCCAGCACCGCATGATAGGTTCCTCGGAATCCGACCACCTCGAACGTGAGGGTTTCCCTGCGGAAGTTGTAGGGGGTTCCAAAGCAGACGGGCAAATCAAGTTGCCCAAGGGGCAAAACACGCTTACCGAGGACGATCCCGTGAAAGGGTGCTGCACCGGCCTGGATCGTGGATAGATCTATCCCCAAGAGCCCTAGGGTCTCGGCGTAGATGATGTTGAGGCTGCTGCCTCCTTTCATGAGGACCTTGGTGAGCCTAGCGTTGCCGATGACGGGGTCGACGACGAGCGGGTACCTTCCTGGGCACGGCACATAGTCGGGGTGGTCGCCTTGGTCGAAGGTGATGGGCTTGTCGGACCACTCTAGGTAGACCGGCGCCACTACCTTCACCGAGCAGACCTCCCGACGCTCCTGCTTGCGGTGCTGAGCCGAGGCGTTCGCCACCTGCCCGCCGTAGATCATGAAGCAGTCGCGGACCTCCGGGAACTCGTCGTCCTTATCGCCCCCCTTCTTGTTGTTGCCTTGGTCCTTGCCACCTTCTGCCGAGGGTCCCGCCTTGATGAAGTAACGCTGGAGCATGTCGCACTCCTCAAGGGTGTGCTTGACAGGATCCCTATGATAGGGGCACGACTCCTTGAGCATCTTGTCAAACGTGTTGACTTCTCCGAGAGGCTTCCGAGGATTCCTGCTCGGTAGCAGCGACGAGATCCACGTCAATGGCGTTGTGCTTTGCTTGCGCCTTCTTCTTGGCCTTCTTTTTCAAGCCACGCTGGACGGACGCCTCGAGGGCGTCTTCCTTCTATCTTCCTTGAGGCTGCTTGTCCTTCCAAAAGATGGCTTCGACCACCTCCTGACCAGAGGCAAACTTGGTGGCGATGTCCATCAATTCGCTCGTCTTGGTGGGAGTCTTGCGCCCCAGCTTTCTCACCAGGTCCCGGCACGTGGTGCTGGCGAGGAATGCCCCGATGACGTTCGAGTCGGTGATGTTGGGCAGCTTGGTGCGCTGCTTCGAAAACCGCTGGATGTACTCACGCAGGGATTCCCCTGACTGCTGGCGGCAGCTTCGGAGATCCCATGAGTTCCCAGGGCGCACATATGTACCTTGGAAGTTTCTCGCGAAAGCTTTGACCAGGTCGTCCCAGTCGGAGATCTGCGCAGGAGGCAGATGCTCCAGCCATGCTCGGGCAGCGTCGGAGAGGAAAAGGGGGAGGTTGCCGATGATGAGGTTGTCGTCATTCGTCCCTCCCAACTGGCATGCCAGTCGGTAATCCGCAAGCCACAACTCTGGCCTTGTCTCCCCTGAGTACTTGGTGATGGTAGTCGGGGCTCGGAACCGGGCTGGGAACGGTGCCCGTCGTATGGCCCGGCTGAAGACCCTCGGACCTGGCGGTTCGGGCGAGGGACTCCGGTACTCCTCACTGTCGTAGCATCCTCCGCGCCTGGGGTGGTAGCCTCGGCGCACTTTCTCGTCGAGGCGGGCTCGACGGTCGCAGCGGTGGTGCTCGTCGCCGAGGCGATCTGGGGCTGCAGGCGTCCCGTCCCACGTGTGCCCGGTGTGGACCGAGGCCTCCCGCATAAGTCGGGAGGACGTTACGCGATGCTCCGAGGGGCACCCTTGCCTTTGGGAGGCAGAGCTCTCGGCTCGCCGGAACGCTGCGTTTTCTAGAAGACCCTTGAGTTTGCCCTGGATACGCCGCCCCTCGGTGGTGGATGGCTCCGACATCACTCAGAGTAGCATTGCTGCTACAGCTAGATTCTGGCCGACCTCGCTGAAGGCCGGGGGGCAGCCTTGCCCTGGCATCATCAACGATTCGGCGCTATACGTCTTGGGCCCGATGAGGCGCTCCTCCGGTAAGTGCTCGGCCTGCCCACTCCTGCTCGATGTTTTGTCGGAGCTGCATAAGCTGCCCCGCTTCTTTGTCGAGCTTGGCCTGCATCTCGCGGAATTGCTCGAGCCGTGTGTCCTGACCCCCCGCAGGGACTGGGACCACAGCTAGCTCCCGCGGGATGTCAACGCGAGACGCTGGCACAGGGGCGTTGTCATCTTGCGGCATGCCGAGGTGGTTGTCCTCGTCGTGATCCCCCTGATTGATGTAGAAACACTCGCGGCTTGGGTCGCAACCCTCGTCGCCGAGGCTATGGCCATCGTCAGAGCAGCCGGAGAGGCAGTAGTCACATGCGGACATGAAGTCTCGCATGGCACTAGGATCACTGAGTCCGGAGAAATCCCAACCGAAGTCGGAGTCGTTGTCTTCCTCGGAACCCGCAGGTCCGGAGGTTGAGACGGCCGTCAGTCGGTCCCAAGATGACTGCATAGGATCCCCTGGAAGGTCATGGTATGCCCTTGCAAAAGCACTCATCGAAGCGGGGTCATTTGGTGGATCAAGGCTGAATCTAAAAGGGACAGGGTGGAAAACGGACGGTACCTCTTGGTCGATGGACGGTGACGAAGTCGCATCAGGGACGGACTGCACCGTTATCTTAAGTACGAGGCTAATGCCCAGCAAGTCCTTTGCGAGGGTGCTGGCGTCATCAGTCCACTTGGGGTTGGCACGTTGCGGGGAAGCGACACCCGTCATTGTCTCAGGTGCGAGGACAACACACGACATGGCCCCCGCAGGGGTGCTGGCGTCGTCGACTCACTCTGGCCCGACAGCCGATGAGGTGCCACCTCCTGCATGCCCACGGTTGCCCCGTCTCCTCCTCCTCCGGCGAGGAGGGTGGCGGGGCAAACCCGGGTGTTCCTCTTCTGCCATGGTTGGAAGTCGTCGTCGAGTTCGCCGCTGCCGGGCGAGCTGACTATCGTTGTCGCTGTCGCGCTGCGGGGGGAGGAGTACCATGTCGTAGCTGCCGTCAAGGGACATGAACTCGAGATTCCTGAAGCGGAGCAACGTCCCCGGCTGAAGAGGCTGTTGGAGGCTACCCATCTGGAACTCAACGGGAAAGTGTTCGTTAACACGCAGCGACCCCCTACCTGGCGCGCTAACTGTCGGCGTTTCGGACCCGCGAGGACCGTCAACCGACCAGTAAATTTGTTGCTGCGTGTCCCTGCCCAGATGGGTTGATGCAAGATGGAACACAAGAGGGAAATGGGGCTTATGTTATCTCACACCGGGGTGCTTGTAGTAGGGGTTACAAGCGTCGCGCGAGGGCGAGGTCGTACGTGTGTCCACGGCGTGAACGTGTGTCTGCCCCGTCGTCACGTGCCTTAGGAAGGCCCTGGACATCCCCTTTTATAGATGCAAGGAGATGCCCAGCTGTACAATGGGGTGTAGCTGCGAGCTACCGTGGCCGTCGGAGAAGCGCCTTGAGCCCTGTAGACGGGCTATCGTGGCCGTCGGAGAAGCACCTTGAGTCCTGTAGAAGCACAGTTGTCGGCGTGGCATGGATTCTGCTGACGTTGTCTTGCTTCCGTAGGAGGTTGAGAGTAATCCGACGTCATGGGCACATGCGGGGAACCATCATTACCTGTTACCGGAGTAACCTTAGATGGGACACCGGTCTTGTTCCTTCGTAGCCTGAGGCAGCTAGCCAGGAGTAGGGTAATGATGTATCCCCTGTAGCGTAGTCGGTCCGAGGCCCAGGTCGGGCGAGGCGGAGACTTCTCCTGAGGCCGAGGCTGGGCTCGGGCGAGGTTGTGACTCTTCCCGAGGCCGAGGCCTGGGGTCGGGCGAGGTGGAGATCTTCTGAGGCCGAGGCCGGTGGTCGGGCGAGGCGGAGCTCCCTGTTGCGCCCGAGGCCAGGCTCGTGGGAGATCGTGACACAGTTTTGTCCTGGTGGCTGGCACGGTAGCCGGAGCGGGGTGAACGGCGCTGTTTTCCTGTCAGATCGGTCAGTAAAGGGGCGAAGTGACTGCGGTCACTTCGACCTTGCTGATTGAGGCACGCGTGTCAGGATAAGGTGTCAGGCGATCCCCGCATTAAATGCGCATGCGATACGGTCGGCTGGTAAGGCGATTTGGCCAAGGTCGCTGCACGACAAAGTCTGTCCAAGCTAGGCTTCAGGCGAGCCGAGGGTGCGCTCCTCGCCTGAGGGGACCCTCGGGCGAGGCGTGAATCCGTCCGGGACTTCTATTCCCGCTCGAGGCTGGGCTCGAATGAGGTCGCGTCCCTTGGTAGGCGTGGCCTTGACTTGAACCGTGCTTTATCAGCCGCGTATGGTTTGTTCTGAAGATGCTTTCCAGCCAGATTAAGGAGCATTGGGGGTACCCCTAATTACGGTACCCGACAGGGGGTGAATAGGCAAATATGAAATTTATAAAGTTTAAGCACAACTACAAGCCGGGGTTAGCGTTAGAAATATAATCGAGTCCGAAAGAGAGGGCGAAAACAAATCATAAGCAAATAAAGCGGATGACACGGTATTTGTTTTACTGAGGTTTGGTTCTTGCAAATCTACTCACCGTTGAGGTGGTCACAAAGATCGGGTCTCTTTCAACCCTTTCCCTCTCTCAAACGGTCACTTAGACCGAGTGAGCTTCTCTTCTCAATCAATTGGGACACTAAGTCCCCACAAGGACCACCACACAATTGGTGTCTCTTGCTTTGATTACAAAGATCTTAGGAACAAGAATAGAGGAAGAAGAAAAGCGATCCAAGCGCAAGAGCTCAAAAGAACACGGCAAAACTCTCTCTTCTAGTCACTATTGCTTTGAGTGGAATTGGGACTTGGAGAGATTTTGATTCACTCTATTTGTGTCTTGTATTGAATGCACTAGATCTTGTATTGAATGAGTTGGCTGAAAACTTGGATGCCTTGGAGTGTTGGTGGTTGGGGGTATTTATAGCCCCAACCCCCAAAATGGTCGTTGGGGAAAGCTGCTGACGAAGGGCGCACCAGACAGTCCGGTGCGCCAGCCACGTCAGCTAACTGTTGGGGTTCGACCGTTGGAGCTCTGACAAGTGGGGCCACCGGACAGTCCGATGGTGCACCGGACAGTCACTGTTCACTGTCCGGTGCGCCATCTACGCCTGCTCTGACTTCTGCGCGTGCAGTCCGCGCACTGTAGCTCACTATTCACCTTTTGCAGACGATCGTTGGCGTTGTAGTCGTTACTCCGCTTGGCACACCGGACAGTCTGGTGCTACACCGGACAGTCCGGTGAATTATAGCGGAGAGCCATTTTCAGAAACCCGAAGCTTAGCAGTTTGAGGGGATTCTCCCTGGTGCACCGGACAGCCCGGTGCGCTAGACCAGGGCAGCCTTCGGTTTTCTTTGCTCCTTTGATTTGAACCCTTTCTTTTATATTTGTATTAGTTTGTTGTGAACCTTTGGCACCTGTGGAACATATATTCTAGAGCAAACTAGTTAGTCTAATAATTTGTGTTGGGCAATTCAACCACCAAAATCATTTAGGAAAAGGTTTGACCCTATTTCCCTTTCAATGTGGTCATAAACAATGACACATAATATGTGCTATCAAAAGTTCAAAATGAGGTTCTTCTACCAAAATGTATTAATTGCCTCTCCGTTGCTACAATAATCTAATTCAAAACTTTAGGTAAAAACAAGTTTGCCAATAGTGCTAGTACCAAAAAATGGTGACAACAATGTGTTCCTCAAATGCAGGGTCAAATTTGCTTTTAGCACTGGTCCCCTAAATTCCTGAGTATTCCTTTCTGTTTCGAATAACAAACAGGACAAAGACAAGAAGGGCTCAAGAACATTGGCAAATTGCTGCATATTACCAAGACATTAGAGTATATAATCATCATACAATAGAAAAAAACTGGCCGATACTATTTTCTCATCAATTTGATTGTCCTTGTAGACTCATCTTGACCACCAAATATGGTGTAGCCACTTAAACTTGCAGGGATATAAATGAACCAGAAATGCAATTCCCCATGGAGAATGAAGAAAGAACACTACTTAATATATCCACAAGTTCCATTCAAGATGGAAGGGCTAAAAGAGAACCAACCAGGTTTGCTTGCAGCAGTTTTGTCTGTGTTGGAAGACGCCTATGGTACTTCAGCTCGGCCAACATCTTCATTGCTTTCAGCATCCAAACAAAGAGCCGAGAACATATTTGCAAGCTTACTCATCTAAAAAAATATTGATCTTGAGCTGATACAATTGAATCCTGCAATTCAGGGGCGAACCCAGTAAAGGACAAGGGTGTGCACATGTACAACCAATAATTTTTGCAAATCAATCGAAGTTAGTAGGCGTAATACATGCATGATTCGATCTGAATCCAAATAGTAGTATTTAGGGTTACATAGCCGTATTCAGTTTCCAAACAAATAAACTGTTGTGCAAGAGGAAGGAGAAGGGCAACGATAGTCCCACCTTCTCTTGAGTGGTGATCCCGGAGGAGATGGAGACTAGGCGCCTCACGCTGCTGCTGCGTCTTGGTACTCGGCCGCCTTCCACTTGTGTCCCGGAGCAGGTACTGGGCGATGGAGCCCCTAGCGGCGGCCAGCCGGTCCCGATGGACGGACGGAGTCGTGGAGGACCAGAGGCGGTCCTAGCCTCCTGGGGCCTGGGCAGAGCGCGGAGGAACTTCTGGCACCTAGTGGTTTGGCGGCGACGTTCTGGTCTAAAACCTAGCAAAGGAGCCGAGGGAACCTGTTCGTGAAGGGCTGGATGGTGGAATCCAATCAGCAGATATCTAGCGGAATCCCCAAAGATTCAAATGCTTAAATGAAACATGGTCTCGTCACTACATCTCTGATCGGGAATATATTGGGACGCACGCAAAGGGTCTCGTCGTGGGCGAGATCTACCAGCTGAAATGAAAAAGGCGACGAGATGACGGTTCACACCTTGTGGGCTGGCGATGTAGAGGAGGACGACGGCTTAGGGGACGATGGCGGCGTAGGGGACTCGTAGCAGGGGTCACGACTTAGGCTGTCTCCAGCAACGTCCTCTAAATTTTGTCCCCTAAAGGAATATTCTCTGTCCTTTACAACACACTCTAAAAAATTATGTCCTTTATATCTTCTCAATCTCCAACAACTTCCCCTAAATTCGGTACTCTAAAACTACAGCAGACTTTCTTTTCTCGTTTAGTTAGTTTTTATTTGTTTTCTTTTCACCTTTTTATTATAAAAAATTTAACACCTTAATTTATGAAAGAAAAAACCTTGTCCAAAAAAAATTCATAGCCAAATTATTCATCTTTCAATAGTAGCATTAACAAATTATTGGAAATTTATGTTATATAATTGTTCGTTGTCACGTTCTGTGTCAGTGTAGATATGCGTCGATCGTCCAAAGAAATATTAAACAAAGGCGGAGCAAGCTGGGCCGATCTTCCAGAGAAAAAAATATTAAAAAAGCCGGAGGAAGAAACAGACAGCGGACAACTGCGTATAGAGGACGACCGCTCGTGCGCTACGTTTGGCGGACGGCGAGCACCCGCTAAATTTTAGCGGATCTTTTACCGGCTATTGTTGAGCAGAGCTAGGACGGAAGAAAATGCTATATGTAGCGGACAGAACAATTTACCGGCTACTGTTGGAGACAGCCTCACGACCTCTGTTTATAAGTGGTCTGACTAATCGCGATTAATCGTGATTAGTTGGGTTGGTCGTCTGAAAGTGGCCGATTAACTGGACGACTCGATCGGACTTTCTGATTGTCCAGATCATCCAATTAAGCGTCCAGATCGCCGATTAGGTGTCCGATTAAAGGGTCTACGGTCGTCCACTTGCGGCTAGAGTTTAGTGGCAATTCACAAGCAACTAATTAGTAAAGATTAAAAGACAAGACAAATTTATTAAACCTAATTAAATTTATATTTAATATTTAATGTGACATAAAACTTTTACAAGCAACTAACTAGTAAAGATTAAAAGACAAGATAAATTTATTAAACCTAATTAAATTTATATTTAATATTTGATGTGACATAAAACTTTTATCCGACCGGCGCGACATGTGTGATGAGCACCCCCCGGCTAACGGTCGTCTCCATGTCGTATGGCCTCTAAAGCCGCGCTCCCAAGAACATCAGCTCTCGTCGACCGTCGGCATGTTCGCCGGTGAGGGACTATGAGGATAAACGTGCCCGTGCCCGGAACTCCACTTACGTACGTATTATGCCACGTCGCCTATCAGATAGGGTCTGCACGCATTAGGCTATGCGCAGAGACGGACTGTAAATGCCTCCCTACTCAGATCGAGTAACGTTTGCAGTAAAAAAATCCCGCAGCCGTGAACTGTAAAGCCCACTGGAAACATACGGTTGGCAACGAAAACCTCACATGTAGCGTACCATTTTCTCCTACTGAAAATTCTCTCTCCTCCTCCAATTGGCTGGCAGCGGTCCCGTGTGGGACAGCGACTCTGCAGCACCCACGCGAGGCCGGTGTAAATAATATTATATATGATAATTGTATAGGGTTGAGATATAGAGTAAACATGAGTGCGTAGGATTGTGGTATAGAGTAAAGAATTTTGCTGACCAGGACAGAATATTCTTTTTAGAGTAGAAATTTAGAGTAATATGAGTGCGGATAGCCTTAGGACCCGAAAGACACCCAAACAGTTCATGGAGCCAAAATTGCACAAAATTGCAAATTGAGAGTTTGGTGGTGGTGAGGGGGGGTCCTCCAGGTTCAAGGATCGCCGATAGATTTTTCAAGTTAATATCATTATTAGTGCCGGCTTTTAGCATTTTTTTACTCCAGAAGATACAGTCTCACGACAGCTGTTGGGGTTCGACTATTGGAGCTCTAACAAGTGGGGCCACCGGACAGTCCGGTGGTGCACCGGACAGTCACTGTTCACTGTCCGGTGCGCCATCTGCGCCTACTCTGACTTCTGCGCGCGCAGTCTGCGCACTGTAGCTCACTATTCACCTTTTGCAGACGACCATTGGCGTTGTAGCCGTTACTCCGCTTGGCACACCGGACAGTCTGGTGCTACACCGGACAGTCCGGTGAATTATAGCGGAGAGCCATTTTCAGAAACTCGAAGCTTAGCAGTTGGAGGGGATTCTCCCTGGTGCACCGGACAGTCCGGTGCGCTAGACTAGGGCAGCCTTCGATTTTCTTTGCTCCTTTGATTTGAACCCTTTCTTTTATATTTGTATTGGTTTGTTGTGAACCTTTGGCACCTGTGGAACATATATTCTAGAGCAAACTAGTTAGTCCAATAATTTGTGTTGGGCAATTCAACCACCAAAATCATTTAGGAAAAGGTTTGACCCTATTTCCCTTTCAATCTCCCTCTTTTTGGTGATTGATGCCAACACACACCAAAAAATATATAAGTGCAGAATTAAACTAGTTTGCATAATGTAAGTGCAAAGGTTGTTTGGAATTAAACCCAATTCACACATTCATAGGATATGCATGGATTGCTTTATTTATTTTAACATTTTGGATCACGCTTGCACCATTTATTTTGTTTTTGCAAATGTTTTGGAAATTCTTTTTCAAAGTCTTTTGCAAATAGTCAAAGGTATATGAATAAGAATTTGAGAACCATTTTTAAGATTTGAAATTTTCTCCCCCTGTTTCAAATGCTTTTCCTTTGACTAAACAAAACTCCCCTTAATGAAATTCTCCTCTTAGTGTTCAAGAGGGTTTTAGATATTAATTTTGAAAGAGGTCATACCAATTTGAAATTATATCAAAAATAAGATATCAATCGAAAAACTTCTTTAATACAAATTGAAAAGACTATATTTTTGAAATTGGTGGTGGTGCGTTCTTTAATACAAATTGAAAAGACTATATTTTTGAAATTGGTGGTGGTGCGGTCCTTTTGCTTTGGGCTATACTTTCTCCCCTTTTGGCATGAATCGCCAAAAATGGATACTTGTGAGTGAAATATAAGCCCTTTTACTTTCTCTCCCCCTTTGGCAAACAATATATGAGTGAAGATTATACTAAATTGGAGAGCGGTGCGGAGTGACGGCGAAGGATGAATAATTCGTTGGAGTGGAGTGGAAGCCTTGTCTTCACCAAAGACTACATTTCCCTTTCAATCTATGACTTAGCATGAAATACACTTGAAAACAACATTAGTCATAGCAAGTGAAAGAGAGATGATCAAAGGTACATAAATGAGCTATGTGTGCAAGGTATCAATCAAAATTCCTAAAATCAAGAATATTTAGCTCATGCCTAAGTTTGGTAAATGTTTTCTCATCTAGTGGTTTGGTAAAGATATCGGCTAATTGTTCTTTGGTGCTTACATAGGCTATCTCGATATCCCCCTTTGTTGGTGATCCCTCAAAAAGTGATACCGAATGGCTATGTGCTTAGTGCGGATGTGCTCAATGGGATTATCCGCCATGCGGATTGCACTCTCATTATCACATAAGAGAACTTTGGTTAATTTGTAACCATAGTCCCTAAGGGTTTGCCTCATCCAAAGCAATTACGCGCAACAATGTGCTGCGGCAACGTACTCGGCTTCGGCGGTTGAAAGAGCTACTGAGTTTTGTTTCTTTGAAGCCCAAGACACCAGGGATTTTCCCAAGAACTGACAAGTCCCTGATGTGCTCTTTCTATCAATTTTACACCCTGCCCAATCAGCATCTGAGTAACCTATTAAATCAAAAGTCAAAGACCAAACTTAGGAGTATGAACTAAATATCTCAAGATTCGTTTCACGGCCCTAAGGTGAACTTCCTTAGGATCGGCTTGGAATCTTGCACACATGCATACGGAAAGCATAATATCCGGTCGAGATGCACATAAATAGAGTAAAGATCCTATCATCGACCGGTATACCTTTTGATCTATGGATTTACCTCCCGTGTTGAGGTCGAGATGCCCATTGGTTCCCATGGGTGTCTTGATGGGCTTGGCATCCTTCGTTCCAAACTTGGTGAGTATGTCTTGAGTGTACTTCGTTTGGCTAATGAAGGTGCCCTCTTGGAGTTGCTTTACTTGAAATCCTAAGAAATACTTCAACTCCCCCATCATAGACATCTCGAATTTTTGAATCATGATCCTTCTAAACTCTTCACAAGTAGATTTGTTAGTAGACCCAAATATAATATCATCAACATAAATTTGGCATACAAACAAATCATTTGTAATTGTTTTAGTAAAGAGAGTAAGATCGGCTTTTCCGACTTTGAAGCCATTAGCGATAATGAAATCTCTTAGGCATTCATACCATGCTCTTGGGGCTTGCTTGAGCCCATAAAGCGCCTTAGAGAGTTTATAAACATGGTTAGGGTACTCACTATCTTCAAAGTCGGGAGGTTGCTCAACATACACCTCCTCCTTGATTGGTCCATTGAGGAAGACATTTTTCACGTCCATTTGATAAAGCTTAAAGTCATGGTAAGTAGCATAGGCAAGTAATATACGAATTGACTCAAGCCTAGCTATGGGTGCATAGGTTTCACTGAAATCCAAACCTTCGACTTGTGAATATCCCTTGGCTATAAGTCAGGCTTTGTTCCTTGTCACCACACCATGCTCATCTTGTTTGTTGCGGAAGACCCATTTGGTTACTACAACATTTTAGTTAGGACGTGGAACAAGATGACATACCTCATTCCTCATGAAGTTGTTGAGTTCCTCTTGCATTGCCAACACCCAATCTGAATCCCTTAATGCATCTTCTACCCTGTATGGCTCAATAGAAGACACAAAGGAGTAATGTTCACAAAAATGAGCAACACGAGATCGAGTGGTTACCCCCTTTTGAATATCACCGAGGATAGTGTTCACGGGGTGATCTCGTTGTATTGCTTGCTGGACTCTTGGGTGTGGCGGTCTTGAACCATCATCATCTTCCTTGTCTTGATCATTGGCATCTCCTCCTTGATCATTGTCCTCCTCTTGAGGTGGCTCTTCTTGATCTTCATTCTCATCATCTTGAGCTTGATCCTCATCTTGGGTTGGTGGAGATGCTTGCATGGAGGAAGATGGTTGATCTTGTGCATGTGAAGGCTCTTCGGATTCCTTAGGACACACATTCCCAATGGACATGTTTCTTAGCGCGACGCACAGAGCCTCTTCATCATCTAGCTCATCAAGATCAACTTGCTCTACTTGAGAGCCGTTAGTTTCATCAAACACAATGTCACAAGAAACTTCAACTAGTCCAGTGGACTTGTTAAAGACTCTATATGCCCTTGTGTTTGAGTCATAACCAAGTAAAAATCCTTCTACAGCCTTAGGAGCAAATTTGGATTTTCTACCTCTTTTAACAAGAATAAAGCATTTGCTACCAAAGACTCTAAAATATGAAACATTGGGCTTTTTACCGGTGAGGAGTTCATAAGATGTCTTCTTGAGGATTCTGTGAAGGTAGAGACGGTTGATGGCGTAGCAAGCGGTGTTGATTGCTTCCGCCCAAAACCGGTTCGAAGTATTGTACTCATCAAGCATGGTCCTCGCCATGTCAAGTAGAGTTCTATTCTTCCTCTCCACTACACCAGTTTGTTGTGGAGTGTAGGGAGAAGAGAACTCATGCTTGATGCCCTCGTCCTCAAGAAAGCCTTCTATTTGAGAGTTATTGAACTCTGTCCCGTTGTCGCTTCTAATCTTTTTGATCCTTAAACTGAACTCGTTTTGAGCCCGTCTTAAGAATCCCTTTAAGGTCTCTTGGGTTTGTGATTTTTCCTGCAAAAAGAACACCCAAGTGAAGCGAGAATAATCATCCACAATGACAAGACAATACTTACTCCCGCCGATGCTTATGTAAGCGATCGGGCCGAATAGATCCATGTGGAGTAGTTCAAGCGGCCTGTCGGTCGTCATGATATTCTTGTGTGGATGATGGGTACCAACTTGCTTCCCTGTTTGACATGCGCTACAAACCCTGTCTTTCTCAAAATGAACATTTGTTAGTCCTAAAATGTGTTCTCCCTTTAGAAGCTTGTGAAGATTCTTCATCCCAACATGGACAAGTCGGCGGTGCCAGAGCCAACCCATATTAGTCTTAGCAATTAAGCAAGTGTCGAGTTCAGCTCTATTGAAATCAACTAAGTATAGCTGACCCTCTAACACTCCCTTAAATACTATTGAATCATCACTTCTTCTAAATACAGTAACACCTACATCAGTAAATAGACAGTTGTAGCCCATATTGCATAATTGAGAAACTGAAAGCAAGTTATAGTCTAAAGAATCTACAAGAAAAACATTGGAAATAGAATGGTCAGGAGATATAGCAATTTTACCAAGTCCTTTGACCAAACCTTGATTTCCATCCTCGAATGTGATAGCTCTTTAGGGATCATGGTTTTTCTCATAGGAGGAGAACATCCTTTTCTCCCCTATCATATGGTTTGTGCACCCGCTATCGATGATCCAACTTGAGCCCCCAGATGCATAAACCTACAAAACAAGTTTAGGTCTTGTTCTTAGGTACCCAAACGGTCTTGGGTCCTTTCACATTAGAAACAAGCACCTTGGGTACCCAAACACAAGTCTTGGAGCCCTTGTGTTTGCCCCCAACATATTTGACAACTAATTTGCCTGATTTGTTAGTTAAAACATAAGAAGCATCAAAAGTCTTAAATGAAATATTTGGCTCATTTGATGCAATAGGAGTTTTCTTTTTAGGCAATTTAACATGGGTGGATTGCCTAGAACTAGATGCCTCACTCTTATACATAAAAGCATAATGAGAGCCAGAGTGAGACTTCCTAGAATGAATTCTCCTAATTTTGTGCTCAGGATAACCAGCAGGATATAAAATGTAACCCTCGTTATCCTGAGCCATGGGAGCCTTGCCCTTAACAAAATTAGACAATCTTTTAGGGGTTTTAAGCTTGACATTGTCTCCCTGTTGGAAGCCAATGTCATCTTTAATCCCAGGGCATCTCCCATTATAGAGCATACTTCTAGCAAATTTAAATTTTTCATTTTCTAAGTCACGCTCATTAATTTTAGCACTAAGTTGAGCTATGTGATCATTTTGTTGTTTAATTAAAGCTAGGTGATCATGAATAGCATCAACATTAATGTCTCTACATCTAGTACAAATAGTAACATGCTCAACGGTAGATGTAGAGGGTTTGCACACATTTAATTCATCAATCTTAGCATGTAACTTAGACATTTTCATTTCTAAGATAGGAAACAATATCATTGCAAACATTTAAATTTTTAGCCTTAGCAATTAATTTATCATTCTCAGTTTTAAGGCTAGAAATTGATTCGTTTAATTTGTCAATCTTAGCAAGTAGACTAGCATTATCATTTTTAAGATTGGCAAAAGAATCATCACAAACATTTAACTTTTCAATCTTAGCATTCTCAAATCTAAGGTTGGAAATAGTGTCATGGCAAGTGCTTAGCTCACTAGTTAATTTTTCACATTTTTCTACTTTCTGAGCATAAGCATTTTTAACCTTCACATGCTTTTTGTTTTCTTTAATAAGGAAGTCCTCTTGGCTATCTAGGAGTTCATCCTTCTCATGAATAGCGCCTATCAACTCATTTAGTTTTTCCTTTTGTTGCATGTTTAGGTTGGCAAAAAGGACAAGTAAATTATCTTCATCATCACTAGAGTTTTCCTCATCACTAGATGTTGCATATTTAGTTGAGGCTCTAGATTTTACCTTCTTTTTGTCGTCCTTTGCCATGAGGCACTTGTGGCCGACATTGGGGAAGAGAAGACCCTTATTGACGGTGATGTTTGCGGCGTCCTCGTCGGAGGAGGAGTCGGTGGAGCTCTCGTCGGAGTCCCACTCCCGGCAAACATGGGCATCACCGCCCTTCTTCTTGTAGTATTTCTTCTTTTCCCTTCTCTTTCCCTTCTTGTCGTCGCCCCTGTCACTATCACTAGATAATGGACATTTTGCAATAAAATGACCGGGCTTACCACACTTGTAGCGCACTTTCTTGGAACGAGGCTTGTAATCTTTCCCCTTCCTTTGCTTGAGGATTTGGCGAAAACTTTTGATGATTAAATCCATCTCCTCATTGTCGAGCTTGGAGGCGTCAATGGGGAGCCTACTTGACGTAGATTCTTCTTTCTTCTCCTCCGTCGCTTTGAAGGCGACGGGTTGCACCTCGGGTGTGTAGGTGGCGCCTCGCTCGATGATTTGTTTAGAGCCTTTGATCATCAATTCAAAGCTCACAAACTTTCCTATAACTTCCTCGAGAGACATTAGTTTATATCTAGGATCACCACGAATTAATTGAACTTGAGTAGGGTTAAGAAAAACGAGTGATCTAAGAATAACCTTGACCATTTCATGGTCATTGGAAGTCGCCTAGAGGGGGGTGAATAGGGCGAATCTGAAATTTAACACCTTAATCACAACTACAAGTCGGGTTAGCGTTAGAAATAGAAACGAGTCCGAGAGAGAGGGCGCAAAACAAATCGTGAGCAAATGAAGAGTGAGACACGATGATTTGTTTTACCGAGGTTCGGTTCTCGCAAACCTACTCCCTGTTGAGGAGGCCACAAAGGCTGGGTCTCTTTCAACCCTTTCCCTCTCTCAAACGGTCCCTCGGACCGAGTGAGCTTCTCTTCTCAAATCAAACCGGGAACAAAACTTCCCTGCAAGGACCACCACACAATTGGTGTCTCTTGCCTCGGTTACAATGGAGTTTTGATCACAAGAACAAGTGAGAAAGAAAAGAAGCAATCCAAGCGCAAGAGCTCAAAAGAACACGGGAAATCTCTCTCGCTAATCACTAAAGCCTTGTGTGGAATTAGAGAGGATTTGATCACTTGGGTGTGTCTTGTATTGAATGCCTAGCTCTTGTAAGTGGTTGAGAAGTGGAAAACTTGGATGACTTGAATGTGGGGTGGTTGGGGGTATTTATAGCCCCAACCACCAAACTAGTCGTTTGGGTGGAGGCTATCTGTCGCATGGTGCACCGGACAGTCCGGTGCACACCGGACATGTCCGATGCGCCAGCCACGTCACCCGGCCGTTAGGGTTCCGACCGTTGGAGCTCTTACTTCTGGGCCCGCCTTGATGTCCGGTGGCGCACCGGACACGAACTGTGGAGTGTCCGGTGCGCCAGCATGGGCGTGCCTGACTTCTGCGCGCGCTGGCGCGCATTTAATGAGCTACAGGTAGCTGTTGGCGCCGAAGTAGCCGTTGCTTTGTTGTCACACCGGACAGTCCGGTGTGCACCGGACATGTCCGGTGAATTATAGCGGACTAGCCTTTGCGAATTCCCGAAGCTGGCGAGTTCAGAGTCGCTTCAATCTTGGAGCACCGGACACTGTCCGGTGTACACCGGACAGTCCGATGAATTATAGTGGAGCGACTCTGCGTTTTCCCGAAGGTGAGGAGTTTGGCTTGGAGTTCCCTGGTGCACCGGACATTGTCCGGTGGCACACCGGACAGTCCGGTGCGCCAGACCAGGGTGCCTTCGGTTGTCCCTTTGCTCCTTTGTTTGAACCCTTTTCTCTTGATCTTTTCATTGGCTTATTGTGAACCTTTGGCACCTGAAGAACTTATAAACTAGGGCAAACTAGTTAGTCCAATTATTTGTGTTGGGCAATTCAACCACCAAAATTAGTTTAGGAAATAGGTGTAAGCCTAATTCCCTTTCAATCTCCCCCTTTTTGGTGATTGATGCCAACACAAACCAAAGCAAGTATAGAAGTGCATAATTGAACTAGTTTGCAGAATGTAAGTGCAAAGGTTACTTAGAATTTGAGCCAATAAATATTACTTACTAGATATGCATGGATTGTTTCTTTTATTTTTTTAACATTTTGGACCACGCTTGCACCACAAGTTTTATTTTTGCAAATTCTTTTTGTAAATCCTTTCCAAAGTCTTTTTGCAAAATAGTCAAAGGTAAATGAGTAAGATTTTGCAAAGCATTTTCAAGTTTTGAAATTTTCTCCCCTTGTTTGAAATGCTTTTCCTTTGACTAAACAAAACTCCCCCTCAATAAATTCTCCTCTTAGTGTTCAAGAGGGTTTTTAAGATATCAATTTTGAAAGGTGCTACTTTCTCCCCTTTTAGAACATAAAGAGATACCAATTTAAAATTTTCAATTGAAAATCATTAATTTTAAAATTAGGGTGGTGGTGCGGTCCATTTTGCTTTGGGCTAATACTTTCTCCCCCTTTGGCATGAATCGCCAAAAATGGATACTTAGAGTGAAATATAAGCCCTTTGATAACTACTTTCTCCCCTTTGGCAAATAAAACATATGAGTGAAGATTATACCAAAGATGGAGAGATGCTTGGAGCGACGGCGAAGGGTGAGTGATAGAGTGGAGTGTAAGCCTTGTTTTCGCCGAAGACTCCAATTCCCTTTCAATATACCTATGACTTGGTATTAAATATACTTGAAAACACATTAGTCATAGCATATATAAAAGAGACATGATCAAAAGTATACTTATGAGCTATGTGTGCAAATTAGCAAAAGAAATTTCTAGAATCAAGAATATTGAGCTCATGCCTAAGTTTGGTAAAAGTTTGTTCATCTAGTGGCTTGGTAAAGATATCGGCTAATTGATCTTTAGTATTAATGTATGCAATCTCGAATCCCCCTTTTGGTGGTGATCCCTAAGAAAATGATACCGAATGGCTATGTGTTTAGTGCGGCTATGCTCAACGGGATCATCCGCCATGCGGATTGCACTCTCATTATCACATAGGAGAGGAACTTTGGTTAATTTGTAACCATAGTCCCGCAGGGTTTGCCTCATCCAAAGCAATTGCGTGCAACAATGTCCTGCGGCAATGTACTCGGCTTCGGCGGTAGAAAGAGCGACCGAATTTTGCTTCTTTGAAGCCTAAGACACCAAGGATCTTCCCAAGAACTGGCAAGTCCCCGATGTGCTCTTTCTATTAATCTTACACCCCGCCCAATCGGCATCCGAATAACCAATCAAATCAAATGTGGATCCCCGAGGGTACCAAAGCCCAAACTTAGGAGTATAAGCCAAATATCTCAAGATTCGTTTTACGGCCGTAAGGTGAGATTCCTTAGGGTCGGCTTGGAATCTTGCACACATGCATACGGAAAGCATAATATCCGGTCAAGATGCACAAAAATAGAGTAATGAACCAATCATCGACCGGTATACCTTTTGATCCACAGACTTACCTCCCGTGTCGAGGTCGAGATGCCCATTTGTTCCCATGGGAGTCTTGATGGGCTTGGCATCCTTCATTCCAAACTTGTTTAGAATGTCTTGAGTGTACTTCGTTTGGCAAATGAAGGTGCCCTCTTGGAGTTGCTTTACTTGAAATCCTAAGAAATACTTCAACTCCCCCATCATCGACATCTCGAATTTCTGTGTCATGATCCTACTAAATTTCTCACATGTAGATTCGTTAGTAGACCCAAATATAATATCATCAACATAAATTTGGCATACAAACAAATCTTTGTCAAGAGTTTTAGTAAATAAAGTAGGATCGGCCTTGCCAACTTTGAAGCCATTAGCAATAAGGAAATCTCTAAGGCATTCATACCATGCTCTTAGGGCTTGCTTGAGCCCATAAAGCGCCTTAGAGAGCCTATAGACATGGTTAGGATACTCACTGTCTTCAAAGCCGGGAGGTTGCTCAACGTAGACCTCTTCCTTGATTGGTCCATTGAGGAAGGCACTCTTCACGTCCATTTGGTAAAGCTTGAAGCCATGGTAAGTAGCATAGGCTAATAATATATGAATTGACTCAAGCCTAGCTACGGGTGCATAGGTTTCACCGAAATCCAAACCTTCGACTTGTGAATACCCCTTGGCCACGAGTCGAGCTTTGTTCCTTGTCACCACACCATGCTCATCTTGCTTGTTGCGGAAGACCCATTTGGTTCCTACAACATTTTGGTTAGGATGTGGAACTAAATGCCATACCTCGTTCCTAGTGAAGTTGTTGAGCTCCTCTTGCATCGCCATCACCCAATCCGAATCTTGGAGTGCTTCCTCTATCCTGTGTGGCTCAATAGAGGAAACAAAAGAGTAATGCTCACAAAAATGTGCAACACGAGATCTAGTAGTTACCCCCTTATGAATGTCGCCGAGGATGGTGTCGACGGGGTGATCTCGTTGGATTGCTTGGTGGACTCTTGGGTGTGGCGGCCTTGGTTCTTCATCCTCCTTGTCTTGATCATTTGCATCTCCCCCTTGATCATTGCCATCATCTTGAGGTGGCTCTTCTCTTTGATCTTCTTCTTCATCAACTTGAGCCTCATCCTCAATTTGAGTTGGTGGAGATGCTTGCGTGGAGGAGGATGGTTGATCTTGTGCATTTGGAGACTCTTCGGATTCCTTAGGACACACATCCCCAATGGACATGTTCCTTAGCGCGATGCACGGAGCCTCTTCTTCACCTATCTCATCAAGATCAACTTGCTCTACTTGAGAGCCGTTAGTTTCATCAAACACAACGTCACAAGAAACTTCAACAAGTCCTGAGGACTTGTTAAAGACTCTATATGCCCTTGTGTTTGAGTCATATCCTAGTAAAAAAGCCTTCTACAGTTTTAGGAGCAAATTTAGATTTTATTCCTCTTTTAACAAGAATAAAGCATTTGCTACCAAAGACTCTAAAATATGAAATATTGGGCTTTTTACTGGTTAGGAGTTCATAGGATGTCTTCTTGAGGATTCGGTGAAGATATAACCGGTTGATGGCGTAGCAGGCGGCGTTAACCGCCTCGGCCCAAAACTGATCCGGTGTCTTGTACTCATCAAGCATGGTTCTTGCCATGTCCAATAGAGTTCGATTCTTCCTCTCCACTACACCATTTTGCTGTGGCGTGTAGGGAGAAGAGAACTCATGCTTGATGCCCTCCTCCTCAAGGAAGCCTTCAATTTGAGAGTTCTTGAACTCCGTCCCGTTGTCGCTTCTAATTTTCTTGATCCTTAGGCCGAACTCATTTTGAGCTTGTCTCAAGAATCCTTTTAAGGTCTCTTGGGTTTGTGATTTTTCCTGCAAAAAGAACACCCAAGTGAAGCGAGAATAATCATCCACAATAACTAGACAGTACTTACTCCCGCCGATGCTTATGTAAGCAATCGGGCCGAATAAATCCATGTGTAGGAGCTCCAGTGGCCTGTCAGTCGTCATGATGTTCTTATGCGGATGATGAACACCAACTTGCTTCCCGGCTTGACATGCGCTACAAATCCTGTATTTCTCAAAATGAACATTTGTTAATCCTAAAATGTGTTCTCCCTTTAGAAGCTTATGAAGATTCTTCATCCCAACATGGGCTAGTCGGCGGTGCCAGAGCCAACCCATGTTAGTCTTAGCCATTAAGCAAGTGTCGAGTTCAGCTCTATCAAAATCCACCAAGTATAGCTGACCCTCTAACACTCCCTTAAAAGCCATTGAATCATCACTTCTTCTAAAGACAGTGACATCTACATCAGTGAATAGACAGTTGTAGCCCATTTGACACAATTGGGATACGGAAAGCAAATTGTAATCTAGTGAATCAACCAGAAAAACATTGGAAATGGAATGGTCAGGAGATATAGCAATTTTACCCAAACCTTTGACCAAACCTTGGTTTCCATCCCCGAATGTGATAGCTCATTGGGGATCTTGGTTTTTCTCGTAGGAGGAGAACATCTTCTTCTCCCCCGTCATGTGGTTTGTGCACCCGCTATCGATGATCCAACTTGAGCCCCCGGATGCATAAACCTACAAAACAAGTTTAGTTCTTGACTTTAGGTAACCAAACGGTTTTGGGTCCTTTGGCATTAGAAACAAGAACTTTGGGTACCCAAACACAAGTCTTGGAGCCCTTGTGTTTGCCCCCAACAAACTTGGCAACTACCTTGCCGGATTTGCTAGTTAAAACATATGATGCATCAAAAGTTTTGAATGAAATGCTATGATCATTTGATGCACTAGGAGTTTTCTTTTTAGGCAACTTAGCACGGGTTGGTTGCCTAGAGCTAGATGTCTCACCCTTATACATAAAAGCATGATTAGGGCCAGAGTGAGACTTCCTAGAATGAATTCTCCTAATTTTGCTCTCGGGATAACCGACAGGGTACAAAATGTAACCCTCGTTATCCTGAGGCATGGGAGCCTTGCCCTTAACAAAATTAGACAATCTTTTAGGAGGGGCACTAAGTTTGACATTGTCTCCCCTTTGGAAGCCAATGTCATCCTTGATGCCAGGGCGTCTCCCATTATAAAGCATACTACGAGCAAATTTAAATTTCTCATTTTCAAGTTCATGCTCGGCAATTTTAGCATCTAATTTTGCTATATGATCATTTTGTTGTTTAATTAAAGCCACATGATCATGAATAGCGTCAATATCAACATCTCTACATCTAGTACAAATAGACACATGCTCAACGGTAGATGTAGAGGGTTTGCAAGATTTTAATTCTACAACCTTAGCATGTAATACATCATTTTCACTTCTAAGGTTAGAAATAGTAACATTGCAAGCATCAAAATCTTTAGCCTTAGCAAGCAATTTTTCATTTTCAATTCTAAGGCTAGCAAGAGAATCATTCAATTCTTTAATCTTAGCATGTAAATCAACATTATCATCTCTAAGATTGGGAATTGAAACATTAGAATCAACCTTAGCTAACAAATTAGCATTCTCATTTCTAAGGTTGTCAATAGTCTCATGGCATGTGCTTAGCTCACTAGATAGTTTTTCACATTTTTCTACTTCTAGAGCATAAGCATTTTTAACCTTAACATGCTTCCTATTTTCTTTAACAAGGAAGTCCTCTTGAGAATCCAAGAGATCATCCTTCTCATGAATAGCACTAATCAATTCATTTAACTTTTCTTTTTGTTGCATGTTTAGGTTGGCAAAAAGAATGCGCAAGTTATCCTCCTCATTGCTAGCATCATCCTCATCACTGGAGGTTTCATATTTAGTGGAGGATCTTGATTTTACCTTCTTCTTTTTGCCTTCCTTGGCCATGAGGCACTTGGGGCCGACGTTGGGGAAGAGATGTCCCTTGGTGACGGCGATGTTGGCGGCGTCCTCGGGAGGAGGAGTCGGTGGGGCTCTCGTCGGAGTTCCACTCGCGGCACACATGGGCATCGCCGCCCTTCTTCTTGTGATATCTCTTCTTCTCCTTTCTTCTCCCCTTCTTGTCGTCGCCCCTGTCACTGTCACTAGAAATAGGACATTTGGCAATAAAGTGACCGGGCTTACCACACTTGTAGCAAACCTTCTTGGAGCGGGGCTTGTAATCCTTCCCCCTCCTTTGCTTGAGGATTTGGCGGAAACTCTTGATGATGAGCGCCATTTCCTCGTTGTCGAGCTTGGAGGCGTCGATGGGTTGTCTACTTGATGTAACTCCTCCTTCTTCTCCTCCGTCGCCTTGAATGCGACCGGTTGTGCTTCGGACGTGGAGGAGGTGCCTTGCTCGATGATTTTCTTTGAGCCTTTAATCATTAGCTCAAAGCTCACAAATTTTCCTATAACTTCCTCGGGAGACATTAGCTTATATCTAGGATCACCTCGAATTAATTGAACTTGTGTAGGGTTAAGAAATACAAGGGATCTAAGAATAACCTTGACCATCTCATGGTCATCCCATTTTTCGCTCCCAAGGTTGCGCACTTGATTCACCAAGGTCTTCAAGCGGTTGTACATGGCTTGTGGGTCCTCCCCTTGGTGAAGCATGAAGCGACCGAGCTCCCCCTCGATCGTCTCCCGCTTGGTGATCTTGGTCACCTCGTCTCCCTCGTGCGCGGTCTTGAGTACGTCCCAAATTTCCTTCGCACTTTTTAACCCTTGCACCTTATTATACTCCTCTCGACTTAGAGAGGCGAGGAGTATAGTGGTGGCTTGGTAGTTAAAGTGGTGGATTTGGTCTACTTCGTCCGAGTCGTAGTCCTCATCCCCTACGGATGGTACCTGTACACCAAACTCAACAACATTACATATGCTTGTGTGGAGTGAGGTTAGATGATGCCTCATTTTGTCACTCCACATATTATAATCTTCACCGTCAAAAACCGGTGGTTTGCCTAATGGAACGGAGAGTAAAGGAGTACGCTTTGAAATGTGGGGGTAGCGTAGGGGGACCTTACTATACTTCTTGCGCTCTTGGCACTTAGAAGTTACGGACGGCGCGTCGGAGTCGGAGGTCGATGTTGATGAAGTGTCGGTCTCGTAGTAGACCACTTTCCTCATCCTCTTGTGCTTGTCGCCTCTCCGATGCGACTTGTGGGAAGAAGATTTCTTCTCCTTCACCTTCCCTTTGTTGGAGGAGTCCTTCTTCTTCTCCTTCCTCTTGGTGTGGGACTCTTCCGATGAAGTGCTCCCGTGACTCGTAGTGGGCTTGTCGCCGGTCTCCATCTCCCTCTTGGTGTGATCTCCCGACATCACTTCGAGCGGTTAGGCTCTAATGAAGCACCGGGCTTTGATACCAATTGAAAGTCGCCTAGAGGGGGGGTGAATAGGGCGAATCTGAAATTTAACACCTTAATCACAACTACAAGCCGGGTTAGCGTTAGAAATAGAAACGAGTCCGAGAGAGAGGGCGCAAAACAAATCGTGAGCAAATGAAGAGTGAGACACGATGATTTGTTTTACCGAGGTTCGGTTCTCGCAAACCTACTCCCCGTTGAGGAGGCCACAAAGGCCGGGTCTCTTTCAACCCTTTCCCTCTCTCAAACGGTCCCTCGGACCGAGTGAGCTTCTCTTCTCAAATCAAACCGGGAACAAAACTTCCCCGCAAGGACCACCACACAATTGGTGTCTCTTGCCTCGGTTACAATGGAGTTTTGATCACAAGAACAAGTGAGAAAGAAAAGAAGCAATCCAAGCGCAAGAGCTCAAAAGAACACGGGAAATCTCTCTCGCTAATCACTAAAGCCTTGTGTGGAATTGGAGAGGATTTGATCACTTGGGTGTGTCTTGTATTGAATGCCTAGCTCTTGTAAGTGGTTGAGAAGTGGAAAACTTGGATGACTTGAATGTGGGGTGGTTGGGGGTATTTATAGCCCCAACCACCAAACTAGCCGTTTGGGTGGAGGCTGTCTGTCGCATGGTGCACCGGACAGTCCGGTGCGCCAGCCACGTCACCCGGCCGTTAGGGTTCTGACCGTTGGAGCTCTGACTTCTGGGCCCGCCTTGATGTCCGGTGGCGCACCGGACACGAACTGTGGAGTGTCTGGTGCGCCAGCATGGGCGTGCCTGACTTCTGCGCGCGCTGGCGCGCATTTAATGAGCTACAGGTAGCCGTTGGCGCCGAAGTAGCCGTTGCTTCGTTGTCACACCGGACAGTCCGGTGTGCACCGGGCATGTCCGGTGAATTATAGCGGACTAGCCTTTGCGAATTCCCGAAGCTGGCGAGTTTAGAGTCGCTTCAATCTTGGAGCACCGGACACTGTCCGGTGTACACCGGACAGTCCGGTGAATTATAGCGAAGCGACTCTGCGTTTTCCCGAAGGTGAGGAGTTTGGCTTAGAGTTCCCTGGTGCACCGGACATTGTCGGGTGGTGCACCGGACATTGTCCGGTGGCACACCGGACAGTCTCCTTCGCTTGGTGATCCTTGTCACCTCATCTCCTTCGTGTGCGGTCTTGAGCACGTCCCAAATATCTTTGGCGGTCTCTAACCCATGCACTTTGTTATACTCCTCTCGACTTAAAGAGGCAAGGATTATAGTTGTTGCTTGGGAGTTAAAGTGCCGTACTTGGTCGGCCTCATCCGAGTCATAGTCCTTATCCCCCACCTGTGGTACCTGCGCTCCAAACTCAACAACATCCCATATGCTTTTGTGGAGTGAGGTTAGATGACCTTTCATTCTAGCACTCCACATAAAATAATCTTCACCTTCAAAAATCGGTGGTTTGCCTAATGGAACGAAAAGTAAAGGAGTGTGTTTAGGAATGCGAGGATAGCATAGGGGGATCTTACTAAACTTCTTGCGCTCATGGCGCTTAGAAGTGATGGATGGCGCGTCGGAGCCGGAGGTGGATGGCGACGAAGAGTCGGTCTCGTAGTAGACCACCTTCTTCATCTTCTTTTTCTTTTCGCCGCTCCGATGCGTCTTGTTGTGTGAAGGGGATCCCTTCATCTTGTTACCGGACTCTCCCGATGGAGCCTTCCCGTGGCTTGTTGCGGGCTTCTCGCCGGTCACCATCTCCTTCTGGCGTGATCTCCCGACATCACTTCAAGCGATTAGGCTCTAATGAAGTACCGGGCTCTGATACCAATTGAAAGTTGCCTAGAGAGGGGTGAATAGGCAAATCTGAAATTTATAAAGTTTAAGCACAACTACAAGCCGGGGTTAGCGTTAGAAATATAATTGAGTCTGAAAGAGAGGGCGAAAACATATCACAAGCAAATAAAGCGGATGACACGGTGATTTGTTTTATCGAGGTTCGGTTCTTGCAAACCTACTCCCCGTTGAGGTGGTCACAAAGACCGGGTCTCTTTCAACCCTTTCCCTCTCTCAAACGGTCACTTAGACCGAGTGAGCTTCTCTTCTCAATCAATTGGGACACTAAGTCCCCACAAGGACCACCACACAATTGGTGTCTCTTGCTTTGATTACAAAGATCTTAGGAACAAGAATAGAGGAAGAAGAAAAGCGATCCAAGCGCAAGAGCTCAAAAGAACACGGCAAAACTCTCTCTTCTAGTCACTATTGCTTTGAGTGAAATTGGGACTTGGAGAGATTTTGATTTACTCTATTTGTGTCTTGTATTGAATGCACTAGCTCTTGTATTGAATGAGTTGGCTGAAAACTTGGATGCCTTGGAGTGTTGGTGGTTGGGGGTATTTATAGCCCCAACCACCAAAATGGCCGTTGGGGAAAGCTGCTGACGAAGGGCGCACCGGACAGTCCGGTGCGCCACCATACACAGTCCGGTGCGCCAGCCACGTCACCTAACCGTTGGGGTTCGACCGTTGGAGCTCTGACAAGTGGGGCCACCGGACAGTCACTGTTCACTGTCCGGTGCGCCATCTGCGCCTGCTCTAACTTCTGCGCGCGCAGTCCGCGCAATGTAGCTCACTATTCACCTTTTACAGACGACTGTTGGCGTTGTAGCCGTTACTCCGCTTAGCACACCGGACAGTCTGGTGCTACACCGGACAGTCCGGTGAATTATAGCGGAGAGCCATTTTCAGAAACCCGAAGCTTAGCAGTTGGAGGGGATTCTCCCTGGTGCACCGGACAGTCCGGTGCGCTAGACCAGGGCAGCCTTCGGTTTTCTTTACTCCTTTGATTTGAACCCTTTCTTTTATATTTGTATTGGTTTGTTGTGAACCTTTGGCACCTGTGGAACATATATTCTAGAGCAAACTAGTTAGTCCAATAATTTGTATTGGGCAATTCAACCACCAAAATCATTTAGGAAAAGGTTTGACCCTATTTCCCTTTCATTGTGGTCATAAACAATGACACATAATATGTGCTGTCAAAAGTACAAAATGAGGTTCTTCTACCAAAAATGTATTAATTGCCTCTCCGTTGCTACAATAATCTAATTCAAAACTTTAGGTAAAAACAAGTTTGCCAATAGTGCTAGCACCAAAAAATGGTGACAGCAATGTGTTCCTCAAATGCAGGGTCAAATTTGCTTTTAGCACTGGTCCCCTAAATTCCTGAGTATTCCTTTCTGTTTCGAATAACAAACAGGACAAAGAAAAGAAGGGCTCAAGAACATTGGCAAATTGCTGCATATTACCAAGACATTAGAGTATATAATCATCATGCAATGGAAAAAAACTGGCCGATACTATTTTCTCATCAATTTGATTGTCCTTGTAGACTCATCTTGACCACCAAATATGGTGTAGCCACTTAAACTTGCAGGGATATAAATGAACCAGAAATGCAATTCCCCATGGAGAATGAAGAAAGAACACTACTTAATATATCCACAAGTTCCATTCAAGATGGAAGGGCTAAAAGAGAACCAACCTGGTTTGCTTGCAGCAGTTTTGTCTGTGTTGGAAAACGCTTGTGGTACTTCAGCTCGGCCAACATCTTCATTGCTTTCAGCATCCAGACAAAGAGCCGAGAACATATTTGCAAGCTTACTCATCTAAAAAAATATTGATCTTGAGCTGATACAGTTGAATCCTACAATTCAGGGGCGAACCCAGTAAAGGACAAGGGTGTGCACATGTACAACCAATAATTTTTGCAAAGCAATCTAAGTTAGTAGGCATAATACATGCATGATTCGATCTGAATCCAAATAGTAGTATTTAGGGTTACATAGCCGTATTCAGTTTCCAAACAAATAAACTATTGTGCAAGAGGAAGGAGAAGGGCAACAATAGTCCCACCTTCTCTTGAGTGGTGATCCCAGAGGAGATGGAGACTAGGCGCCTCACGCTGCTGCTGCGTCTTGGTACTCGGCCGCCTTCTGCTTGTGCCCGGAGCAGGTACTGGGCGATGGAGCCCCTAGCGGCGGCCAGCCGGTCCCGATGGACGGACGGAGTCGTGGAGGACCAGAGGCGGTCCTAGCCTCTTGGGGCCTGGGCGGAGCGCGGAGGAACTTCTTGCGCCTAGTGGTTTGGCGGCGACGTTCTGGTCTAAAACCTAGCAAAGGAGCCGAGGGAACCTGTTCGTGAAGGGCTGGATGGTGGAATCCAACCAGCAGATATCTAGCAGAATCCCCAAAGATTCAAATGCTTAAGTGAAACATAGTCTCGTCGCTACATCTCTGACCGGGAATATATTGGGACGCACGCAAAGGGTCTCGTCGTGGGCGAGATCTACCAGCTGAAATGAAAAAGGCGACGAGATGATGGTTCGCACCTTGTGGGTTGGCGATGTAGAGGAGGACGACGGCGGCGTAGGGGACTCGTAGCAGGGGTCACGACTTAGGCTGCCTCCAGCAACGTACTCTAAATTTCGTCCCCTAAAGGAATATTCTCTGTCCTTTACAGCACACTCTAAAAAATTATGTCCTCTATATCTTCTCAATCTCCAACAACTTCCCCAAAATTTGGTACTCTAAAACTACAGCAGACTTTCTTTTCTCGTTTATTTAGTTTTTATTTGTTTTCTTTTCACCTTTTTATTATAAAAAATTTAACACCTTAATTTATGAAAGAAAAAACCTTGTCCAAAAAAATTCATAGCCAAATTATTCATATTTCAATAGTAGCATTAACAAATTATTGGAAATTTATGTTATATAATTGTTCGTTGTCACGTTCTGTGCCATTGTAGATATGCGTCGATCGTCCAAAGAAATATTAAACAAAGGCGGAGCAAGCTGGGCCGATCTTCCAGAGAAAAAATATTAAAAAAGCCGGAGGAAGAAACAGACAGCGGACAACTGCGTATAGAGGACGACCGCTCGTGCGCTACGTTTGGCGGACGGCGAGCACCCGCTAAATTTTAGCGGATCTTTTACCGGCTATTGTTGAGCAGAGCCAGGACGGAAGAGAACGCTATATGTAGCGGACAGAACAATTTATCGACTATTGTTGGAGACAGCCTCACGACCTCTGTTTACAAGTGGTCTGACTAATCGCGATTAATCGTGATTAGTTGGGTTGGTCGTCTGAAAGTGGCCGATTAACTGGATGACTCGATCGGACTTTCTGATCGTCCAGATCATCCGATTAAGCGTCTAGATCACCGATTAGACGTCCGATTAGAGGGTCTACGGTCATCCACTTGCGGCTAGAGTTTAGTGGCAATTTACAAGCAACTAATTAGTAAAGATTAAAAGACAAGACAAATTTATTAAACCTAATTAAATTTATATTTAATATTTAATGTGACATAAAACTTTTACAAGCAACTAACTAGTAAAGATTAAAAGACAAGACAAATTTATTAAACCTAATTAAATTTATATTTAATATTTGATGTGACATGTCGGCGTTCCGAGACCGGGGGGTCCCTGAGCCGACGAGTGAAGTGTCGCTGCGTGCCGCAGCCCAGATGGGTCGACGCGAGGCCGAGCGCGAAGGGGGGAAAGCGAGGTGGCCGGAGATGGGCGTGAGAGAGGTGGAAATCCCGCGGCCTTCGTGTTCGTCCCGCGCCCAGGTCGGGTGCGCTTGCAGTAGGGGGTTACAAGCGTCCACACGGGGGAAGGAGCGAGTGGCCTCACGCGAGCGCCCGTCTCGTCCTCGTCCCCGCGCGGCCAACCCTCTCTAATAGGGCCCTGGTCCTTCCTTTTATAGGCGTAAGGAGAGGATCCAGGTGTACAATGGGGGGTGTAGCAGAGTGCTACGTGTCTAGCGGAGGAGAGCTAGTGCCCTAAGTACACGCCATCGTGGCGGCCGGAGAGATTTTGGCGCCCGGTTTGGGTGATGTTGTGGCCGTCGGAGGAGTGCTGGAGCCTGGCGGAGAGACAGCTGTTGGGGCCGTCGAGTCCTTGCTGACGTCCTCTTGCTTCCGTAAGGGGGCCGAGAGCCGCCATCGTCAGGGAGCGTGCGGGGCGCCATCATCGCCTATCTGGTGGAGCGAGCCAGATGGGACGTCGGTCTTGTTCCCCGTAGCCTGAGTCAGCTTGGAGTAGGGTAATGATGGCGCCTCCTGTTGACGTGGCTGGTCCGCGCCCTAGGCTGGGCGATGTGGAGGCTCCTCCGAGGTCGAGGTCGAGTTCGTCTTCCGTGGCCGAGGCCGAGTCTGAGCCCTTAGGTCGGGCGAGGCGGAGGCCGTCGGCTGAGGCCAGGGCGGAGTTGGAGTCCTAGGGTCGGGCGAAGCGGAGTTCGTCGTCTTCTGGGGCTGAGCCCAAGTCCGAGCCCTGGGTCGGGCGGAGCGTAGTTCGTCGTCTTCTGGGGCTGAGCCCAAGTCCGAGCCCTGGGTCGGGCGGAGCGGAGTTCGCCGTCTTCCGGGGCTTAGCCCGAGTCCGAGCCCTGGGTCGGGCGGAGCGGAGTTCGCCATCTTCCGGGGCTTAGCCCGAGTCCGAGCCCTGGGTCGGACGGAGCAGAGTTCGCCGTCTTCCGGGGCTTAGCCCGAGTCCGAGCCCTGGGTCGGGCGGAGCGGAGTTCGTCGTCTTCTGGGGCTTAGCCCGAGTCCGAGCCCTGGGTCGGGCGGAGCTTCCTATGGTGTGCGGCCGGGCCTGACTGCCTGTCAGCCTCACTCTGTCAAGCGGCACCGCAGTCGGGGTGGCGCAGGCGGCGCTGTCTTTCTGACAGACCGGTCAGTGGAGCGGCGAAGTGACGGCGGTTACTTCGGCTCTGTCAGCTGAGGGGCGCGCGTCAGGATAAAGGTGCCAGGCCACCTTTGCATTAAATGCTCCTACGATTTGGTCGGGGTTGCCTCTTGGCGAAGACAGGGCCTCGGGCGAGCCGGGAACGTGTTCGCCGCTGGAAGGGGGGCCTCGGGCGAGGCGGAGATCCTCCGGGGTCGGCTGCCCTTGTCCGAGGCTAGGCTCGGGCGAGGCATGATCGAGTCCCTCGAATGGACTGATCTCTGACTTAATCGCACCCATCAGGCCTTTGCAGCTTTGTGCTGATGGGGGTTACCAGCTGAGAATTAGGAGCCTTGAGGGTACCCCTAATTATGGTCCCCGACAGTAGCCCCCGAGCCTCGAAGGGAGTGTTATCACTCGCTTGGAGGCTTTCGTCGCACTTTTTTGCAAGGGGACCAGCCTTTCTCGGTTGCGTTTTGTTCCGGTGGGTGCGCGCGAGCGCACCCGCCGGGTGTAGCCCCCGAGGCCTCGGAGGAGTGGTTTGACTCCTCCGAGGTCTTAACGTCATGCGCAATGCTTCGGCTGGTCTGATCGTTCCCTCATGCGAGCTGGCCGTAGCCCGGGTGTACGGTCGGGTCCCAAGTTCTCGGGCTGGTATGTTGACGCTGTCAATGGTTTGGCCGGAGCCAGGTTTGCGAGAGCAGCCCCCAAGCCTCTGCACTGGGCGAGAGGGCGATCAGGGACAGACTCGACTTTTTTACATACGCCCCTGCGTCTCCTTTCCGCAAGGAGGAGGGGGGAGAGCGCCATGTTGCCCTCGGTGGGCGCCGAACATGGTGTCTCCGGTGAGCTGCAGGCGGGTGATCCGAGTGGACGTCTGTGCCCCATTCGTTAGGGGTCGGCTAGGGGCCCAGAGGCGCGCCCAAAAATACCTGCGGGTGATCTGCCGGACCCGGTCCCCTGGCGATGGGGTCCGAGGGCTCGATGCCTCCCTCTGATGGGATTCCGTTACAAGATCGTTCCCGCTGGTCTCGGAAATGTCCTAGGGTACCTCGGGAGCGCAGCCCGAGCCTCGGTTATGTATCGAACGTACCCATGGTCATCCCTCGCTCTGTGTCTGAGGCGGCTGTGAACCCTTCGGGGGCCAGCCTTCGAACCCCTGACCAGTAAGGGGCGCAGAGCCCAAGTAGCCTGAGGCGGCCGTTGAACCCTTCCGAGGGGCCGGCCTTCGAACCTCTGACCAGTAGTGGGTGTGGAGCCCACGTGCTCTGAGGCGGCTGTTGAACCCTCCCGAGGGGCCAGCCTTCGAACCTCTGATCAGTAGGGAGGCTCGGAGCCTGGTTCCTTCACAGGGAAGGATCCTTTTCGGGGTATCCCCCTCTCCCGGTCCCTGTTGCAAGAGAGAGGAAGAGGAAAAAAGGGAAAGGATACGAAATTGAACGACGCGGCGTACCTTTTTTGACGTGGTCATTACGGCGAAGGCGAAGCGTCGCTTGCTTCCCCTGCCAGAGGCGCCGCGTGTCCCGCCGCGGAGTTAATGCGACGGGGCGAGTGGTTCGCAGGGTAGCCGTTGCGCGTGCGCGAGCCGTTCAAGGAACGGAACACGGGCGCATTGTCTTCACGCCGTGAGAGAGGGTTCTCTCGCTGCCCCCGGATGGGACGTAAGCTTGGCTGACGACGTGACCACTGCTCCTGCCCGCCTGCCACCGCCACTACTGCCGGCCCATCTTCGGCCGCATTGACCGTCGCGCCAGGCTGGAGCCGCTGGGTCGCCTCGAGTCGCGGTATTGGTTCCGCAGTCGAGGAGGCGCGGTGGTGGCGCAGGTGGCGGTGCAGTTACTCACACGTAGCAACCGGCGCGCCGGTTGCATGACGCGTGGGCCCGGTCCTCCAAGCCGTAGGGGGAGGACCTTGGAGCGTGTTGGAGAAGACTCAGCCCACGACGGCTGGGGACGTAAGTAGGGAGAGTCGCCTTTAAAAGGAGGGTGGTCCTCTTGGAAGGCAACCGTGTCTTCGCGCTCCCTTATGCATCGTGTCTTTCCATCTTCCAAGCCCCCGGATGGGGGATATCCGCCGCTTTTCCGCTTTGTCGTTGGAGGAACGCAACTCTGCGGGAGTTGGTACCTTTCAGCCGTCGTTCGGCTTCAAGGATTTTCATCATGCAGCCTGGCTGCATTCCCTCGCCGGTGGTCACCCAAAACGGTGACCACCAGTCTCTGGGTGGGGAGGAGCAAGCCAGGCTGCAATCTCGGCTCCGCCCTCAGCTTCAAGGATGTTCATCATCCTTGAAGGGGCGGAGAGCGAGGTGAGTCGGGGCTCTACCTCCTGCGCGGGTCGGCTGGCCGCCTCCTCTTCCAGCTTCTGGTGGTGGAAACCATCCTCCAGTTCTGCGGAGGAGGCGTCCTCCAACCATGCCGGGGAAGGCGAACTGTTGCTGCCCAGCTAGGATGCAACATTCCACCCTCTTCCTCGCTTTCGTGGCGAGGACGGGAGTGAGGACCTGCCGGTGCGCCTCGCAGACCGTCGACGTTGGTGGAGAGACGGACGTCGCCGTCCGTGCTGCTATGGTGGCAGTCGGAGGAAGCTCCCCCCTCGTCGGGACCGTCAGCGCCGCCCACGGGCTGGCCCCCGGCTCTTTGGCTTTGATGTCTGTTTCACGTCCCTTGAGTAGGGACGCGAACGAAAGCCTTCCGGTGGCCGCGCCCGTTCTGGGATCATGGCTGCTGCTTTGGGGACGGAACCGGAGTTCCGTTTGTAATGGCACCTTGAGTGCTGGTGTTATGTTCATTGCGGCTGTCGAGGCCTGAACATGTATGTAAATTCGGCACAGAGCCGTGTTTTTTCCCATTTTCGAGCACTAAGACTCGCCTGTCGGTTGAACCGCTTCGCCAAGCGTGAGTTGCCCCGTGTAAAGGTGACGAGTGAGGTATCCATATCCGGGAGGCGTAGGAGTCCCTCGGCTCGGTCAGCCTTGTTGCCCGAGGCCTCCCTTACTTAGTTAGAGGAAACCCTCGGCCGCTCTTCGATGAGCCGAGGCCAGGGGTAGCGGTGCCAGCGCGAACAGAGGCAGAGTTGGCTCGAAAAGATGACCAGGTCGGCCGGAGCCTGGCCGGGTCGTCCGTTAGCGGGACCGACGCCGGAATTGACCTGCCGAGGCCTCGGGCCGGGCTGATGTCCTTGGGGGACAGCTAGCCGAGGCCCCGGGGTGACTGGCCGAGCCACCTGCTCGGGCCGGATTCTTGGAGAAGACCCTAGCGGCGATGGCCCGGGCTTGGTGATGACGTCGTCCTTCAGAGCGGAGACCCTTGGACCGTGTCACCGTCCGAGGCTGGGTCGGACTTCGCCAGAGGTGTTGTCGACGCCGAGGGTGCTGCTGCTCCCTTCAGCCGTCAAGATCCGAGCCTGCAGGATTGGATTATCTTGTAGCGTGTGTTTTTTGCGGCCGCCGAGGCCGAAACACACCCTCGCTGTGTTGTAAAGCCGCGTCTCCTTTCCTCTTGTTTTGAGTATCTGGACTTCTTTGTCGGTAACAGAACTGTTTGTGCGAGCGAGAGTTGCTTCTCACGGAAGGTGATGAGTGAGGTATCCGTATCCCGGAGGCGTAGGAGTCCCTCGGCTCGGTCGGCCTTGCCGCTTACGCGCACTCTTACCCGTCCATGGGGTTCTGTCACCGACGCAGTCGAGAAAGCTCAAAAGATCATTTCGGCAGAGGAGCTTCTCGAGCATGAAGACTTGTTCGGTCCGCGGAGTCACTTATCCGAGCGCGAGTTACTTATCGCAGAAGGTGATGAGTGAGGTATCCGTATCCCGGAGGCGTAGGAGTCCCTCGGCTCGGTCAGCCTTGGCTGCTTACGTGTACTCCGCCGTTTTCAGGATCCACTTTTGAAGTAGTCAAAGAGCACGAAAAGCATTCTGGCAGAAAAAACCTTTTTTCAAGGAAAATTTCGACGCAGAGGGGGCTCCCCCTTTTTAGCCCCCGAGGGAGGGTCGGGCTTTGCCGAGGCAAGGCTGACCCTTCCTTGATGACTAAACTTTGCAAGAGGACAAGGTATATGAACGACTTGAAAACATCTTAAGGGTAGAAGCGACGTAGCTGTTGGATGTTCCAAGCGTTGTTGTAGACCTCGCCTTGAATGTTGGCCAGCTTGTATGTTCCGGGCTTCAGAACCTTGGCGATGACGAACGGCCCTTCCCAGGGAGGCGTGAGCTTGTGCCGCCCTCGGGCGTCTTGTCGCAGCCGAAGCACCAGGTCGCCCACCTGGAGGTCTCGGGACCTAACCCCTCGGGCGTGGTAGCGTCGCATGGACTGCTGGTACCGCGCCGAGTGTAGTAAGGCCTTGTCCCGAGCCTCTTCCAGCTGGTCCAGCGAGTCTTCTCGATTAGCTTGGTTGCTTTGGTCGTCATAGGCCCTCGTCCTCGGGGAACCATATTCCAGGTCTGTGGGCAAGATGGCCTCGGCCCCATAGACTAGGAAGAACGGTGTGAAGCCCGTGGCTCGGCTCGGCGTTGTCCTTAGGATCTAGACCACCGAGGGGAGTTCCTTCATCCACCGCTTGCCGAACTTGTTGAGGTCGTTGTAGATCCGAGGCTTGAGTCCTTGTAGAATCATGCCGTTGGCACGCTCTACTTGCCCATTCGTCATGGGATGAGCCACGGCAGACCAGTCCGCCCGGATGTGGTGATCCTCGCAGAAGTCCAGGAACTTTTTGCCGGTGAACTGGGTGCCGTTGTCGGTGATGATGGAGTTCGGGACCCCGAAACGATGGATGATGTTGGTGAAGAATGCCACCGCCTGCTCAGACCTGATGCTGTTCAGGGGTCGGACCTCGATCCACTTGGAAAATTTGTCGATGGCGACCAACAGGTGCGTGTAGCCCCCGGGTGCCTTCTGCAAGGGGCCGACGAGGTCCAGACCCCACACAGCAAAAGGCCATGTGATGGGTATTGTCTGCAGAGCCTGAGCGGGCAGGTGGGTCTGCCTTGCGTAGAACTGACACCCTTCGCAGGTGCGGACAATTCTAGTAGCGTCGGCCACCGCTGTTGGCCAGTAGAAACCTTGTCGGAAAGCATTTCCGACAAGGGCTCGAGGTGCCGCGTGGTGGCCGCAAGCCCTCGAGTGTATTTCTTGGAGGAGTTCCTGGCCTTCGGTGGTGGAGATGCATCGCTAGAGGATGCCTGAAGGGCTGCGGTGGTAGAGCTCCTTCCCTTCTCCCAGCAAGACGAACGACTTGGCGCGCCGCGCCAACCGCCGAGCTTTGGCTCGGTCAAGGGGTAGCTCTCCTCGGTGGAGATATTGCAGGTACGGGGTCTGCCAATTTTGATCAGGCGTGACCCCGCTTTGCTCCCCCTCGACGCGCAGCGTTTCGCCCTCGGGGGCCGAGGGTACCTCGGGCCGAACCGAGGGTGCCTCGGACTGTGCCGAGGGCACCCTCGGCCTCAGGCTCGGGCGTGTCGTCGATCTCGACGGAGGGTTGATGCAGATCTCGGGAGAAGACGTCCGGGGGAACCATTGTTCGCCCCGAGGCTATTTTAGCCAGCTCGTCCGCAGTCTCGTTGTAGCGCCGAGCGATGTGGTTGAGCTCGAACCCGTAGAACTTGTCTTCCAGGCGCCGAACCTCATTGCAGTAGGCTTCCATCTTCGGGTCGCGGCAGTGGGAGTTCTTCATGACTTGGTCGATGATGAGCTGCGAGTCACCGCGAGCGTCGAGGCGTCGGACCCCCAGCTCGATGGCGATTCGCAACTCGTTTACCAAAGCCTCGTACTCCGCCACATTGTTGGACGCCGGGAAGTGGAGGCGTAGCACGTAGCGTAGGTGCTTCCCAAGGGGCGAGACGAAGAGGAGGCCTGCGCCGGCCCCTGTCTTCATCAGCGACCCGTCGAAAAACATGGTCCAAAGCTCCGGTTGGATCGGAGCCGTCGGGAGCTGGGTGTCGGCCCATTCAGCCACGAAGTCCGCCAGGACCTAGGACTTGATGGCCTTCCGGGGGGCGAACGAGATCGTCTCGCCCATGATCTCCACCGCCCACTTCGCGATCCTATCCGAAGCCTCTCGGGAGTGGATGATCTCTCCCAGGGGGAAGGATGACACCACCGTCACCGGATGAGACTCGAAGTAGTGTCGCAACTTCCGCCGCGTCAGGATCACCGCATACAGCAGCTTCTGAACTTGTGGGTAGCGGATCTTGGTCTCGGACAGTACCTCACTGATGAAGTAGACCGGCCTCTGAACGGGCAATGCATGCCCCTCTTCTTGCCTCTCGACCACGATCGCGGCGCTGACCACTTGAGTGGTCGCGGCGACGTAGACCAAGAGGGCTTCTCCGGCAGCTGGGGGCACCAAGATAGGCGCCTTCGCGAGGAGCGCCTTCAGGTTCCCGAGGGCTTCCTCGGCCTCGGGGGTCCAAGTGAAGCGCTCGGCCTTCCTTAAGAGGCGGTACAGGGGTAGACCTCTTTCGCCGAGGCGCGAGATGAAACGGCTCAGAGCCGCGAGACATCCCATGACCCTCTGTACGCCTTTCAGGTCCTGGATGGGCCCCATGCTGGTGATGGCTGCGATCTTCTCTGGGTTGGCTTCGATGCCCCGCTCGGAGACGATGAACCCCAAGAGCATGCCTCGGGGCACCCCGAAGACACACTTTTCTGGATTGAGCTTGACGCCTTTCGCCTTGAGACATCGGAATGTCACTTCAAGGTCGGAAAAGAGGTCAGAGGCTTTCCTCGTCTTGACTACGATGTCATCGACGTAAGCCTCGACCGTGCAGCCAATGTGTTCGCCGAACACATGGTTCATGCACCGCTGGTACGTCGCGCCCGCATTCCTCAAGCCAAACGGCATGGTGACATAGCAGTACATGCCGAAGGGCGTGATGAAAGAAGTCGCGAGCTGGTTGGACTCTTTCACCCTGATTTGGTGATACCCTGAGTAGGCATCGAGGAAAGACAGGGTTTCACACCCAGCAGTGGAATCCACGATCTGATCGATGCGAGGCAGAGGGTAGGGAACCTTCGGACATGCTTTGTTCAGACCAGTGTAGTCTACACACATCCGCCATTTCCCCCCTTTCTTTCTCACAAGCACAGGGTTGGCAAGCCATTCGGGATGGAATACCTCTTTGATGAACCCTGCCACCATTAGCTTGTGGATCTCCTCGCCTATGGCTCTGCGCTTCTCCTCGTCGAATCGGCGCAGAGGCTGCTTGACGGGTCGGGCTCCAGCTCGGATGTCCAGCGAGTGCTCGGCGACATCCCTCGGTATGCCGGGCATGTCCGAGGAACTCCACACGAAGGCGTCGGCGTTCACGCGGAGAAAGTCGACGAGCACTGCTTCCTATTTGGGATCGAGCCCGGAGCCGATCCGGACTTGCTTGGAGGTGTCGCTGCTGGGGTCGAGGGGGACGGACTTAACCGTCTCCGCTGGCTCGAAGTTGCCGGCATGACGCTTCACGTCTGGCACCTCCTTGGAGAGGCTCTCCAGGTCGGCGATGAGGGCCTCGGCGTACTCCACGCACTCCACGTCGCATTCGAACGCGTGTTTGTACGTGGGGCCGACGGTGATGACCCCGTTGGGGCCCGGCATCTTGAGCTTGAGGTAGGTGTAGTTGGGGACGGCCATGAACTTCGCATAGCAGGGCCTCCCCAATACCGCGTGGTAGGTTCCTCGGAACCCGACCACCTCGAACGTCAGGGTCTCCCTTCGGAAGTTGGAGGGCGTTCCGAAACAGACGGGAAGATCGAGCTGTCCGAGGGGCTGGACGCGCTTCCCGGGGATGATCCCATGGAAAGGCGCAGCGCCTGCCCGGACCGAGGACAGATCGATACGCAGAAGCCCGAGGGTCTCGGCGTAGATGATGTTGAGGCTGCTGCCTCCGTCCATGAGGACCTTGGTGAGCCTGACGTCGCCGATGACAGGGTCGACGACGAGCGGGTATTTCCCCGGGCTCGGCACATGGTCGGGGTGGTCGGCCCGGTCGAAGGTGATGGGCTTGTCGGACCAGTCTAGGTAGGCTGGCGCCGCCACCTTCATCGAACAGACCTCCCGGCGCTCTTGCTTGCGGTGCCGAGCTGAGGTGTTCGCCGCTTGCCCGCCGTAGATCATGAAGCAGTCGCGAACCTCGGGGAACTCTCCTGCCTGGTGATCTTCCTTCTTGTCGTCGTCGCGGGCCCTGCCACCCTCCGCAGGTGGCCCGGCCCTGTGGAAGTGGCGCCGGAGCATGACGCACTCCTCGAGGGTGTGCTTGACGGGCCATTGGTGATAGGGGCACGGCTCCTTGAGCATCTTGTCGAAAAGGTTGGGTCCTCCGGGGGGCTTCCGAGGGTTCTTGTGCTCGGCGGCGGCGACAAGGTCCGCGTCGGAGGCGTCGCGTTTCGCTTGCGACTTCTTCTTGCCCTTCTTCCTGGCGCCGCGCTGAGCTGACGCCTCGGGGGCATCTTCCGATGGGCGGCCCTGGGGCTGCTTGTCCTTCCGGAAGATAGCCTCGACCGCCTCCTGGCCGGAGGCGAACTTGGTGGTGATGTCCATCAGCTCGCTCGCCCTGGTGGGGGTCTTGCGACCCAGCTTGCTCACCAGGTCGCGGAAGGTGGTGCCAGCGAGGAACGCGCCGATGACATCCGAGTCGGTGATGTTGGGCAGCTCGGTGCATTGCTTCGAGAATCGCCGGATGTAGTCCCGGAGAGACTCTCCCGGCTGCTATCGGCAGCTTCGGAGGTCCCAGGAATTCCCGGGGCGCACGTACGTGCCCTGGAAATTGTCGGCGAAAGCTTGGACTAGGTCGTCCCAGTTGGAGATTGTAATACTCAAATTTGTATATAAAGGAATATGGTGGATTTCCACATTTTGTGTGCCTTATTTGCACCATAAAAAAAAGAGAGCACCTATGTAATTGAGAATGACTAAATAAAATAATGATTCTAAAATAAAAGAAAGTGCATTTGTTGGAGTTTTTATGTTTGTGCATTAAATAAAAATAATAACAATATAAAAATTACTAGAGGTTGGATTAAACCCTAAATGG
Source organism: Zea luxurians (assembly GCA_029449295.1). Taxonomy (NCBI): domain Eukaryota; kingdom Viridiplantae; phylum Streptophyta; class Magnoliopsida; order Poales; family Poaceae; genus Zea; species Zea luxurians. The sequence continues at coordinate 682,366 of JAOPSE010000181.1, forward strand.
AAATCAAGGTTTGGAAATAAGAAAAAGAGAAATGATATAAAAGTATAAAAAAAATAAATATTCCTAAACTTAGATATTCTTAAACTTATTACTGTTAACTATACAAACATAGTGTAAATGATAAGCCATAAGAGTTTGAATTTAAACTTGGATTCAAATTGGATTTGAAAATGAAGAAAATAGAAAGAAAAATAAAAAGAAAAAGAATAAAAGCTTACCTGGGCCGGCAGCTTCGTTTCTGGCCCACTACCGTTTTCCCCCACCGCGCGGCCCGACAGACTTACCCGCGCGCGCTTGCCATCTCTCTCTGTCGCATGGGGCCGCTTGCCAGTCTGTAGCATCAGCGACGTGTTCTACTGATTGGTGGCCCCGGCATGTCAGATGCTCCCTCTCCTTCGCAACCGAGCTCGCGAAGACTTCGCCGCAACGAACGCGCGTGGAATTCGCCGTTAAGACCGGGCGTGGCGACCTCCTCCTACTCCCGAATCAAGACCGCTGAATATAAATCCGACCTCGCCTCGCCTCTCCTGTTCACCCGGTCGCAAACTCTCCGCCGCCATCACCAGAGAGAGAGAGCTCCGTGGGGCGAGTCCGTGTGCCCGCCGCCGCTGCCATCGATTGTAGTCGTCGTCGCCTCCCAACCTCCGTTGTGCGGTTCCCAGCGTTCTGCAGAGTTGGTAGATCGTGTACACGGGCCTAATCGGGCACTGAGGCCTGCGGTGCATCGGAATTTCTCGCCGGTTCTTCATCCGGGCCGCCGGGCCGCGGGTCACCGTGGGCAGCGCTGCTGTCACCACCAAGAACGGTACGATGCACTCTGTTACATTCCCCATACTCTCTGCTTTGTTATACAAGCGTCAGAATCGTGTTCTAGGCGGGAATCAGGGAGTAGGCTTGTGGCCGTTAATGGCGCCACCGCGGGCAGGGGTGCTCCGCCGTGCCTGTACGCCGGAGGGGAAGCGAGGGATGAGTGCGGGGAGTTCTGTGCCGTCGATCGTGGGATCAACGGTCCAAGTTAGGCTCTGCATACCGATTCGGGTTGGCGTAGTGAGGGCCGTCCGATTGCGATCGTGTGGGCGGGAGTCAAGTTAGGGTAATAAAATCTGGGGCGTCAGAATCGGATTGTGCGGTACAGATCTTGTACCGGTTCGCTGGGGGGGGATCTAATCTTAACCGCAAGATCAAGATCCTGCGGCTGATAATAGAGAATACCCCTTCGCTTGTGTACTTTGCTAAAGAGTCCCCGTAAAATAGAGAAATCAACCCGCAGTACTGCAAACAAGATTCTGAGTCTCGGTTTATTTTGTGCCAGGACCCCTGGATTCCTCTAGATTTGAGGCCCAGTCCAGAACAGTTTTAACCCGAGAATTTAAACTTCAAATTGATTTTCAATGTATAAATAATGTCTAGAACTTCAATAATTCATAGAAAATGCATATGAACTCCAAATTACTCCATTCCAGTTCCTAAAATTTTGTAATTTTATTATCTATCACCTAGAGCCTCTGTTATGTCATGAAAACAGCAAGAAATTTATTTATCACTTAATCCTATTTAAAGCACATAAAACTTTTGAAAATACATAACTCGAAATCTATAACTCAGAAAATTATGATTCCAGTTCCTAGGTTTTTATTTTAGTATGTAGAATATCTCTGTGTATTTTGTTTACATGCTTGGTGTAATGTTAATTTTTCCCTGCATATTGTGCTTGTTTGTATTGTGGCGAGTAGAAGAGCCCGTTGCTGAGGATCCTGGTGAGCAGCAGGTTGAAGTAGCTGAGCAGGAGCTCATTGAAGGCAAGTTGTGCCCTTGACCACTTTTTACCCAATAATGTTCTTTAATATCACTTATCCATGCATAGGTTAATTTGATGGGACCCAATAGGACTCCCTAGATTGTTTATCTCATTACCTTGTTTACCCCTGAATCACTTGGGTAGTTTGCTATTGCTTTACGTGGTTTTTGGGTTAATATTTCATTATATCTATGTTCCAATTATTCTTGTTATTCTGTTTATGTTCATGTTGAGATCATTAATGTTAATTGGAACATAGAGCTTAACTTGAGAACCACGTGCCACCACAAGGGTGGAATGGGACGCCCTTGGCTGACTAATTAGGAAAGCTAGTGGAAGACTACCTTACCCGAAAGGGGCAAGGGCAGTAGGGGAGAGGTCAGTGCGGGGAGGTCCCTGGTTGGTCTTGCTGGGATGGCAGTCAGCCAGGAACCCTTTACTGGATCTTCCCATAAACTGTAGCGGGTTTTCGGAAGCTAGTGGAACTTTGTAAAGGCCTCGTAGTGTTGCCCTGCCGTGCTTCCCAGGTAGAGGTATATGGGGAGTCGCGACCCCTTGGCAGTTGGGTAACATGACTTGTGGGTAAAGGGTACAACCTCTGCAGAGTGTAAAACTGGTATACTAGCCGAGCTCGCGGTCATGAGCAGCTCAGGACTCTCTGATGTTTAAATTATGGAACTTAAATTCAATTTTGTCATTTGCATTGCATGGGTTTTGTTATTAATTTTGTTCTATTACTTTACTTATGGGTTGGTATTCACTTACACTTAGTAACTGCTAATAAAATTTTGACCAACTACTTAAAAGCAATGCTCAGCTTTAACCCCTATCATTGATTAGCCTTACACATCACATGAACTCACACCTTTGTGAGTTCGTGTCACATTATTCCCCACAACTTGTTGAGCGATGAACATATGTGAGCTCACCCTTGCTGTCTCACACCCCCCCCCACAGGAGAAGGACAGGTGGTTTCAAGTGGAGTCAAGTATCGAGGAGTTTGATCTGATCTAGGTGGCGTTTCTCAGTTGACATTGGCGCCGACGATCCTTAGTTCGTTTTATCTTTATTATTTTATTTTGTAATAAGTCTTCCGCTATGTAATAAATACTCTGATGTTAATGACATTTATCTCTATACACTCTGTTATTATATATGTTGTCTTCTTGGCGCATGTATGAGATGCACCCGGCTTTGTTCTTTAAAACCGGGTGTTACAGAAGTGGTATCAGAGGAAATGTTGACTGTAGGACGAGACCTAGATAGAAATGGACAAACCCTTACCTACTTATCTCATTCTGATTCATTCTATACTTACCTTACTCTGATTTTTTTCTACACTTATCTTGATCCTGTCTCACCTTCTACTGTTCTACTCTGATCATTCTTATCTTTTCTACTCTTAGACAAGATGGATTTCACACCTTGGAATCCCTACCCCTATGACATTTTAAGAGATAGGAGGCCTAAGACAAAATTAAAACTATTTTCTCTATTAAAAATGTTGGTTGATTGTTCTGATGATCAATGCCTGATTTGCTTCTTTGATTGATTGAGATATTATATATGAACATTTTAGCATGTACCACTATAAGGTACTGTATTAGCTTTAGTAGGTGACACACTAATCTACTTAGCTAATAAGTCCCCCAAAGTAACATGATTGAAATTGCTGCCTTGTCTACTGCTCTTTCTTTCCTTATGTATCTAACTCAGATGGTCAATACCAGGAAAGGAGAGATTATCACGCAACAGCAAACAGAAATGAATCCTCCAAATCCCCCGCCTGTTGAAACCGAGCAAGTGATCGCAACCCAAAGGCTGGTAATACAGCAATTGACAGACATGATGACCGAAATGCAAAGCCAGATAAGACAAGAACGCGAGGAAATACGTCAGGCCCGTCTGGAGATACAACAAGAAATAAGGCAATCAAGGTTGGAGAGACAACAACAAGAGCAACCACCATCTCCACCACCAGCAGCTCCACCAAGCTACATAAACATATATATAAATTACTACTATTTGTAAGATTTACATATCCCTTTAGTTAGTGTTCGGTATGATACTATTTTAGGAGGAATAAAAAGGTCTATTTGACCCCATGAGTTGCTAATAAAAGTATGCGTCATGCTGAGATTTTGGTTTGGGCATAAGTGTTGGACAATATGAGAAAACCCATGAGAGTAATTACACCTAAAGGGCCTGTTGTGGTGAATCAAATGACACGTAGATTGACATTGGCCATTATGGGTAGAGAATTTGGAGTTACTGCTATAATATTGGAGCCAAGCAGTATAGAATGTCTGTAGAAGAGTTAAAAGAACTCAAGAAGCACTTAACGGAGTTGCAAGAGGCTGAGTACATTTGTCTGAATTCTTCACCTTGGAGAGCACCAGTTTTGGTTTATAAACAAGAAAGATGGATTGCAAGGGATGTGCGTGGATTAAAGGTCCCTTAATGATGACACTGTGAAGAACAAGTTTCGGTTACCCCGCATTAAGGATTTGTTTGACCAAATGAGAGGAGCAAGGGTACTCTCGAAGATTGGCCTCCGATCGGGATACCATCAGATGAAGATAGGACCATCAGATATTCCTAAGACGGCTTTCTCGACTCGATATGGAGTATATGAGTTCATCGTTATGTCGTTTGGATTAACTAATGCACCAGCTTATTTTATGGATTTGATGAATAAGATGTTTTTGGAGTATTTGGACAGATTCGTCGTGGTGTTCATCGACGATATTCTTATCTATTCTAAGAATGAGTGTGACCATGAAGAACATCTAAGGTTGGTGCTACAGAAGTTACGAGATAATCAACTCTACGCTAAGTACAGTAAAAGCGAGTTTTGGAATGGCGAGGTGCTATTTCTTGGTCATATTATTTCTAATGGAGGAATAGCAGTGGATCCTGCTAAGGTTAAGGAGATAATGGAGTGGAAAGTCCCCACTACAGTTACTGAGATTCGAAGTTTCTTAGGACTTGCTGGATATTATCGGAGGTTTATCGAAGGATTTTCTAAGATTGCTAAGCCGATGACTTCGCTTTTGGAGGAAGGAAAAGAATTTAAGTGGGACGAGAAGTGTCAAGAAAGCTTTGATCTATTGAAGAAGAGGTTAATGTCGCCACCAGTATTGGTTATGCCAGACTTACAAAAAGGATTTGACATCTATTGCGATGCATGTGGCCAAGGCTTAGGATGTGTGCTCATGCAAGAAGGACATGTGATCGCTTATGCTTCTCGTCAGTTGCGGAGACATGAATTGAACTACCCCACTCATGACTTGGAATTGGCAGCCGTTGTGCATGCACTTAAGATTTGGAGACATTATATCATGGGGACCAAGTGCCAAGTGTATACGGATCATAAGAGTTTGAAGTATATATTCACTCAGAAGGATCTCAACCTTAGGCAACGCCGTTGGTTGGAGCTTATCAAGGATTATGATTTGGAGATTCACTATCACCCGGGCAAGGCAAATTTGGTTGCAGATGCCTTGAGTCGCAAAGAGCATGTTCATTCAGCTGTTGTTGCCCAGCTACCCGATGAGATTGTTGAGGACTTCAGGAGACTTAACCTGGGGATAGTTGCTCATACTGAAGGAGTTACTATTGATATGGAACCTACTTTGGAGCAAGAGATCCGCAAGGGACAAATTGGTGATGATAAGATAAAGGAGATTAAGGATCTGATTACTGAAGGTCGAGTTCCGGAATTCACGGAAGATGAGCAGGGCACTGTATGGTTCAAGGACAGAATATGTGTTCCTGATATTAAAAGCCTTCGAGAGACTATTTTAAAGGAGGCCCATGATTCGGATTATTCTATTCATCCTGGTAGTACCAAGATGTATCAGGATTTGAAACGGAAATATTGGTGGTACGGACTGAAAAGAGATGTAGCTGCACATGTGGCTATGTGCGATGTATGTCAAAGAGTTAAGGCCGAACACCAAAGGCCAGCTGGACTACTGCATCCACTGAAGATACCCGAGTGGAAATGGGAAAAGATTGGTATTTCGTTACTGGATTGCCTCGCACCTCGAAAGAATATGGTTCTATATGAGTTATTGTGGATAGACCGACCAAAGTGGCTCATTTCATCCCGGTTAAGACTACTTATAAGGGATCGCAATTGGCTAAGTTATGCATGTCTCGGATTAAGTCTCTACACAAGTACCAAAGAAGATCGTTTCGGATAAAGGATCACAGTTTACCCCCAGATTTTGGAAAAGTTTTCATGAGAATATGGATACGAAGTTGAATCATAGTTCGGCCTACCTCAGACTAATGTACAAACTGAAAGGACTAATCAAGTATGGGAATACATGTTGAGAGCTTGTACCCTTCAGCATGGTAGTAGTTGGGACAAGAGCCTACCTTATGCTGAATAGTTACCAGGCCAGTCTGAAGATGTCCCCGTTAGAGACTCTGTATGACAGGAAATGCAGGACTCCTCTATTTTGGACCCAAACTTATTCAAGAGGCAGAAGAACAAGTTCGTATAATTCGAGAAAATTTGAGAGTGGCTCAAACCAGGCAAAAGAGCTATGCTGATAATAGAAGGAGATCATGTGTATCTCAAGGTTTCACCACTTCGTGGAATGAGGAGATTTAAAGTCAAGGGCAAATTGTCCCCTCGCTATATTGGACCATTCTTGATCTTTAGAAAAGTTGTGGAGATGGCATACCAACTCGAGTTACTTGCTAGTCTATCGGATGTGCATAATGTGTTCTACAACTTAAGAAGCGTCTCCGTGTTCCCGAGGAACAGTTACCCATGGAAGAGCTCAGTGTTCAAGGTGATTTGACTTACACGGAGTACTCGATCGAGATTTTGGATACATCGACTCGAGTTACAAGAAATAAGGTGATAAAGATGTGTAAAGTTCAATGGAGTCACCACAGTGAAGATGAAGCAACTTGGGAAAGAGAAGAAGAGCTTCGCATAGATTTCCCCCACCTTTTCCCTAGTTCTTCTTAAATCTCGAGGACGAGATTATTTTTAAGGGGGGTAGGATTTGTAATACTCAAATTTGTATATAAAGGAATATGGTGGATTTCCACATTTTGTGTGCCTTATTTGCATCATAAAAAAAAAAGAGCACCTATGTAATTGAGAATGACTAAATAAAATAATGATTCTAAAATAAAAGAAAGTGCATTTGTTGGAGTTTTTATGTTTGTGCATTAAATAAAAATAATAACAATATAAAAATTACTAGAGGTTGGATTAAACCCTAAATGGAAATCAAGGTTTGGAAATAAGAAAAAGAGAAATGATATAAAAGTATAAAAAAAATAAATATTCCTAAACTTAGATATTCTTAAACTTATTACTGTTAACTATACAAACATAGTGTAAATGATAAGCCATAAGAGTTTGAATTTAAACTTGGATTCAAATTGGATTTGAAAATGAAGAAAATAGAAAGAAAAATAAAAAGAAAAAGAATAAAAGCTTACCTGGGCCGGCAGCTTCGTTTCTGGCCCACTACCGTTTCCCCCACCGCGCGGCCCGACAGACTTACCCGCGCGCGCTTGCCATCTCTCTCTGTCGCATGGGGCCGCTTGCCAGTCTGTAGCATCAGCGACGTGTTCTACTGATTGGTGGCCCCGGCATGTCAGATGCTCCCTCTCCTTCGCAACCGAGCTCGCGAAGACTTCGCCGCAACGAACGCGCGTGGAATTCGCCGTTAAGACCGGGCGTGGCGACCTCCTCCTACTCCCGAATCAAGACCGCTGAATATAAATCCGACCTCGCCTCGCCTCTCCTGTTCACCCGGTCGCAAACTCTCCGCCGCCATCACCAGAGAGAGAGAGCTCCGTGGGGCGAGTCCGTGTGCCCGCCGCCGCTGCCATCGATTGTAGTCGTCGTCGCCTCCCAACCTCCGTTGTGCGGTTCCCAGCGTTCTGCAGAGTTGGTAGATCGTGTACACGGGCCTAATCGGGCACTGAGGCCTGCGGTGCATCGGAATTTCTCGCCGGTTCTTCATCCGGGCCGCCGGGCCGCGGGTCACCGTGGGCAGCGCTGCTGTCACCACCAAGAACGGTACGATGCACTCTGTTACATTCCCCATACTCTCTGCTTTGTTATACAAGCGTCAGAATCGTGTTCTAGGCGGGAATCAGGGAGTAGGCTTGTGGCCGTTAATGGCGCCACCGCGGGCAGGGGTGCTCCGCCGTGCCTGTACGCCGGAGGGGAAGCGAGGGATGAGTGCGGGGAGTTCTGTGCCGTCGATCGTGGGATCAACGGTCCAAGTTAGGCTCTGCATACCGATTCGGGTTGGCGTAGTGAGGGCCGTCCGATTGCGATCGTGTGGGCGGGAGTCAAGTTAGGGTAATAAAATCTGGGGCGTCAGAATCGGATTGTGCGGTACAGATCTTGTACCGGTTCGCTGGGGGGGGATCTAATCTTAACCGCAAGATCAAGATCCTGCGGCTGATAATAGAGAATACCCCTTCGCTTGTGTACTTTGCTAAAGAGTCCCCGTAAAATAGAGAAATCAACCCGCAGTACTGCAAACAAGATTCTGAGTCTCGGTTTATTTTGTGCCAGGACCCCTGGATTCCTCTAGATTTGAGGCCCAGTCCAGAACAGTTTTAACCCGAGAATTTAAACTTCAAATTGATTTTCAATGTATAAATAATGTCTAGAACTTCAATAATTCATAGAAAATGCATATGAACTCCAAATTACTCCATTCCAGTTCCTAAAATTTTGTAATTTTATTATCTATCACCTAGAGCCTCTGTTATGTCATGAAAATAGCAAGAAATTTATTTATCACTTAATCCTATTTAAAGCACATAAAACTTTTGAAAATACATAACTCGAAATCTATAACTCAGAAAATTATGATTCCAGTTCCTAGGTTTTTATTTTAGTATGTAGAATATCTCTGTGTATTTTGTTTACATGCTTGGTGTAATGTTAATTTTTCCCTGCATATTGTGCTTGTTTGTATTGTGGCGAGTAGAAGAGCCCGTTGCTGAGGATCCTGGTGAGCAGCAGGTTGAAGTAGCTGAGCAGGAGCTCATTGAAGGCAAGTTGTGCCCTTGACCACTTTTTACCCAATAATGTTCTTTAATATCACTTATCCATGCATAGGTTAATTTGATGGGACCCAATAGGACTCCCTAGATTGTTTATCTCATTACCTTATTTACCCCTGAATCACTTGGGTAGTTTGCTATTGCTTTACGTGGTTTTTGGGTTAATATTTCATTATATCTATGTTCCAATTATTCTTGTTATTCTGTTTATGTTCATGTTGAGATCATTAATGTTAATTGGAACATAGAGCTTAACTTGAGAACCACGTGCCACCACAAGGGTGGAATGGGACGCCCTTGGCTGACTAATTAGGAAAGCTAGTGGAAGACTACCTTACCCGAAAGGGGCAAGGGCAGTAGGGGAGAGGTCAGTGCGGGGAGGTCCCTGGTTGGTCTTGCTGGGATGGCAGTCAGCCAGGAACCCTTTACTGGATCTTCCCATAAACTGTAGCGGGTTTTCGGAAGCTAGTGGAACTTTGTAAAGGCCTCGTAGTGTTGCCCTGCCGTGCTTCCCAGGTAGAGGTATATGGGGAGTCGCGACCCCTTGGCAGTTGGGTAACATGACTTGTGGGTAAAGGGTACAACCTCTGCAGAGTGTAAAACTGGTATACTAGCCGAGCTCGCGGTCATGAGCAGCTCAGGACTCTCTGATGTTTAAATTATGGAACTTAAATTCAATTTTGTCATTTGCATTGCATGGGTTTTGTTATTAATTTTGTTCTATTACTTTACTTATGGGTTGGTATTCACTTACACTTAGTAACTGCTAATAAAATTTTGACCAACTACTTAAAAGCAATGCTCAGCTTTAACCCCTATCATTGATTAGCCTTACACATCACATGAACTCACACCTTTGTGAGTTCGTGTCACATTATTCCCCACAACTTGTTGAGCGATGAACATATGTGAGCTCACCCTTGCTGTCTCACACCCCCCCCCCCACAGGAGAAGGACAGGTGGTTTCAAGTGGAGTCAAGTATCGAGGAGTTTGATCTGATCTAGGTGGCGTTTCTCAGTTGACATTGGCGCCGACGATCCTTAGTTCGTTTTATCTTTATTATTTTATTTTGTAATAAGTCTTCCGCTATGTAATAAATACTCTGATGTTAATGACATTTATCTCTATACACTCTGTTATTATATATGTTGTCTTCTTGGCGCATGTATGAGATGCACCCGGCTTTGTTCTTTAAAACCGGGTGTTACAGAGATCTGCCCCAGAGGCAGGTGCTCCAACCAGGCGCGAGCGGTGTCGGAGAGGAACAGGGGGAGGTTGCGGATGATGAGGTTGTCATCGTCCGTTCCACCCAGTTGGTAGGCCAGACGGTAGTCCACGAGCCACAGTTCCGGTCTCGTCTCCCCCGAGTACTTTGTGATAGTAGTCGGGGGTCGGAACCGAGTTGGGAACGGCGCCCGTCGTATGGCCCGGCTGAAGGCCTGCGGACCGGGTGGTTCGGGCGAGGGACTCCGATCCTCCCCGCTGTCGTAGTGTCCCCCACGCCTGGGTTGGTAGCCTCGGCGCACCCTCTCGTCGAGGTGGGCCCGACGATCGCGGTGATGGTGCTCGTTGCCGAGGCGACCCGGGGCCGCAGGCGCTGTGTTGCGCGTGCGCCCGGTGTAGACCGAGGCTTCCCGCATGAATCGGGAAGTCGCGGCATGATGTTCCGAGGGGTACCCCTGCCTTCGGGAGGCGGTGCTCTCGGCTCGCCGGACCGCGGCGCCTTCCAGGAGATCCTTGAGCTCTCCCTGGATTCGCCGCCCCTCGGTGGTTGATGGCTCCGGCATCGCGCGGAGGAGCATTGCTGCTGCAGCCAGGTTCTGGCCGACCCCACTGGATGCGGGTGGCGGCCTGACCCTGACATCGTCGGCGATGCGGTGCTGGAAACCCTGGGGTAGATGACGCATTTCTCCGGCCGAAGGTTGGCCCGCCCATGCCTGCCCGACGTCCCGGCGGATCGGCTCGAGCGCTCCTGCTCCCTCGTCGAGCCTGGCCTGCACCCCGCGGATTTGCTCGAGTTGTGGGTCGCGACCCCCCGCCGGAACGGGGACCACAGCTAGCTCCCGCGGGATGTCAACGCGAGGCACCGGCCTAGGGAGATCACCGTCCTCCGGCATGCCGAGATGGTTGCCTTCGGAGGGACCCCATAGATCGACGTGGAAACATTCGCGGCTCGGGCCGCAGTCCTCGTCGCCGAGGCTACGGCTACCGTCAGAACAGTCGGAAAGGCAGCAGTCGCATGCGGTCATGAAGTCCCGCATGGAGCTGGGGTTGCCAAGTCCGGAGAAATCCCAACAGACGCTGGGCTCGTCGTCTTCCTCGGACCCGGAGGGCCCGTAGGTCGAGACGTCCGTCAGCCGGTCCCAAGGTGACCGCATACGAGATCCCAAAGGGTTCGGATTCGCCTCTACGAAAGCGTCCGCCAAAGCAGAGCCGCTTGGCGGGTCGAGGCTAACTCCAAGAGGCGTGGGATGGGAATCGATCGGTACCTCTTGGTCGACGGGCGGTGATGAGGTCACGTCGGGGGCCGACTACACCATCGTCTCAGGTACGAGGGCGACACCCAGCAAGCCTTCCGCGAGCGTGCTGGCGTCGTTCGTTTGCTCGGGGTTGACGTGTCGCGGGGAGACAGCGCTCGTCTTCGTCTCAAGCGCGAGCGCGAGGCCGATGCCCGGCGCGCCCCCCGTTGGAGTGCTGTCGTTGTCGACTCGCTCGACGGTCGACGAGGCGCCGCCTCCTTCTTGGCCTTGGTTGCCCCGCTTCCTCCCTCTCCGTCGACGGGGAAGAGGACGGGGCGAGCTCGAAGGTTGTTCTTCCACCACGTGGGGAAGACGTCGTCGATCCCGCCGCCGGTGGGCGGACCGTCGGCCGCCACTGTCGTTGTTGCCCGACGGTGGAAAGAGTATCATGTCGTAGCTGCCGTCGAGGGACATGAACTCAAGGCTCCCGAAACGGAGCACCGTCCCGGGCCGGAGAGGTTGCTGGAGACTACCCATCTGGAGCTTGACGGGAAGCTGTTCGTCAACACGCAGCAGGCCCCTACCTGGCGCGCCAACTGTCGGCGTTCCGAGACCGGGGGGTCCCTGAGCCGACGAGTGAAGTGTCGCTGTGTGCCCCAGCCCAGATGGGTCGACGCGAGACCGAGCACGAAGGGGGGGAAGCGAGGTGGCCGGAGATGGGCGTGAGAGAGGTGGAAATCCCGCGGCCTTCGTGTTCGTCCCGCGCCCAGGTCGGGTGCGCTTGCAGTAGGGGGTTACAAGCGTCCACACGGGGGAAGGAGCGAGTGGCCTCACGCGAGCGTTCGTCTCGTCCTCGTCCCCGCGCGGCCAACCCTCTCTAAGAGGGCCCTGGTCCTTCCTTTTATAGGCGTAAGGAGAGGATCCAGGTGTACAATGGGGGGTGTAGCAGAGTGCTACGTGTCTAGCGGAGGAGAGCTAGTGCCCTAAGTACACGCCATCGTGGCGGCCGGAGAGATTTTGGCGCCCGGTTTGGGTGATGTCGTGGCCGTCGGAGGAGTGCTGGAGCCTGGCGGAGAGACAGCTGTCGGGGCCGTCGAGTCCTTGCTGACGTCCTCTTGCTTCCGTAAGGGGGCCGAGAGCCGCCATCGTCAGGGAGCATGCGGGGCGCCATCATCGCCTATCTGGTGGAGCGAGCCAGATGGGACGCCGGTCTTGTTCCCCGTAGCCTGAGTCAGCTTGGAGTAGGGTAATGATGGCGCCTCCTGTTGACGTGGTTGGTCCGCGCCCTAGGCTGGGCGATGTGGAGGCTCCTCCGAGGTCGAGGTCGAGTTCGTCTTCCGTGGCCGAGGCCGAGTCTGAGCCCTTAGGTCGGGCGAGGCGGAGGCCGTCGGCTGAGGCCAGGGAGTTGGAGTCCTGGGGTCGGGCGAAGCGGAGTTCGTCGTCTTCTGGGGCTGAGCCCAAGTCCGAGCCCTGGGTCGGGCGGAGCGGAGTTCGTCGTCTTCTGGGGCTGAGCCCAAGTCCGAGCCCTGGGTCGGGCGGAGCGGAGTTCGCCGTCTTCCGGGGCTTAGCCCGAGTCCGAGCCCTGGGTCGGGCGGAGCGGAGTTCGCCGTCTTCCGGGGCTTAGCCCGAGTCCGAGCCCTGGGTCGGGCGGAGCTTCCTATGGTGTGCGGCCGGGCCTGACTGCCTGTCAGCCTCACTCTGTCAAGCGGCACCGCAGTCGGGGTGGCGCAGGCGGCGCTGTCTTTCTGACAGACCGGTCAGTGGAGCGGCGAAGTGACGGCGGTTACTTCGGCTCTGTCAGCTGAGGGGCGCGCGTCAGGATAAAGGTGCCAGGCCACCTTTGCATTAAATGCTCCTGCGATTTGGTCGGGGTTGCCTCTTGGCGAAGACAGGGCCTCGAGCGAGCCGGGAACGTGTTCGCCGCTGGAAGGGGGGCCTCGGGCGAGGCGGAGATCCTCCGGGGTCAGCTGCCCTTGTCCGAGGCTAGGCTCGGGCGAGGCGTGATCGAGTCCCTCGAATGGACTGATCTCTGACTTAATCGCACCCATCAGGCCTTTGCAGCTTTGTGCTGATGGGGGTTACCAGCTGAGAATTAGGAGCCTTGAGGGTACCCCTAATTATGGTCCCGGACAGACATAAAAACTTTTATGCGACCGGCGCGACATGTCTGATGAGCAATGAGCACCCACCGGCTAACGGCCGTCTCCATGTCGTATGGCCTCTAAAGCCGCGCTCCCAAGAACATCAGCTCTCATCGACCGTCGGCATGTTCGCCGGCGAGGGACTGTGAGGATAAACGTGCCCGGAACTCCACTTACGTACGTACCATGCCACGTCGCCTATCAGATAGGGTCTGCACGCATTAGGACCTGAAAGACACCCAAACCAAGTTCATGGAGCCAAAATTGCAAATTGAGAGTTTCGTGGTGGGGGTGGGGGGGGGGGGGGTCCTCCAGGTTCAAGGATCGCCGATAGATTTTTCAAGTTAATATCATTATTAGTGCCGGCTTTTAGCATTTTTTTTACTCCAGAAGATACAGCCTCACGACAACTGTTGAAAAGGGAAAATCAGTACATGACGGCCACAACCACAAACATGCAAGAGCTGAAAGTAAATTCCGAGTAGAGGTCCAACGTCCAAGGCTCTCGCTATCTCGAGTCCACAACGGTGCCTTCTGGAAGCGCGGACAGGTGCACAAGAGGGGCATGTGATTTCAGGGAAGCATTGGCACCAGTGATCTTGGTCTCCTTTGTTCTGTTGAGCACCTTCCTCACCTCGTTTGCAAGCTCTATGATCGAATCATCTTCGTGGCCTGAAGAGGGGCAGCATAATCACGATTTGATGTTTGAGTCTAGGATGTAAATCTTGACTTTGCAGAAAGCACATACATGAACTACTCCCAGGTAATAATACCGTATTTTATGTAACACATGGGGTATAAACAAACAGATATTCAGAGTGTTAACCACTTAAAAAAATGTAAAAATAGGTTCTCTTACTAATGCTGGCTAATGCCTTCTCCATTGAGAACAGGTAATCCCTATTATAGCCAGTAGGGCCATTGGCTGTAGCAATTTGCCTGCCATTGCAAACAAGATTGTAGAACAAGTCACAATTTGATGCTTGCTCAGGTAAAATACCCAAAAGAACAATAAAGGGGTGCAATGTCTCACCTTGCCATATCCTGCAGAGGAGCAGGGCCAAGATAGTACTTGTTGCCAATTGGATCTGGAGTGGAAACGAACCTGCATGAACACCAAGTTATGAGTTCCACAGAGCAACATCAGCAGATAGCATGGAATTGGTATTTTTGGTTTTGGAACTTCAGATCCTTACACTAAGACGCCCGTCACAGCTGGTTTCAAGGGATCTTCTTCCTGAGCATGCATCAAGGAAACATGAGAGTTCTGAAAGAAAAGGCAGTTCAAAGCTAACTGTTCATACCTTGTAGAAATCAATGGATATCTTCTGGTCGTACTCACACTCTCTTCTCTCCAAGTACTGAAATGAAGGTGAATTTCAGTGTAATTCTAGTTTTTTTGGAACTGCAGAACACGGGAGAAAAAAAAAGTAGCGCACCTGCATTGCTTTTAGCTCTTTTTCTGGACCACCCTTGACACAATATGCAATTCCCCACTGCAAAAAAAAAGTTAACTGTAAATAAGACCAACATAACAAAATTATGGGAATGTTAAATGTGAGTATCATCTGATGAAAAGAACTTGAAATGAGCATATCATCATTCATCAAAAACAAAATCAGAACTAAAAATGCGCATCAAGCATTTTATACAAAAGAGTAATGAATGGAGTAGAAGACAAAAAGGCCAATCATGCTCTCTAAATAGATAAGAGATCTTGAAAAGACGAGAAGCTGTGGGTGGATTCCAGATGTCAGCCACTGATCTTGCATGGGTTTCAGGTGCTATATAATGCTGCATATTGTGTCGTCACGCAAAGCTCATCCATGGGTCCAACATGCCAAACTGGTGTGCAAAGCTAACAGCTATTGGAGTGGTTAAAGTAATGAGATTTTACACAGCTCACTATACAAGTAGAAAAAGAAATTACTCCCTACCCTATTCTTCCACTCTTTTCTAATTCCTTAGTCCAAAGTGAAGACCTCGATAAGATTTCAAGGCCAATGCAGAGCTACATATTCATGCGAGAACATGGAAATTGTGACGCAAAACTGAATAACAATTCATTAAAAACAGTTTTCTGTAATTACGGCAATTGGAAAGAACACAAGTTGGGCCAATCTGTTGTCAGAAAGAAATTCATGACGACAGCCCATGCAAAGTGCCTTGCCCATGTAATATTGTGTCACCATGTTAAAAAGGAGATTTTTGCCATTATAAAACACGGCACGCTCGGCTTCGACGAAACGGAGGTGTTGGAGAGGGATTCGATGATTTGGAAACCCACAGGATGTGCAGACGCTGGTATAGACATGGATTCTCTCTTAGGCGCGTTAGACACAGCTTAATCCTCCGCCGTGAGGATTAGTCTGCGCGGGCACAGCTGCCGTCCGCAATGCCGTCACTGCTCGCGTCGCCGTCACCCATGAGTTCCTCCTGGAGATCAGCTCCCCTTCTCTCTTCTTCGTTCCCATTCTCTCCGGTAGATGCTAGGTGTCGTCCGCATTGCAGTGCTGGCTGGGTGGAGATCGACTGGGAGTACTAGCTGTTGTGACCTATTCTCCCCATTCCCCATTCCCTGCAGTTGAGATGGAGCACGACCGGCTGGCTGGACTGCCGCCTCGCCATCTCCTTCATGGATCCATCGGCCCGGGACACCGACACTTTGTAGGAAGAGGAAACCACAGAAGAGTACGACGAAAAATGGATACCGAAGGAGTTGCGGACTTTGACATCACAACCGAGTATTGATGAACTTCAGTACACAAACGACAGAACAGCTTCTGAGACAGTCCACATAACTGATAATGAAGATGAACATCAAACTGGTGGACTAGTGTCAAGGCAAACAGCTGTTGTGACAGGGGCAACTGATAATGAAGATGAACACACAATTGCTGGACTAGTATCAGCTCAAGCACCTGCTACTTCTCCACCAAAAAGTGTCAAATGGCTAGTTAAGAAAATTACCCCAGGAAGAAACTGAAGATCAGTGCTCACAGGCAGCAGTAGAACTGAAGAACAGAGCTCCACCAAGATCTGTGTTTGTTTTAGTGTGCTGGCCATGTACTACGCGCTCCATGGAAAGCCAGAAGAGGCTACGGAGGTGATGACAGAAGATGGAAGCGGCTGGAGTGAAGCCGGGCACCATCACCTACAATTTCCTCATGACTAGCTATTGCAAGAGTGGCAAATTGGAGGATGCTAAGGTTCTTTACCACTCCCTAGCTGAGAAGGGGTGCTCGGTAGATGCTACCACGTACAAGCACATGTTAGCAGAACTCTGTGCCTATGGAGACTTTGATGCTGGTTTGGGCATCTTCAAGGATAGCTTAAAGAGGCGTAAGGTGCCAGATTTTAGAACAATGAAAGGGTTGGTTGAGGGATTGGCAAAGGGAGGCAGGGTGGCTGATGCCAAAGAGGTTGTTGCAGAGGTAAACTAGATGTGTGTGAAAAGGTCCATGTGTGTTTGGTTTCAGGTTCTGTGTAGAACAGAAAATGTGCACATGAATTTCAGGTTTGTGTGTGTCGAAACATCAAGTTTGCGTGTGTAGAACAGAAAATGAGCACATAAAACTTGATTTCTGAATCTGATTTTGTTCACTAGCTGAATGATGTCTACTCTGCAGTTCCTCCCAGTACCGAAGGGAAGAGAATGGGCAGCCTAGAGAAACAGCAAAACGACAAAATCCTGAACTCTCTACTTGCCACAATCCTGAACTCTCTACTTGCCACAAGCTCTGATGAACCACTTGAATTACAGAGCTTAAGCCCCAGAAGAAACTCACAAGCAAGGAGGCCTATCACATAAATTATAGGCCTGACAAAGCTGTGGGCACAATAGAAAACTGAATCTGAAAATGCGAGTAGCTGACGACAAAGGTGAGAGAAAGGTCACAGGTAGCTGACGGCGTCACCTCCAGCAGCTAAATCTCTGTCCGTCGCACCTAAGAGAGAATCCCTGTCCATATCAGCGACTGTGTGTCGTGTGGGTTTCCAAATCATCGAATCCCTTCCCAGCGCCTCAATTTCGTTGAAGCCCGGCGTGTCGTGTTTTATAATGTGATTAATGTCAAAATTCTCGTTAGGGGGGGGGGGGGGGGCATGCAAAGATGCTACACAAACAGAACATTATTTAAGTACATTTCAGTTAATGATTTGAGTCGTCCAAATCCATATCTAAATTGCACATATAATACTGTGTCACCACCTGCAGTAAAAGCTAGATAATTCATCTTTGCAACAAGAACACTGCAAACAGGGAAAATAAGGATAAACACGAAGTGGTTGGTTTCTTACGCATATGGCCTCGTCGTCGGTTTCAAGCGTGCAGGTCCTCGCCGGATGCTCCGGTGTGCCTCTGTGGTCAATGCAAGCTGCGGGGGTGGGAACAGAACAAGGGAGAAAGTTGAGGCTGAGGTTCGCGTCAACGAGGGTGTACCCAAACCCAAGCAAGCGCCTGCAAAACAAGCATCCATACCGAGATTAAAGGTGCGCTTGTAGCCCTTGATGAAGCCGAGGATTTTGTCGTCGAAGTCGAAGCCGGGGTTCCAGATGAGGGAGCCGTAGCCGAAGACCCACAGCACCATCGCGCAGCCTGTGGCGTATCCGATCCCCCTGCGGAAACAGATGCAGAGGCGAGGGTCAAAAATCCACCGTCCCAATCCGAACCATGGTTGCCACCGCGAAGACGGAACCCTCGAGAAAATGAAATCCCAAACACCAAAACCCAATGCGCGCGTGGGAGTATGCAGAGCAGTCTCCGAATCCGACCGCCACACCGCGTACCAAACCAACCCCACCGAAGAATCCCCGTCCATCGAAGACGGTCGGTTGCAGCAATCACCATTCACCTACCTGGAGGAGGAGAGGGCGGAGGTGGGGCGCGGCCGGCAAGAACGACGCGTCGACGGGCACGGGCGGGCGGGAAGGAAGGATCTGAGATTTTGGGGTCCTGTCCCGTTCCCGTCCCGAGCCCCCGCACGGCTCGGTCTTCCTGCCCTCCTCGCCGACCTGCCTGCCTGGGAATTCGGATGAGAGAAAAAAATGAGGAAGAAGAGGTGGGTGCGGGACCGCCTTTATATCCCGCCGGACGCCAGCGTACACACGGACCCGGGGGCCGGGGGGACACGTCAGGCCAGGCGCAGCGAGCGAGGGGATGACCCGGATGAGGATCAGGACGGTGGTCACCGGCACGTGATGGCACTGGCAGGCACCCCGGCCTCTCCTGCCGCACCCGGCCGTTTTCCACGGGATCTCGTAGGAAAATGAGCCCCCCTTTTTTCCTCTCGTGTGTGTGGTTTTGGGGAGGGGGGCATGCACGTGAGAAGGGCATGGGCGCTGTACGGACTTGGGCGGCTCGGAGAAAGGGTTGCCGTGCCGCTCGGTTCAAAGTTCAAACGACCAGCAGGTGCAATGAATCTAGACGGGTTTAGGTAGCAGGGGGGCATGGAGATGCTTTGTTCAATGAACGAGGGGGTCAAGGCATTACAACCCTGAGACTCTTACTCACATTTCAAAGTATTAAGAAACAACTAAAAACTGAATAATACTCCATTCTTTCTAAAATATAAGGCATAATTAATTTTTATTTTTATCCCACAATATAAAGTGTGCTCTCTATGCACACGTATATCGATATAGTGATATAGAGAGAATCAAATACATTTATTGGTCTTTAATCTAAAGTTGGTTATGTCTTATATACCGGGACGAAGGGAGTACAATCCTAACTCTTTAACATATGTATAAAGACTCACTAGTCAGTTGCTCGTACGTTACGACGGCTCATAACAATACGCACGTAAACTATCCACCAAAAATATCTCAAGATTTTTTATTGATTGTCTCCGCTCTCCGCATATATATTTTTTTATTTGATTAACCGAGTCGACATCGTGGTAAAGGAAAGACCATGTAGACAGGTGATGTCGAGCCATCGAATGGGTACCATAGGCAACAAATCAGGGACCTCATCCCTCACCTTCCCCACTTCCAAGGTTTCGTAGAGTAAGAAGGGAATGGAAGAGGCACTCATACCTGTTCGTTGCCGAAGAAGGACACGACGAAGACCTAGACATCTGGAGACGACATAGGTAGTATACCGCTAGATACATACAGGGAGAGAGCACGCAAGCAGAGAAAGAACCCCAGCCGGAGTAGCTCCAAACCGAGAGGCACCCGCACCAGGCATCAGTCCGAAAAGGGCGAGAGAATGTGAGTGCCTTCCTAGCCCTAGACCCCCCGAGGCGACACAACACCACTACCAACTTCGTAGCATATGCCGACTGCTGCCGCGCTGCGGGACTTGGTTGTCCAATATCTCAGATCTGGATTCGTCATCGCCAAGATAACCTAAGTGTGGCAGACGTCATCGTGTCCTCCTCGGCGGCACGCACGAAGAAAGGCCAGGAGCAAGACCGACTCGCTTGTACCCGCATCGACGAGCGTCGGTCGGCTCGCGGCTGCGACCGTGGGCGGGGGCAGCAGGTTGGGGAGGAAGAACATGGTGAAGGTCGATAAGACGAACGGGACGTCCGACGACGGCGAAAACGATGGTGCGTGCATACTATGAAACATCCTCGTGGATGTGTAATAGCTACTGCGTGGGTCGGTGTCGAGGATGGTGTCAGACGAATACGAGGAGAAGGCGCCTGCTCCCATGTCCTCTGTCGAGAATGGGTGGCACGGAGACGGAGGCATGAGGGGGAGAGAGAAAAGAAACATAATGGCGATCGAGGTGGCGGCAAATGAGGCGAGGATCATCATTATTGTGGGGAGGTATTGTCGGCGTTTCGAGACCGGGGGGTCCCCGAGCCGACGAGTGAGTGTGCCGCGTGCCCCAGCCCAGATGGGTCGAGCGCGTGGGCGAGCGCGAAGGGGGGAGAGCGAGGTGGCCGGAGCCGGGTCGTGAGGGAGGCGGAGATCCCACGGCCTTCGTGTTCGTCCCGCGCCCAGGTCGGGTGCGCTTGCAGTAGGGGGTTACAAGCGTCCGCGCGGGTGAGGGGAGCGAGCGGCCCCAAGAGAGCGCCTGCCCCTGCCCTCGTTCCCGCGAGGCCAACCTTTTTTAAGAAGGCCCTGGTCCTTCCTTTTATAGGCGCGAGGAGAGGATCCAGGTGTACAATGGGGGTGCAGCAGAGTGCTACGTGTCTAGCGGGGGAGAGCTAGCGCCCTGGGTACATGCCAATGTGGCAGCCGGAGAGAACTTGGCACCCAGCTGGTGTGGTGTCGTGGCTGTCGGAGGAGTAACGGAGCCTGGTGGAGGGACGGCTGTTGGAACAGTTGGGCTCTTGCTGACGTCTCCCTGCTTCCGTAAGGGAGCCGAGAGCCGCCGTCGTCATGGGTCTAGCGGGGCGCCATCATTGCCTATCTGGCGGAGCTAGCCAGATGGGACGTCGGTCTTGTTCTCCGTGACCCAAGTCGGCTCGGGGCAGGGTGATGATGGCGCTTCCTGTTGACGTGGCGGACTTGTGCCCTAGGTCGGGCGACGTGGAGGCTCCTCCGAGGCCGAGGTCGAGTCTGACCTCCTGGGTCGGGCGAGGCGGAGGTCGTTCGGCAGAGGCCAGAGCGGAGTCCGAGCCCTGGGTCGGGCGAAGCGGAGTTCATCGTCTTCCGGGGCCTTAGCCTGAGTCCGAGCCCTGGGTCGGGCGGAGCGGAGTTCGCCGTCTTCCGGGGCCTTAGCCCGAGTCCGAGCCCTGGGTCGGGCGGAGCGGAGTTCGCCGTCTTCCGGGGCCTTAGCCCGAGTCCGAGCCCTGGGTCGGGCGGAGCAGAGTTCGCCGTCTTCCGGGGCCTTAGCCCGAGTCCGAGCCCTGGGTCGGGCGGAGCGGAGTTCGCCGTCTTCCGGGGCCTTAGCCCGAGTCCGAGCCCTGGGTCGGGCGGAGCTTCCTATGGCGCCTTTGGCAAAGCCTGGCCGCCCGTCAGTCTCACTCTTTGCGTTAAATGCCCCAGTGACTTGGTCGGTCGGCGCGGTGATTTAGTCAGGGTTGCTTCTTAACGAAGGCAAGGCCTCGGGCGAGCCGGAGATGCGTCTGCCGTAAAAAAGGGGGCCTCGGGCGAGACGGAAACACCTCAGGGTCGGCTGCCCTTGCCCGAGGCTAGGCTCGGGCGTGGCGTGATCGAGTCGCTCGTATGGACTGATCCCTGACTTAATCAAACCCATCAGGCCTCTGCAGCTTCATGCTGATGGGGGTTACCAGCTGAGAATTAGGCGTCTTGAGGGTACCCCTAATTATGGTCCCCGACAGTAGCCCCCGTGCCTCGAAGGGAGTGTTAGCGCTCGCTTGGAGGCTTTCGTCGCACTTTTTTGCAAGGGGACCAGCCTTTCTCGGTTGCACTTTGTTCCGGTGGGTGCGCGCGAGCGCACCCGCCGGGTGTAGCCCCCGAGGCCTCGGAGGAGTGGTTTCACTCCTTCGAGGTCTTAATGCCTTGCGTAATGCTTCGGCTGGTCTGGTGGTTCCCTCATGCGAACAGGCCGTAGCCCGGGTGCACTGTCGGGGCCCAAGTTCTCGGGCTGGTATGTTGACGCTGTCAACGGTTTGGCCGGAGCCGGGTTTGCGAGAGCAGCCCCCGAGCCTCCGCACAGGGCGAGAGGACGATCAGGGACAGACTCGGCTTTTTTACATACGCCCCTACGTCGCCTTTCCGCAAGGAGGAGGGGGGGAGAGCGCCATGTTACCCTCGATGGGCACCGAACATGGTGTCTCCGGTGAGCTGCAAGCGGGTAATCCGAGTGGACGTCCATGCCCCGTTCGTTGGGGGTCGGCTAGGGGCCCGGAGGCACGCCCAAAAGTACCTGCGGGTGATCTGCCGGACCCAATCCCCTGGCGACGGGGTCCGAGGGCTCGTTGCCTCCCTCCGATGGGATTCCGTTACAGGATCGTTCCCGCTGGTCTCGGAAATGTCCTAGGGTACCTCGGGAGCGCAGCCCGAGCCTTGGTTATGTATCGAACGTACCCCCGGTCATCCCTCGCTCGGTGTCTGAGGCGACTGTGAACCCTTCGGAGGGCCAGCCTTCGAACCCCTGATCAGTAATGGGCGCGGAGCCCGAGTAGCCTGAGGCGGTCGTGGAACCTTTCGAGAGGCCGACCTTCGAACCCCTGACCAGTAGTGGGTGTCGGGCCCACGCGATCTGAGGCGGCTGTTGAACCCTTCGGGGGGCCAGCCTTCGAACCCCTGATCAGTAAGGAGGCTCGGAGCCTAGTTCCTTCACGGGTAAGGATCCCTTTGGGGGTATCCCCTTTCCCGGTCCCTGTTGCAAGAGATAGAGAAAGAGGAAAAAGGGAAAAAGGATACGAAATTGAACGACGTGGCGTACCTTTTTTTGGTGGGGTCGTTTTTGCGAAGGCGAAGCGTCGCCAGCTGCTTCCGCCAGAAGCGTCGCCTGTCCAGCCGCAGAGTTAATGCGCCGGGGCGAGTAGTTGGCGAGGCTGTCGTTGCGCGTGCGCGAGCCGTTCGAGGAACGGGTCACGGGCGCGTCGTCTTCACACCGTGAGAGGGGGTTCTCTCGCTGCCTCTGGATGGGACGTGAGCTTGGCTGACGGCGTGACCGCTGCTCCCGCGCGCCTGCCACCGTCATTACTGCCGGCCCACTTTTGACCGCGTTTGACCGCTGCGTCAGGCTGGTGCTGCTGGGTCGCGCGCTGGGTCGCCTCGGGTCGCGGTATTGGTTCCGCAATCGAGGAGGTGCGGTGGTGGCGCAAGTGG
This sequence comes from Zea luxurians, assembly GCA_029449295.1. Lineage (NCBI taxonomy): Eukaryota > Viridiplantae > Streptophyta > Magnoliopsida > Poales > Poaceae > Zea > Zea luxurians. The sequence goes on from JAOPSE010000181.1 coordinate 705,529, forward strand.
TACAGTTGCTTGCATGCAGCATCCGGCGCGCCGGTCGCGCGACGCGTGGGCTTGGGCCTCCGTGCTGGCAGGTCAGGAGTCGGAGGAGTGCGTCCACTTGGCGCGGTTGCATGCCGCCTGCATGGCTGCCCGCCCCTTTCGCCCGTTGGTCTGGGCAAAAGTGGAGGGTCGCTTGTAACCGCTGGGTGGTTGCGCGCGCCGTGCGCGGCGGTTCGGCTTCTTCTGCTCGGAGCCGGTCTGCATGACATGTGGGTCCCAGCCCCCGCGCCGCAGGGGAGGGCTTTGGAGGCGTGTTGGAGAAGACTCAGCCCGTGACGGTTGGGGGCGCAAGCAGGGAGAGTCGCCTTTAAAAGGAGGGCGACCCCTTTCGTAAGGCGACCATGTCTTCTTCCTCCCTTATGCGTCGTGTCTTTCCACCTTTCAAGCCCCCGGATGGGGGAAACCGCCGTCTCCTCGCCTCATCGTCGGAGGACACAACTCCGTGGGAGCGGGTACCTTTCAGCCATCGTTTGGCTTCAAGGATTTTCATCATGCAGCCCGGCTGCGCCCCTCCACCGGCGGTCACCCAAGAGGGTGACCTCCGGCTTGATGGTGGGGGAAAGCGAGCCGGGCTGCGGCCTCTGCCCCTCCCTCAGCCTCAAGGATTTTCGTCATCCAAGCGCCCGAGGAGTCCCCGGAGCCCGCCTTGAGGTAAAGAACCTCTCCCGCCCCTATTGACCCTTGTTTTGCTCTCTATCGCGTTTGATTCCTCGCCGGAGTTGTTCAACGCCGCCGCCGAGCCGCTCCGCCGTGAACCGCCCCCCTCCGGTGCCCCTGCCCCGACCCAGACCCCACCAAAGGATTCCCCGTGCCCTTCCCAACCTTCCCGGCCACTCAGGTCGCCCCAGAGACCCGCCAAGCGCCCGCGCCCCTCGTCTCCGGCGAGTCCTCCGCCGCGGGGACAAGCGCCGCCGCCCCAGCTAGCCGTAGGAGAAGCCCAGGCCGGCCACCCAATCCCCACCGTCCGTCCCAGATCGGACGGTCCCGTTTTAATTAGGCCAAACCTAATCCTGGCCGTCCGCCGGGGATCCAGCGGCCCAGGCCCGCTTCCCCCACACCCCGTCTCCCTGCCGTTTGGGTCCCGCCTGTCAGCCCGCCCGCGCGTTCGCGCTGCCCGCCGGTCCCGCCTGTCAGCCCGCCCGCGCGCTCGCGCTGTCCGCCGGTCCCGCCTGTCAGCCCGTCCGCGCGCTCGCGCTGCCTGCCGGTCCCGCCTGTCAGCCACCCAGGCCGCCGCACGCCCGCGCGCCCGCCCGCAGGATCTAATCCTGGCCGTCCGCCTGAGATCCAACGGCCGTAGGAGCCCGATACCCCTTCGCCCGCGCATTTTCTTAAAGAGACCCCCGGTTTTCTGGAATTTGAACCCGCCGTCCCTGGTTTCTTACGGTTAGGTCCTCGGACCTTTTATTTAATTCAAAATAGGTACTTAGGGTATATTTTTAACCCCTAAACTTGTAAAATTCATAACTTTGCCATATGAACTCCAAATTAGGTGCTTCAAATTGCAAAATGCTCATGATGTTTTTGTCTATCTATTTAAACAATGTTTCCCTGCTGTTTCCATGTCCCAATTAATGGTTAATCAGTAGGATAGGATTAAGGTTATCGGAACCTTATTTGAGATAATTAGAAGTTGGTAGACTTTAATAAAAGTTGGAGCACTTAAGTTTATGGACTTAAACACCTAAGTTTAGGAACTTAAAACCAGATAATGATTTAACCCCACCACTGACTTAAACCTGATTAGTGGATAATGAATCATTTTGTATAGTCCTCTACCCTAGACCTAGGGAATACCAGAGTGCCTATCCCTTTTCTATTATGAACTTGTGATCTCTCTGCTGCATATGTTTGGTATGTTGCTTTTGTTTGTTATCTTCCCAAGTGCATAGTGTGAATGATTACTTTACGTAGACAACGAGCAGTCTGTGTTTCTCGAGGAAGTTGCAGAGGAAGTTCCTGATCAACAGTTTGGTGAAGGCAAGTGTCCTCTGACCCATTATGTCCTATTCATTTATAACTTACTACCCGCATTACTTACTTGAGACCTAAGGATTGACTAGCTTTACACTTTACTTTATCCTTGATGACCTTATGGGCTATTATGGTTAGCATTCTGCTACTGCCTTAACTTAATCAACGAACATGATGTGAATATTTATGATACTGTTATCCTGATGATGTTGATGATCTTGTGATACTCTAGGGGGCTCAGGCTGTTTCCTGAGTACCTCTCCGTAAGGACCTGTTCGTTGAGAGACCACCCGGGATAACAGTGCAACCATGAGGGTGAAATGGGGTGCCCTTAGCTAATTAATTAGAGGAACTAGAGGTGTAGTTGCTTCGCTGTCGTGCCGTCAATGGGGTCCAGGCACAGTGCTTGCTCTGCCGAGGCTGAGTGCCGAGGTTCTTTCGTTTTGCTTTTGTTAGTCACTCTCCTGCGGGGAGGAGTACTGTGTTTATCAAACTGGAGAAACCTAACGGGCAGCTATGATCTCTAGGGAATCTTTGTAACAGCTACGTAGTGATACCCTGCCGGACCACCTAGGTAGTGGTCAATGGGGATTAGCTCTCCCCGGGCAGAAAGGGAATCATGACTCATGGGTAAAGTGTGCGACCTCTGCAGAGGGTAGTGAAACTGGTATATCAGCCGTGCTCACGGTTAAGAGCAGCCTTGGGATCCTCTTTGATTAGAGATACAGATGGTTCGAGATACAAGGATTATGTTATGGTTTTGGTTCGAATATGATGATGCTGTTCCTCGGTGAGGAAATGGTTCATGGGTTGGTTAATACTAAAATCTGGCTTCTACTAATGATAAATATCTGACCAACTAAAAGCAACTGCTTGAGCCTAACCCCACATAAAGCTAGTCCACCTCAGCCAAACGGGACATTTGCTGAGTACGTTGATGTGTACTCATCCTTGCTTTACCACAAAAACACCAGGTTGTCCGCATTGTAACCACTGCTCCGGAGAAGGCGAAGCCGTGGAAGGAGACTTCCAGGAATTCCAAGACTACGACGAATTCTAGGTGTGGGTTGGCGGCAACCCCCAGTCAGCTGCCTGTGAAGGCCTTATCTTTACTGCGTTTCGCTAGCACTTTGATTTAACTGTTAACTTGATGACTATGTGGATGTCTATGACTCTGTGATGTAATAAGTTAATACTCTTTTATGTTATTATTCGAGCATTGTGCGACGATGTTCATTTATGTAATCGCTGTGTACGTGAGTTCTGATCCTGGCACGTACATAGTTCGCACTTGGTTTGCCTTCCAAAACCGGGTGTGACAACCGGACTGTCCGGTGAGCCGTTCACAGGCGAACTCGTCACTCTCGGGAAACCATCAACGGCGTACGACTAAAATTCACCGGACTGTCCGGTGAGTCAACGGTCAGCCGGGGCAACGGTCGGCCGAGGATTCCGCGCGTGACGCGTGGCCGAGCCAACGGTCACATTGGTGCACCGGACTGTCCGGTGTTCACCGGACAGTGTCTGTTGCGCCAACGGCCCTCAGACTCCAACGGTCGGCTTCGCCAAATAAGGAAGGAGATCTGCACCGGACAGTGTCCGGTGGTGCACCGGACTGTCCGGTGCGCCAGTCGACAGAAGGCAAGATCTGCCTTCCAGGATTGCTCTCAACGGCTCCTAGCTGCCTTGGGGCTATAAAAGGGACCCCTAGGCGCATGGAGGAGCACACAAAGCATTCTTACAACATTCCTAAGCACCAAGACCTCGATTCCGCACATTTGTTTCTTTGTGATAGCATATAGAGCTGTAGTGGAGTTGTGAACTCATTGGGTTGTGTTGCGAGCTCTTGTTGCGACTTGTGTGCGTGTTGACACTCTGATTTTTGTGTCTTGTGTGCGTTGCTAATCCCTCCCTTGCTCCGTGTTTCTTTGTGAACTTCAAGTGTAAGGGCGAGAGGCTCCAAGTTGTGGAGATTCCTCGCGAACGGGATTAAGAAAAGCAAACAAAACACCGTGGTATTCAAGTAGGTCTTTGGACCGCTTGAGAGGGGTTGATTGCAACCCTCGTCCGTTGGGACGCCACAACGTAGAGTAGGCAAGCGTTGGTCTTGGCCGAACCACGGGATAACCACCATGCCATCTCTGTGATTGATATCTTTGTGGTTATTGTGTTTTGTCAAGACTCCTCTCTAGCCACTTGGCAATTATTGTGCTAACACTTAACCAAGTTTTGTGGCCTAAGTTTCAAGTTTCACAGGATCACCTATTCACCCCCTCTAGGTGCTCTCAATTGGTATCAGAGCCGTTCTCTTCACAAAGGACTAACCGCCCGAAGAGATGGATCCTAAGGGGAAGGGTATCATGATCAACGATAAAGAGAAGGAATCTTTCGTCAACGAGCCGAAGGATGACAAGCCTACCGACTCGGGCTCGGGCCATAGACGGAAAGATGGGAAGAAGAAGAAGACAAGGCGCATCAAGGAGATTGTCTACTACGACGACAGCGACGAGTCATCTTCTTCCCAAAAGGACAACGACGACAACGACTACGAGAGAAGGAAACCGGTTAATTCGGACTTTTCTTTTGACTACTCTCGTATTCCGCAAAGTACAAATACTCATTTGCTCTCCATTCCACTTGGCAAACCTCCTCACTTTGATGGAGAGGACTACGGATTTTGGAGCCACAAAATGCGTAATCACCTGTTCTCTCTCCATCCGAGCATTTGGGAGATTGTGGAAAGTGGAATGAAATTTGATAGCTCAGATAGTCCTACATTTATCAATGAACAGATTCATAGAAATGCACAAGCTACTACTGTGTTGTTAGCCTCTCTGTGCAGGGACGAATATCATAAGGTGAGCGGCTTGGACAATGCCAAGCAAATCTGGGACACCCTCAAGATCTCTCATGAGGGGAATGATGTCACCTTGCTCACCAAGATGGAGTTGATAGAGGGAGAGCTTGGAAGATTCGCGATGATAAGGGGCGAGGAGCCAACCCAAACATACAACCGGCTCAAGACCCTTATCAACAAAATAAGGAGCTACGGAAGCACGCGATGGACGGACCACGACGTCGTCCGCCTAATGCTAAGGTCCTTTACCGTTCTTGATCCACATTTGGTGAATAATATTCGTGAGAATCCTAGGTACACCAAAATGTCGCCCGAAGAAGTCCTTGGAAAATTCGTAAGCGGGCGAATGATGATTAAGGAGGCGAGGTACGTGGATGACGCGTTGAACGGTCCAATCCATGAGCCTCAACCCATTGCTCTCAAGGCAACAAGGAGCAAGGAGGCGTTACCTAGCAAGGTGGCGCAAGTTGAGGCGGCAGGGCTCAATGATGAAGAGATGGCCCTCATCATCAAGCGCTTCAAGACGGCGCTTAAGGGTCGCAAGGGACAGCCAAGCAAGACCAAGACAAAGGGGAAGCGCTCATGCTTCAAATGTGGTAAGCTTGGTCATTTTATTGCTAACTGTCCCGATAATGAAAGTGACCAGGAAAAGGAAACAAGAGGGAGAAGAAAAAGAACTACAAGAAGGCCAAGGGCGAAGCACATATCGGGAAGGAGTGGGATTCGGATTGCTCCTCCTCCGACTCCGAAATGAAGGACTCGCCGCCACCGTCTTCAACAAGTCTTCCCTCTTCCCCAACGAGCGTCACACATGCCTCATGCCAAAGGAGAAGAAGGTATGTACTCGAGACAGTACTACTTATGATTCTTCTAGTGATAATGATTCTAGTGACGACGATGAAATAGACTATTCTAGTTTATTTAAAGGATTAGATAGAACTAAAATTGGCAAAATTAATGAGTTAATTGATGCCTTGAATGACAAAAATAGGTTACTAGAAAAGCAAGAGGATTTGTTATATGAAGAACATGATAAATTTGTAGAAGCACAAAAATCTCATGCTTTAGAAGTTAAAAGAAATGAAATGCTTTCTTGTGAACTATCTACTTGTCATGAAACCATTGCTACTTTAAAAAGTGTTAATGATGATTTAAATGCTAAACTAGAAGTAGCTAGTAAATCTAACTCTTGTGTAGAGCATGTTACTATCTGTAAGAGATGTAAAGATTTCGATATTGATGCTTGTAGTGATCACTTAGTTTCAATTTCCAAATTGAATGATGAATTGGCTAGTCTTAATGCTCAACTTAAGACTAGCAAAAATGATTTTGATAAACTAAAATTTGCAAGGGATGCCTACACTAGTGGTAGACACCCCTCTATTAAGGATGGTCTTGGCTTCAAGAGGGAAGCCAAGAACTTGACAAGCCATAAGGCTCCCATCTCCGCCAAGGAGAAAGGGAAAGCCCCTATGGCTAGTAGTGTGCAAAAGAACCATGCCTTTATGTACCATGATAGGAGACAATCTAGAAATGCTTATAGGAATTATAATGCTTATGATGCTTTTGATTCTCATGCCATGTTTGCTTCTAGTTCTTCCTATGTGCATGATAGAAATGTTGGTAGGAGAAATGTTGTTCATAATATGCCCAGGAGAAATATTGTTAATGTTCCTAGGAAAGTTAATGAATCATCTACAATATATCATGCTTGCAATGCTTCTTTCGCCATTTATAGAAAAAATAAGAAAGTGATTGCTAGGAAGTTAGGGGCAAGATGCAAGGGTGACAAAACTTGCATTTGGGTCCCTAAGACTATTGTAACTAACCTTGTAGGACCCAACAAGAGTTGGGTACCTAAGACCCAAGCCTAAATTTGCCTTGCAGGTTTATGCATCCGGGGCTCAAGCTGGATTATCGACAGCGGATGCACAAACCACATGACGGGAGAGAAGAGGATGTTCTCTTCCTACGTCAAGAACAAGGATCCCCAAGATTCAATAATATTCGGTGATGGGAACCAAGGCAAGGTAAAAGGGTTAGGTAAAATTGCTATTTCGTCCGAGCACTCTATATCCAATGTGTTTTTAGTTGAGTCTCTTGGATATAACTTGTTATCCGTTAGTCAATTATGCAATATGGGATATAATTGTCTATTCACAAATGTAGATGTGTCTGTCTTTAGAAGGTGTGATGGTTCACTAGCTTTTAAGGGTGTACTAGACGACAAACTTTATTTGGTTGATTTTGCAAAAGAAGAGGCCGGTCTAGATGCATGCTTAATGGCTAAGACTTGCATGGGCTGGTTGTGGCATCGCCGCTTAGCACATGTGGGGATGAAGAACCTCCACAAGCTTCTAAAGGGAGAACACGTGATAGGTCTAACTAATGTACAATTCGAAAAAGATAGACCTTGTGCAGCTTGTCAAGCAGGGAAACAGGTGGGAGGCTCTCATCACACCAAAAATGTGATGACCACATCAAGACCCTTGGAGATGCTTCATATGGACCTCTTCGGACCCGTCGCCTATCTAAGTATAGGAGGAAGTAAGTATGGTCTTGTTATAGTTGATGATTTTTCCTGCTTCACTTGGGTATTCTTTTTGCGGGATAAATCTGAAACCCAAGGGACCCTCAAGCGCTTCCTCAGGAGAGCTCAAAATGAGTTTGAGCTCAAAGTGAAGAAGATAAGGAGCGACAACGGGTCCGAGTTCAAGAACCTTCAAGTGGAGGAGTTCCTTGAGGAGGAAGGGATCAAGCACGAGTTCTCCGCTCCCTACACACCACAGCAAAATGGTGTGGTAGAGAGGAAGAACAGGACGCTCATCGATATGGCGAGGACTATGCTTGGAGAATTCAAGACCCCCGAGCGTTTTTGGTCGGAAGCCGTGAACACGGCTTGCCACGCCATCAATAGGGTCTATCTTCACCGCCTCCTCAAGAAGACTTCATATGAGCTGCTAACTGGTAACAAACCCAATGTGTCTTATTTTCGTGTATTTGGGAGCAAGTGTTATATTCTTGTGAAGAAAGGTAGAACTTCTAAATTTGCTCCCAAAGCTGTAGAAGAGTTTTTATTAGGTTATGACTCAAATACAAAGGCGTATAGGGTCTTCAACAAATCATCGGGTTTGGTTGAAGTCTCTAGCGACGTTGTATTTGATGAGACTAATGGCTCTCCAAGAGAGCAAGTTGTTAATCTTGATGATGTAGATGAAGAAGATGTTCCAACGGCCGCAATGCGCACCATGGCGATTGGCGATGTGCGTCCACAGGAACAATTGGAGCAAGATCAACCATCTTCCTCAACTACGGTGCATCCCCCAACTCAAGACGATGAACAGGTTCATCATGAGGAGGCGCGTGATCAAGGGGGAGCACAGGATGTTCAAGTTGAAGAGGAAGAAGCACCTCAGGCACCTCCAACCCAAGTTCGAGCGACGATTCAAAGGGATCATCCCGTCGACCAAATATTGGGTGATATTAGCAAGGGAGTAACTACTCGTTCAAGATTAGTTAATTTTTGTGAGCATTACTCTTTTGTCTCTTCTATTGAGCCTTTCAGGGTAGAAGAGGCCTTGCTAGATCCGGACTGGATGTTGGCCATGCAGGAGGAACTCAACAATTTCAAGCGCAATGAAGTTTGGACACTGGTGCCTCGTCCCAAGCAAAATGTTGTGGGAACCAAATGGGTGTTTCGCAATAAACAGGACGAGCACGGGGTGGTGACGAGGAACAAGGCTCGACTTGTGGCAAAAGGTTATGCCCAAGTCGCAGGTTTCGACTTTGAGGAGACGTTCGCTCCTGTGGCTAGGCTAGAATCAATTCGTATTTTGCTAGCATATGCCGCTCACCATTCTTTCAGGTTGTACCAAATGGATGTGAAGAGCGCTTTCCTCAACGGGCCGATCAAAGAGGAGGTGTACGTGGAGCAACCCCCTGGCTTTGAGGATGAACGGTACCCCGACCACGTGTGTAAGCTCTCTAAGGCGCTCTATGGACTTAAGCAAGCCCCAAGAGCATGGTATGAATGCCTTAGAGACTTTTTAATTGCTAATGCTTTCAAGGTTGGGAAAGCCGATCCAACTCTTTTCACTAGGACTTGCGATGGTGATCTTTTTGTGTGCCAAATTTATGTTGATGACATAATATTTGGTTCTACTAACCAAAAGTCTTGTGAAGAGTTTAGCAGGGTGATGACGCAGAAATTCGAGATGTCGATGATGGGCGAGTTGAACTACTTCCTTGGGTTCCAAGTGAAGCAACTCAAGGACGGCACTTTCATTTCCCAAACAAAGTACACGCAAGACTTGCTAAAGCGGTTTGGGATGAAGGACGCCAAGCCCGCAAAGACTCCGATGGGAACCGACGGACACACCGACCTCAACAAAGGAGGTAAGTTCGTTGATCAAAAGGCATACCGGTCTATGATAGGGTCTTTACTTTATTTGTGTGCTAGTAGACCGGATATTATGCTTAGCGTATGCATGTGTGCTAGATTTCAATCCGATCCTAAGGAGTGTCACTTAGTGGCTGTGAAGCGAATTCTACGATATTTAGTCGCTACGCCTTGCTTCGGGATCTGGTATCCAAAGGGGTCTAACTTTGACTTAATTGGATATTCAGATTCCGACTATGCTGGATGTAAGGTCGATAGGAAGAGTACATCGGGGACGTGCCAATTCTTAAAAAGGTCCCTGGTGTCGTGGAACTCTAAGAAACAAACTTCCGTTGCCCTATCCACCGCTGAGGCCGAGTACGTTGCCGCAGGACAGTGTTGCGCGCAACTACTTTGGATGAGGCAAACCCTCCGGGACTTTGGCTACAATCTGAGCAAAGTCCCACTCCTATGTGACAATGAGAGTGCTATCCGAATAGCGGAAAATCCTGTTGAGCACAGCCGCACGAAGCACATTGACATCCGGCATCACTTTTTGAGAGACCACCAGCAAAAGGGAGATATCGAAGTGTTTCATGTTAGCACCGAGAACCAGCTAGCCGATATCTTTACCAAGCCTCTAGATGAGAAGACCTTTTGCAGGCTGCGTAGTGAGCTAAATGTCCTAGATTCGCGGAACCTGGATTGATTTATAGCATACATGTATTTATGCCTGTGATCATGTTCCTTATGCATTTTGTTGCTTACTTGTGGTGCTCAAGTTGTACAATCACTCCCTGGACCTCACAAGTCCTTGTGCAAGTGATGCACATATTTAGGGGGAGTTGTGCTACAACTTGACCCTTTGAGACTAACCGTTTGCTTGAGTTTGCTTGATTTAGTCTCAAAGGAGGTTTGAAAGGGAAAAGATGGACTTGGACCATGAAAGACTTCCACTGCACTCCGATGAGAGGGTAACTTATTCCAAGTTCATCTCATGTACTCTTATTGCCTTTGTATTCTTATTTGAAGATTTTGGTGAGGCAATGGGGTTAAAGGGCCAAGATTGATCCCGTTTTGGTGCTTGATGCCAAAGGGGGAGAAAATAAAGGCCAAAGCAATAGATGGATTAGCTACCACTTGAGAAATTTTGAAAATAGTAGATTAGAGCTTTTGGTTTGTCAAAACTCTTTTATTGTCTCTTTTGTCAAAAGTTGGCCTCTTGTGGGGAGAAGTGTTGATTATGGGAAAGAGGGGGAGTTTTTGAGATCCTTGATCAATTTCCTTTGGAATACCTCTCTTTATGTCTCTACAAGTGGATTTGACTTAGAGATAGGAATTTGAGTTTGATTTGCAAAAACAAACCAAGTGGTGGCAAAGTATGATCCATATATGTCAAAATTGAATCAAAACAATTTTGAGTGTTCATTTGCATTGTTATTGCACTTGTTCTAGTTGCTTTATGTTGTGTTGGCATAAATCACCAAAAAGGGGGAGATTGAAAGGGAAATGTGCCCTTGGACCATTTCTAAGTATTTTGGTGATTGAGTGCCAACACAAGTGCTTTTATGCTAATCTATGCAAAGTGGTGGACAAAGTGAAAATCTTGTCAAAAGGTATGTTTCTAGACTTAGTACATTGTTTTTATGGACTAATGTATTATGTCTAAGTGCTGGAAACAGGAAAGATTGAATTGGAAATGAGATGGCTTTGTATAGCCAAATTCTGCTCGGTCTGGGTGCACCGGACAGTGTCCGGTGCGCCAGGCTGGCTCTGGCGAACAGGCTGCTCTCGGGACTTCGACGGCGGTGTACGACTAAAATTCACCGGTTGGTCCGGTGGCACACTGGACTGTCCGGTGAGCCGTTCACAGGCGAACTCGTCGCTCTCGGGAAACCATCAACGGCGTATGGCTAAAATTCACCGGTCTGTCCGGTGGTGCACCGGACTGTCCGGTGAGTCAACGGTCAGCCGGGGCAACGGTCGGCCGAGGATTCCGCGCGTGACGCGTGGCCGAGCCAACGGTCACATTGGTGCACCGGACTGTCCGGTGTGCACCGGACAGTGTCCGTTGCGCCAATGGCCCTCAGACTCCAACGGTCGGCTTCGCCAAATAAGGAAGGAGATCTGCACCGGACAGTGTCCGGTGGTGCACCGGACTGTTCGGTGCGCCAGTCGACAGAAGGCAAGATCTGCCTTCCAGGATTGCTCTCAACGGCTCCTAGCTGCCTTGGGGCTATAAAAGGGACCCCTAGGCGCATGGAGGAGCACACAAAGCATTCTTACAACATTCCTAAGCACCAAGACCTCGATTCCGCACATTTGTTTCTTTGTGATAGCATATAGAGCTGTAGTGGAGTTGTGAACTCATTGGGTTGTGTTGCGAGCTCTTGTTGCGACTTGTGTGCGTGTTGACACTCTGATTTTTGTGTCTTGTGTGCGTTGCTAATCCCTCCCTTGCTCCGTGTTTCTTTGTGAACTTCAAGTGTAAGGGCGAGAGGCTCCAAGTTGTGGAGATTCCTCGCGAACGGGATTAAGAAAAGCAAACAAAACACCGTGGTATTCAAGTAGGTCTTTGGACCGCTTGAGAGGGGTTGATTGCAACCCTCGTCCGTTGGGACGCCACAACGTGGAGTAGGCAAGCATTGGTCTTGGCCGAACCACGGGATAACCACCGTGCCATCTCTGTGATTGATATCTTTGTGGTTATTGTGTTTTGTCAAGACTCCTCTCTAGCCACTTGGCAATTATTGTGCTAACACTTAACCAAGTTTTGTGGCCTAAGTTTCAAGTTTCACAGGATCACCTATTCACCCCCCTCTAGGTGCTCTCAGGTTTCCACCTCGCCCGACCTCAGGCTCTAGCCTCGGGAGGAGGTCTCCGCCTCGCCCGACCCCCGGACTCGGCCTCGACCTCGGTCTCGGGAGGAATCGCGTCCTCACCTGACCCCAGCCTCGGCCTCAAGAGAAGTCTCTGCCTTGACCGATCCTAGGCTCGGACTGACCGCTCTAATAGGGGATGCATCATTTCCCTATTCCTAGCCTGCTCAGGCTACAAGGAACAAGACCGACGTCCTATCTGGCTTACCCCGGTGACGGGTAATGATGGTGCCCCACGTGCACCATGACGTCGGTGGCTCTCAGCCCCTTACGACAGTAAGGAGACGTCAGTAGGATCCTCGCCGCGCTGCCAGCTGTGCTCCTACATGACTCAGGCGCTCCTCCGGCGACCACGCCATCGCATGTACAGGGCCCAAGCTCTCCCCCAACGGCCACGTTGGCATGTACACAGGGCTTAGGCACTCCACTGCCGGATACGTTAGCGCATAGCTACGCCCCCGTTGTACGTCTGGACTCTCTCCTTGCCTCTATAAAAGGGAGGTCCAGGGCCACCCTGAGGGGGGTTCGCGCGAGGGAAGCGGCGGACGAACTCTGTGTGCCTCCCTCTCTCACGCGACGCGCTTGTAACCCCTACTGCGAGCGGCACCCCTGGTGCAGGATAATACAAGGCTTGTCCCACCTCTTGTGTTTCATCCCGCGCCAACCCATCTTGGCAGGGACACACAGCGATTTCACTGGTCGGTCCAAGGGACCCCCCGGGTCCGAGACGTCGACAGAGCTCTTCGGCGATGAGAGCGCCAGAGGAGACGACCCTGACGCGGATCCCTCCAGAGAACACCGGCGCACCCCATCTGGAGGCCCGGAAGGTGGAAGGGCGCGGTGGATGCAAGTGGAGTGAGGCATGGCTACTACCCGGAAGATCGACCCCTTTTTAAAGGTAGATCTCCCCACTCACGCCCCAGAAGCGTCATGAGCGAAGTCTCCCCCGACGTGCACCAAGGTTCCCACCTTATGACATGGGGGCCAGGCCCCACATGTCATATAGACTGACACAAAGAAGGAGCGTGCAACTACCCCGCGGTTATGCGCCCCTCCATTTTCGGGGCAACCAGCGGTCAGGAAGGCAAACCGCCGCACAAGGGGCATGCAACCGCCCCACGGTTAAGCTCCCCTTCATCTTCGCCGTAGCCAGCGGTCAAAAAGGTGAACCGCCACGCAAAAAGCATACAACCGCCACGCGGTTGTGCGCCCTCTCAGCTTCGCTGCAACCGGTGGTCCAACACGGGGGCCTAGTCCCACATGTCATGCAGTCGGCGCGCCGGTTACCGGGTGCGGAAAAATCGCACCGCCGCTTGCGCCAATGCCACGACTTCTCAGGGCCGTCGCAGAAGTCTGAAAAGATAAGTTTTTCTGTGACACCCCAGTGTCACTCAGGGTTTTTCTCAAAAAGCCAAACCAAGAGCCAACATTTTCTGTGAACCAAAGTAAGCATGAGCATCAAGATAACTTAAGTAATAATGAAGTCACCAAGTATATACTTAAAAGTGTCATGATCAAAGCAATTGAGTCCTTTAAAAGATAAGATTATGCAACCCTAGTTTAAAAAACCCTAAATGAGCCCCATGAGCAAAGTTCAAAAAGTAAGGAAAAGGGAGTGAAAAGTTTAAAATTTTGAGTTGAGCCAATTATAAAAATTGAAGTATATTTAATGGGCAACAAGAAAGATTGAGAAAGCTTAGCCAAAATAGCTCAAATAAAACCCCAAATCAAGCTTTCCATGTGTGGACTTAATGAGAATTCTGAATTTCAGATTTCTGAAAATCAGACCTTGAGCCAAAGATCAGGGATGTTCACCTTGATCCCTAACTCGAATCCTAATGGCCCCATTGACAAAAATGTGTCTAACTAACCCCTCTGTCGTGTGCCAGAAGATGGCATTGGGACGCGAGCCCTAGACACGACTAAACCTTGGATTTGCCTCGGATTTGCGCAGGGAGACAGACCGGATTTCCTGGCTCCATATCTCTGCGACCAGTAGGCAAAATCCTATGACCCCCACACAAGAATGGTAGCTTGTAGGGAGGAGAAGAGGTTTTGTGCACTGACCAAGGCGAGAGCAGGCTCGGATGAGCGACTACACGCGCCAGAACTTGGGCAGAACGCACGGGCACACGTGTTCGACCCTGGTCGGCACGCCAGAGCTCGCCCAACCCGCGCGCGCGCGCTCCCCGGCGTCCAGTCAAGTCCGCCGCGCGCTCACGCCCTCGGCCGTGCCCGCCCGCGCCTATAAAGCCTCCCCGGGCGCACCTCACTTCGCCCCGCACTCACCCTCTCCGGCCAGCCACTTTTCCTTAGCTCCGGCGAGCTCAATTCCGCCCGCCATTGCCGCCAGAGCTTCGGCCATCGTGGCCAGCCCACCCCAGCCATCCTCCGGGCAAGCCAGCGCTTCGGCTAGCTCCGCCAGTAGCCCGTGAAGCTTGCCAAGCCCTCGGACCCGGCCGGACTTCACCGGAGGCCCGAGATTGACTTCACCGGACTTCGGTCTTCTGCCGTCGCGCGTGGACCGAGCTATCCAGTGAGTCTCCGCCCAATTCCTCTCGCTCATGACTTCTCTGGCATCCCGTGGACCTCCCTGACCCATTTGATTGAACTATCTCGCCGTGACCAGGCCGGTCTCCTCGCCGCCGACGAGCATCCCCGCCTGCGCGCGTGGACCGACCGACTCCGACCATCTCCGATGGCGTTCCGCACACCGTTGTGATCCCCGAGACCTCCCCTTCATCCTCGACCTCTTCACCGGAACAGTCTCGCCGCCGGTAAGCCCCTCCGCCCTTTTCTCCGCCGCGGCTACTGTTTAAGATAGAAGAAGGACCTCGGGTTAGGTTTTTGTAGAACCCGAGGGGTTTTCTGTAATGTCAGAGACTCAGGTGAATAGTAGCCTGAGGACTGATTCGCGAAGAAAACTTAGAAAACCGCCAGGGACCCAGTGCAAAGTGGTTTTTCATTTAAATCAATTCTGTTATCCTTTTTAAATAACCAGAGAACTTGTAAAATTCATAACTTGATGAATTCCTAATCAAAAGATGTCAAACCAATTTTGCTAGCTCCTGTATATTATAATCTATCATCTAAAAATAGTAGACCCTATACTTTCTGTTCAAAATTTTAGAGTTTAAAATTAAAAACAGAAACCCACTAAACCTTATTTAATCAAGGAAAATTAGTTTTTCTTCTGTACTAGACTTAAGAAAATTTGTGGGTATTCAAACCTCTTTTAGACACTGTTTAAAAATAGTAGGAACCCCAGCATTAGAAATTATGATGTAGTTTCTCATTTAAAGATGTTTTGTCCAAAACTTAGAGAAAATCAGAAAGATATTAGAAATTAATGAACAGTGACTAATATTATTTTTCCTAGTTTACTTATGTAACAGAGAACTTAGGAAAAATGCAGAGACCATTAATTTGGATCAGTTTTAAATTAAAATGATTTGTTTAGCCTAAATAAGACTAAAAATCAATTATTAAAGAGGCAAAACCATAACCAAAATGCTTAACAAAAATCTAGTGAACTTATAACCACCAGAGCCCCACTACAAAAATACAGAGCACCTCAGTCCAACTTTTTAAGTAAGGGAAATAAATACAAGGTGATAATAAGGCATTTTCCAACTAAATCATGAACAACCTCAAATTATGTGATAATGGGCAACCAAAAATTAACTAAGTCTATGATAAGGTAAACTACCAGAGAAAAATGCAAACCCAGGAAAAGGAAGCAAACTCTTACCAATTGCTAATGATTTAAGAGAAAGGCCATTCAATTCAAATAATGCATACCACCCCTTCCCTTAAGCAAAAAGATACCAAACTTCAGAATGATTGCTCTTGCACAAAATAATAACCAGGAAAAATAAGAACTCTGTTGTTTGATATTTTTCAAGTGTAGTGGTAATAGAAAGCACCTATTTGGCTAGAAACTTAAGAAAACCATAGAAAAATAATTAAAAGGTAGTAATGGCTAGAAATTTGTATCAAGTCATGTTATAGCACCTAAAAGCCAGCAAAAATAAGTTCTGAAGAATTACCCACTGTTAAATAGTAGTTGTAGTTCAAAGCACCCCTTCTACCCTAGAGTTTAATAATTTTGTGCAGAGAAAACTATTCACTTTCTGATCCCCAAATTTTAAGAAAGAGAAACACACACCAGTAGCAAGCCACTGTAATTTTTACAGAATTTTTAGAATTTTATAAAAGCAACTTGTAGTTCAAACCGACTCCAAAACATTAAAGAGAAGAAAAGAAAAGGAAAGAAGAAATAAGCCCCACCTCAATAAGTCTAACTTGAGTACTTATCTTTTATCCCTAAGACTTAAAAAGAATTCAGAGGAACCCCAAAATTTAACCTACCTTTTACCTTAGCTAATCTGAACCAGTTTACCAAGTATAACCACCCAAGGGTCTTGCATAAGTAAAGTTAACTTTGTTAACTCAAGAAAGATCATACACCTTTTAAGTTGTGATTTCCAAAACCACATATCATATCATGCATATATCTTACGCATTGCATTCATTAGATTGTAATATTGCCGACGGAGAGTACGTGCTCATCCCTGAGCAAGGACCTGTCCAAGAGGAGGACCAGGAGCAGGCTTCAGAGGCTGCTATTGAGGATCTCCCCACAGCCCCAGCAATTGAAGGCAAGCCCCGGTCTTATGCATAACCATGTTATTATATGCTACTTTACTACACTTAATGCTTGTAGGTTTGTAATGTGCACTTAAGTGTAGGAGATGCTTGAAACCTCTAGTTGCATGAACTTAGGATTCCCTTTTGAGATGGATACTAGTATGCTAGGTCGAGTAGCTGCTTGCTAATCAGGATCTCGGTAGAAGTCGAGTGATTTTTCTAGCACTCGCGCGAGGTCAGGAATTGATTGTATTCATCTTGATAATGGGATATATGTTGGTCTATGGACTTGGATCCAGGGAGGATGCCTTGTCCATGAGACGGGAAAATGAATTAAGGATTAATGTGTGGATACCTGAGTCAAGCTTTTGAACGTACTAAGCACATGCCGGGAAATATGGTGACCGGTAAACCTAGTACCTGAGTGAAGCCGGGCGCGGACTTTATCCCTCATGCGACCTGAGACTGGGTCTCCCATGCTAGCTATGGTGGGTACAAGTGCGGTCACTGCACGGCGGCAGCCGGGGTCAGTGGAGCATTGTATGCCAAGGCGGTGAGGCCTGGACGCGAACGGGGAATCGATGGGGACGGTTGTCATGTGCAGGGTCGGAGTACCCTGACATGCCGTGTGTTTAGGTTTACCTTGCAAGGTTAAAACTCGATTCGAATCGTCTGCTTCTCGCAGCTAATGAGACTGCTTGATTCCTTGTACTGCATCGAGTAAGAAGTGAAATATGGTTACATGAGATAACTTGTTGATTGAACTAATTGATTGTTACCATGTATGCTTAGAAGGAGCAAATCTAGCTAAGTTAATGATGGTAAAATTTGGAAAAGCTAAAAATTGATTTTAGTAACAGCTAGTGCTTTTGGCAAACCAAACCCCTCAGCCAAACAGCTGCATAGTCTAGAGGTAGAGGAGTAGACTCCTCACACCGGGTAAGTCTAGCTGAGTATTAGTATACTCAGCCTTGCTTGTGGCACCATTTTTGCAGGTACACATGCAGGATTTGGTTGATGGTGTGACTTGGCCTACCACCCTGCCACCGGGTTGGACGGTCGAGTGGGATGTTGCTCCGGCAGGAGAGGAGCATGAGGAGTAGTGGGCTAGGCCTTGCCCATTTCCTCATTACCGACGACATCAATTATCCGCTGCACTTTACTTTATGAACTTTATTTGCTACTCAAGAACTCCGATTTATGTAATAATTCAGTACTTAATTCGAGATTTCCTGTTTTATTGTATTTCTTCTGTGACTCACCTTCGAGTGAGATTGTGGAATTTGATCCTGGTTAAGTGGCTCTATCAGACTAGATCTGAAGGACTGACGGGTTATTCCGATTTAAGTGTGTCACAGCCCTTGAGGCGTGACTTAGGCACTTAAGCTGGAATAATTCGGGTGGTTCTGCCACATTTTCAGAACCAGCGACTCGAGGCACCACGCGCATGGCCCAACAGTGACATCAAGTACGAAGGTCACGGGCCAGTCAGCCATGGGAATAGGCATGGCAGACGGCATGACCATAGGTGGGCCGACAGTAATTACATCAACAGGCGCGCAGGTGCAGCAAGCCAACCACCAATCAGACTCTGGCCCCACCTACAGACTCACATCCTCCTCTAAGGCGGGCCCGGGGGCCACTGTCGGTACCCTGAATCAGGGGTACCCTCTTCCACAGTATGAAGGCGCTGCACCCGTATGACACCTCTAGGTCACACGGAGAGCGGCACCCGACCCCACCACATGGACAGGCCTAAGGGCACCACGTGGCGAGGAAGGATAATACGTCCCAGGAAGCACTGTTGGGTCTGGACCTCCGCAGAGGAACACCGGACCCCTGTGAGTATGAGCCCGAAGCTCCCGTGGAGACATGCCAAGTCCCCCTGAGTGAGGTCCAAGCCTTGGCAGGGTCCTGGGATAGAGAGGACCCCGACACAAGCAAGGGTCCGGTGCCGACACGTGTCCAGGCCTTGCCCTACGCTCCCCGCTCAGGCAGAAACCTGCCGCGGCCGCGTGGCTTGTGGCCCGTAACGTAAGCCAACGGGAAGAACCTGACGAAAGGCCCATGCAGCTGTGCAGTCCTTGCATTTATTGCGGAGAGGACGCGCCGCCTGTTACCACGCTGACAGGCGACGCGCCCTCTCAGCATTTAATGCGCCCTGTCCAATCCGCCAGCAGGCGGCGTCAGGGTCACCCAGCAGACGGCGTGCCTGACCAGTCTGTTGGCAAACAGTGCGCCCGTGCCAAGCGGCGCACAGTACCCATCACCCCTTCTACAAGAAGCTTCCCCTGCACGCCGAGGATACTGAAAGGGAATTAGGCTTACACCTAGTCCCTAATTAATTTTGGTGGTTGAATTGCCCAACACAAATAATTGGACTAACTAGTTTGCCCAAGTGTATAGATTATACAGGTGTAAGAGGTTCACACTCAGCCAATAAAAAGATCAAGTTTTGGATTCAACAAAGGAGCAAAGAGGCAACCGAAGGCACCTCTGATCTGGAGGCACCAGACTGTCCGGTGTACACCGGACAGTGTCCGGTGCGCCACCGGACAGTGTCCGGTGCACTAGAGGACTCCAACTTGAACTCGCCACCTTCGGGAATTTCTCAAGCCGCTCCGCTATAATTCACCGGACTGTCCGGTGTACACCGGACAGTGTCCGGTGCTCCAAGGAAGCTCGGCCTCCGCAACTCGCCAGCCTCGGGATCGCGCAGCAGCCGCTCCGCTATAATTCACCGGACATGTCCGGTGTGCACCGGACTGTCCGTTGTAACCACGGAGCAACGGCTATTTCGGCGCCAACGGCTACCTGCGGCGCATTTAATGCGCGCTCTGCGCGCGCAGAAGTCAGGCGCGCCCATACTGGCGCACCGGACAATGAACAGGAGATGTCCGGTGTGCACCGGACTTCCAGGCGGGCCCAGAAGTCAGAAGCTCCAACGACATTGATGACGTGGCGGGGGCACCGGACATGTCCGGTGTGCACCGGACTGTCCGGTGCGCCATCGAACAGACAGCCTCCCAACGGCCACTTTTGGTGGTTGGGGCTATAAATACCCCAACCACCCCCACATTCATTGCATCCAAGTTTCTCACTTCTCAACCACTTACAAGAGCTAGGCATTCAATTCTAGACACATACAAAGAGATCAAATCCTCTCCAATTCCACTCAAGGCTTTAGTGATTAGAGAGAGAGATTTGTCGTGTTCTTTTGAGCTCTTGCGCTTGGATTGCTTCTTTTCTTTCTCACTTATTCTTGTGATCAAAACTCCATTGTAATCAAGGCAAGAGGCACCAATTGTGTGGTGGCCCTTGCGGGGAAGTTTTGTTCCCGGCTTTGATTTGAGAAGAGAAGCTCACTCGGTCCGAGGGACCGTTTGAGAGAGGGAAGGGTTGAAAGAGACCCGACCTTTGTGGCCTCCTCAACGGGGAGTAGGTTTGCGAGAACCGAACCTCGGTAAAACAAATCCGCGTGTCACACTCTTCATTTGCTTGCAATTTGTTTTGCGCCCTCTCTCGCGGACTCGTTTATATTTCTAACGCTAACCCGACTTGTAGTTGTGTTTATATTTGTAAATTTCAGTTTCGCCCTATTCACCCCCCCTCTAGGCGACTATCAATTGGTATCAGAGCCCGGTGCTTCATTAGAGCCTAACCGCTCGAAGTGATGACGGGAGATCACACCAAGAGGGAGATGGAGACCGGCGACAAGCCCACTACAAGCCAAGGGAGCACTTCATCGGAAGAGTCCCACACCAAGAGGAAGGAGAAGAGGAAGGTCTCCTCCAAAGGGAAGGAGAAAAGATCTTCTTCACACCACAAAGAGAAGAAGGAAAAGTCCTCTTCCCACAAGCCGCATCGGAGTGGGGACAAGAAGAAGAGGATGAGGAAGGTGGTCTACTACGAGACCGATTCTTCATCGACATCCACCTCCGGCTCCGACGCGGCGTCCGTAACTTCTAAGCACCAAGAGCGCAAGAAGTTTAGTAAGATCCCCTTACACTATCCCCGCACATCTAGACATACTCCATTACTTTCCGTTCCATTAGGCAAACCGCCAACTTTTGATGGTGAAGATTATGCTAGGTGGAGTGATTTAATGAAATTTCATCTAACCTCACTCCACAAAAGTATATGGAATGTTGTTGAGTTTGGAGCACAGGTACCCTCCGTAGGGGATGAGGATTATGATACGGACGAGGTGGCCCAAATTGAGCACTTCAACTCCCAAGCCACAACCATTCTCCTCGCCTCTCTAAGCAAGGAGGAATACAACAAAGTGCAAGGGTTGAAGAATGCAAAGGAGATTTGGGACCTACTCAAGACCGCGCACGAGGGTGATGAACTCACCAAGATCACCAAGCGGGAAACGATCGAGGGGGAGCTCGGCCGCTTCCGTCTTCGCCAAGGAGAGGAGCCACAAGATATGTACAACCGGCTCAAAACCTTGGTGAACCAAGTGCGCAACCTCGGGAGCAAAAAGTGGGATGACCATGAGGTGGTTAAGGTTATTTTAAGAGCTCTTATTTTCCTTAACCCCACTCAAGTTCAATTAATTCGTGGTAATCCTAGATATCCACTAATGACCCCCGAGGAAGTTATCGGGAATTTTGTGAGCTTTGAATGTATGATCAAGGGCTCAAGGAAGATCAACGAGCTTGACGAACCCTCCGCGTCCGAGGCGCAACCGGTGGCATTTAAGGCGACGGAGGAGAAGAAGGAGGAATCTACACCAAGTAGACAACCAATTGACGCCTCCAAGCTCGACAATGAGGAGATGGCTTTAATCATCAAAAGCTTTCGCCAAATCCTCAAGCAACGGAAGGGGAAAGACTACAAATCCCGTTCCAAGAAGGTTTGCTACAAGTGTGGTAAGCCCGGTCACTTTATCGCTAAATGTCCATTATCAAGTGACAGTGACAGGGACAACGACAAGAAGGGCAAGAGAAGAGAAAAGAAGAGGTACCACAAGAAGAGGGGCGGCGATGCCCACGTGTGCCGCGAGTGGGACTCCGACGAGAGCTCCACCGAGTCCTCCTCCGACGAGGACGCCACCAACATCGCCGTCACCAAGGGGCTTCTCTTCCCCAATGTCGGCCACAAGTGTCTTATGGCAAAGGACGGCAAAAAGAAGAAGGTTAAATCTAAATCCTCCACAAAATATGAATCCTCTAGTGATGATAATGCTAGTGATGAGGAGGATAACTTGCTTACCCTTTTTGCCAACCTTAACATGGAACAAAAAGAAAAATTAAATGAGCTAATTAGTGCCATCCATGAAAAGGATGATCTTTTGGACTCCCAAGAGGACTTCCTAATCAAGGAAAATAAGAAACATGTTAAGGTTAAAAATGCTTATGCTTTAGAAGTAGAAAAATGTAACAAATTATCTAGTGAGCTAAGCATATGCCATGACACTATTGACAACCTTAGAAATGAAAATGCTAGATTAATTGCTAAGGTTGATTCTCATGTTTGTGATGCCTCAATTCCCAATCTTAGAAATAATAATGATGATTTGCTTGCTAAGATTAAGGAATTGAATGATTCTCTTGCTAGCCTTAGAGTAGAAAATGAAAATTTGATTGCTAAGGCTAAAAATTTTGATGTTTGCAATTCTATTATTTCCGACCTTAGAACTAAGAATGATATGTTACATGCTAAGGTTGTTGAATTAAAATCTTGCAAACCCTCTACATCTACTATTGAGCATGTGCCTATTTGTGATAGATGTAGAGATGTTGATATCAATGCTATTCATGATCACATGGTATTAATTAAGCAACAAAATGATCATATAGCAAAATTAGATGCTAAAATTGCCGAGCATAACTTAGAGAATGAAAAGTTTAAATTTACTAGAAGTATGCTCTATAATGGGAGATGCCCTGGCATCAAGGATGGCATTGGCTTCCAAAGGGGAGACAATGTCAAACTTAATGCCCCTCCTAAGAACTTGTCTAACTTTGTTAAGGGCAAGGCTTCCATGCCTCAAGATAACGAGGGTTACATTTTATACCCTGTCGGTTATCCTGAGAGCAAAATTAGGAAAATTCATTCTAGGAAGTCTCACTCTGGCCCTAATCATGCTTTTATGTATAAGGGTGAGACATCTAGCTCTAGGCAACCAACCCGTGCCAAGTTGCCTAGAAAGAAGACTCCTAATGCATCAAATGATCATGCTATTTCATTTAAAACTTTTGATGCTTCTTATGTGCTTACTAGCAAATCCGGCAAGGTAGTTGCCAAATTTGTTGGGGGCAAACACAAGGGGTCAAAGACTTGTGTTTGGGTACCCAAAGTTCTTATTTCTAATGCTAAAGGACCCAAAACCGTTTGGGTACCTAAAGTCAAGAACTAAAATTGTTTTGTAGGTTTATGCATCCGGGGGCTCAAGTTGGATACTCGACAGCGGGTGCACAAACCACATGACGGGGGAGAAAAAGATGTTCTCCTCATATGAGAAAAACCAAGATCCCCAACGAGCTATCACATTCGGAGATGGAAATCAAGGTTTGGTCAAAGGATTGGGTAAAATTGCTATATCACCTGACCACACTATTTCCAATGTTTTTCTTGTGGATTCTTTAGATTACAATTTGCTTTCCGTATCTCAATTATGTCAAATGGGCTACAACTGTCTATTTACTGATGTAGGTGTTACTGTCTTTAGAAGAAGTGATGATTCAATAGCATTTAAGGGAGTGTTGGAGGGTCAGCTATACTTGGTAGATTTTGATAGAGCTGAACTCGACACTTGCTTGGTTGCTAAGACTAACTTGGGGTGGCTCTGGCATCGCCGACTAGCCCATGTTGGAATGAAGAATCTTCATAAGCTTCTAAAGGGAGAACACATTTTAGGACTAACAAATGTTCATTTTGAGAAAGACAGGATTTGTAGCGCATGCCAGGCCGGGAAGCAAGTTGGCACACATCATCCACACAAGAACATTATGACAAGTGACAGACCACTGGAGCTCCTTCACATGGATCTATTCGGCCCGATCACTTACATAAGCATCGGCGGGAGTAATAAGTACTGTCTAGTTATTGTGGATGATTATTCTCGCTTCACTTGGGTGTTCTTTTTGCAGGAAAAATCTCATACCCAAGAAACCTTAAAGGGATTCTTGAGACGGGCTCAAAATGAGTTCGGCTTAAGGATCAAGAAAATTAGAAGCGACAATGGGACGGAGTTCAAGAACGCTCAAATTGAAGGTTTCCTTGAGGAGGAGGGCATCAAGCATGAGTTCTCTTCTCCCTACACCCCACAACAAAATGGTGTAGTGGAGAGGAAGAATCGAACTCTATTGGACATGGCAAGAACCATGCTTGATGAGTACAAGACACTGGATCGGTTTTGGGCCGAGGCGGTCAACACCGCCTGCTACGCCATCAACCGGTTATATCTTCACCGAATCCTCAAGAAAACATCCTATGAACTCCTAACCGGTAAAAAGCCAAATATTTCATATTTTAGAGTTTTTGGTAGCAAATGTTTTATACTTGTTAAAAGAGGTAGAAAATCTAAATTTGCTCCTAAAACTGTAGAAGGCTTTTTACTAGGATATGACTCAAACACAAGGGCATATAGAGTCTTTAACAAGTCCTCAGGACTTGTTGAAGTTTCTTGTGACGTTGTGTTTGATGAGACTAACGGCTCTCAAGTAGAGCAAGTTGATCTTGATGAGATAGGTGAAGAACAGGCTCCATGCATAGCGCTAAGGAACATGTCCATTGGGGATGTGTGTCCTAAGGAATCCGAAGAGCCTCCACATGCACAAGATCAACCATCCTCCTCCATACAAGCATCTCCACCAACTCAAATTGAGGATGAGGCTCAAGATGTTGAACAAGAAGATCAAGAAGTTGAGGCACCTCAAAATGACGGCAACAATCAAGGGGGAGATGCAAATGATGAAGACAAGGAGGATGAACAACCAAGGCTGCCACACCCAAGAGTCCACCAAGCAATACAACGAGATCACCCCGTCGACACCATCCTCGGCGACATTCATAAGGGGGTAACTACTCGATCTCGTGTTGCACATTTTTGTGAACATTACTCTTTTGTTTCCTCTATTGAGCCACACAGGGTAGAGGAAGCACTTCAAGATTCGGATTGGGTGATGGCGATGCAAGAGGAGCTCAACAATTTCACAAGGAATGAGGTATGGCATTTAGTTCCACGTCCTAATCAAAATGTTGTAGGAACCAAGTGGGTCTTCCGCAACAAGCAAGACGAGCATGGTGTGGTGACAAGGAACAAAGCTCGACTCGTGGCCAAGGGGTATTCACAAGTCGAAGGTTTGGATTTTGGTGAAACCTATGCACCCGTAGCTAGGCTTGAGTCAATTCGCATATTATTGGCCTATGCTACTTACCATGGCTTCAAGCTTTATCAAATGGACGTGAAGAGTGCCTTCCTCAATGGACCAATCAAGGAGGAGGTCTATGTTGAGCAACCTCCCGGATTTGAAGACAGTGAGTACCCTAACCATGTTTATAGGCTCTCTAAGGTGCTTTATGGGCTCAAGCAAGCCCCAAGAGCATGGTATGAATGCCTTAGAGATTTCCTTATTGCAAATGGCTTCAAAGTCGACAAAGCCGATCCTACTTTATTCACCAAAACACTTGATAATGATTTGTTTGTATGCCAAATTTATGTTGATGATATTATATTTGGGTCTACTAACAAATCTACATGTGAAGAATTTAGTAGGATCATGACACAGAAATTCGAGATGTCTATGATGGGGGAGTTGAAGTATTTTCTAGGATTTCAAGTCAAACAACTCCAAGAGGGCACATTCATTTGCCAAACAAAGTATACTCAAGACATTCTAAGCAAGTTTGGAATGAAGGATGCCAAGCCCATCAAGACTCCCATGGGAACAAATGGGCATCTCGACCTCGACACGGGAGGTAAGTCCGTGGATCAAAAGGTATACCGGTCGATGATTGGTTCATTGCTTTATTTATGTGCATCTCGACCGGATATTATGCTTTCCGTATGCATGTGTGCAAGATTCCAAGCCGACCCTAAGGAAGCTCACCTTACGGCCGTGAAACGAATCTTGAGATATTTGGCTTATACTCCTAAGTTTGGGCTTTGGTATCCTAGGGGATCCACATTTGATTTGATTGGTTATTCGGATGCCGATTGGGCGGGGTGTAAAATCAATAGGAAGAGCACATCGGGGACTTGCCAGTTCTTGGGAAGATCCTTGGTGTCTTGGGCTTCAAAGAAGCAAAATTCGGTTGCTCTTTCCACCGCCGAAGCCGAGTACATTGCCGCAGGCCATTGTTGCGTGCAATTGCTTTGGATGAGGCAAACCCTGCGGGACTACGGTTACAAATTAACCAAAGTCCCTTTGCTATGTGATAATGAGAGTGCAATCAAGATGGCGGATAATCCCGTCGAGCATAGCCGCACTAAACACATAGCCATTCGGTATCATTTTCTTAGGGATCACCAACAAAAGGGAGATATCGAGATTTCTTACATTAATACTAAAGATCAATTAGCCGATATCTTTACCAAGCCTCTTGATGAACAATCTTTTAACAAACTTAGGCATGAGCTCAATATTCTTGATTCTAGGAACTTCTTTTGTTAAAATTGCACACATAGCTCATTTATATACCTTTAATCATACCCCTTCATATGCTATGACTAATGGGTCTTCAAGTCTATTTCAAACCAAGTCATAGGTGTATTGAAAGGGAATTGGAGTCTTCGGCGAAGACAAAGCTTCCACTACGTAACTCATCCTTCGCCGTCACTTCAAGCAACTCTCCATTCTTGGGGGAAAAAGCATAAGCACCAAGCAAAAGGACTCCATCTTTGGTATAATCTTCACTCATTTGTTTTGACCAAAGAGGAAGAATGTAACTCGAGGGCTCTAATGATTCCGTTTTTGGCGATTCATGCCAAAGGGGGAGAAAGTATGAGCCCAAAGCAAAAGGACCGCACCACCACCTAATTTTAAAATTGGAGATTTTCAATTGGTATCCTATTGTGTTCAAAAGGGGGGGAGAAAGTAGTATTTCAAAAATGATATATCAAAACCCTCTTGAACACTAAGAGGAGGATCTCATTTAGGGGGAGTTTTTGTTAAGTCAAAGGAAAAGCATTTGAAACAGGGGGAGAAAATTTCAAATCTTGAGAATGCTTTGCAAAATCGTATTCATTTACCTTTGACTATTTGCAAAAAGTCTTTGAAAAGGATTTACAAAAGAGTTTGCAAAAACAAAACATGTGGTGCAAGCGTGGTCCAAAATGCTAAATAAAAAAAACGATCCATGCATATCTTGTAAGTATTTATATTGGCTCAATTCCAAGCAACCTTTGCACTTACATTATGCAAACTAGTTCAATTATGCACTTCTATTCTTGCTTTGGTTTGTGTTGGCATCAATCACCAAAAAGGGGGAGATTGAAAGGGAATTAGGCTTACACCTAGTCCCTAATTAATTTTGGTGGTTGAATTGCCCAACACAAATAATTGGACTAACTAGTTTGCCCAAGTGTATAGATTATACAGGTGTAAGAGGTTCACACTCAGCCAATAAAAAGATCAAGTTTCGGATTCAACAAAGGAGCAAAGAGGCAACCGAAGGCACCTCTGATCTGGAGGCACCGGACTGTCCGGTGTACACCGGACAGTGTCCGGTGCGCCACCGGACAGTGTCCGGTGCGCCACCGGACTCCAACTTAAACTCGCCACCTTCGGGAATTTCTCAAGCCACTCCGCTATAATTCACCGGACTGTCCGGTGTACACCGGACAGTGTCCGGTGCTCCAAGGAAGCTCGGCCTCCGCAACTCGCCAGCCTCGGGATCGCGCAGCAGCCGCTCCGCTATAATTCACCGGACATGTCCGGTGTGCACCGGACTGTCCGGTGTAACCACGGAGCAACGGCTATTTCGGCGCCAACGGCTACCTGCGGCGCATTTAATGCGCGCTCTACGCGCGCAGAAGTCAGGCGCGCCCATACTGGCGCACCGGACAATGAACAGGAGATGTCCGGTGTGCACCGGACTTCCAGGCGGGCCCAGAAGTCAGAAGCTCCAACGGTCAGAATCCAACGGCATTGATGACGTGGCGGGGGCACCGGACATGTCCGGTGTGCACCGGACTGTCCGGTGCGCCATCGAACAGACAGCCTCCCAACGGCCACTTTTGGTGGTTGGGGCTATAAATACCCTAACCACCCCCACATTCATTGCATCCAAGTTTCTCACTTCTCAACCACTTACAAGAGCTAGGCATTCAATTCTAGACACATACAAAGAGATCAAATCCTCTCCAATTCCACTCAAGGCTTTAGTGATTAGAGAGAGAGATTTGCCGTGTTCTTTTGAGCTCTTGCGCTTGGATTGCTTCTTTTCTTTCTCACTTATTCTTGTGATCAAAACTCCATTGTAATCAAGGCAAGAGGCACCAATTGTGTGGTGGCCCTTGCGGAGAAGTTTTGTTCCCGGCTTTGATTTGAGAAGAGAAGCTCACTCGGTCCGAGGGACCGTTTGAGAGAGGGAAGGGTTGAAAGAGACCCGGCCTTTGTGGCCTCCTCAACGGGGAGTAGGTTTGCGAGAACCGAACCTCGGTAAAACAAATCCGCGTGTCACACTCTTCATTTGCTTGCAATTTGTTTTGCGCCCTCTCTCGCGGACTCGTTTATATTTCTAACGCTAACCCGGCTTGTAGTTGTGTTTATATTTGTAAATTTCAGTTTCGCCCTATTCACCCCCCCTCTAGGCGACTATCAGATACGGAGATGTCGGGCGTCAGGGCACAAGAAGATTACCCCAGCAGCAAACATTGGTGGCTCCAAGCGCTATATTCTTTATGTCCTTGGGTCCACATGTCGGGGCCCAACACCTTTGTGCATGCCCCCCTTCAACTATAAAAGGGGAGGCATGCGACGTTACATAGGGGCAGAGGCCAGGACATCCAATCTTAGGCTCACTCAGACACTCACAAGTTCATACAAGCTCTTAAGCAATACATCACACAGTGGAGTAGGGTGTTACGCTCCGGCGGCCCGAACCACTCTAAATCCTTGTGTGTTCTTGTGTTCTTCCCACTTTTCTAACTAACAAGCAAAACGCTTAGGCCCCTCCTCATCTTAGTATTTAGGGCAGATGCACTCCGCCACCCGGCCGGAGATTTACTCTCCGACAGCATCAATGCTCTATTTTTAAATGTCTGCATTTTTTCCAATTTCCATCACATAGATTTATGATGGGATGCCATTATACTAATATGGTGCTAACTTGGCAGATCCAGTAACGTCATAGTACTAAACTTTGGCTCGCCAAAGCCCAAAGCACATATAACAGGTAGATCTGTAATGGGCCACAAATATTATTTGGGCTGATTGTTTTGTTTTTAGTTTCTTTCAGCCCATATTTCTTTTTTTTGTCCGAAACGAGTCCATATTTCATATGTTCTGTTCACCTCAAATCATATATTCAATCTAGCCAATATCAAATACTTTATGCATTTTCTGTTGGCCCAAGATGGCACACATTATGTCACTAGCATAGCTATTTCATCATCAAACTAATAAAACACATAATACATGTCATATCTATGTGATAAGTACAGATACCAATAACATAGCCATTTCATCATCAAACCAATCTCAAGAGTTTATAGCTACCTGCAAATATCGAACTCTATTTGAAAGCAGCAGCTACCTGCAAACCCAAACAACAAACATTAGTCAAAATACCAAGTTTAGTGTTGACACACAGTCAATGCGTATATATAATGCACAAAATCACGCCCGCAGTTCAGAATACTGAATTAACTATGGGCCAAGCAAGAAACTCAGAAACTCAGGTTCTTCACCTCGTACCTCCAAGATGCAGAAGTGGACTGAACAAATGCCTACTATTACTATGGGCCTGTATCGTTTCTTGGGTTTTATGTTTATATTCAACTAGATGATAATAAATCTAGACATATATATACAAAACACATATATTAAGTATTGCATGAATCTATTAAAATGCCAAAACGAATTTTATTTTGAGACATAAAGAGCACGATACTTAAGGAGCAAGGAACTGCAGGGGTAAGATATATTTAATTTAATTATTTAAAGCGCAAAGGCAGGTTGCTGGATGGCCAGAAAGTAGAGGATGGTGGAAAGCAAGGAAACAAAGATAAATTTATTTAGCAAGTGTTCTCATCATCATGTTTAAATTAAATTTCTCATATGGACGGGAACTTTAACGCGCGTGATTGGAAGCATAGCGTTAGAGAAACGCTTACAAAGTTGGCACGGATGCATGCGTGCTGATATACGCCTCGTATTTTACCCTATGTCCCACGCCGCCACGCGTATTGCTCCCCGCTACGGGCACAAATAATAATGTCACGATAGCTTTGTAGATTTGTTTGTCCTTCTTCTGTGGCTGCTATTGTTTGTCGTTGGTTCTGTTTAGTCTGTGTTCCGGCCAGCGCTGCAAGTTAATTAACACATTTGTTGAGCAACAGCTTTTGCCGATCGGCACCAAATCAACGTGGACAGGTAGCTTAATTACCAAACCCAGCCCATATCATCATCCTTCCACCTTTTTGTTGCCTTAATTACCAAACTCTTCTCCAACAGTTATATATAAAGTAGGTCCTTAAAACCAACTGTTTTACCAATTTTGTAGATCTATAATTTAGGGTGCTAAATTTATATAACAAAAATATATATGGTATGCTTATAAGATGAATGTGAATGTGAAGCTAGCAACTAAAATTAGAAACCATACTTGTGCATAATTTTATTTCTATCTCATTTTTTTCATCTTCCATTAATTCCACTCAATCCAACTACCCGGCCCACTCGGTCCACCCTAGGACATGTTTGTTTTACCCTAGCCGGTAACCTACAGGCTACAGCTAAGGATGGCATCTGGTAATATACTCAATAGTTATACAAGGTCATATTCGTACGTGCAGACCAGAGGAAAAATACTTCATTACCCGTACCTGCTACCTATCACGTGTATAAATATTACCTTATATTCACCACGTGTGTGGGTGGGTAACCGGGTGGAAACGAGCCGAGAGCTCGGCTCGGCTCGATCATGTCGCGAGCTCGAAAAAGTGGCTCGGCTCGATTCGCTCCTGGCTCGCAAGACGGCTCGTCGAGCCAACGAGTCTAGACATAAACGTAAATCTGCTCTCTAAATTATAATATAAAATCTTAAAAATATTTTAAATAACATATTTTAAATTAGTAAAATAGATATATCACTAATATAATGTATAAAATAGATTATTTTTTATAGTAATATCAAATAATATAAATTAATTGTCTACTCGTTACTAATATTATATGCTAATCAAGATTTTATGTAACAATTTGTTGTTTGGCCGAGCCACGAGCCAGCTCGCGAGCTGCACCGAGCCGAGCTGGCTCGTTCTTTTCACGAGCCACAAAAATAGGCTCGGCTCGGCTCAACCTCGTTCTGAGCGTCGAGCCGATCCGAGCCGAGCCGAGCTGCTGCAAGATCGAGCCAGCTCATCGAGCTCGAGCTTTTTTTCCAGCCCTACGGTAACGGGTACTCATTGATTTTTTAGATAATGGGAAAAAAGATCCCAACCTTCCCCTCGTTAAAGGGTTCGAGCCGCGTTATCTCTGCTATACTTAAAGCACTAGTTTCAACGGTCGTCATGCAACATCTTTTTACAAAAAAGACCCTACATTTCTTCCAAATCAACTCAATGTATAATGGAAAAAGGGTGGGAGATACTAGGCAAAGCTGTCTAACCAGTAGAACATCATGCTTAGGTATTTATAATATTAAATATAAATTATACATATGTATATATGATTTTTTGTAAAATAATAAAATAATCGTGGTGGGCCAGGCTAGTACTATGTGCCGAGGCTACGGCTCAAGCACCGCACGCCGCTCGTGCCGAGTTGGCCCAGGAAATATTAAATGGGTTGTGCCTCGGGTCGGCTCGCCAGACACGACCCAGTTGGCCATCTATACCTCTGCACAATAATGATGGTCCTCGCCTCATTTGCTACCACCTTGTTCGTCATTCTACTTCTTTTCTCTCTCCCCTCATGCCTCCACCTTCACGCGACCCCATTCTCGGCAGAAGGCGTAGGAGCAGACACCTCCTTCCCGTATTCGTCCGACATCAGCCCCGACACCGACTCACGTAGTAGCTATTATATTGCACGTCCACGAGGACATTTCACATTATGCGCGCATCATCGTTTTTGCCGTTGTTGGACGTCCCTTTCGTCTTCCCGGACTTCACACTATTCTTCCTCCCCAACCTGTGCCCCCGCCACAGTCGCAGTAACGAGCCGACCGACGCTCGTCGACGTGGGTACGGGGCGAGTCGGTCATGCTTCTGGCTTTTCTTCGTGCGTGTCGTCGAGGTGGACATGGTGGCGAATATCACAGTTAGGTTATCTTGGCGATAAGGAGTCTAGGTCTGATATATTGGACAACCAATACCCGTAGCGTGGCAGCAGTTGGCATATGCTACGGAGTTGGTGGTGGTGTTGTGTCGCTTTGGCGGGCCTAGGGCTAGGAAGACACTCGCATTCTCTCGCCCTTCTAGGACTGACGCCTAGTGCGGGTGCCTCTCGGTTTGGAGCTACTCTGGCTGGGCTTCTTTCTCTGCTTGCATGCTCTCTCCTTATATATCTAGCGGTTTACTACCTATGACGTCTCTAGATGTCCAGGTCTTCGTCGTGTCCTTTTCCGGCAACTAACAGGTATGTCCGCCTCTTCCCTTCCCCTCCTGCTCTACGAAACCTTGGAAGTGGGGGAGGCGAGGGATGGGGGTCTTTGATTTGCTGCCTAAGGTACTCGTGCATTCATATAAAATATTATGTGAAAAGCGGAGACAATCAATAAAAAATCTTGAGATCTTTTTTGTGGATAATTTACGTGAGTATTGTTGTGAGCCGTCGCAACGCACGGGTAACCGACTAGTTACAACTTAACGCTTCATATCACGACGACACGTAGGGCTAAAAGAATACATAAAAGAGAACCACAAAACATGATCTAATACACAATACAATTTTTAAACCGGCATCCAAAATCAGCAAATATTTTTATAACCACCGACTCCAACACGCATCAATCATCGTGGTCCTGTATTCTTCAAGCCGCTGCAACTGCACCCAAAATCGACACTAGTAGGTCGCCCTGTAAATCACCTGCATATAAGGTTTTTTATACAAGTGCTAAACATTAAATCATTCTGACTTAACCATAATGCCCAACATAATGAGGCAACACCAGTCAAAATTAACGCCTTAGGTTTCTTAGGGAATCCCCGCAGCCAATCACCAAAAATGTGAGTAAAACTATGTGGAATCTCCAAATCAAACGTAAACTAGACTGCCCACCACAAAAACCGCACATAATGGCATTCGAAAAACAAATGATTAATAGACTCATCCTTAGCACAGAAGACACATATCTTACTCCCTTCCAAGTTCCTATGGGCTAAATTGTCTTTAGTTAGGACTACACCCTCCTAGAGGTACCAGAGGAAAATCTTTATTTTCAACGGGATTTTGAACTTCCAGATTGGAATTTTCGCCTAACAATATATCTGCTTATTAGCACATTATACATCGAACGAGCTGAAAAGGTTTTGCTCTGATGGAGAGACCACTCAAATACGTCATCCAGTTCATTCAATTGGATTTGCATAACCAGCGCCACGACACGATACCAAGCCTGTAGGTTTGCATTCACCACTCCTCTTCTAAAGGATACATTAAGTGGGACAGAGCTTAACATGGATGCTACAAACACATTTTTCCTTTGAACTATATTATACATCGAAGGATATATATGTTGTAGCGTAAAAATGCCTAACCATTTATCCTCCCAGAACCGCACATTAAGTCCATTATTCACCCGAAACGTCCCCGGACTAAAAAATTTTTCTTTCACCTTCATAAGACTGGACCAGAACTAGGAATCCCTTGGTTTCTTCTAGACCTGACCTATATTTTTGTCTTTCAAATATTTCCTCCACAACATTCTTTTCCACATGCCATCTTCATTCGTTAGTTTAAATAGCCACTTGCTTAGCAAGCATTGGTTTTGCACATATAGGTCCTTCACTCCTAGCCCCCCAAGATCCTTAGGCTGACAAATAACACTCCATCTAGTAAGTCGATATTTTTTCTTATGCTCATCTTACTGCCAAAAGAAACATGACCGAAAGTAATCCAACTTCTAAAGAATACTTCTAGGTATCTCAAAGAAGGATAGTATGAACATAACTATGCTAGTCAGTATCGAATCAATCAGTACCAGGTGACCACCTATAAACAAGTGCTTGCTCTTGCAATTACAAAGGTTCTTCTCAAACCGTTGTTCAATTATACTCTAGTCTGCATTCGAAGTTTTTGGAAATGCATCGGGATGCCAAGATATTTGAATGGGCATTTGCCTGGTTTGCATTCAAACAAGGTAGAGTACTGATGCTCCGCTTCCTTTGCTCAGTCAAAGTAGAAGATTTCACTCTTGTGAAAGGTAATTTTTAACCCTGAAACTTGTTCAAAAGTGCATACAATCATTATAAGATTCTTCGCTTTCTCCAAGTCATGGTCCATGAATAATGTTGTATCATCAGCATACTGAAAAATTGACAACCCATCATCTACCAAATGTGAAACGTCCCCAGCAATTAACCCTTCGTGTTTTGCCCTCTTTACTAAAATGGCTAACATATCAGCCACTATATTAAACAAGACAGGGGACAATGGGTCATGCTGTCGCAAGACTTTCTTAGTTTCAAACGAGTTTCCAACTTGGTCATTAATTTGATCCCCACCTAACTGAAAGTCGCCTAGAGGGGGGGGTGAATAGGGTGAATCTGAAATTTACAAAGTTTAAGCATAACTACAAGCTGGGTTAGCGTTAGAAATATAAGCGAGTCCGAGAGAGAGGGTGAAAAACAAATCGCAAGCAAATAAGGAGTGAGACACAAGGATTTGTTTTACCGAGGTTCGGTTCTTGCAAACCTACTCCCCGTTGAGGTGGTCACAAAGACCGGGTCTCTTTCAACCCTTTCCCTCTCTCAAATGGTCACTTAGACCGAGTGAGCTTCTCTTCTCAATCACACGGGACACTAAGTCCCCGCAAGGACCACCACACAATTGGTGTCTCTTGCCTTGGTTACAATTGAGTTGATCACAAGAAGAATGAGAAAGAAAAGAAGCAATCCAAGCGCAAGAGCTCAAATGAACACAAATGTCGCTCTCTCTAGTCACTATTTAATTTGGAGTGCTTCCGGACTTGGGAGAGGATTTGATCTCTTTGGTTGTATCTAGAATTGAATGCTATAGCTTTTGTAAGGTGTTGGAAGGTGGAAAACTTGGATGCAATGTATGGTGGGGTGGTTGGGGTATTTATAGTCCCAACCACCAAACTAGCCGTTTGGTGGAGGCTGCTGTCGAATGGCGCACCAGACACTGTCCGGTGCGCCAGCCACGTCACCCGGTCGTTAGGGTTCGACCGTTGGAGCTCTGACAGGTGGGGTCTTCTGGCTGTTCGGTGGTGCACCGGACAAGTACTGTAGATTGTTCGGTGCGCCTTCTGACGCTGCTCTGACTCTAGCGTGCACTGTAGCGCATTGAATGCGGTTGCAGTCGACCGTTGGCGCTGAAGTAGCCGTTGCTCCGCTGGCACACCGGACACTGTCCGGTGCCTCACCGGACAGTCCAGTGAATTATAGCGGAGCGCCCTCTGATTTTCCCGAAGGTGACGAGTTTGGAGCTGAGTTCCCTGGTACACCGGACAGTCCGGTGCGCCAGACCAGGGCACGCTTCGGTTGTCTTTTGCTCTCTTTGTTTGAACCCTTTCTTGGTCATTTTATTGGTCAATTGTGAATCTTTGGCACCTGTAAAACTTATAATCTAGAGCAAACTAGTTAGTCCAATTATTTGTGTTGGGCAATTCAACCACCAAAATCAATTAGGAAAAGGTGTAAGCCTATTTCCCTTTCAATCTCCCCCTTTTTGGTGATTGATGCCAACACAAACCAAAGCAAATATGGAAGTGCAGAATTGAACTAGTTTGCATAATGTAAATGCAAAGATTGCTTGGAATGAAACCAATAAATATTACTTACTAGATGCGCATGGATGGCTTTTCTTCTTATTAACATTTTGGACCACGCTTGCACCACATGTTTTGTTTTGCAAAATGTTTTGGAAATTCTTTTTCAAAGTTCTTTTGCAAATAGTCAAAGGTAAATGAATAAGATTTTGAGAAGCAATTTCAAGTTTTGAAATTTTCTCCCCCTGGTTCAAATGCTTTTCCTTTGACTAAATAAAACTCCCCCTTAATGAAATTCTCCTCTTGGTGTTCAAGAGGGTTTTAGATATTAATTTTGAAGAGGGTATACCAATTTGAAATTATAATAAGATGCCAATTGAAAAACTTCTTTTAATACCAATTGAAAGACTTTTTGAAATTGGTGGTGGTGCGGTCCTTTTGCTTTGGGCTAATACTCTCTCCCCCTTTGGCATGAATCGCCAAAAACGGATGCTTGAGTGAAATATAAGCCCTTTTAAACTACTCTCTCCCCCTTTGGACGGAAGTAAAGGAGTGAAGATTATACCAAAGTTGGAGAGTTAGTGCGGAGTGACGGCGAAGGATGAATGATTCGATGGAGCAGAGTGGAAGCCTTGTCTTCACCGAAGACTCCTTTTCCCTTTCAATCTATGACTTAGCATGAAATGGACTTGAAAGAACACATTAGTCATAGCATATGAAAGAGATGATCAAAGGTATATATATGAGCTATGTGTGCAAAATATCATTCAAAATTCCTAGAATCAAGAATATTTAGCTCATGCCTAAGTTTGGTAAAAGTTTGTTCATCCAATGGCTTGGTAAAGATATTGGCTAATTGTTCTTTGGTGCTAACATATGCAATCTCAATATCCCCCTTTTGTTGGTGATCCCTTAGAAAATGATACCCAATGGCTATGTGTAACACCCCTGGTGTTACTGTAACTAAAACTTGAGCATGAAATCATAAACATTGACATTGCATATGTTTGACACACCTAGAGTGCATTTACTAGGTAAAAATTTCAAACAAGTGTATTGTTTTTGGTATTTTGCAAATAGACCCCTGGTTAAGTAACTTGACCCTGATTAGGGATTATTGGGACAAAGCTAAACCTAAATGAGAAAAACCTAAAGGCTTTTGGGAAAGAGACATAAAATGTCCCCAAAAACAAAGTTGAATCACATTTATACCCTTGGGATACTAAAAACCCTAATTAGAACCCTGGAAAACCCTAAAACTAAACCCTAGGGACCTAAGTGCAAAGTTAGTCCACTTTTGGACTGAAGTGCAAAAATCAAGTCAAATAAGTTTCTTAAGTCCCTTGGTTCACAAATGTGTGAACTTGAAAGCCAAATGTGGAGTTTTGGACTTAAATGCAAAAAGGACCCCCCCAATTGAGATTTCTCTAAGTCTGAATTTCAGATTGGTAAGCTCAACTTTGGAGCATGGGATCTTCCAAATTATTGAGAATTTGCCCTAGGTCACCACATCAAAGTTGAAGACCAAACATAGGAGAACAACTTTGATTAAGGTTGTAAGCAGAGTTGTTAAGAAAATATTGGAGATAATCATGCTCCAAAGTGGGCTGTCAGACTGCCTGAAGTCTGAATCTTCAGAAACAGTGTGATAGGATGAACTTTGAGCTCGAATTCGAATGGGATTTAGTGACTATTTGATGGTAAGCATTGTAGCAAAGCTGAAGATTAACTATAGGTCTATAATTTTGGTATAGAGATCTAGTCGGGTTACCACACAAAATTAAGAGCAATTTGGACCTAAAGTTGCGCTGTCAGGTTCATCTGAATAAAACTGGCTATGGTACATTGACCTGCTGAGGATTAGGCCGCCAGCGCGGCAACCTCACCGCCGGCGACCTCTTCGCCGGGAATCGTGTCACAGGCGTATGGATCTCGTTCACCAGGTAAAGGTCTCGTCGTGGATGAGTATGCACTGCTGTGGCCTCGTCGTTCCCTGCCCCTTTTCACCGGCGACGTGGCCTCATGGCCGTCACCGGAGTAGCCGTGCCTCACTGCGGTCATGCCACGCTCAAAGCTTTTCACCACGTCATCCCTAGCCGCACCAGCTCACCGGTAACCGTCGTAGCTCCTCAACCGATGCTCACCGGAGGGAGCGCCACGGTGAAAGCCACCGTTCCCTGCTCCAATATTTCTGTTCCCTCCGGCCGCCAGCACGCCGTGATCAAATTGTGAGCCACCGCCCCCGGAGTCTATAAATTGAAGCCACCGCAAGCTCCGTAGAGTAGTCAAGAACCCCGACACCCAGTATTGTCCCCAGTTGATCGCCAGCGAGCTTGAATTTCACAGTTCCCCCAATTCAGTTTCCGCCACCGTGAATTCGCCTCACCGCGGCTAGCCCCTCTCCCGGTCAGTTCACCTCTTCCTCTTCCTCGTTCAAGTTTTCCCTTAAGCCTACGATGCTTGCCGAGCCACTGAATTGAACTAGGAGTCCTCTGGTCGCCGAGAACACGACCGTATAGCCGCCATGATCGCGGCCACCGTGGTCAGAGCTACGTAGTTGGTCTTAGCTGCAATTAGGTTGGGGGAAATGGTCAGACTAGCCCCGATTTCATGTCTGCCGCTCGGAGAACCCAGCCGTAGCCCCAATCGGCCGGTCAAGAACCTCGCCGGAGCCTCTCCGCGCATGAACGTCGTCGTGGACTTGGGTCTGCGAAGAAATAGAACATGGAGGGCTTATTTGCAATCTGTGAGTGACACAAGAAATAGTAATAGGAACTCGTGTTCAGTTAGCTATTAAACCAAGGGCCTCTGTGCAAAACTACCGCAGGCTCGCGCGCGTGGGCGTGTTTCTGCTGTACTTGGGCCGACTTGGACTGATTTCGGCCCAAGTCTGTTCATTGTTTTCTTTTTTCTATTTTTAGCCAGCTTTAGAAAACTGTAGAAAATGGTAGAAAAATGATAAAATTGTGAAACCAATTTTCCTAAGCTTCTTATTTTCCCTAGGATTTAGTAAAAATAATTTTATGATTTTTAGTGGAAATAAGAAATTTTAGGGTATTTAAAGTAGTTAAAAATATTGGTTATGGATTTTTAGAAAATAATTGGAAAGTCCAAAAATGCCCAAACTTTTTATGGAAACTTTAAACAATAGTTAGAAGCCTTGGGTAGAGTTTGAATTGATTTGGACCTTGTTTGATCACCAAACCCCAAAACACCCCCCCTGCCCTATGAACTCCTTTACTGACTCCGGAAACCCTAAGTTCTCGGAGTTCCGTGAAGGAAAGTTGTATTCAAGACTTAGATAATAAGTTTATGTTATCTTTGCATTCTCAGAAGCATTCTATGGCATTCATTCTTATATATATATATATATATATATATATATATATATATATATATATATATATATATGGTTATGTTAGAACGTGAAGAAGAAGCAGAAGTCACCGAAGAAAGGACACCACCACCCTCGGATTCTCAAGCAGGCAACTGCTTTTACTTTGATATTTGTGGATCCGAGCCAGACTCACCTGTTAACGAAGGCAAGCCCCGGTGCATTTGCCACCTCCCTTGATGTTTTTTTTAAAATCTTTCTCACTTCATTGATGCATTAGGTAATAGGAGTTGAATGCTTAAACAATTCCTGCATTACCTTCCTTGATCTTTGATTACCTTCCTTGATACCCTGCTTTACAAAAGGTTTTTACTATGCTTAGTATTGCTCTAGCAAAACAAAAGGTTTTGTTTTACAAAAGATGATTGGCAAAGTGGGAGGGATGTTTTTGAAAATAAAACTTGATGGTGGATCCATCATGGCCGTGATGGGTTCAACATCGGAAAAGATGTACCTCTGCCAGGTACCAAACTTTGGGTTTGAAATGATTAAGCTGAGACCAGGCGGGTGACTTGCACGAGAAGAGAGTCTCGGTGTAGTGTCTCCGTCTGTGTCGATTAAGGACCGTGTCGATGTAGGCTTGCTGACCGAGGACCCTTTAACTGGTCACATGCCTCGTCATGGGTAAGCCTTGCCTCGGGCAGACTAAGGCCAGAATAAGATAACACGAAATGGGTGTGGAGCGGTGGCGAGAGTAGCGTGTACCCTCCGTGGCAAGAGGCTGGACGGTGGTGTATCTGTGCTCTCGGTTTGCGTGAACCTGATCTGGTCTTAAGAACCCCGGTGGCGGGTTGACATATGCAAGGGTTAAGTGCTACATATGTCGTGTGATTGGAGATCCTCAGCTGAGTATAATCGATTCGGATCGCCGTACCTTCGTGGATATGAAGACTTGGTCACTGCCCTATACGTAGCAATCCACAAAAGGTAAAGGGATTGATGAGAAATTGGCTAGTGCAGGACCAGTGATTGAACTAGGGTAGAAAGAACTCTAGTGCAGGTAACTTTACTTAACCTGAAAATAAAACTGGATTTTTAAGGATCCACTCATAGTAAGCTTTTCTGCAAAACAGAGTCTGTGATTCTTGATAAGCCACTCCTTGACTCCCTTATAACCAGCATGCCCTTGAGAGTCTTTTCTTTAGTCGGGTAAGACTTGCTGAGTAATTCCATACTCAGGGTTTATTCCCTCGTTGTTTTTAGGTGAGAGAGCAGCAGATTTCTATTGCTTTTGTACCAAGGTGGTTCCTCATGAAGAAAATCAGGAATGAAGATGCGGGAGGACATGGTCCTCCATAAAAACTTTTGTGTATAAACTTTTCTGGGAGGAGTTTTTGCCTGCCTTGGTTATGTAATAATAATACTACTCTACACTCGTTTATAGTTTTGGTCTGTAATAAATAACCTAATCTTACTTTTAAATAAATATAAGTTATTGTAATCACTTCCGCATTTCGATATCTCCGATGTTCTGTAATGTCTGCAAGACGGGTGAAACGTTCCTGGTAAGGTAAGAAAAGATACCGAACTTATCAAGTAATTCAGGAACATCTACGGGGTTGTCTGATGTCTGTTGGACAAGGACAACCGTAGGTGGGCCTAATAACTTGGAAGGTTCCGTCACAGCTGGTATCGAAGCGAAGCCCTTGTTTGCAGATATTATAAGACATATTCAAAAGGATTTTAAAGAAAGACTCACCTAAAAGGACTTCTTCCTTTCTTATCCCTTATATCTGAAGAATCTATAAAGACCAGGTAGGAAGAGTGCAATGTATAGAAGGTTGAATCAAGGTTGACTCTGTAATTATTCATGCATCATGCTAAGAATTGTACTAATAAATTTCCCCCTTAGAAAATGCCGCCGCGCACAAGAAAGACCGCGCGTAAGTCGACCGGACCAATTGGAGTACCTCGACATCAACTTGCTCCGCGAGATGTAGATAGTAGTAGCGGAAGCAATGATCCTATAGGGGATCTGGAAGCAGAAGTAAGTAGGCTCCAAGTGGAACTCCGCCGCAGGACAGCTATATGGATTGGAGATGGTGACCGTATAAATGAGCTACGAAGAGACGTTCGCCATCTACAAGACCAGCTGGCAGATCGGGATTTGGCACTCGATTGGGTCG
Source organism: Zea luxurians (assembly GCA_029449295.1). Classification (NCBI taxonomy): domain Eukaryota; kingdom Viridiplantae; phylum Streptophyta; class Magnoliopsida; order Poales; family Poaceae; genus Zea; species Zea luxurians. The sequence continues at coordinate 746,894 of JAOPSE010000181.1, forward strand.
TTCAATCTCGTTCATTGGCATGGGCCAAGGAGGCAAGGGCTCAAGCTCGTATAACTGAGCTCAACATGGCTATTGAAGAATTACAGACATACTGCAATACATTACATGAGGAAGTGCATGTATTGTATTCGCAACTGCATCCCAGTGAGACCATACATCCTGCTGAGTCGGAAGCTGGACCCTCCCACGTGATGGGACAAGCGCTTGGTGGTGGGCTAGACCTTTTTCAACCCCCTCCTTCAATGAGGCTGGTCGATGAATGGTCTCCCACACCTGATGACGAGGCTGCTAGGGGTAACCAACAGTAGAAGTAGTAGTGTAGTAATAAAAAAATAAAAGTAGAGTATTGTAGATTGTACTATTGTACAATAGATAGTGTATTGTATGTTGAGTAATGTATCCTGTTGTAAAATCGAGTCTGTACATTACTCTTTTTGGTAATGTAATTTGGAAGGTTTTGTCTCTGGCATATAATATTTGTTTTTCTCTCAAATGACTATTGCCACAGATGCCGTCCAAAACTCGATCCCAGGATGCAGCAGGACCCTCTAGCGGGAGGGAATCTACACCAAATCCGCCTCCTGTTCCTCCCACTCTGGCCGAGGCAATTGCTGCCTTGGTAAATGCGACCGCAGATAACACCCGCTTCTTGAGAGAAATGGCGGGCCAGCAGTTTCAACAACAAGGCGGGCGGGGTTATCAACAGGGCCCCGCGAAACTTCTTATCTAGACTTCTCGGAGACTCGTCCACCCCTGTTTGTGAAGGCTGAAGACCCATTGGAAGCCGACGAATGGATACGGGTCATTGAACAAAAATTCGGACTTCTGCGTTGTTCCGAAACCCAGAAGCCATTGTTTGCAGCCCAACAACTACGTGGCCCTGCCAGCACTTGGTGGAGAAATTTCATGGCCGTTCAACCGGCCAATCATCAAATAGCCTGGGAGGAATTCAAGGTGGCCTTCCGTGAGCATTATATTCCGGAGGGTGTTTTACATATGAAACAAGAAGAATTTATGAAGCTTAGACAAGGTGGAGATACTGTCAATCAATATCTCAACAAGTTTAACCACCTATCGCAGTATGCAATCGATCAAGTAAATACAGACCTGAAAAAGAAGAATTGCTTCATGAGGGGTTTAAATGATCGAATGCAAAGAAAGATGGCAACCTGCATCGATCTCACATATGGGAAAGCTGTCAGTACAGCTTTAGCTGTGGAAGCAAAATATGCAGGAGCCGGAAAATCTAAGGGATCTGGAGGTGATAGGCCTAGTCAGGGCCCGATGAAGAGGCAACGGTTTATTCTCCGGCCTTCTAACCAGAACCGTTCAAGTGCACCATCCTTCCCTTTCAAGCAGCCCATAATTATTCGTCCCAATAAAGCTCCTACTGTCCCAAGTCAGCCGGGTGCCCCAGGCACTCGATTCTCGGCTCTGCCAAGTTCTTCAACTGGGTGTTTTAACTGTGGCAAGTCTGGGCATTTTATCAAAGATTGCCCCTATCCTAAGCAAAATCAGGCTAATAATCAACAAGGATCGGGGAATTCAGCTCCAGGCAAGGGAAGTACTTCGGGCAAGAATACTAAGAAGACGGGACGTATATATTATACGCAAGTGGTCACTACACCGGACGGGGAGCCGGTAATGATGGGTACGTTCCTCGTGGCCAATCATCCTGTAATCATTCTCTTTGATTCTGGTGCTTCGCATACCTTCATTAGCAAGAAATTTGTGGAGCAACATCACATTTCATGTCATGAATCAAAAGAAGGATTTAAAATTCACTCACCTGGGGGACAGATTTTTACTAGAGAAGTGGCCTATCAAGTGCCCATAACCTTGGCCGGACGGGATTTTCTTACTAATATGATAGTTCTGAAAGGCCAGGATATAGATGTTATTCTGGGTATGAATTGGTTGGCCAAGTATAAAGCAATCCTCAACACTGATCAAAGAATTATCAGGTTGAGTTATAATCAAGAAGAAATTTTTATACCTATCCCCATTCCAGCCCAAGCTACTAGCAGAGTATACGAAGCCATAATACCAGAAATCAAGGATATTCCGGTAGTGTGTGAGTTTCCCGATGTCTTTCCCGAGGAGTTGCCGGGATTGCCACCTGAGCGGGATGTAGAATTTGTAATTGAGCTAAAGCCCGGTACGACTCCTATTTCTCGAAGATCATACCGTATGCCTCCAAATGAGTTGGCGGAATTGAAGATTCAATTACAAGACCTACTAAATAAAGGATTTATCCGGCCAAGCTCGTCACCTTGGGGTTGTCCAGCCATATTCGTCAAAAAGAAGGATCAAACCTTATGGATGTGCGTGGATTATCGGCCCCTGAATGAGGTCACGATCAAGAACAAGTACCCTCTTCCAAGGATTGACATCTTATTTGATCAACTAACCGGGGCGAGGGTATTCTCCAAAATTGATCTCAGGTCGGGCTATCATCAGATCCGTATTCGGCCCGAGGACATACCAAAGACCGCGTTCACTACGCGATATGGATTATTTGAATATCTGGTAATGTCTTTCGGTTTGACCAATGCTCCTGCCCATTTCACTTATTTGATGAACTCGGTGTTTATGCCCGAATTGGACAAGTTCGTGGTGGTCTTCATTGACGACATCTTGATATATTCCAAAAATGAAGAGAAGCATGCTCAACATTTGCGGATTGTATTAACGCGCTTGAGGGAACATCAGCTATATGCCAAGTTCAGTAAATGCGCGTTTTGGCTGGAGGAAATTCAGTTTCTAGGACATATCCTATCTGCCAGGGGAATTGCGGTAGATCCTAGCAAGGTCAAGGATATTCTGGAGTGGAAACCCCCGACCACTGTTCATCAAGTCCGGAGTTTTCTTGGACTAGCTGGGTATTATCGCAGATTCATACCAGATTTTTCTAAGCTTGTGAAACCAATCACAAGTTTATTGAAAAATGATTGTAAATTTAATTGGTCTTCCAAGTGTGAAGAAGCCTTTGAGCAATTGAAGACATTATTAACCACTGCTCCGGTATTGGCTCAACCGGACATCACCAAGCCTTTTGATGTATATTGTGATGCGTCAGGCAGTGGACTCGGCTGTGTGTTGATGCAAGAAGGCCGAGTGATTGCATATGCTTCAAGGCAGTTGCACCGACATGAGGAACATTATCCAACCCATGATCTGGAGCTAGCTGCTGTGGTTCATGCCCTGAAAATCTGGCGTCATTATCTACTGGGAAATGTCTGTCACATCTACACAGACCATAAAAGCTTGAAGTATATCTTCACCTAGTCAGAACTGAATATGAGACAAAGGCGATGGCTTGAGCTTATTAAGGACTATGAATTGGAAATTCATTATCACCCAGGCAAAGCCAATGTTGTGGCGGATGCACTTAGCCGTAAAGTTTCCTGCCACTGTCTTCTGATGAAGAACTCTGACAATACCTTGTGTCAAGAGATGGAAAAGCTAAACCTGGGGATGGTCCAACAAGGAACCCTAAGTCAGCTAAAGCTGGAGTCCGTTCTCTTGCAAAGGATAATTGATGCTCAAAAAGATAATGAGGGTATGAAGCATATTCGAGAAAAGATAAAGGCTGGAACAGCCAAATGTTTTAAAGAAGATGAGCAAGGCACTGTATGGTTTAATAACCGTATAGTGGTGCCGAAGAATGAAGAGATCCGCCAACAAATTCTTGATGAAGCACATCTTAGCCGCTATTCTATTCATCCCGGAAGCACTAAGATGTACCAAGATTTGAAACAACATTATTGGTGGACAAAAATGAAGATTGAGATTGCACGCTATGTGGCCAGATGTGACACCTGTAGACGTGTCAAGGCCATACACTTGAAAACTGCTGGTCCATTACAATCTTTGCCAATCCCAACCTGGAAATGGGAAGACATAAGTATGGACTTCATTGTGGGATTGCCCAGGACTGCAAAAGGGTATGACTCTATCTGGGTTATAGTTGATCGACTCACAAAGACAGCTCATTTTCTGCCGGTCAAGACAGATCACCCGGTTACTGTCTATGCCCAATTGTATATTGATCGTATTCTTAGTCTGCATGGTGTTCCGAAGACTATTGTGTCGGATTGTGGACCGCAATTTGTAGCCAAGTTTTGGGAAGCACTTCACAAATCCTTGGGTACTAGGCTGCTCCATAGTTCGGCATATCATCCACAAACCAGTGGACAGACTGAGAGAATTAATCAAATACTCGAAGATATGCTGCAGGCATGTGTCCTGGATTTCTCACAGAAATGGGATGAATGTTTACCCTTAGCGGAGTTTTCATATAATAATAGCTATCAAGAAAGTATCAAGATGGCACCTTTTGAAGCTTTATATGGACGACGATGTCGTACTCCGCTAAATTGGTCTGAACCTGGTGAAAGGTATTTCTTTAGGCCTGATATGGTAAAAGAAACTGAAGAAAAGGTTCAGAAAATAATTCATAATATGAAGAAAGCCCAAGCTCGTCAGAAGAGTTATGCAGACAAACGGCGAATGCCCTTGTATTTTCTTGAAGGGGACTATGTCTACCTGAAGGTTTCACCAATGAAGGGGGTATCCCGTTTCGGGGTCAAAGGAAAACTTGCACCCAGGTACATTGGTCCATTCCCTGTACTTAAGCAATGTGGACCAGTGGCATATCAACTGCAGCTTCCCAAGACCCTGTCTGCTATACATAATGTTTTCCACGTGTCACAATTGAAGAAGTGTCTTCGGGTTCCTGATCGAACCATTGAAGTAACAGATGTTGTCCTTGAACCAGACTTGACATATTCTGAGCACCCTATTCGAGTCTTGGATCAAAAGGACCGGGTTACCCGGAGAAAAACTCTCAAGTTCTATAAGATACAGTGGAACCAACATTCTGAAGAAGAGGCTACGTGGGAAACGCAAGACTTTTTAAATAAGAATTTCCCAGGCTTTCTAGCCTCATGTAATCTGTAAAGTAAATTCAGTTATTGTAATAAAGGAGTGAACCCCCACACCACCCCTGCCTTGTACCAGAAATAAGGAAATAAAAATGTGACACATTTCCTTTTCCATTACTCACCCTAGAACTTTAAATCTCGGGACGAGATTCTTTTATGGGGGAAAGGATGTAACACCCCTGGTGTTACTGTAACTAAAACTTGAGCATGACATCATAAACATTGACATTGCATATGTTTGACACACCTAGAGTGCATTTACTAGGTAAAAATTTCAAACAAGTGTATTGTTTTTGGTATTTTGCAAATAGACCCCTGGTTAAGTAACTTGACCCTGATTAGGGATTATTGGGACAAAGCTAAACCTAAATGAGAAAAACCTAAAGGCTTTTGGGAAAGAGACATAAAATGTCCCCAAAAACAAAGTTGAATCACATTTATACCCTTGGGATACTAAAAACCCTAATTAGAACCCTGGAAAACCCTAAAACTAAACCCTAGGGACCTAAGTGCAAAGTTAGTCCACTTTTGGACTAAAGTGCAAAAATCAAGTCAAATAAGTTTCTTAAGTCCCTTGGTTCACAAATGTGTGAACTTGAAAGCCAAATGTGGAGTTTTGGACTTAAATGCAAAAAGGACCCCCCAATTGAGATTTCTCTAAGTCTGAATTTCAGATTGGTAAGCTCAACTTTGGAGCATGGGATCTTCCAAATTATTGAGAATTTGCCCTAGGTCACCACATCAAAGTTGAAGACCAAACATAGGAGAACAACTTTGATTAAGGTTGTAAGCAGAGTTGTTAAGAAAATATTGGAGATAATCATGCTCCAAAGTGGGCTGTCAGACTGCCTGAAGTCTGAATCTTCAGAAACAGTGTGATAGGATGAACTTTGAGCTCGAATTCGAATGGGATTTAGTGACTATTTGATGGTAAGCATTGTAGCAAAGCTGAAGATTAACTATAGGTCTATAATTTTGGTATAGAGATCTAGTCGGGTTACCACACAAAATTAAGAGCAATTTGGACCTAAAGTTGCGCTGTCAGGTTCATCTGAATAAAACTGGCTATGGTACATTGACCTGCTGAGGATTAGGCCGCCAGCGCGGCAACCTCACCGCCGGCGACCTCTTCGCCGGGAATCGTGTCACAGGCGTATGGATCTCGTTCACCAGGTAAAGGTCTCGTCGTGGATGAGTATGCACTGCTGTGGCCTCGTCGTTCCCTGCCCCTTTTCACCGGCGACGTGGCCTCATGGCCGTCACCGGAGTAGCCGTGCCTCACTGTGGTCATGCCACGCTCAAAGCTTTTCACCATGTCGTCCCTAGCCGCACCAGCTCACCGGTAACCGTCGTAGCTCCTCAACCGATGCTCACCGGAGGGAGCGCCACGGTGAAAGCCACCGTTCCCTGCTCCAATATTTCTGTTCCCTCCGGCCGCCAGCACGCCGTGATCAAATTGTGAGCCACCGCCCCCGGAGTCTATAAATTGAAGCCACCGCAAGCTCCGTAGAGTAGTCAAGAACCCCGACACCCAGTATTGTCCCCAGTTGATCGCCAGCGAGCTTGAATTTCACAGTTCCCCCAATTCAGTTTCCGCCACCGTGAATTCGCCTCACCGCGGCTAGCCCCTCTCCCGGTCAGTTCACCTCTTCCTCTTCCTCGTTCAAGTTTTCCCTTAAGCCTACGATGCTTGCCGAGCCACTGAATTGAACTAGGAGTCCTCTGGTCGCCGGGAACACGACCGTATAGCTGCCATGATCGCGACCACCGTGGTCAGAGCTACGTAGTTGGTCTTAGCTGCAATTAGGTTGGGGGAAATGGTCAGACTAGCCCCGATTTCATGTCCGCCGCTCGGAGAACCCAACCGTAGCCCCAATCGGCCGGTCCAGAACCTCGCCGGAGCCTCTCCGCGCATGAACGCCGTCGTGGACTTGGGTCTGCGAAGAAATAGAACATGGAGGGCTTATTTGCAATCTGTGAGTGACACAAGAAATAGTAATAGGAACTCGTGTTCAGTTAGCTATTAAACCAAGGGCCTCTGTGCAAAACTACCGCAGGCGCGCGCGCGTGGGCGTGTTTCTGCTGTACTTGGGCCAACTTGGACTGATTTCGGCCCAAGTCTGTTCATTGTTTTCTTTTTTCTATTTTTAGCCAGCTTTAGAAAACTGTAGAAAATGGTAGAAAAATGATAAAATTGTGAAACCAATTTTCCTAAGCTTCTTATTTTCCCTAGGATTTAATAAAAATAATTTTATGATTTTTAGTGGAAATAAGAAATTTTAGGGTATTTAAAGTAGTTAAAAATATTGGTTATGGATTTTTAGAAAATAATTGGAAAGTCCAAAAATGCCCAAACTTTTTATGGGAACTTAAAACAATAGTTAGAAGCCTTGGGTAGAGTTTGAATTGATTTGGACCTTGTTTGATCACCAAACCCCAAAACACCCCCCTGCCCTATGAACTCCTTTACTGACTCCGGAAACCCTAAGTTCTCGGAGTTCCGTGAAGGAAAGTTGTATTCAAGACTTAGATAATAAGTTTATGTTATCTTTGCATTCTCATAAGCATTCCATGGCATTCATTCTTATATATATATATATATATATATATATGGTTATGTTAGAACGTGAAGAAGAAGCAGAAGTCACCGAAGAAAGGACACCACCACCCTCGGATTCTCAAGCAGGCAACTGCTTTTACTTTGATATTTGTGGATCCGAGCCAGACTCACCTGTTAATGAAGGCAAGCCCCGGTGCATTTGCCACCTCCCTTGATGTTTTTTTTAAAATCTTTCTCACTTGATTGATGCATTAGGTAATAGGAGTTGAATGCTTAAACAATTCCTGCATTACCTTCCTTGATCTTTGATTACCTTCCTTGATACCCTGCTTTACAAAAGGTTTTTACTATGCTTAGTATTGCTCTAGCAAAACAAAAGGTTTTGTTTTACAAAAGATGATTGTCAAAGTGGGAGGGATGTTTTTGAAAATAAAACTTGATGGTGGATCCATCATGGCCATGATGGGTTCAACATCGGAAAAGATGTACCTCTGCCAGGTACCAAACTTTGGGTTTGAAATGATTAAGCTGAGACCAGGCGGGTGACTTGCACGAGAAGACAGTCTCGGTGTAGTGTCTCCGTCTGTGTCGATTATGGACCGTGTCGATGTAGGCTTGCTGACCGAGGACCCTTTAACTGGTCACATGCCTCGTCATGGGTAAGCCTTGCCTCGGGCAGACTAAGGCCAGAATAAGATAACACGAAATGGGTGTGGAGCGGTGGCGAGAGTAGCGTGTACCCTCCGTGGCAAGAGGCTGGACGGTGGTGTATCTGTGCTCTCGGTTTGCAAGAACCTGATCTGGTCTTAAGAACCGTGGTGGCGGGTTGACATATGCAAGGGTTAAGTGCTACATATGTCGTGTGATTGGAGATCCTCAGCTGAGTATAATCGATTCGGATCGCCGTACCTTCGCGGATATGAAGACTTGGTCACTGCCCTATACGTAGCAATCCACAAAAGGTAAAGGGATTGATGAGAAATTGGCTAGTGCAGGACCAGTGATTGAACTAGGGTAGAAAGAACTCTAGCTGCAGGTAACTTTACTTAACCTGAAAATAAAACTGGATTTTTAAGGATCCACTCATAGTAAGCTTTTCTGCAAAACAGAGTCTGTGATTCTTGATAAGCCACTCCTTGACTCCCTTATAACCAGCATGCCCTTGAGAGTCTTTTCTTTAGTCGGGTAAGACTTGCTGAGTAATTCCATACTCAGGGTTTATTCCCTCGTTGTTTTTAGGTGAGAGAGCAGCAAATTTCTGTTGCTTTTGTACCAAGGTGGTTCCTCATGAAGAAAATCAGGAATGAAGATGCGGGAGGACATGGTCCTCCATAAAAACTTTTGTGTATAAACTTTTCTGGGAGGAGTTTTTGCCTCCCTTGGTTATGTAATAATAATACTACTCTGCACTCATTTATAGTTTTGGTCTGTAATAAATAACCTAATCTTACTTTTAAATAAATATAAGTTACTGTACTCACTTCCGCATTTCGATATCTCCGATGTTCTGTAATGTCTGCAAGACGGGTGAAACGTTCCTGGTAAGGTAAGAAAAGATACCGAACTTATCAAGTAATTCAGGAACATCTACGGGGTTGTCTGATGTCTGTTGGACAAGGACAACCGTAGGTGGGCCTAATAACTTGGAAGGTTCCGTCACACTATGTGTTTAGTGCGGCTATGCTCAACGGGATTATCCGCCATGCGGATTGCACTCTCATTATCACATAGAAGAGGATCTTTGGTAAATTTGTAACCATAGTCCCTAAGGGTTTGCCTCATCCAAAGAAATTACACGCAACAATGGCCTGCGGCAATATACTCGGCTTCGGCGGTTGAAAGAGCCACAGAATTTTGCTTCTTTGAAGCCCAAGACACCAGAGATCTTCCCAAGAATTGGCAAGTCCCCGATGTGCTCTTTCTATTAATTTTACACCCTGCCCAATCGGCATCGGAATAACCAATTAAATCAAATGTGGATCCCCTGGGGTACCAAAGGCCAAACTTAGGAGTATAAACTAAATATCTCAAGATTCGTTTTACGGCCCTAAGGTGAGCTTCCTTAGGATCGGCTTGGAATCTTGCACACATGCATACGGAAAGCATAATATCCGGTCGCGAAGCACATAAATAGAGTAAGGAACCTATCATCGACCGGTATACCTTTTGATCTATGGATTTACCTCTCGTATCGAGGTCAAGATGCCCATTAGTTCCCATGGGTGTCTTGATGGGCTTGGCGTCCTTCATCCCAAACTTGGTTAGAATGTCTTGAATGTACTTTGTTTGGCTAATGAAGGTGCCCTCTTGGAGTTGCTTGACTTGGAATCCTAAAAAATACTTCAACTCCCCCATCATAGACATCTCGAATTTTTGTGTCATGATCCTACTAAACTCTTCACATGTAGATTCGTTAGCAGATCCAAATATGATATCATCAACATAAATTTGGCATAGAAACAAATCATTTGCAAGTGTTTTAGTAAAGAGTGTAGGATCGGCTTTTCCGACTTTGAAGCCATTAGCAATAAGAAAATCTCTTAGGCATTCATACCATGCTCTTGGGGCTTGCTTGAGCCCATAAAGCGCCTTAGAGAGTCTATAAACATGGTTAGGATACTCACTGTCTTCAAAGCTAGGAGGTTGCTCAACATAGACTTCTTCCTTGATTGGTCCATTTAGGAAGGCACTTTTCACGTCCATTTGATAAAGCTTGAAGCCATGGTAAGTAGCATAGGCAAGTAAAATGCGAATTGACTCAAGCCTAGCTACAGGTGCATAGGTTTCACCGAAATCCAAACCTTCGACTTGTGAATATCCTTTGGCCACAAGTCGGGCTTTGTTCCTTGTCACCACACCATGCTCATCGTGCTTGTTGCGGAAGACCCACTTGGTTCCTACAACATTTTGGTTAGGACGTGGAACTAAATGCCATACCTAATTCCTCGTGAAGTTGTTGAGCTCCTCTTGCATCGCCATCACCCAATCCGAATCTTGAAGTGCTTCCTCTACCTTGTGTGGCTCAATAGAGGAAACAAAGAGTAATGCTCACAAAAATGTGCAACACGAGATCTAGTGGTTACCCCCTTATGAATGTCGCCGAGGATGGTGTTCACGAGGTGATCTCGTTGGATTGCTTGGTGGACTCTTGGGTGTGGCGGCCTTGGAACTTGCTCATCCTCCTTGTCTTGATCTTTTGCATCTCCCCCTTGATCATTGCCCTCCTCTTGAGGCGGCTCATCTTCTTGATCTTCTTCTTCATCATCTTGAGCCTCATCCCCATCTTGAGTTGGTGGAGATGCTTGCATGGAGGAGGATGGTAGATCTTGTGCTTGAATGGGCTCTTCGGATTCCTTAGGACACACATCCCCAATGGACATGTTCCTTAGCGCGACACATGGAGCCTCTTCATCATCTAATTCATCAAGATCAACTTGCTCTACTTGAGAGCCGTTAGTCTCATCAAACACAATGTCACAAGAAACTTCAACTAGTCCAGTGGACTTGTTAAAGACTCTATATGCCCTTGTGTTTGAATCATATCCTAGTAAAAAGCCTTCTACAGCCTTAGGAGCAAATTTGGATTTTCTACCTCTTTTAACAAGAATAAAACATTTGCTACCAAAGACTCTAAAATATGAAACATTGGGCTTTTTTACCGGTGAGGAGTTCGTAGGATGTCTTCTTGAGGATTCGATGTAGATACAACCGGTTGATGGCGTAGCACGCGGTGTTGACTGCCTCGTCCCAAAACCGATCCAAAGTCTTGTACTCATCAAGCATGGTTCTTGCCATGTCCAATAGAGTTCTATTCTTCCTCTCCACTACACCATTTTGTTGTGGCATGTAGGGAGAAGAGAACTCATGCTTGATGCCCTCCTCCTCAAGGAAGCCTTCAATTTGCGAATTCTTGAACTCCGTCCCATTATCGCTTCTAATTTTCTTGATCCTTAAGCCGAACTTATTTTGAGCTCGTCTCAAGAATCCCTTTAAGTTCTCTTGGGTTTGAGATTTTTCCTGTAAAAAGAATACCTAAGTGAAGCGAGAATAGTCATCCACAATAACAAGATAGTACTTAATCCCGCCGATGCTTATGTAAGCGATCAGACCGAATAGGTCCATGTGGAGGAGCTCGAGTGGCCTGTCAGTCGTCAAGATGTTCTTATGTGGATGATGAACACCAACTTGCTTCCCTGCTTGACATGCGCTACAGATCCTGTCTTTCTCAAAATGTACATTTGTTAGTCCCAAAATGTGCTCTCCCTTTAGAAGCTTGTGAAGATTCTTCATCCCAACATGGGCTAGTCGGCGATGCCAGAGCCAACCCATGTTAGTCTTAGCAATTAAGCAAGTATCGAGTTCAGCTTTATTGAAATCAACTAAGTATAGCTGACCCTCTGTTGGGGGCCTTCGTCTTCCGAAGGTCCTCAAAAACATGATTTGACAATGTTTTCCAAGTGGATTATATGAACAGGTACCTTCGGACTCAGAATTATGAACATGAAGTACGGTCAGGACGAAGCCTGAACCAGACGAAGGGGGATTGAAATGGAGGACGGGCTGATTACCAAGCTCTACGAAGGATGATGCACAGCCGAAGCTGTGCGCAGGAAAGCTTCGTCGCGATAGCAGAAAGGGGAACCGACTTAAAGATGAAAAGACTACTTAGGCCTTGACAGATTTCCATAAGTCATTAGCAAATGTAATGGACATGAATGTAATTTTGTATGGGCTGTGTCTCACGCCTATAAATAGATGAACAGTACTCCCGTACTGTTCACGCTGACTTGGCATTTGCTTTTGCGTCATTCTTGTACTTTTGCCTTCCTGCACTCCGAAGGTACATTTGTAATTTGAAGTCATTTCTATTTTTACATAGTAATAAAATAGAAATGACATTGTGATAAAATTTAAATGTTTACATTACTATTTATGTTATGCATAAGTCCTTCGTCGTAACTTATCGTGCCTACGAAGATATGTTGTTTATGACCTTCGTCCGGAGCACGTTATATCCCGAAGGGAAATAATGTTTCGAAGGACGAAGGACCTTATCATTTAACACTTTTTATGTTGCCTTGTTCTTAATCCAAAGCATTTGAGAACAAGTCACCAACACCCTCTAATACTCCCTTAAAAGCTACTGAATCATCACTTCTTCTAAAGACAGTAACACCTGTATCCGTAAAAAGATAGTTGTAGCCCATTTTACATAATTGGGAAATAGAAAGTAAGTTGTAATCTAAAGAATCTACAAGAAAAACATTGGAAATGGAATGGTCAGGTGATATAGCAATTTTACCCAATCCTTTGACCAAACCTTGATTTCCATCCCCGAATGTGATAGCTCGTTGGGGATCTTGGTTTTTCTAATAGGAGGAGAACATCTTTTTCTCCCCTGTCATGTGGTTTGTGCACCCGCTATCGATGATCCAACTTAAGCCCCCAGATGCATAAACCTACAAAACAAATTTAGTTCTTAATTTTAGGTACCCAAACAGTTTTGGGTCCTTTGACATTAGATACAAGAACTTTGGGTACCCAAACACAAGTCTTTGATCCCTTGTGTTTGTCCCCAACATACTTGGCAACTACTTTGCCGGATTTGTTAGTCAAAACATAGGATGCATCAAAAGTTTTAAATGAAATGCTAGGTTCATTTGATGCACTAGGAGTTTTCTTTTTAGGCAATTTAGCATGGGTTGATTGCCTAGAACTAGATGTCTCACTCTTATACATAAAAGCATGATTAGGACTAGAGTGGGACTTCCTAGAATGAATTCTCCTAATCTTATGCTCGGAATAACCGGCAGGGTACAAAATGTAGCCCTCGTTATCCTGAGGCATCGGAGCCTTGCCCTTAACAAAGTTAGATAATCTTTTAGGAGGGGCATTAAGTTTGACATTGTCTCCCTTTTGGAAGCCAATGCCATCCTTGATGCCAGGGCGTCTCCCATTATAAAGCATACTACGAGCAAATTTAAATTTTTCATTATCTAGCTCATGCTCGACAATTTTAGCATCTAATTTTGCTATATGATCATTTTGTTGTTTAATTAAAGCCATGTGATCATGAATAGCATCAATGTCAACATCTCTACATCTAGTGAAAATAGATACATGCTCAATGGTGGATGTAGAGGGTTTGCAAGTTTTTAGTTCAACAATCTTAGCATGTAAAATGTCATTTTCACTCTTAAGATCGGAAATGGAAGTGTTGCAAACATCTAAGTCTTTAGCCTTAGCAATCAATTTACCATTTTCAATCCTAAGGCTAGCAAGAGAGGCATTCAACTTTTCAATCTTAGCAATAGAAATAGCATGATCATTTCTAAGATTGGCATATGAATCATCACAAACATTTGAATCAACCTTAGCAATTAATCTAGCATTTTCATTTCTAAGGTTGGCAATAACATCATGGCAAGTGCTTAGCTCACTAGATAATTTTTCACATTTTTCTACCTCTAGAGCATAAGCATTTTTAACCTTAACATGCTTCTTGTTTTCCTTAATTAGGAAGTCCTCTTGGGAGTCCAAGAGTTCATCCTTCTCATGAATAGCACTAATTAATTCATTCAATTTTTTCTTTTGTTGCATGTTAAGATCGGCAAAAAGAGTAAGCAAATTATCCTCATCATCACTAGAATTATTCTCATCACTAGAGGTTGCATATTTAGTGGAGGATGTGGATTTAACCTTCTTCTTTTTGCCGTCCTTTGCCATGAGGCACTTGTGGCCAATGTTGGGGAAGAGAAGTCCCTTGTTGATGGCGATGTTGGCGGCGTCCTCGTCGGAGGAGGAGTCGGTGGAGCTCTCGTCGGAGTCCCACTCCCAGCAAACATGGGCATTGCCGCCCTTCTTCTTGTAGTATTTCTTCTTTTCCTTTCTTCTCCCCTTCTTGTCGTTGCCCCTGTCACTGTCACTAGAAATAGGACATTTTGCAATAAAGTGTCCGGGCTTACCACACTTGTAGCAAACCTTATTGGAGCGGGGCTTGTAGTCCTTCCCCCTCCTTTGCTTGAGGATTTGTCGAAAGCTTTTGGTGATTAAAGCCATCTCCTCATTGTCGAGCTTTGAGGCGTCGATGGGGAGCCTACTTGGTGTAGACTCTTCCTTCTTCTCCTCCATTGCCTTGAATGTGATGGGTTGTGCCTCGGGCGTGGAGGAGGTGCCTTGCTCGATGATTTTTTTGAGCCTTTGATCATTAGCTCAAAGCTCACAAACTTCCCTATAACCTCCTTGGGAGACATTAGCGTGTATCTAGGATCACCTCGAATTAATTGAACTTGCGTAGGGTTAAGAAAAACGAGGGATCTAAGAATAACCTTGACCATCTCATGGTCATCCCATTTGGTGCTCTCGAGGTTGCGCACTTGGTTCACCAAGGTCTTCAAGCGGGTTGTACATGGCTTGCGGATCCTCTCCTTGGTGAAGCATGAAGCAACCGAGCTCCCCCTTGATCATCTCCCGCTTGGTGATCTTGGTCACCTCGTCTCCTTCGTGCGCGGTCTTGAGCACGTCCCAAATTTTCTTTGCGCTTTTCAACCCTTGTACCTTATTATACTCCTCTCGACTTAGAGAGGCGAGGAGTATAGTAGTGGCTTGGGAGTTGAAGTGATGAATTTGGGCCACTTCATCTAAATCATAGTCTTCATCCCCTACGGATGGTACCTGTACACCAAACTCAACAACGTTCCAAATGCTTGTGTGGAGTGAGGTTAGATGATGTCTCATTTTGTCACTCCACATATTATAATCTTCACCATCAAAAACCGGTGGTTTGCCTAATGGAACGGAAAGTAAAGGAGTATGTTTTGAAATACGAGGGTAGCGTAGGGGAATCTTACTAAACTTCTTGCGCTCATGGTGCTTAGAAGTTATGGACGGCGCGTCGGAGTCGGAGGTGGATGGCGATGAAGAATCGGTCTCGTAGTAGACCACTTTCCTCATCTTCTTTTTCTTGTCGCCACTCTGATGCGACTTTTGTGAGGAGGATTCCTTATCCTTCCCTTTGTTGCGGGACTCTCCCGATGGAGCCTTCCCGTGGCTTGTAGCGGGCTTGTCGCCGATCACCATCTCCTTTTTGGCGTGATCTCCCAACATCACTTCGAGCGGTTAGGCTCTAATGAAGCACCGGGCTCTGATACCAATTGAAAGTCGCCTAGAGAGAGGGTGAATAGGACGAATCTGAAATTTACAAAGTTTAAGCACAACTACAAGCCGGGTTAGCGTTAGAAATATAAGCGAGTCCGAGAGAGAGGGTGAAAAACAAATCGCAAGCAAATAAGGAGTGAGACACAAGGATTTGTTTTACCGAGGTTCGGTTCTTGCAAACCTACTCCCCGTTGAGGTGGTCACAAAGACCAGATCTCTTTCAACCCTTTCCCTCTCTCAAACGGTCACTTAGACCGAGTGAGCTTCTCTTCTCAATCACACGGGATACTAAGTCCCCGCAAGGACCACCACACAATTGGTGTCTCTTGCCTTAGTTACAATTGAGTTGATCACAAGAAGAATGAGAAAGAAAAGAAGCAATCCAAGCGCAAGAGCTCAAATGAACACAAATGTCGCTCTCTCTAGTCACTATTTAATTTGGAGTGATTCCAGACTTGGGAGAGGATTTGATCTCTTTGGTTGTGTCTAGAATTGAATGCTATAGCTCTTGTAAGGTGTTGGAAGGTGGAAAACTTAGATGCAATGAATGGTGGGGTGGTTGGGGTATTTATAGCCCCAACCACCAAACTAGCCGTTTGGTGGAGGCTGCTGTCGAATGGCGCACCGGACACTGTCCGGTGCGCCAGCCACGTCACCCGACCGTTAGGGTTCGACCGTTGGAGCTCTGACAGGTGGGGTCTTCTGGCTGTCCGGTGGTGCACCGGACAAGTACTGTAGATTGTCCGGCGTGCCTTCTGACGTTGCTCTGACTCTGGCGCACACTATAGCGCATTGAACACAGTTGCAGTCGACCGTTGGCGCTGAAGTAGCCGTTGCTCCGCTGGCACACCGGACACTGTCCGGTGCCTCACCGGACAGCCCGGTGAATTATAGCGGAGCGCCCTCTGATTTTCCCGAAGGTGACGAGTTTGGAGCTGAGTTCGCTGGTACACCGGACACTGTCCGGTGGTGCACCGGACAGTCCGGTGCGCCAGACCAGGGCACGCTTCGGTTGTCTTTTGCTCTCTTTGTTTGAACCCTTTCTTGGTCATTTTATTGGTCAATTGTGAATCTTTGGCACCTGTAAAACTTATAATCTAGAGCAAACTAGTTAGTCCAATTATTTATGTTGGGCAATTCAACCACCAAAATCAATTAGGAAAATGTGTAAGCCTATTTCCCTTTCACTAACCCTTTTGTGTTATGGATTCAATCCACTGGCACCAAGTCTGGCTAAATCCTTTCATTTCTAAAGCTTGCATGACAAATGACCATTTTACTTTGTCATGTGCTTTCTCAAAATCAACTTTAAAGATGACCCCCATTTTGTTTCTAACTATGCAACTCATTCAGCATTTTATGCAGCACAACAATCCCTTCCATGATGTTCCTGCCCGGTAAAAAAGTCATCTGGGTGGGACTAATCACTTTCTGAGCTACCAAAGTTAATCTATTCATAGCTACTTTTGTGAATATCTTGAAGCTCACGTTTAGTAGACAAATATGTCTGTACCAATTGTATTTTCAAGGCATCCGTGCATTTGGGTAATAGAATAGTCTCAAAATTCAGGCTGAACAATGGTAGTGACCCCTTGTGAAACTATACAGACCAAGCCATCATATCATCTTTGATCACCCCCTAGAAAACCTGATAAAACTCAGCCAGAAAATTGTCTGGTTCAAGAGCCTTGTTATGCTCCATTTGAAACAACACCTTTTTAACTTCTCCCCCCATTGTTAAAAGTTCTAAGTGCCATAGTTGTGTGCAACTCAAGCAACTTTGGAAACATCACAAGGTAGCTGAGGAAAGACACTTAGCACCACTAGAACTCATCCATTCAAATATTTGTGAGGTGAATGGTGTATTGATATAGGATGGAAAATATATTTTATGACCTTGACTGACGACGCTTCTAGATTTTGTTACATGTACTTGCTAAAAACAAAAGACAAGGGCCTAAACTACTTTAAACTTTAAAAGGCAGAAGTAGAAACCCAACTTGAGAAAAAGATTAAATAATTAGGTCTGACCGAGGAGGTGAATATTTTTGTAATAATTTTATCTTATTCTATGTGAAACATGGTATTATACATGAGAGTATGCCTCCCTATTTTGCCCTAATCAAACGAGGTAGCTGAAAGAATTAATCACGCGTTAACTGACTTGGTTCACACCATGTTAGACACTGCTGGATTATCTAATCTATGGTGGGGGAGACAATATTGACTACATGTCATGTGTTAAATATAGTTCCTATAAAGATTAAGGAGAAAACTCACTACTATGAGCGGATTGGGAGAAGATCTTCACTCTCTTACTTATACACATGGGGGTTGTTTGGCCAACGTAACTGCGCTAATAAACAAAAAGCATAAGTTGGGACCTAAAACTATGGTTGATCTCTTTCCATACCTCGTGCGTAAAGCTGCTGCCTGCTGGAGATAGTCTTGGATTGAGCACTTTCTCTTGGCTTTTGTCGCTCTTGTCGATGATAATGAGTTCTTGTGGTTTCTTCTCAGTGCCTTCCAAGAGCTCAACAAGTTGAATCCCACGCACTGCCGGCAGCACTTGAACTTTCCATAGAGGAAAGTTTTCTCGAGTAAGCTTTTCGTGTACTTGATGGCTGAGGATGTTGAAGCTTCCAATGGAGGATGATGAACCGGCCATGATAACCAGGTGTCCGTGGCGAGCTACTAGGCATACAGAGGGATAGTGATGGTGGGATCTCTCGTTGGTGATGAAGAAGGCTTCGGTACTATGTTAAGAGATGGATTATTAACGTGGTGATTGCCTACACCTACACCACAAAAGATAAGATATACAAGGGTTACGTTGTTATATCTATACTACGTGTCCATGCGTTGTGACGGCGTATAAATTATTCGATAAATATTAGTACACAACGATTATATAAAAACGAACAACATATATATCATTAACCCATATCTCACAAATTAACACTAATGACATGAAATTTGTGCGCAATTCAAATAGTGATAAAATACATTGATATGCAAAAATATTATATGTTATTCTATACTTTTATTAGCATCACCAAAAGTGGACGTTTACATATCTTAAAAGATATATAAGATTGTACATGTGCTTTATCATTGATAAAAAATAAACAATGGTAAATATATAGCGAATATTAATCAACATTGATTCCATAGAAGGATAGTATATTATATAAGTCTCATGAGCGTCCCAGGTAATGGTATCGTCGAAATTAGGAAACAAAACGATAAAAAGGGGACAATAACAACAACTGGGCACATACTTGAATAGCATACCCTAATTATTCATGCCCATTAGCAATTACCATGTACTTAGCATTGCCGGATTTTATAAACTTTATATGGATCAGATAGATATTTTCAAAAGGAACGTCTCATTTCTCACCTGGAAAGAGAAAAGGTTGGATATACTCTAACGCGATCAGAAAAAAACTGAGGTGTACTCTAATGATAATGGACTCAAGAAACGGCTGCTAACATTAGCTCTTGTCAGAACAATCTTGTCGGAAACAAAAATCAGCAACACGATTTTTGGCTGCTTCATTCGATAGATCAAACCAGGGAAGAGCTTTGCTTCATACTTCGATAGATCAAACCAGGGAAGAGCTTTGCTTCATACTGGGAAGTGAAAGGTCGAGCAAAATGTGAGAACAGTAGCAGGAAAAATCAACAAGGCGACTGAGAGAATTATGCTAAAAAAAGGATGAGGAATGCAACTTACCCTAAAATCAATTCACAATTAAAATAAACAGAGGCCAGAATTTTGTGTAGCAGCCTGATAGATGAATTGGGAAAAACGCAATTTAAGAAAGTGTGAAGATAGACATAGTTGACTCACAAATAAAAATTAAGGGAGATCACGAATTTGTGTAGCAGACTGATAGATGAATTGGAAAAAAACAGTGACACCCTTAAATCAATTCATAAAAGTGTGAAGGTAGACAACTGTGTCGCAACACATTTCTTCCTAATTCAACAATTTACCGCGATTAAGAATGGCATTAGATGGGAGTACTTTACCATATACACAGAAGTTTATGATAGAGATACCAAACTGAAACAACACAGTGTATAGAAGTATGGACTAATAAGACAAAGGATAGGGCTAAGGGGATTGGATTACCTTGAACATGTTAATCTTCGTGACCTGACAGGAACGACAACACGTTGAACAGATTATTAACCTGGTATATAGGACATAGTTTGAACCATCAAAATTTTTTGATAAGTCTACAGTTTCATATAAATGTCGTGATCTGTCAGGAACTACAGTTTCATAAAAAGGGAAACCATGAATTTTGAGGTTAGGTAGATATATTTTTAGACAAAACTCTGGACACCATACTGCATATCATATTAATGTTTGTGAAGAGAGGTATATGTTCAGATTTGAGTGACTGATGTTTTAAAAAATAAAAATATGACAAGTGCTAAAATAGCTCATGTGATACACTCAATATACAAAATATCGCGCATGACACATTGCCCATAAATATTGATTCAACTACAACTAAAACTCTATTTATTTACGGAAAGGATGCACGGATGATAAAGCTACAGTCAATTAGAAAAAAGGAAACATATATAAATTTAGAAACACAAACCTAAAATTGCTAGATGAACAGCCACACGAGTAGTTCTCTATTTTGTAAACCAAGTCTGTTTGTGTTTCAGAGAGGTGTGGTGTTCATATTTGAGCGCTCAGAGATGTTTCTTCCATCTTATACTCGAGCATCGCAAGATCCGGGCGGGGCTGGCGCATAGAATAGGAAGAATGAGATGGTGGGGTGGTCCTGTACTTGCGATGGGATGCGGGCCGATGGTGGTCCTGTGCACTGGATAGCGACGAGGGGATTGGGTTGCGATTCCTACCATGGTGGTGAGGCGTGGATTGCGTTTGGGGTGCGGAGAATATGGGCGGGGCATCCGCGGTGTATGGGAAGAACGATTGGGCGGGGTGGTCCTGCGTGTGCGGGTCGTCGGCGATGGGATTCCTGCGTGCTGGATTGCTGCGAGGCGTGGATAGTAGCGAGGGGATATGTTTCCTTCTGTGGCAGTGATAGGATTTTTCCTTCCATGGCCGATTGCTGCTAGGACCATGCGGATGCAGGGGTAGAGAGGGAGGGCACGCAAGGGAAAGAAGGAAAACACTAACATGTAGGTCGTATGCGTCGTGAGGAGGTAGAACCATGTACCACGGTCTATGTTAGGTTCTTATAGAGTAGTATAGATGAATGGATATAGACGATCAAGCTGTACCGTCTAATTAACAACTTCTCATCTGATTCGAGCAAGAGCAGTGCCAGTCCGCCTAGAGCTGTACCTTTCTGTTGGTACTGCTGTGCTACTTAAGATACACACACGGGCGGCTACGGCTACGAATTGCCTCCGGCTAGAGCGAGAGTCCACCAAGTCAATGGCGGCGGAGCAGTGCCAGTCCTCAGGCGGCAGCTCGCCGCGGCCTCGCGCCGCATACACCATCGGCTACGCGATGCTGCCCAACAAGCACGACACCTTCGTCCAGCCGTCGTTCATCGACCTGGCAGCGCAGCACGGCATCCGGCTCGTGGCGCTCGACGCCTCCAGGCCGCTCGCGGAGCAGGGCCCCCAGCTGGACCTCGTCGTGCACAAGCTGTACGGCCAGGCGTGGCGCGCGCGGCTGGAGGCCTTCTCGGCGCTCCACCCGGACGTCCCAATCATCGACCCGCCCGCCGCCATCGACCGCATCCTGGACCGCTTCACCATGCTGGACGTCGTCTCGGGGCTCGACTGCGTGGCCGTGCCCAGGCAGGTCATGGTCCATGACGCCGGGGCCCTGCAGCAGGCCGCCGCCGCCGACGACGACGACGGCGACGACGTGCTCGGCGGCCTCCGGTTCCCGCTCGTCGCCAAGCCCGTGGAGGTGGACGGCAGCGCGGCGTCGCACGACCTCTGCCTGGTGTACCGCCGCGAGGGCCTGCGCGGCCTGCGCGGCCGCCCGCCGCTCGTGCTGCAGGAGTTCGCCAACCACGGCGGCGTGCTCTTCAAGGTGTACGTGGTGGGCGACCGCGCTACGTGCGTGGTGCGGAGCAGCCTGCCGGACGTGCCGCCGGAGCGCCTCCGGGACCTCGCCGCCGCCGCCGCGGCCCCCTTCGCCAACATCTCCCTCCTCGCCCCCAGCGACCACGACGAGGGCTCCGAGAAGGTGGTACCGCCGCCCCAGGACTTCGTCGACAGGGTCGCCCGCGAGATCCGGCGGGCAGTGGGCCTGCACCTCATCAACTTCGACCTCATCCGGACGAGGGACGACGCTGCGGGCGGCGACGCCAATAAGTACCTCGTCCTCGACATCAACTACTGCCCGGGCTACTCCAAAATGCCCGGCTTTGAGCCTGTCCTCACTGAATTCTTCCTGGAGAGGCTTCGCTCTTGCAGCAGAAGCATCGATGAGCGGCCTGCCCCGGGGGCGGAGGCGAGGCAGGCAGAGGCCGAGCCCAGCAGCGCCACCATCGCCATCCCGCCGGGAGCGGAGGCGAGGCCGCTGGCTCAGGCCTAAAATCGCCAGGTTCCTCACATCATCCAGTTTGTTTAATTTGGACCATATATACGGAGCCGCCTTGATTCTAACCTTTCATTGCAAAGGGAATTAAATAAACAACAGTTGCTTTGTACCCTTGAATTGATCCAACCAAATTATCGTTGCATGCGTTCAGGTTTCTTGGAGCAAATTTCTGCTTCTTCTAACGCATAGAGTCACTACAGTAAACTAACAAACATCCGACGGTCATTTTATCTCCGACCGACGGCAGCCTACGCAGCCGTCGGACGTAAACTTATGTCCGACGACCACCAAGGGCTCTCAGAAATACCGCCTTACCTTCGACGGCTACCCTGACAGCCGTCGGACGTAATCTTATGTCCGACGGCCTCGTACGTAGTCGTCGGAGGTAAGGTTTTTTAACACGGGCAGAAACCGGCGCGCAGTTCATTTTTCACGCTCGCTCGCTCTCTTCTCTCTTCTCTCTCTGCCCGTCGCCGCCGTGGACGCCGCGCCGTCACCGCCCGTCGCCGCCCCGCCGCCGCCCACTGCCCACTGCCCCGCCGCCGCCCACAGTCCCATCGCCGCCCCGCCCGCCCGCCGTCGACACCGGCCGCCGACCGCGGCCCTTGCTCGCCCAGTCGCCCACTGCCCCGCCTCCCACTACCCTGCCCACTGCTAAGTAAGTATTTTTATTTTTATTTTATATATATTAATATTGTTTTGTAGTTTTCAATGTTGTTATTAAATAATTAGTATGTTAAATAATGTTTATCTTATTATATCCGAGGGCCTAAATTTGATTATATGGCGAAATTTGGTTATGTAATTAATTAAGTTTGTTTTCGTTTACTTAGTGGTGCTTAGATAATTTAAATTTTTAATTTTCGAGGGTAATTATTATGCCCTCGGAAATAAGGTCATTTTATATGATTTGTCACCCGTAATAATGTTATGTAGTGGTGTCTATATAATTTAAACTTTTAATTTCCGAGGGTAATTATTAAGCCCTCGGAAATAAGGTTGTTTTATTTGATTTAGGGTCCCGTGAAATGATTTTTTGTAGTACTATTGTATTAGTTTGGTTAATTAGTGGCTATTGTATTAGTGTGGTTAATTAGTAATCATAACTTAGGCGTCAACAAACGAAACTTAGGCGTCACCCGTTTTGGCCCAACACACCTTACATGCGACGCATGTGAGGTATGTTGGGCCGGAATTGTCCCTTTATTGGACAGCCTCGGGGTGACCGACAGGGTCCGTGTTTATGACAAAGGCATGTGCTCCTGCTTAGTTTCGGCAGCATAACCCCTCTGTTCTCCAATTGCACCATTTTTAGGCGTGCGATTGGAGAACAGCAGGGTTATGCTGCCGAAATTTCGCACGACCACATGTCTTGTCATAAACACGGGCTCGTCGGTCACGCCTGGGTGGGTTTAGGACCTATCCTTTCCTACAGATGTAGGGGCGTGATTTCTTCGTAAAAACGGATGGTCCGTGCATTACTTATCTAATTAAGTTAACGTCTCGTATCTAGTATGGAGGAGAATCGTCGATGGATGTATGAAGGTTGGAAGAAAAGAGGTGCTCTATCAAGTGAGTGGGTTGCCAAGACTGATGCTTTTCTCGACCATGCTTTTGCTCGGTCAGAGACTGGAACCGATGTTAGGTGCCCTTGTAGCAAGTGTCGGAACATTAATTTCCTTGACAGGAGGACTATGTCGATACATATTTGCAAGAACGGTTATATGCCAGGCTATGAGGTGTGGGTGCACCACGGTGAGGATCCACCTCCTCGTATTGTATCGGAAGTTCAGTCACATGAAGAGGAGGACTACGATAGGATGGAAGAGATGCTTGACGATGTACGCCATGAGCTTCTAACCGTCGATTCGGAGAACCCCGGTCAACCCACCGAGTTTGAGGATCCAGCTACACCTGAGGTTCAGAAGTTCTTCGAGCTCCTTAAAGCTGCCGAAGAGCCGTTGCATGAGCACACAAAAGTGACCGTCCTTGTATTTGTGACTCGACTTATGGCTATTAAGTCTAAGTTTGCATTCTCAAACAACTGTTACAAGGAGCTTTTGAACTTGATCAGTGATGTACTTCCGGAGAATCACAAGATGCCAAAGGACATGTATCAGTCTAAAAAGTTGTTATCTGGGCTCGGTATGGACTACGAAAAAATCGATGTCTGTGAAAATAATTGTATGCTTTTCTGGAAGGAGACCGCAGGTGAGAAGAAGTGTACTGTATGTGGTGAGCGTAGATTCATTGAGGTTGAAAACGACGATGGTTTGACCGTGACTACGAAGATTGCACGTAAGCAGCTTCGTTACATGCCTCTTATACCTCGGTTGAAACGTTTGTTCATCTCCAAGAATACAGCCAGACACATGAGGTGGCACAAAGAAGGGGTACGTGAGAATCCAAATGTCATGGTGCACCTAGCTGATACAGATGCATGGAAGGCACTAGATGCTTTTGATTCCAGCTTTGCTGATGAAGTGCGGAATGTTCGCTTCGGTTTGGCAACAGATGGTTTCTCGCCATTCAATCTAACTGCAACGTCCTACTCATGTTGGCCCGTCTTTGCTGTTCCATACAACCTTCCACCAGCTCTTTGCATGAAATATGAATTTATTTTTTTTGTGTCTTGTAATACCTGGTCCGGATCATCCTGGAACAAAGATCGATGTGATGATGAGACCCCTGATTGAAGAATTGAAAATTTTATGGGAAGGAATCGAGGCGTACGATTGTTACAAGAAACAGAAGTTCAACCTGAGAGCCACGTTTTTATGGTTTATTCATGATTTTATGGCTTATGGTATCTTTGCTGGATGGAGTTGTCATAGGATTTTGACATGTCCGATATGCGTTGAAGACACTTTATGCTTTCGACTAAAGTTTGGTGGAAAGATATGTTACTTCGATTGCCATAGATGTTTTTTGCTAGAGGATCACCTGTTCAGGTTCGATAGGAACACTTTTAAAAAGGACACGATTGTGACGAGGGGACCACCCAAGCGTCTAAGTGGTCCAGAGATTCTCGCGAGACTTAATGATTTGAAACTAAACGAACATGGAAATCGTTTTGAAGGTTATGGAACCGAGCATAATTGGACTCACAAATGTGGTCTATGGGAACTCCCTTATATGAAAGCCTTGATTCTAATGCATAACATTGATGTCATGCACCAGGAACGAAATATGGGTGAAAGCATTATCAGCACTTGCATGAATATCACTGACAAAACAAAAGACAACCCTAAGGCAAGGAAAGACTTGGCCTTAATCTGTAGAAGACCAACTATGGAGATAGGAGAGAATCAGAAGAAGCCTCGTGCTCCTTTCAGTATTAAACCTAAAAGGAAGAAACAATTGATGAAATGGTTGAAAAACTTAAAGTTCCCAGATGGTTACGCCGCGGGCTTTAGAAGGTCTATGAATTTGAAGACGGGCAAATTTTCTGGGTTGAAGATTCATGACTACCACATAATAATGGAAAGACTCCTTCCTGTTATGTTTCGTGGTTTTGTAAAAAATGATGTCTGGAAAGCATTAGCGGAGCTAAGCTACTTTTATAGACATCTTTGTGCCAAAGAAATAAAGAAAGAGATGATGGAGAAGCTTGAGCAACAAATACCGATTTTGGTATGCAAACTTGAAAAAATATTTCCACCAGGTTTCTTCAATCCGATGCAACATCTACTTGTTCACCTACCATACGAAGCTAAGGTAGGAGGTCCTGTGCTATATAGATGGATGTATCACATCGAAAGGACACTAAAGAAGCTATGTGCAATGGTTGGTAATAAGAGACGAGTTGAAGGGTGCATCGCTGAAGAATTCAAACACAAAGAGATAGCATCGTTCACGGGCTGTTGTAACAGCCCAAAATCATAATTTTGGGTTTAGAAAAATAAAAATAAAAATTTCCATTAAAAGTGTCTCTTTCTAAAAATATGTAATAATAAATAATACCAAAAGTTTGGTTATTCAAAATTAGATCTAAACTTTTAAAGCTAAAATTTAAGTTGAAACTCCAAAAGAAAAAAAATAGAAATATTCTCTATTATTTAAGGATTATTCTGACGAGTCTAAATCCCTTTATAAATAAGTTAAATATCTCCTAGTTGAGATTCGATACTAAGGAATTATGTTCACTTAAATAAATAAATGTTGAAGTCTTTTTATGAACTTTTAATTCACCTACACGCTCAAACTAACACTTTCCTGAACAATGTGTGGGTTGTATACTTGAAAACATTTGCCTAAATAAATTAATAATAAATACCCTGCATCCATGCTGGACTTTTGACAGTGTATAGAGTTTGGAATATGAAATTTTAGGAACCCAAACTTGAATTGAATTAGGATATTTAAAACAGAAATTAGAAAGGAACAAAAATAGAAAAAAAAGCAAGAAACTTACTCGGCCCAATCCTAAATTGTATAGCCGGCTCACACATGGCCATACGTGCAAATTATTTTTTTTTCCTTTTCTTTATTCCAATGGCCGCAAGTGGATGGGACGTCATCCGTTTTTTTTTCCCTCACGTACGAGTCACTGGCTGTGGGCCCCTATAGCCGACGGTCTCCTTCTTCCCCGTGAAGTTAGCGCGGTACGAACAAACCGCACCGGTTCTCTCGCCTGGGAGCTCGCCAAGGTTGTTTCCGTGCTCCCTGGAGTCCATAAATGCAGACCCGGTCCACCACTTCGCCGCACTTCGGTTACCTCCCCTGATCCGCATCATCATAGCGTCGTTTGTGACCTCCCCGGTGCCATAGCTGAAGCCAAGAGAGAGAGAGATAGGCCACAAGCGCCACCGGCTGCGGTGTACTTGGTCGGTGGTTATGTGAGGATAATCCCCGGACTCGACAGAACCGTACGTGGTTGAAGGGTGGGGCATCACCATCTCCGGCGACTGTCTGCTCACGTCGGAGTCTGCGCCTCGAACTGACCAGCGCGGTGTCATCGCCGATCTCGTCCTCATCACCTCTGCGGTAAACACTACCCGTGCCTATCGTGATCTCGGGAACTCCGATTTTATTCCGCTAAATCCGGGGGTGTAGTACATCGTTGGGGCACCGGGGTAGGGTGGCCAGTAATGGCCGCTGCCGCGCAGATACTGTGGGCGATTGTGGTCAGGCGCCATGGGGAAGATGACGGTAGCACCGTCCGATCCCTCCTGGACGGTTCAGATTAGGTACCGCGTACCGCTTCTGATTGAATGAACGGGAGTCCTTAGATATTGATCGGACGGATCTGATTGACTGCGCCCGTTTAAAATCCTTGCCGCTGGTTTGGGATCCATCGGCTGCGATCAGTACCGGTTCAGGTGAAGAGTGATCTAATCGGTGCCCTCCGTTTCTGATCGGACGGCCACGATCGGCCGATACCCCTTCGCGGGTCATTTTGTTAAAGAGTCCTCGGGTTTCCGGGAAATAAACCCGCCGTCCTTGTGTTACTATTCTCTGTGTCTGGGAAAACTTGCGCAGACAACCCTGTGCTTTCCAGAAATTGAGGCCCAGTCCAGAACTCGTTTAAATTGAATAAATAAAATAGAAAATAGATTTTTAATATAAAAATAATTGCTAGAACTTAGATAATTCATAGAAAATTCATTTTAGCTCCAAATTGAGTCATTCCAATTCCTAAAATTTTGTAATAATATTTTCTATCATTTAGTGTCTCTGTTTTGACATGAACTCTGTCAGAAAACTTACTTATCATTTAAATCACATAAAACATTAGAAAATTCATAACTTAAAATCTATAACTCCAAAATTAATGATTCCTGTTCCTAGAATCTTATTTTAATGTGTAGATTATTATTATGTATTTTGTTTACTTGTTTGGTGTGATGTTAAATTTTGCCTACACTGTTTGTTTGTATTGCTACGACTAGCAGTGAGGTCACGTGTCACCTGAAGATCATCCTGGTACCTGGATTCTCAAGACCCAGGCAAGTTGTGCCCTTGATCACTTCTTTTCACCTACTCATGTTCTAATTAATCATAATGATCTGCATAGGTTAATTTTGATGGGACCCAATAGGTTACCCTAGTTTGATTATCTTTATACCTTGTTTACCACTGAACCTTTTTGGGTAGTACTTGCTAGTGCTTTATGTGGTTTTGGGTATGAAGATACAATATTCATGATCATACTTTTATTATCTGTTGTTATTTACTGTTCATGTTAAGATCATTATGTTAATTGGAACATGGAGAACCACCCGGGAAAACAGTGCTACCATAAGGGTGGAATGGGACGCCCTTGGCTGATTAATTAGGAAAGCTAGTGGAAGACTACCTTACCCGAAAGGGGCAAGGGCAGTAGGGGAGAGGTCAGTGCGGGGAGGCCCTCGGGAGGATTTTGCTGCGATGGCGGTCCTGCAAGGGATTCCTGTACTGGATCTTCCTATAAACTGTAGCGGGTTTTTGGAAGCTAGTGGAACTTTGTAAAGGCCTCGTAGTGGATCCCTAGCCATTCACCTCGGAAGTGTCTAAGGGCTTTGCAAACCCTGGCGACATGGGATACACGACTTGTGGGTAAAGATGCGCAACCTCTGCAGAGTGTAAAACTGGTATACTAGCCGTGCTCACGGTCATGAGCAGCTCGGACCCTCACATGATTAATTTATGGAACTAAATTCAATTTGTCATATGCATTGCATCGCGGGTGATGTTGTTACTTCTGTTCTACTATTTAATTGGGTTGGTATTTACTTATACTTAGTAATTGCTAATAAAATTTTGACCAACTTTAAAAGCAATGCTCAGCTCTAACCATCTTCTTTGGTAAGCCTTACACTTTATGAGCTCCCACCTTGGGTGAGTTCATGCACATTATTCCCCACAACTTGTTGAGCGATGAACGTATGTGAGCTCACTCTTGCTGTCTCACATACACCACAGGTCAAGACCAGGTACTGCAGGATGATGCTCATGGGGGATGCTGTGATGAGTTCGTGAGTGGTCTAGGTCGTCGTCTCCCAGTCAACTTTGGGTTGCTGGACCGTTGTCTCCTTATAATGTAATTATTTATTTTGTATAGAACTCCTGTTATATATAAAGATGTGACATTCGATCCTGTGCCATGATTCATCATATGTGTGAGACTTGGTCCCAGCACACCTGGTGATTATGTTAGCACCCGGGTTTTGGACCCCTAAAATCCGGGTGTTACAGAAGTGGTATCAGAGGAATGTTGACTGTAAGACGAAACCTAGATAGAACTGGACAACCATTATCTACTTACCTTGCTACTCTGATTCTTTCTAAACTTATCTTAATCTATTCTTATCTATTTCCGCTTTACTCTGATTACTCTTACCTCTCTGCTTCCAAAGACAAATGTGGATTCCACTTTGAAATCCGTACCTAAAGTGACTTTTAGGAATAGGAAACCTAATCTTAGGAGCAAAAATAAAACTATTTTTATAGATATCTATGAATTTGAATGTTTTGTTCTTATGATACTTGTCTGATTTGGATCTTTGATTGAGTGTGATGAGTTGTGGAGTAATGTCTACAATTGCATCTACATATACCTATAGGCATAAATAAATAAATTCATAAGATAACTAAACAACCTATATTATCCTTCATTAAAATATATTTACCTTAATAGATTCATCTTACCTTGCAAAGATTTATCTTATCCTAAAAGCTCTCATTCTAACCAATTCATCTTATCTTAAAAGATTCTCCCTTATCTTAATAGATCCATCTCATCTTAAAAGATACTCATCTTATCTTGGAAAAGATTTTATCCTTATCCTAAAAGATCTAACTGGCCTTAAAAGATTCTATCCTACACTCATAGATCCATCTTATCTCAAAAGATCCTAACTTATCCTAATTAAAATATATCTAGCTTCACAGATCCATTCTTATCTTAAAAGAATATATCTTATCTTATCTTATCCTAACCACTTTGCTCACCTCGGAGCAACAATCATGATCCAATCCAAATTAATTAGACCTTATCTAGTTAAACTAGTCATACCAATCTAATTTAGATCTAATCTAACCTAGATCCGATCTAATCTAAAGTGACTTATCAAACATGTTAGATAATACTGATGAAATAGATTAGACTCTACTCCTATAGAACAGGTCTTAACTTAGTTCACCCTGCACTAAATTAAGAATGATAGATCGACTTGGCCAAATGCAACTACCTTAACCATCCGATAGTTGCATAACCCCTCAATTTTAACCTAGCAAGAGATTCTAACCTACCTACACCATATAATCCATCCTACTCACATATATCCTAACCATATGTCCTTAACTCGGATGGCAACTCCAAGAAGAAAGGCCAAAGAAGACCAACCACGTCAAAGAAGTATAAGCATCAACTCAAGACTTCAAAGATCAAGTTGGATCGCCAGAAGAATCAAGGTCTAGAGTTTAGGATGAAGTCTTTCCTTATTATACCCTTGTCACAACCCCTACTTGCCATAATCATACCTCATCTGACCTAATAGATGGCTAGACATACAATATCCATATGTTCCAAATCGTCTACTAAATGTTATGTAAAAAAAAAACTTGAACAAAACTTTGATTTCCAAAACCCAATGAGAAACTAAAATTCTAAACCAAACTATTGTATCCCTTTTCTTACAAATCTCGGGGACGAGATTTCTGTTAAGGGGGGTAGAATTTGTAACAGCCCAAAATCATAATTTTGGGTTTAGAAAAATAAAAATAAAAATTTCCATTAAAAGTGTCTCTTTCTAAAAATATGTAATAATAAATAATACCAAAAGTTTGGTTATTCAAAATTAGATCTAAACTTTTAAAGCTAAAATTTAAGTTGAAACTCCAAAAGAAAAAAAAAATAGAAATATTCTCTATTATTTAAGGATTATTCTGACGAGTCTAAATCCCTTTATAAATAAGTTAAATATCTCCTAGTTGAGATTCGATACTAAGGAATTATGTTCACTTAAATAAATAAATGTTGAAGTCTTTTTATGAACTTTTAATTCACCTACACGCTCAAACTAACACTTTCCTGAACAATGTGTGGGTTGTATACTTGAAAACATTTGCCTAAATAAATTAATAATAAATACCCTGCATCCATGCTGGACTTTTGACAGTGTATAGAGTTTGGAATATGAAATTTTAGGAACCCAAACTTGAATTGAATTAGGATATTTAAAACAGAAATTAGAAAGGAACAAAAATAGAAAAAAAAAGCAAGAAACTTACTCGGCCCAATCCTAAATTGTACAGCCGGCTCACACATGGCCATACGTGCAAATTATTTTTTTTTCCTTTTCTTTATTCCAATGGCCGCAAGTGGATGGGACGTCATCCGTTTTTTTTTTCCCTCACGTACGAGTCACTGGCTGTGGGCCCCTATAGCCGACGGTCTCCTTCTTCCCCGTGAAGTTAGCGCGGTACGAACAAACCGCACCGGTTCTCTCGCCTGGGAGCTCGCCAAGGTTGTTTCTGTGCTCCCTGGAGTCCATAAATGCAGACCCGGTCCACCACTTCGCCGCACTTCGGTTACCTCCCCTGATCCGCATCATCATAGCGTCGTTTGTGACCTCCCCGGTGCCATAGCTGAAGCCAAGAGAGAGAGAGATAGGCCACAAGCGCCACCGGCTGCGGTGTACTTGGTCGGTGGTTATGTGAGGATAATCCCCGGACTCGACAGAACCGTACGTGGTTGAAGGGTGGGGCATCACCATCTCCGGCGACTGTCTGCTCACGTCGGAGTCTGCGCCTCGAACTGACCAGCGCGGTGTCATCGCCGATCTCGTCCTCATCACCTCTGCGGTAAACACTACCCGTGCCTATCGTGATCTCGGGAACTCCGATTTTATTCCGCTAAATCCGGGGGTGTAGTACATCGTTGGGGCACCGGGGTAGGGTGGCCAGTAATGGCCGCTGCCGCGCAGATACTGTGGGCGATTGTGGTCAGGCGCCATGGGGAAGATGACGGTAGCACCGTCCGATCCCTCCTGGACGGTTCAGATTAGGTACCGCGTACCGCTTCTGATTGAATGAACGGGAGTCCTTAGATATTGATCGGACGGATCTGATTGACTGCGCCCGTTTAAAATCCTTGCCGCTGGTTTGGGATCCATCGGCTGCGATCAGTACCGGTTCAGGTGAAGAGTGATCTAATCGGTGCCCTCCGTTTCTGATCGGACGGCCACGATCGGCCGATACCCCTTCGCGGGTCATTTTGTTAAAGAGTCCTCGGGTTTCCGGGAAATAAACCCGCCGTCCTTGTGTTACTATTCTCTGTGTCTGGGAAAACTTGCGCAGACAACCCTGTGCTTTCCAGAAATTGAGGCCCAGTCCAGAACTCGTTTAAATTGAATAAATAAAATAGAAAATAGATTTTTAATATAAAAATAATTGCTAGAACTTAGATAATTCATAGAAAATTCATTTTAGCTCCAAATTGAGTCATTCCAATTCCTAAAATTTTGTAATAATATTCTCTATCATTTAGTGTCTCTGTTTTGACATGAACTCTGTCAGAAAACTTACTTATCATTTAAATCACATAAAACATTAGAAAATTCATAACTTAAAATCTATAACTCCAAAATTAATGATTCCTGTTCCTAGAATCTTATTTTAATGTGTAGATTATTATTATGTATTTTGTTTACTTGTTTGGTGTGATGTTAAATTTTGCCTACACTGTTTGTTTGTATTGCTACGACTAGCAGTGAGGTCACGTGTCACCTGAAGATCATCCTGGTACCTGGATTCTCAAGACCCAGGCAAGTTGTGCCCTTGATCACTTCTTTTCACCTACTCATGTTCTAATTAATCATAATGATCTGCATAGGTTAATTTTGATGGGACCCAATAGGTTACCCTAGTTTGATTATCTTTATACCTTGTTTACCACTGAACCTTTTTGGGTAGTACTTGCTAGTGCTTTATGTGGTTTTGGGTATGAAGATACAATATTCATGATCATACTTTTATTACCTGTTGTTATTTACTGTTCATGTTAAGATCATTATGTTAATTGGAACATGGAGAACCACCCGGGAAAACAGTGCTACCATAAGGGTGGAATGGGACGCCCTTGGCTAATTAATTAGGAAAGCTAGTGGAAGACTACCTTACCCGAAAGGGGCAAGGGCAGTAGGGGAGAGGTCAGTGCGGGGAGGCCCTCGGGAGGATTTTGCTGCGATGGCGGTCCTGCAAGGGATTCCTGTACTGGATCTTCCTATAAACTGTAGCGGGTTTTTGGAAGCTAGTGGAACTTTGTAAAGGCCTCGTAGTGGATCCCTAGCCATTCACCTCGGAAGTGTCTAAGGGCTTTGCAAACCCTGGCGACATGGGATACACGACTTGTGGGTAAAGATGCGCAACCTCTGCAGAGTGTAAAACTGGTATACTAGCCGTGCTCACGGTCATGAGCAGCTCGGACCCTCACATGATTAATTTATGGAACTAAATTCAATTTGTCATATGCATTGCATCGCGGGTGATGTTGTTACTTCTGTTCTACTATTTAATTGGGTTGGTATTTACTTATACTTAGTAATTGCTAATAAAATTTTGACCAACTTTAAAAGCAATGCTCAGCTCTAACCATCTTCTTTGGTAAGCCTTACACTTTATGAGCTCCCACCTTGGGTGAGTTCATGCACATTATTCCCCACAACTTGTTGAGCGATGAACGTATGTGAGCTCACTCTTGCTGTCTCACATACACCACAGGTCAAGACCAGGTACTGCAGGATGATGCTCATGGGGGATGCTGTGATGAGTTCGTGAGTGGTCTAGGTCGTCGTCTCCCAGTCAACTTTGGGTTGCTGGACCGTTGTCTCCTTATAATGTAATTATTTATTTTGTATAGAACTCCTGTTATATATAAAGATGTGACATTCGATCCTGTGCCATGATTCATCATATGTGTGAGACTTGGTCCCAGCACACCTGGTGATTATGTTAGCACCCGGGTTTTGGACCCCTAAAATCCGGGTGTTACAGCTGTGAACGTGACCAGATTCGTCGAGAGGGAAAAGATGGGGGACTTAATTTCTTGTGTTGGTTTCGAGATTATGTAGATAAAAATGACAATATACACCCGGACCTTCGACAATTATCCCTAGGAGCAGTAACTGGCAGACGTTATGGTCGGTATGATGTCAATGGTTTTAGATTCCGTTCCACAAGGTTCGAAGATGATCATCCTCTAGCAGCCACGACAAACTCCGGAGTTGTAACTAGAGCTATCGATGATGAAGGGAAGGTGACTAATTACTATCGAGTCATTAATGATATAATCGAGTACAAGTTTTTTGGAGATAAACAACTCAAAGTGGTGTTCTTCGATTGTGATTGGTTTTCGCCAAATACAACACGAGAAAATCAATATGGCATGGTGGAAGTCAAACACAACGATAGATTAAAAGGCCACGACACTATAATCCTTGCCCATCAATGCGAGCAGGTGTATTATATGACATATCCATCTAAGAAAAACGGTTTGGTTGATTGGAGGGTAGTGTACAAAGTTAATCCTCGTGAACGACTATATGCTCCTGGTGATGCTGGTTATGTTGAAAGTCAAATCGAGCAGGAAGTGGGGGCTGCTGAGATTTTCCAAGACGAAGAACTTACAAGCACGTTTAATGTACAAACTGAAATGTTAGAAGAATCTTTATTAGGCGATCAAAATGATGTAGAGGTTCCTCCAAAAAGAAAATGAGTGACGAGAAAGAAGAAAGCTACTTAGCGTCCATTAAATCGACGAAAGCAACTAGATCCTGATTTTGATTACGATTACGATTGACGAGTATGGATCATGATTTTATTGCATATTTTATGATTTTATTGCATATTTTATTATTTTATTGTCGATTTATGTACTAACTTGTTTTTGTTAAAATAGGATGTCAAAGAAAATGAAGTCTTTTGCTTGTAGTTTGCTTGGGTCGAGGAGTAGCTCGAGGAGCAGCTCGAGGGGTGAGGATTCAGTTTTTCAGAGCACAGGTTCTACCATGAGCAGACGGAGAGCGCTGGCAGAACATTTGCCTCCACAAGATGTAAGTTAGTTGTTAAATTACATTATTTGAGTTACTTAATATTGTATGATGTAAGTTATTTGTTTCATAGGATGCTGAAATTGAGGAACCAGTGGTAGAGCATCATGCAAGAGATGATGTTGAAGATGATGGTGGAGATAATGTGGGAGATGATGCTGGAGACGACGCTGGTGGGGATTCTGGGGCTGGTGGAGATTCCGCAGCTGGGTCTGAAACTTCTCGAGTTAAGAGAACGAGGAAGCTGCATTTTGTTGGACCACCTCCAGAGCTTCCACCCGAATCTCGGGTTTTGATAAAGCCTAGTGGAAAGTGAGTGACATATCTTTGCTTAAATGTTATTGAAAGTTATGTTTTAATTTCTACATTATGTTTTCTGTTTGCAGGACTTGGATCGACGACTCGTTCATAGGCACAGGACACTACAGGCAGGTGAACATGGTCCTTAGTAATCTTGTTCGTCTGCACTGGCCTGGTCTTGTGACTTTGCCTACTGGCGAGTCTGTCCCCGCCACCACTTGGGAGCATTATCGCTATGGTGTCTGTAGAACGTTTGGCAACACACATGCACTAGTTTGGGATGCATTCTGGGTATGAATTGTTTATACTATTTTAGTTATTCCATATTGTTTGCTTTTATGATAACACTATTTTTTTTGCAGAAACGGTACAAGTTGCTGGACGATGGATCATATGATATGAACGCTCGTTACGTGTTTGAGTATAACGCGAATGATGTCGTTACAGATGCAATGTACTATGCACTAATTCAGGCTATAAAGGCATGGTACAGAGCAAATGCTGATGATCGACCGATGCCAAATACCAAGGCCGAGTGGTCATCAATTTACTTGACGGAGGAACAATACCTAGAGGTAAACAGGTTGTTGCCTCTCATATCGCACGTAGCCATGTATTTGCTTGCTTTATTTAAAAATTTTCATGTAGGTGACGGTGCCGTGGATGGCCACCCGATCAGACGGTTATCGGGCATTGTGCAGATGGTGGGCTTCCCCTGAGTTTTGTGCCATTTCCGAAAGGAACAGGGGAAACCGTGGGACTGAGTCGTTCCACAACTACGGCGGTGATGGTCATGTGCGCTTGGCTAAGCGAATGGTAAGTCACAGTTTGTCGTAACTTTGAATCACATAGAAATGTGTCATTATAACTTTTATGTACAGGAAGTCAAATTCGGTCGTACGCCCACGGATGTGGAGGTGTATATGCAAGGGCATAGGGGTTCTGATCCTCAGAATCCTGATGTGTTATGCACTCAGACGGCCACCGACCGTCTAGTGAGTTTTTGATACTGTATTATGTGTTTGATATTGTTTGCAAGGGCATAGGGGTTATGCACTTATATTTGATATTGTTTGCCTCTAGGCTTCGTATGGGCAGGAGATGGTTCAACGCCATGGGGAGAGTACGATTGGAGGAGCCAGCCAATCGACCCTCGGGCAGCATATGCTAGCGCAGGAGGACAAGCCCATGGACAGTGAGATTATTTGATTTGGTTTTCAAAATTGTCATCATATGCTTGCGATTCAACTGAGCCATGAGTTACTATACTAAGTGCATGGTTCACTCTTGTAGGTTGGGTATTTTTGATTCTATGATTGATTCTAGAGAGCTGAGACGCCATGGACGACAATCCACATCGTCGTCTTCACAGTCGTCCCGTTCACGATCATCCTCCCATGAGATAGAGCTTGCAGTGTTGCGTCAACAGACAGAGTACCATCAATCAGTCTTGAGGGAACAATTGGAGTACCAGAGGCAACAATCTGAATACCATAGACAAGCAGCCGAGTACCAGAAGAAGAGGGACGAGTATTATGTAAGCCTCCAGGCCCAAAATCAAGCTCTTCTCTTGGTAAGTTGAAGTAACATTTTGTAGCTTATTTTGCAAAACACTTGATGTGTATCTTATTTGCTCAACAATGACTTGTATATAATTTGTAGCAACTAGCCCAACAAGCGGGCGTCCCGATGCCGACATATGGGATGCCGCCTCCGGACTTTGCACTGCCAATTCCAATATTGGCGCCTCCACCTCCGCCTCTGCCTCCGTCACAATTCCCTATGGTATGTACACATATGCGTGTGTGACATGTTCATAGATGTCTTATGTGTTTAAATGAACAACTGAGTGGTTACTATTTCATGTGCATGTGTTATAGGGATTTCAGACACCACCCGCTTCAGTTGCTGCACCTGGAGATGGGTCTGGTCAAGACGACACAACACATTCGTGGGTGAACAACCTTAGAGTCCAGCCGGAGGAGGTGGCTACTCGAACCATCCAGGCGATGGATATGATTGATGTGTCGTGATGTTAATTTATGAAACACTTTGCAACACTTGTTTGTGAGACACAATTTCAGTTTGCAACAACCGTCGGACCTATATGTTGATGTTAAATTTGTGAATGTTAATATTTATGTGAGAATATTTGTGATTGTGAATACTTATTTGAATGTGTATATTTGTGATTGTGAATGTGAATGTGTATATGTGCATGAAATCTGTTTTTGTTTTGTAAATGTCAGATTTTTTTAAAAACAGAATTTTGTGTAAATTCTGTAATTTGTTATGTCCGACGGCCTAGTGGTAGCCGTCGGACATAAGCCTTGGTTATGTCCGACGGCCTAGTGGTAGCCGTCGGACATAAGTCCTAGTTATGTCCGATGGCCTAGTGGTAACCGTCGGACATAAGCCTTGGTTATGTTCGACGGCCTAGTGCCGGCCGTCGGACATAAGCCTGTGGGCCCCACAGGCCGACCGGTAAAACGGTTGGCGTTTATTATTTCCGACGGGCAGAGGCGACCGTCGGAGATAGCTTATGTCCGACGGCGGCCATCGGACATTATGCTATTTCCGACGAGTTACCTCCGACGGCTTAAAACTGTCAGAGATAGGTTAATGCCGTCGGACATTTCCTATTTCCGATGGTTTAAACCTTATGTCCGACGGTTTTGGCCGTCGGACGTTGTGCCATTTACTGTAGTGAGTATAAATGTCATCGTAGAATTTGTTGTGGTGCTGAAATGCATGCATGTGTTGGTGGACCACATTTGCACCGTACCTTTGATTGCTACAATGCTAGTGGATTGAGCAATGAGCATATGCTTGCACCGAAACAAAAAAAGACAGGAATAATGAATGCTTCAAGATAAAAGATGCCATGCATGGTGAACCAAGCAGCAGCGTTCTGGGCAAGTATCATGCATGGACACTCATACAAGCAAAGACAAAACGTTGACCACAAATACTAGTAGGAAGCAGCGCAAAACAGATTCCCCACACAATCGACCAGATCCGTCATCCGTGCCATGCATGTGTGCTCGCACGCGCACGCATGCACACATAGATATACAATGTTCGTTTATTATATTCCTACGGTTTTCATACATCATATAGATAACTTTTTAATAGAATAGTTGTTTAACTATGTCCCAAACATTTACAATGCGAATTCAAAAGTTATGAGGAGTCTATGAGGATGGTGGCCGTAGGTCCTGCTGGTGTCCTCGCAACTTCGTGCCTCGCAGGCATGATGGCGACGGTGAGGTCCTGCTTGTGTACCCACGACTTCATACCTCGCAGGTGTGATGGTCGGCAATGCCACGACCACGTCTTTGTTCTTCTCAATCAAACAATTATAATTTTGAATTGAACCCAACTAATCTTAAATTTATAGAACCGAAAACCCATGTATCTCAATTGATGATCTAACAGCTCTTATCCGCTGACACCTTGTAGCCTTGTCTGCAATGGACATCGCCTTGATTGAGATGTGCATCACTAGTGTACAAGTATAAATGTCCAAATTGGTCGGTCCGCTGGGCGGTCCGTGGTCCGGCACAATTTAGCTAGCCCAAGCACGGGCCTGAATCATTGTCCACCTAGTCGTGATGGCTCGACCCAATCGCCGTGTCGTGCCTGGGCCTAGATCTTAGGTGTTGCGGTCCGGTAGAGACCAGTTTTATTTTTTCTTATTTTTATAAAAATGTCTATATTATGTGAATGTGAATATGAAGCCAACAACCAAAGTTTAAAACCCCCACTTATACACAACTAGTACAATGCTTGTGCATTGCAACAGCAAAATTGCATATCATAACTTCAAGATGATAATATATGGGATGAAAAACATTACCTCGTCAACTTTTTTCTCCTTCAACAATATAAAAAGGGGTAAGTTGAATTCAACTACTTCTAAGTGCAAAGAAAAATGCTTCTACAAAAAATAGTTTGTAAGATACTTTGAAGACTTGAATTGTCCATGGTTGTTAGGTACCCGTTAGATAGCTTCATCAACCATCTGTTGAACAGGTTTTCCTTCTGGATCATGGAAGTTACTGACATCAGATGAAGTTTTACAAGTGTATACTACCACCACTGCTACTACAAGTCTACAACACATGTTGATCACTATTAATTAAGCACCTTTAAAAAATGTAGGTACCTAAAAAGAGCATCAACCAATTATTGTAACAAAATGACATTTGAACTCCATGACAATAATATGATAATACAAATGAGGTAACAAAGTGTTAAAACTATTAAGATTGGCTCCTTGAAAGAGACATCATCCATGCAAGGAGCCTTTTATAAGAACTGCATATAGAGCAACAAATCAGCTACCATGGGTGCCCTCCATGCCATGAGCGGCCCTCGGGTGTTCACCCACCTTAGTAGTTCCATCAACGAGACTTGCCCTCAGTCCATCCCACTTATATATTTGAAAGTAGCCTATAGGGAGGTGAATAGGCTACACATGAAAATTTCAACAAAAACTCGAAACCAACTGAGACGAACCGGTTCAACCGGTGCAGGCCAGTTCAACTGCTACCTTAGGTAGTTCTACCGCTCTGAATCAGTTCAACTAGATAGGTAACAATAAAGCAAAATTATCTCAAACATTAACATGTAAGACTTTGATTTGTGAAGTCCTTAATGTTCCAAAGGTATGTGTGTAACAAATATGAGAGAGATTTCTCAAAACCTACACACAAATGGTTATGCACCAATCCTTGCACGCTATGGTGAGAATAAGATGAAATATGAACAACCACAACAACCAAGAACACGAGATTTACTTTGAGGTTCGGTCACACCATTTAGTGAGAGCACCTAGAGGGGGGTGAATAGGTGATCCTGCACAAAATTAACTCTAAACATAAGAAACTTGGTTTATGATAAGTGTTAGTGAAAACTAAAACCAAGTTGTTATGAGTAAAGGTGGAGAGGAGAAGAGAACTCTTCACTTGATTGTTCCTTGTAAATGTGTATTAAATTTAGGAACAACACAAGTGAAATATGAGAACTCTTGGAAGACAATAATCACAATAAAAGAAATGCACAGGAGAGACGATGATTTTATCCTGTGGTTCGGCCAATGCCTACTCCACGTTGTGGTGACCTCTTTCGGTCAAGGGTTGCACTCAACCCCTCTCAAGTGATCCAAAGATCAAACTTGAGTACCATATTTTCTTCCTTATATCAAATCCCTTAATGAGGAACCTCCACAAGTTGGAGACTCTCACGTCTTACATAAATTAGCTCAATCAAAGCACAAGAGTA
This sequence comes from Zea luxurians, assembly GCA_029449295.1. Classification (NCBI taxonomy): domain Eukaryota; kingdom Viridiplantae; phylum Streptophyta; class Magnoliopsida; order Poales; family Poaceae; genus Zea; species Zea luxurians. The sequence goes on from JAOPSE010000181.1 coordinate 787,733, forward strand.
AGGAGGGAGTACAAACACACACATGAACTTAAGTTGCATCAACAACACGCACACGAGTTAAGAAAAGTGCGCACAAAACAACATGGCGCAGTCACAACTCAAAGATGTGCTCAAATCTCTATCTAATTAAACAACAGCGTGGTCGCGAGGTCTTGGAGTTGTAGTATGCTCAAAGAATGTTTTTTGTGCTCCATGGAGCCTATGGGGTTCTTTTATAGTCCCAAGGGACCTAGGAGCCATTGGAGCTCCATTTGGAAGGCCTTGGTTGCCTCCAGTCCGCGGGTGCACCGGACTGTCCGGTGCACACCGGACACTACATAGTACAACAGCTATAGATCGTTTGATTGGCTACTTTCCACTTATGGGGCACCAGACCATTCGGTGGGGGGCACCGGACTGCTCGGTGCACCAGTTGACCGTTGGCTCTGGGCAACGTCAATTAGTCGTTGGTCGTCTGGCACACCAGACTGTCCGACACTCAGTGTGGACTATCCGGTGATTTATTGTCAGACCCAGATTTAAGGGATAAAGCCGGGTGCATCTCATATATGCGCCAAAGAAGACAACACATATAATAACAGAGTGTATAGAGATAAATGTCACAATATCATAAAAGTATTTATTACATATCGGAAGTCTTACAAAATAAAAGATAAATACAAAATGAACTAAAGTCCATCCTTGGCGCCATAAAGTCGACTGGGAGACGCCACCTAGATCAAGTCGAACTCCTCGTTGTGCGGCTCCTCCTGGGCCACCTGTTCATCTCCTATGGGGGGTTAATATATCGCAAATGTGAGCTCACAAAAGATCATAGCTCAACAAGTCGTGGGGAATAATGTGCATGAACTCACCAAAGGTGCGAGTTCATGTGATGTGTAAGGCTGATCAACAATAGGGGTTAAAGCTGAGCATTGCTTTTAATAAGTTGGTCAAATTTTATTAGCAGTTACTAAATGTAAGTAAATACCAAACCGTAATAAGAATAGAACAAAATTAATAAATAATTCCATGCAATGCAAATGATAATTTGAATTTAATTTCATAATTTAATCATGCGAGAGTCCTGAGCTGCTCATGACCGCGAGCACGACTAGTATACCAGTTTTACACTGTACAGAGGTTGTACCCTGTACCCACAAGTCATGTTACCCATCTGCCAAGGGGTCATGAGTCCCATATACCTCTACCAAGGAAGCGAGGCAGGGTAACACTACGAGGCCTTTACCTAGTTCCACTAGCTTTAGAAAACCCGCTACAATTTCTAGGAAGAGCAATGTAGGAATCCCCCGTCTGACCGCCATCGTAGCAAAATCAACCTAGGAACCTCCCTACACGCCTACTCCTCTACTGCCATTGCCCCTATCGGGTAAGGTAGTCCTCCACTAGCTTTCCTAGTTAGTTAGCCAAGGGCGTCCCATTCCACCCTTATGGTGGCACGTGTTTCTCAAGTTAAGCTCCATGTTCCAATTAACAATAATGATCTTGACATGAACATAAATAAAATAACAGAATAATTGGAACATAGATATAATTTAATATTAAACCCAAAACTAGGAATGGCAATGGGTACGGGTATGTGTTAATAACCGTGGACAATTATCCATTGGATATGGGTATGGTGGAATTTGATATCCGTGGGTACAATTATGAATATAATAAGGTATCTGCGGATATTTTTTCATGGGTATGGATATCCAGTATCTATACCCGTTACCCAATGGATATCTAACATGTGGGCCATTCAGATTTATATATTATCATAAATTCTTATTTTTAAATTTTTATCCATAACATGATGTTTGGTGTTGAAATTGTCATTTAATGCTATTGGAATGATAATTATTTTGAAATGTAATAAAATTGTTGTTTGGTGTTTAATGCTAAAATTGTAGTGGGCGAGCGGGTATCTGGTATCCACTGGATAGCGGATACCCGGCGGGTACGGGTATGGATACAGATCCATACCCACGAACATTTATGGGTACGGGTATGGGTTGAGTTTTGTCTCACGGGTATGGATTCACGAACTATATATCCGTATACTACCTGCCCGATTGCCATCCCTACCCAAAACCATAGAGCAATAGCAAAACTACCCAAATGATTCAGGGGTGAACAAGGTAAAAAGATAAGCAGACTAGGGCAACCTATTGGGTCCCATCAAAATTAAACCTATGCATGAATAAATGATTATAAAGAACATTATTGGGTAATAAAAGTGGTCAAGGGCACAACTTGCCTTCAATGAGCTCCTGCTCAGCAACTTCTATCTGCTGAACACCGGGATCCTCAGCCACTGGCTCTTCTACTCGTCACAATACAAACAAGCATAGTATAAAGGAGAAATTAACATCACACCAAACATGTAAACCAAATACATATTAATAATCTACAAATTAAAATAAGATCATAGGAACATGAATCATTAATTTTGGAGTTATGGATTTTATGTTATGAATTTCTGAAGGTTTTATGTATTTGGTACAAGATTAATTAAGGGAGACACGACGCAACTCTGGTGTGCCCTACGGGTGCCCGAGTGCCCTCCGTCCCCTTGCTCGACGGCGATGGCCCGTTTTCCCCCACGGCGGCACAAAATTCCAGTGGTGGAGGCGAGGTGGATGGTTAACGGTGAAACAGGAGGCAGGGATAGGGTTCTAGAGTTCTTTATACGCCGTTAGGAGCGTCAACCCGGTTCCTTGGTGGCCACACGGCGGACCGATTTGCGGCGGAAGACGCGGCGGTGAAGCGGAGGTGGTTAGCGAGGTGGGCGGCGAGCTAGTAGTGCGGCTGGTGTGTGGGCCCCACATGTAAGAACACCACGCGCACCGCGAACACAGGCTGAGACATCGGGCCCACCTAGCAGCGTCTGGTGTTCACCCATGCGCGCGCCGCGTTCGCCCGGGCCCGCCTGTCGACGAGAGTGCGTGAATGGGCTGGGCCACGCGGACAATAGCAAGAAGTGGGCTGCAACAGGGGAAAATTGAGCCCAGGCGCACAGTTCTCCCTTCCATTTTCTTTTATGTTTTCTTTTCTCTTCTCTTCTCTTTCAAATTTAAATTTCAAATTTGAATTCATACTTGTGGTGAGATTCATACTTAGGTTATATGCCTAAATTCAAATACCAATATGAACCTAATTTAATTAATTTATATATTTATTTTATCTTATCTAAGTAGTATTTTCTTCTCTTTTCTCAGTTCTAGAATTTCCTTTAGGACTTAAATTCTAATTTGGGTATTAACATATTTCTTTTTACATTATTTTTTTATATTGTCACAAAATGCACACAAAATGAAAACCCAGCATGATGCACATATTGTTTTTAGGTGTCATTAATTAATTAATGACTTTTGAAGTGTTGGTTCACATGTTATAATAAACATAGGCAAAAACATGTATGTAAATCAACTATGTTTTCATCTTACATTTTTTGGGTATTACAAATTCTACCCCCTTAACAAGAATGTCGTCCTCGAGATTTAGAAAGGACTAGGGAAAAGATGGGAAATTCTTGCGAAGTTTTTCTTCTCTCTCCCAAGTAGCTTCATCTTCTCCATGATGACTCCATTGCACTTTGCACATCTTTATCACTTTATTTCTTGTAACTCGAGTCAATGTGTCAAGAATCTTGATAGGATATTCTATATAAGTCAAATCACTCTAAACACTGAGCTCTTCCATTGTCAACTGTTCCTCAGGGACACGGAGACACTTCTTAAGTTGAGACACCTGGAATACATCATGCACATCAGATAAATGGTCAGGTAGCTCGAGTTGGTATGCCATCTCCCCAACTCATCTAAAGATTCTGAAGGGTCCAATAAAGTGAGGGGATAATTTGCCTTTAACCTTGCATCTCCTCATTCCACGAAGTGGTGACACCTTGAGGTACACATGATTATCAGCATAGCTCTTTTGCCTGGTCTGGGCTACCCTCAAGTTTTCCCGGATTATACGGACTTGTTCTTCTGCCTCTTGAATAAGCTCAGGCACAAAGAACTGTCTTTCTCCAGTTTGATCCCAATATAGAGGAGTCCTGCACTTCCTGCCATATAAAGCTTCAAATAGTGACATCTTCAGCCTGGCCTAGTAACTATTATTATATGAGAACTCAGCATAAGGTAAACTCTTGTCCCAACTCCCTCCATGCTGAAGGGCACAAGCTCTCAACATATCCTCAAGTACTTGATTAGTCTTTTCAGTCTGGCCGTCAGTTTGAGGATGATAGGCTGAACTGAAACTCAACTTCGTATTCATATTCTCATGAAAGCTTTTCCAAAATCTAGAGGTAAACTGTGACCCTCTATCAGAAACGATCTTCTTTGGTACACCGTGTAAACACACAATCTGAGCCATATACAATTCTCCCAACTGAGAACCTTTATAAGTAGTCTTGACCGGAATGAAGTGAGCCACTTTGGTCAGTCTATCCACAATCACCCATACGGAATCATACCCTTTCGGGGTGCGAGGCAATCCGACAATAAAGTCCATACCAATCTCTTCCCACTTCCATTCGAGTATCTTTAATGGGTGCAATAGTCTAGCTAGTCTTTGATGTTCCGCCTTGACTCTTTGACACACATCACATATAGCCACATGTGCAGCCACATCTCTCTTCAGCCCATACCACTAGTACTTATGCTTCAAATCCTAATACATCTTAGTGCTACTAGGATGAATAGAGTAATTAGAATCATGGGCTTCCTTAAGTATAGTCTCACGAAGGCTGTCAATCTCAGGAACACATATCTGGTCCTTGAACCATACTGTGCCTTGTTCATCCTTCGTGAATTCTAGACCTCTACATTCAGTAATAAGATCCTTGATCTCTTGTATTTTAGCATCTCCAACCTGACCCTTGCAAATTTCTTGCTCCAAGGTAGGTTCCACATCAATAGTGATTCCTTCAGTATGAGCAACTATTCCCAGGTTGAGTCTCCTAAAATCCTCAACAATCTCATCGGGTAGCTAGGCAACAATAGCTGCATGGACATGTTCCTTCCGACTCAAGGCATCCGCAACCAGATTCATCTTGTCCGGGTGATAGTGAATCTCCAAATCATAATCCTTTATGAGCTCCAACCATCTGCGTTGCCTAAGGTTGAGATCCTTCTGAGTGAATATGTACTTCAAACTCTGTGATTGATGTATACTTGGCACTTGTTTCCCATAATATAATGTCTCCATATCTTGAGCACATGCACTACGGCTGCCAGCTCTAAATCATGAGTGGGATAGTTCAGCTCATGTTTCCGCAACTGACGAGACGCATAGGCGATCACGTGTCCTTACATAAGAACACATCCCAAGCCTTGGCCGCATACACCACAATAGATATCAAATCCCTTCTGTAGATCTAGCATAACCAACACTGGGGTGACATCAATCTCAACATCAGTTGATTAAAGCTATCTTGGCACCTCTAGTCCCACTTAAACCCTCTCCTCTTCTCTAGAAGTGAGGTCATAGGCTTAGCAATCTTAGAGAACCCTTCAATAAATCTCCGATAATAGCCTGCAAGCCCCAAGAAACTCCGGATCTCAGTAACTGTACTGGGTATGCTCCACTCCACTATCTCCTTGACTTTAGCAGGATCCACTGAGATTCCACCATTAGAAATGATATGTCTAAGGAATGGCACTTCGTCAATCCAGAACTCACATTTGCTGTACTTGGCGCAGAGTTGATTATCTCGTAGCTTTTGTAGCACCAATCTTAGATGTTCCTCATGTTCACTATCACTCTTAGAATAAATAAGAATATCGTCGATGAATACCACGATGAGTCTATCAAGATACTCCATGAACACCTTATTCATCAGATTCATAAAATATGCTGGTGCATTAGTTAGTCCAAATGACATAACTGTGAATTCATATAAACCACATCGGGTTGAGAAAACCGTCTTAGGAATATCAGATGGCCTAATCTTCATTTGATCATATCCCGACCGGAGATCAATCTTCGAGAATACCCTTGCACCTCTTATTTGATCAAATAATCTTCAATGCGGGGTAATGGATACTTGTTCTTCATAGTAACATCATTAAGGGATCTATAATCCACACACATCCTTTGGGATCCATCTTTCTTCTGTACAAACAGAACCAATGCTCCCCAAGGTGAGGAACTCGGACGAATGTACCCAACCTCCTGTGACTCCGTTAACTGCTTCTTAAGTTCTTTTAACTCTTCTACGAACATCATGTATGGCCATTTAGAAATAGGAGCAGTCCCAGGTAAGAGATCAATGACAAACTCAACTTCCCTATCTGGTGGCATCCCTCGTAACTCCTCTAGAAAGACATCGGGGAAAACCCTAACCACACGAATGTTGTCACCAACAAACTTCCCATCTACTAAGAATACAATAGGTCTGGTAGAAACAGTTACTGTAATTTCAACTTCAAATCTTTCTCCTTTAGAGCTGGTGAGTTCTACAGTGCCCCTAGCACAATGTATAACAACCTTTGCCTTTCTTAACCATGACATACCGAGGATCAGATCTATACTGCTTTCCTCTAACACTATAGGGGTAGCCAAGAATTATCTTCCCATTATTGTCAATGTCAATCTATGTGTCATATAATTTGCCTCAACAGGCCCTTTAGGTGTAATTACTACCATTGGTGTTTTCATATTTTGCAGTGGTAACTCATTTGTGTTGGCATATCGACCAGACATAAATGAATGTGTAGCACTAGAATCAAATAATATTGTTGCAGGAATTGCATTAATATAAAACATACCAAGTGCGATGTCATCTCCTTCAGCAGTAGCATCAACTTTGATTAACCCTAGCAATAGAGAATCCCTTGCCAGATCCTGGAGTCTACTGCTTGTTCTGCACGGGTGTAGTAGCAATCCTCTATGGACAAACATTAGCGTAGTGCCCTATCTTACCACACCTGTAGCATGTGGTACCAGCACTCTGTCCTAAGAATTTCGCCGGGGGGCAAGTGGGGGCAGCCTGACGAGTTGGTGGAGTCCCTTGTGGTGTGTACTGAGCTGGGCACCGGTCTCCTCCAGTGCGAAATGGTGTACCCTGGGGTGGAACATAGCGAGGACGAACACTGCTGCTCCCCTGACCCTAGGATATCGCCTTCCTCTTCATGTCCCCTAGCTGAACACGCTTATGTTCAATGGCTAGGGCCTTATCGAGCAGCCTTTGAAATGACGAAAAGGTATGAGCCACAAGAGCATATTGCAGTGGCCCATTGAGTCCCTTAATGAAGTGCTCCTACTTCCTCTCATCTTCAGCCACTTCATCAGGTGCATATATTGATAGCTGAATGAATCTGTCATGGTGCTCGTTGACTGACATGCTCCCCTGCTTTAGTGACAGAAATTCCTTCTTCTTGATCTTCATTAGTCCAGCAGGTATGTGGTAGTTCCTGAACTGAGTAGCAAACTCCGCCTATGTGATAGTATCAGCAGCATCGTGGGCAGTGGTATAGGAATCCCACCAATCAGCAGTAGGACCAGTAAGACGACCCGAAGCATAGAGAACCTTCTCCCGGTCGGAGCACTGTGCAATAATCAACATCTTCTCCACTGACTTCAGCCAATCGTCAGCGTGCAGAGGATCTGGAGAACTGGCGAACGTCAGTGGCTTATGGCTCATGAACTCTTGGTGCTTGTCTCGTGGTGGAACTGGTGGTGGTGGTGGCAGTGGTGCTTGCTACTGTTGTACCCTTCGCTCCTGACGCATCTCCTCTCTCTTGGTGCATCTCTTGGTGTTCATGCTGCATCTGTGCATGCATATTCGCCATAGTATCAGCCATCTGTTGCATTATCCGCATCTAGGCTGCAACTGCTAGATCAGCCCTGGCCGGTGGAGGATTTGGAGGATCCATCTCTGCTTGTTGTTGTTGTTGTTGTCTAAGTACCCTCCGATTGTGTCGATTGTGGGGTAGATCAATTCTTCCTCCCTTCCTGTTATTGACCATCTGAGTTAGAAACATATGGTAAGAAAGAATTGTAGACAAGGCGAGTAATTACGAGGTATGTTACTTTGGGGGATTTATTAGCTAAGTGGATTAGTGTGTTACCTACTAAAGCTAATACATTACCTTATGGTGGTACATGCTAAGATGCCCAACTATAATGTTTCAATCAATCAAAGAAGCAAATCGGACATTTATCATCAGAACAATCAACCAACATTTTTAAATGGAGAAAATAGTTTTAATTTTGTCTTGGGTCTCCTATCTCTTTAGAAGGGTCATAGATGTAGGATTCCAAGGTGTGAAATCCATCTTGTCTTAGAATAGAAAAGGTAAGAATAATCAGAGTAGAACAGTAGAAGGTGAGATAGGATTAAGATAAGTATAGAAAGAATTAGAGTAAGGTAACTAGGTAAGGGTTTTGTCCAGATCTATCTAGGTTTCGTCGTACAGTCAACATTTCCTCTGATACCACTTCTGTCACACTCGGATTTAAGGGATAAAGTCGGGTGCATCTCATATATACGCCAAAGAAGACAACACATATAATAACAGAGTGTATAGAGATAAATGTCACAATATCATAAAAGTATTTATTACATAGCGAAAGTCTTACAAAATAAAAGATAAATATAAAGCGAACTAAAGTACATCCTTGGCGCCATAAAGTCGACTGGGAGATGCCACCTAGATCAAGTCGAACTCCTCGTTGTGAGACTCCTCCTAGGCCACATGTTCATCTCCTGTGGGGGGGTTATATATCGCAAGTGTGAGCTCACAAAAGATTATAGCTCAACAAGTCGTGGGGAATAATGTGCATGAACTCACAAAAGGTGCGAGTTCATGTGATGTGTAAGGATGATCAACAATAGGGGTTAAAGCTGAGCATTGCTTTTAATAAGTTGGTCAAATTTTAATAGCAGTTACTAAATGTAAGTAAATACCAAACCGTAATGAGAATAGAACAAAATTAATAAATAATCCCATGCAATGCAAATGACAAATTGAATTGAATTTTATAATTTAATCATGCGAGAGTCCTTAGGTGCTCATGACTGCGAGCATGACTATTATACCAGTTTTACACTACCAAAGAAGCGAGGCAGGGTAACACTACGAGGCCTTTACCTAGTTCCACTAGCTTCAGAAAACCCGCTACAGTTTCTAGGAAGAGCAATGCAGGAATCCCTATCTGACCGCCATCGCAGAAAAATCAACCCGGGAACCTCCCTACATGCCTACTCCCCTACTACCCATGCCTCTATCGGGTAAGGTAGTCCTCCACTAGCTTTCCTAGTTAGTCAGCCAAGGGCATCCCATTCCACCCTTGTGGTGGCACGTGTTTCTCAAGTTAAGCTCCATGTTCCAATTAACAATTATGATCTTGTGTCACACCCGGTTTTAAGGGATAAAGTCGTGTGCATCTCATACATGCGCCAAAGAAGACAACATATATAATAACAGAGTGTATAGAGATAAATGTCACAATAACATCAGAGTACTTATTACATAGCAGAAGTCTTACAAAATAAAAGATAAATATAAAAGGATCTAAAATCCATCCTTGGCGCCAGAAAGTCAACTGGGAGACGCCACCTAGATCGAATCAAACTCCTCGTTGTGCCTCCTCTTGAACCACCTGATCTTCTCCTGTGGGGGGGTGTGAGACAGCAAGGGTGAGCTCACACATGTTCATCGCTCAATAAGTTGTGGGGAATAATGTGCATGAACTCGCCAAAGGTGGGAGCTCATTAAGTGTAAGGCTTACCAAAGAGAATGGTTAAAGCTGAGCATTGCTTTTAATAAGTTGGTCAAATTTTATTAGCAGTTACTAAATGTAAGTAAATAACAAACCAAAATAAATAATAGAACAAAATTAATAAATAATCCCATGCAAATGCAAATGACAAATTGAATTTAAGTTACATAAACTAATCATGCGAGAGTCCTGAGCTGCTCTTGACCGTGAGCTCGGCTAATATACCAGTTTTACACTCTGTAGAGGTTGTACTCTTTACCCACAAGTCGTGTTTCCCATGTCGCCAGGGTTAGCCAGACCCTTAGACACTACCGAGGTGAATAGCTAGGGATCCACTATGAGGCCTTTACAAAGTTCCACTACCTTTTGAAAACCCGCTACAGCTTATGGGAAGAGCACTTGCAAGAATCCCTCGTCTGACCACCATCGCAGCAAAATCAACCCAAGAACCTCCTTGCATGCAACTCCCCTACTGCCCTTGCCCCTTTCGGGTAAAGTAGTCTTCCACTAGCTTTCCTAATTAGTTAGCCAAGGGTCCCATTCCTCCCTTGTGGTGGCACGTGTTTCTCAAGTTAAGATCCATGTTCCAATTAAAGATAATAATGATCTTGACATGAACATAAATAAAATAATAGAATAATTGGAACATGGATATAATGAAATATTAACCCAAAACCATATAATGCAATAGCATAACTACCCAAGTGAATCAGGGGTAAACAAGGTAAACTGGATAAATAGACTAGGATGACCTATTGGGCCCATCAAAATTAAACCTATGAATTAAATAGTGATAATAAAGAATATTATTTGGTAACAAAAGTGGATCAAGGGCACAACTTGCCTGGCACTTGAGATTCCATTTACCAGGGTGATTCTTCAGATTCTCGTGACCGCACTGCTACTCGTAGTAATACAAACAGACATGGTATAGACAAAATTAACATCACACTAAACATAAGAACATACTACATAATAATGATCTACACGTTGCTACGAGATCGTGGGAACGAGAACTACTAAAATCGGAGTTACGGTTAAGGAGTTATGATTTTATAAAAGATCTGTGTGATTAAAATATTAAACTATATTATAAATTGGTTAATATAAATCATATGAGAGGTTATTCTATAAATAATTATCTCAATTTTAATCTAAGTCATAAATTTACCAGCGATCATATTCTAGTAGATTATAATGATAAGTAGTTTAACGAGACTAACCAACATAAGTTAAATAAGATCTAATTATAAAAGAACAAGTCATGGTATATAAATGTCGTTATTGCATAGTAAATATTTATACGAGACTAACACAACTAGAATGAGTCAATTCGGAATTAAAACGAAAGAGTTATGAATTTCCTTAGGTTTTATGTATTTGATATAAGATTAATTAGGAAATAAATTTTAAAGTGGCTTTCATGTCAAATCAGTGGTACTTATGTGATAAACAATAATATTATGGGATTATAGAAATTGGAATGGACTCATTTGAACTTCAAATGAATTTTCTATGAATAAAATGAGTTCTAGCATTTATTTTCACATTAAAAATCATTTTCTAATTACTTTACTGGATTTTTCTAATTTTCTGGACTGGACGTCAAATACTAGAAAAGGTAGGGTCTCTAGCGCAAGAATCCGCAAGACTCAAAGCACAACCATGGGGGACGGCGGGTTGATTAAACAAAACTATAGGGTCTCTTTTGCAATTCTACGGAGCTGAAGCAGTATCGTCTAATCCAGGTCATGCGATCGGATATGGACGGTCCCGATTAGAACTAGCTTTGCGCGAATCGATGTGCGATCCACAGTCATCAGATCCAAAATCTACGGTCACGATTTACAATAACCTGAAACCCATCAGATCCATCCGATCGGATCACAACGGCGCCAATTCACTCACCCGAATCCGTATGCCACCACCCATCTCGTCCGCCCATAAAGATCTAACGGCCGAACAGCCTTGCCTCAACCCCCGGCCGACCGACGGCCTCACCGCCAAACCCCACGGTGGAGGCCATGGCTGGCGACCATGATCCTACACGCCAGCGCCCCAACCTGCCATCAATCAGTCGATTTGCGTAGAGGGCTAATAAGCGAACTCTTGTGAAGGTTACTTACCGGTGTTAAGAGCGTGGAGGGGGCTGGTCGCGGCGCGCTGCGGATTGACAGCGCAACCCAAGTCCGACGAGAAATCGGGTCGGGGACGGTGATCTTCCCCGCCCGTCAACGCCACGATGAGCACGCACGCACCTAGGCGGCCATCCTCGAGCACACCATGGACATCAAACGGTGGTGGAGGCCAAAGACGGTTGCGGCGGAGGTCGGGTTCACGCTGCTCTATCTGTCTGCTTGGTGTAGATGGCCGAGGGATTCACTAGGGGTCAGAGTTTTATAGTCTAGGGCGAGAACGGTTGAAGCAGTCTGCCCGAGAACCCCGACGAGTTTGGCGGTGTTCAGCTGCGAGGTGCGCGGTCCGTTACGAAGAAGACGCTGCAGACACCGGACGCCCGCGCAGCCCGCAATGTTCTTAGGTTCTGGTGTCTTTACCCTCACGGCTAGCTACCCCAACTCACTCCAATGGCTAGAGGAGGTTGTGGACGGGTCTATATATACACTAGATGAGTGCCCGTGCGTTGCAACGGGAACATATAATACCGTTGAAGGAAGGGAGCAGAGGGGAGAGTGTATCGGCTGGACAGGGAAGAAGAGCACGGATCTGGGGATGACGATAGCGGTAGCGACGTGCAAGGGAGAGTGCTGCGCGAGAGTCGGGGCAATAGACATGAGCTACGATGTTAGGCTGGTCAGCTAACAACCCACGCATGCGAGAGACAAAACATCATTATATGAATAGTGATTAATATGATAAAATACATTGATATGCAAACTCCTTTTTTGAGAAATGAAGCCATAGCAAATTGTGCCTAATTGGACCAGTTTGATGAGGAGCTTTACAAAGTCTGATGAAATATCCCCTACGTGCATATATTGTGCCCAATACGACAATACCACATAACAACTTAGAATAAAAGAAGTACACGCATAACCCCTACAGAATCAGCAAACATATACTTGCACTTCTTGCATGCTTCCACATTAGATCACAAGTGAACTGATGGCCTCAGAAAACAGATAGTAAAAATTCAAATAGGGAATTTATTTTACCTCATCATCCTTCATTGAAGATGATGCTGGTAGAGGAACAAGAAACTTTGTTGGTGGACGGTTTCCTACAGTCAAGTGATCAACACTAAGTTTAGAAAATTAATTTATAATTGAAAGATTCTGATAGAGCTTAAAATATTTTCTCTGTGCTGAAAACATGAATCAGAGGTTTTAATAGCAGTCTATGTGTCTCAATAAATTCCCATTTATCTGAATAACCTACACTTGTTACAACCTCCAATCAATGTTCGTACAGCACAGATAATAAGTATCTTTAGTATGGACTTAGAAAAGGAAACACATGGCAAGTTAGATGACAGTAGAAGGGGAAAATTAATGAAAAGAACATGTTAGCTGTTAGTTGCAAGAAGTGGAGAACAATTAGGGCATGTTTGGATCACAGCTAAAAATTGAACCATTTTACAAGATGATACTGTAGACTGCCCCCGCCAAATACACAGGAGGTGAGCAAATGTTGTATGTTTTCCTCTTCTTGATCACACAATGGATTACTCTCATGATGCTCAAGTCCCCAGTGAGCTAACCTGACTGCAGTCCAACACTGATTTAGAGCAGCTAACCAAATGAAAAACTTGCATTGGAGGTGCAGCCCAAAACTTCCAGATTTATTTCCATGGGTCAAAACCAACAGCCCCGAGCCCCCGACAAAGAAACTAAAATAAGCAGATTTGGTTGAGAATTCTCCTATAGTGGATGGTGATCAAATGTGCCAGTAGGTCATGTATTCCTGGGTGAAGATCAATTTCTGTTATAATATCCCATAGATCGATGGAGGTATTCCATCAAGGCTGTAGCTAACAGCCCCCTGATGTACCATACCCAAGCATTACTGTCCAATGCATCATGCACCATTCTTCTTTTGATTGCTCTCTTTGCCACATGTGTGAACGACAGATTTTCCCTGAAACCATTTATCACACCAAAAAGGTTTTCGAAGCCTCAAGTAACAAGTAAGAAAACACGACAAAACTTTTATCTTAGTAAATAAACAGTATAGAAAACTGCAGTATATATAAGTGTAGACCACTTCTGCTTAAAGCCAAACTAATTACTGCTCTGCACAATCATGCAATTAAATCATGTTTACACTTCACATAAACAGCTAAACAGTTCTGTGTCATTAATAACACAATCATCACAAAAAGATGACAGCAAAGTAAACACATTCATCAAGGAATTACTAAAACAGTCATAATATTATCGTACCACCAAAGATGACAACGAAGTATGCACATTCACTTATTCACCCAACCCAACAGATAAGAACACTCTATTCCAGGCTCCAGCGCAGTACAATTTCATAGAACCATGGAAGTTCTTTACACGGGGAATTAGAAAGAAAGAAAGCAAGAACTCATTGCCTAAGACTGGTCACTGTCAAGAGCCTGTTTGGTTGATGCCTATGCGACAGCTAACGTTAGGCAAAACATGTTAGCTGTTAGCTGCAAGAAGTGGAGAACAATTAGGGCCTGTTTGGATCACAGCTAAAAATCGAACCATTTTGCAAGACGACACTGTAGACTGCCCCCGCCAAACAACAGGTCTAACATTGTTTACTCATAATAATAGTTTGAATGTTTGATTGTCTTGATGAATGAAATGAACGCAGTTTTGTTCGTCGTCTCCGAGCTATATATCCTCGCGGAACGTTGGTCATTGAATCAAATTAACCTTAATGAATAACTAATGATTTCTTTTCTTTTAACCCTCTTTTTTCCCATTAATAACTAAACGGATTATTCAGATATATAAAATATTAATTCCAATGGCTTTTGCTACTATAACCTTCCCAAGCACGATTTTTTATTCTATCCCAAGAGACATTTGGGACTTCAACAACCTGGATCCAGAAATCAAACTAAGCATCCCAGAACAAGAGCAGCTAACACATATAATTATAGGCAGGTACTCACAGTTTCACAGAGAGCAGATGGGTTGCTTGTTCCAAGCATAGTCTTGAAATGGTCATTTGTAATAGCCATCGAGTTCAATATCTCTGCATCTATTGTCTCATCCTCAAGATCTATGATGTCCATCTTCTCACGAATGCAATGAAGAGCAGCCTCAGTGCAAAGGGCAGCAAGATCAGCACCAACGTATCCATGGGTATCCTTTGAAATGAGTTCCAAATTAACCTGGAAATTTCAGAGAATGGACATCACGAGAGGCTAGAAGAGAAGACATAAACCATATTCTAATCAGTGTGAAGTGCAATGCATCAAGAATAAATTATAGACACTTACATCTTTTGCTAGCTTCATGTTCTTAGTGTGAATACGGAGAACCTCAAGCCGACCAACTTCATCAGGAACTCCAATGTCAATTTCCCGATCAAACCTTCCAAATCTTCTAAGAGCAGGATCGATGCTGTTTGGCCAGTTTGTAGGCTTGTAGCACCCATAACAATAACATGGGAACGAGATTTGAGTCCATCCATAAGAGTCAGTAGCTGTGAAACAATACGACATTCTACTTCTCCATTGGTATTTTCTCTCTTGGGTGTAATTGAATCATTTTCATCAATGAAAATGATAGATGGAGCACCCATAACAATTATCTGCCCAACATAAAAAATACTCGAAATACGCATAAAACATAATCCAAAGTTGTACATGTATGAATCTAAACACATTTTAGAAATTCCCCATATATTTACAGTGGTTGTTAAAGGATTTGTATGAGGAATTCTAAATTACCTTTACAGTATTCGTAACCTGAATAGAAGGTACATAGAAGAAAAAATATGTCGATTAAGGAAGGATATGACGATCATAACTGTTTTAATAAAAGTATTCACATTTCATAAAGGAAGTGGTTACATCATTGTGAACTAAACATGTATGCATAGCCAGCAAGTTCAATGGGATATGAGTGTCAATTTTTCGTTAATTGGGAAGGCATCGTACCTATTGTGAATAGACTTTGCAGGTTTTCCAAATCAGCTATCGACATTCCTAGATATACAAAATTAGATTTGGCACATGCAAGTTGAGGAGGAGTGAGAATATTAGAAAATATACATCAATGGTATTCATGTATACTTATTGTTCCATGTATACATGTTGTGTATGGGAGAAACCATATATTTTTTCGATGGAAGGTAGCAGTTTGTCCAAATCAGATATTAATGATTCTGAATATGAAGTGTGCTTCATAGGAGTAGTAGAGATATGCGCCTTTTTTAATATTAAACTCATATTATCAAGAACAACCAATGTGAAACTTTTGCTAAGAATAACCAAAGACACTGGTGAATAAGAACATGTACGAATAGTAAGTCAATACGGACATGATTATA
Organism: Zea luxurians; assembly: GCA_029449295.1. Lineage (NCBI taxonomy): Eukaryota > Viridiplantae > Streptophyta > Magnoliopsida > Poales > Poaceae > Zea > Zea luxurians. Next base: position 803,939 of record JAOPSE010000181.1, read on the forward strand.
AGGGATTTAATAGTTACATTATTACTCAAGTAATACACTTAGAATAAAATGTAAATGCAAAAAGAGACATAGATAGAGAAAGACCTGAAATCAAGCCTACAAAATTATAACTGTTGATTTCCTTTAATCTGTTACACAAACTAAACTTACCACCATGCTATCCCAAAGTATATGCATCCGTTCCTCAAGACTTAGGTTTAAGTATTCAAGAGAGATGTCTCAAGATCTCGTGTACATATTACAGACTCTACTATCACTTTAGCATTTAAGTCCAGAGGCCCTACCATTGCACCATTATGAATCTTACGAAAATCATCAGAACCAAAACCTTTCTGTGTGGAGTTGAATGTGCAGTGATCAGTACCTACAAGCTGCAACAAAGTACAGTTAGATGTAAAATAAAACATAAATTTTCTTCTACACAAAAGTTAATGTAAACATTGGCTCTAAATGATTAATATACCATCTATTCTATGCAATAACTACAGTTCCCACTGGTGAAAAAATGTTGAAATACAATATGCAATTTGTTTGACTCCATAGTTCAATGTATGACACAAGTGTCACTTGTAAATTTCCCGATGAAAGAGCAGCTTGGAGTGCTTTACCATGCCCTACTTCTCAGATTGAAGGACTCATCACATACCTAGAAGCATCGTATGAAATAGAAATAATTTATAATTCGAAAAGCATTCCTATTGAGTTGTTTTCCCATTTACAGCGAAGCCATTGTAAATTGGACCATAAACTGAAACAATGAGACTAAAAGGTATTTTTTCTCTAAAAAGTATACACATTAAAGGGAGATGAGTAAACATAACATAGCACATTGCAGTATTTGACAATAACACCATATCATGAGAAAAGGAAATGTATAAATCTTGGACGCCTGAAAGCCAAGAAGCACAAGGACGAATCTGATAATGGAACGGGAAAAGCAACCCCATTCACCAACGCAAACAGAAACATCCCAATCTATCTACATGCCAGTGCAGTTTAGAGGGCAGCAGTTAACCTTTCTTGGAGGCGTCCCCTTCGTCGCCATCGAGGATGAGGTGCAGCAGCGCTCGAGCCGACACCTTGTCCCCGGCCTTCGCATTCCACAACATCACTGCCATGTCGCCGGACTCCAGAACCTCCCTCCGTCCGGCAACCCCGTACTTGGCCAGCCTCAACAGCTTTGTCATGGGCGACAAAATGTTTGCCATACCGCTGGACTCGAATCTATAGGATGTGGGGATGAATCAAACCACGATTTGACGACACAAGCAAAATAAACAGGACAATTAGGAACCCTATTATTTCCAAGAACATAAGAAACTGACTCTGATCTGACATTATAGAAAGTGGCTTAGCATTTTACTGAATATACGAGCTCGTCGCCGAAGATGGAGGACGATCTCTTGCCGCTCCCAGATCCCATCGTGGTGGCCTTGCTGCTCCTAGACCCCATCGCGCGTGAGGGAGGTGCGGTGCAGATGGGTGATCCCATTACAGGGGCTCGGAGTAGGGTTGCGCAGGAGGTGAGGGTGCGACGGAGGTCACGACGTGCGTGGCGGGGGCGGGGGCATCGGGCAGGCGCATGTCCTCGCCTGTGGAGGTCACGGCGTGCCTCGTGGGCGAGATCCATGCACGGGCGAGAGGAGGGGGCGCGTGGGCGGGGAGGTCCGTATTCGGGCGGGGAGATCCGCATGCGTGGTTCTGGCGAGGGCACTGCTGGCGCGGTGGAGGCGTGCGCACGGCGGGGGCAGGCGGCGACGCGCGAGGCTGTGGACGCTATGTGTGTGTCGGACTCAATTGAGTGGGCTGGCATCATGAGGTGGGCCAGGCGGGGGCTGCCAACGCGGGGGAGGGGGGGGGGTTCGGTAGCAGCGGGCGTTCGCGGCAGTGGGAGTGCGGGATCCGCGGAGCATGCGCCGCGGCAGGCGGGCGTGCGCGTTTCGCGCGGGCGGGCGTGTGGGAACGGCGGGGGCAGTCTACATTACATCCTTAATAGTTAGTAGAGATTCAGGCAGCCAATTTGGAAGGGGGTGCACGGACGATCGTGTGGCCGAGGACTTTGGCATCCGTTTCGCTGGAAGGGATAAGGAGGGAGACGACTCTGTCATCCCAGCCCCACGCACCAGACATTGATTATCCCAAGCGCGTGTGACAGAGATAGCGGCAGGCGATGCGGTGGGTTTGTTACGCGAGAGAGAGGAGTCCTGGCAAGACGGCCCCACATGTCATTCACCTAGACAAGGGCACAGATCGTGGGCCACGCAAACATATGGTCGAGCTGGGCCACGGGAGGAAAATGGTGATGGGCCACGGATGTAGAGAAGTGGATGTGGGCCATGGGTAGGGGAGAAGTCGACCCATGCACATGTTTGCTTTTCTTTTTCTTTTTTTATTCTATTTTGTTTTCTATTTGAATTTCAAATCAACACAAGTTTGAATTTCAAACCCTTAATTTAGATACACATATAGAACTTCAGCAAGATGTGCAAAAACATATTATATATATTTATTTTATTTTAGTTCTTTTAGACATGCTTCCAATCATATAATAGAGAATAGTCCACATCTTATTAATTCTAGGGAAATAAAATTTATATTGTAGATTATATATATATTAAGAAATAGTTTAATCATAATTCTTCTATATAACCTAATGCAAAGGAAATTTAGTTTATCTAAGTATCTTTAATTATATATATATATATTTAACATATTCATTTTGGGAGTAGCAACTTCCAAATTATGAATATCTTTAAGGAAAGGCGTTTTGATTTAAAAACTTTGGGGAATTTTCCTTGTCTTCACAAAATTAAATTTTAGGGTGTTACATCTTGACATGAACATAAATAAAATAACAGAATAATTGGAACATGAATATAATGTAATATTAAACCCAAAACCATAGAGCAATAGCAAAACTACCCAAATGATTCAGGTGTGAACAAGGTAAAAAGATAAGCTGACTAGGGCAACCTATTTGGTCCCATCAAAATGAAACCTATGCATGAATAAATGATTATAAAGAATATTATTGGGTAATAAAAGTGGTCAAGGGCACAACTTGCCTTCAATGAGCTCCTGCTCAGCAACTTCTATCTGCTGAACACCGGGATCCTCAGCCACTGGCTCTTCTACTCGCCACAATACAAACAAGCATAGTATAAAGGTGAAATTAACATCACACCAAACATATAAACAAAATACATATTAATAATCTACATAGTAAAATAAGATCATAGGAACATGAATCATTAATTTTGGAGTTATGGATTTTAAGTTATGAATTTCTGAATGTTTTATGTATTTGGTACAAGATTAATTAAGGGATAAATTTTAATACAGTTTTCATGTCAAAATAGAGACACTATGTGATAAAAAATATTATTACAAAATTATAGGAACTGGAATGGATCAATTTGGACTATGTATAAATTTTATATGAATTAAACAAGTTCTAGGAATTGTTTTTATATTAAAAATTCATTTTCCAAATCAATTTCTCTGATTTTCCTGTTCCTTGGACTGGGCGCATAATAACCAAAGAAGATAGGGGCTACCTCATAAGGTTTCCCAGACTCAGTGCATAGTAGCACGGGACCGCGGGTTTATTTCTAATAAAACCAGGGTTTCTTTAGTAAAAGTTCTCGGCCGAAGAGGTATGCTGTGTTCTTGGCCGCACGATCGCAAGTGAATGGCATAGATTAAATCGGGCTTTCCCCTGAACCAGTACGCGATATGCACCATCCGATCTGATTTCGACGGCGCGGATTTTAAACACCAAGTATTCGACACTGCTCGTTTGATCTGGATCGGACGTCCTAGATCGACTCCCGCAAAGGGGTAAGTTTTAATCTAATCCTAGCCCTGCAATCCAAATCGGATGGCACGGATCTCGTCTTCTACCTCGAGGCCGGTGATGATGGTGGCCGTGACTTCACGGTGGCGCCTTCTCTGGTGTGCAATTGCCGCCGCCCCGATGCCCCATCGAGACTCTAAGTTGACCCAACATAATGTGAGGAAACTTATGAACACGTGAGCAAGGTCTTTATCGGAGTTGAAGCGGAACGACGCTTGCCCAAGCGCTGAGGCGGATCCGCGGCGACGCGCGGCTCCGATGAGCGATTCAACCGGCGCAGCGACGCCAATGGTGGAATTAGCTGCCACCGAAGCTTCTAGGAGACACGGCGAACCTTTGGTATGCCCTACGGGTGCCTGAGTGCCCTCCGTCCCCTTGCTCGACGGTGGTGGCTCGTTTTCCCCCACGGCGGCACGAAATTCCAGTGGTGGAGGTGAGGTGGATGGTTAACAGCGAAACGGGAGGCAGGGTGTAACACCCTGAATTTGGGGGTGTAAAATTTCTTTCTTATGATCATCCAAATTCAGGTGTTACTCTTCTTTATCTCACTCTAGTTTCTCTCTCTCTAGTTTTCTCTCTTTCTTTTTCTTTTAATTAGAGTTAGTTGTATTAGTGAAGGATTATTTAATTTATTTTGCCCAAAATATATGAGTCATGGAATGTTGCATCATATTGAGCCTAAATATTCTTTGAATTGTTGCATATATTTGATTTGGTTTGAATTTGAAACTTAATTTGAATTTGAATGTTAGCAATAACAGCTTTGGGATCTTTCCCTAGAGAAAATAAATAGAAAAGCAATTAGAAAATCCCTAGAAAAAGGAAAACCAAATTCAGCCCAAGTCAGCCCACTTAGACCAGCCCGCGCGCGTGCCCCCTGTGCCTGATAGGCGGGCCCCGCCTGTCGGCGCAAACCTGAGCGCGCTTGCTTCCTCTCTCTCTCTCTCGCTGCACCGTGAGGACGACCTGTCGGCGCTGTTTCCCTCGCGTGCGCCCGCTCTCCCTCTCTCTACCCCACCGTCCCCACCTGTCAGCCGTCCCTAACCTCTCACCCATGATCTCCCCGCCGTGGACACGCCCACGACCGCGCGTTCTCCGGCCACGTCCGTGTCCCCGCACCCCTTTTGAGCCCCACGCCCTGCTCGCCCACCTCCCCTCTTTCATTCATGCCCTCTGCCAAATCCGCTCGCCCTCTCTCTCGCTCTGCCCACGCGAGCAGGGAGCTCCGCCACCGCCCGCCGTTGACTACTGCCTGTTCTGTGGCCACTGTCGCGTCCACGCCCCGTCCAGCGCCACGGTGAGCTTCGCCTTACTGTCAGCTGCTCGGGACACCCTTCGGTGTGCCCTTCCCCTCTCTGCTGCGTCTGGTCTGCGCTCACCGGAGCAATCTTCGCGCCGCCGGAGCCCCGCCGCGGTCGCCCCATCGAGTCTCTGCGCCCCCGCCATTGCTTCGCGACACCAGCGCTTCTCCTCAAGGTGAGCAACCCACCCGTGCCCTTAATTAGTTCATCCCCGCTCTGTTGCTTGCGCGATTGCTCGCCGAAGCAATCTTGCGCCGCCATTAGCCCGCCCCGCCGTGGTCTGCGCTCTGGTGCGTCCGCGCCGGTGTGAAGGCCATGGTCGAGTCTGCCAAACCACCCTGATTACGCCCAAGCTAGTCCCCGAGCCGCTAGTGCCCCACCGTGGCTGGCCTTCTCGTCTTTGGCGAGTTCTCGCCACGGGACTGAGCGCCACCGTCGTGCCCATGTCCTCCCTTGGCCGTTAGATCCTGACCGTTCGTCCGAGATCGGACAGTTTAGATTTAACCCGAGCAGATCTAATCTTAGCCCTCCGATCTAGATCCAACCGCCTCTCTCTCTTCCCCCTCCCCCGCGTCTCTGCCTCTAGGCCCGGCTGGTCGCCCGCCCTGGCCCGCTGACGCCTTGGCCCTGCTTGTTAGCCGCGTCCGTGCGCCCGTGCGATCTAATCTGGGCCGCTGATCTCTGATCTGATGGCTGAGATTACCCCGTACCCCTTCGCGTTTGAGTTTTTCTTAATAACCCCCTAGTTTTAGGAAATCAACTTCCCGTCCTCTGTTTTAGCGCATAGGTCCCTGGTTTCTTTTGAATAGCCCCCTAGACTTTTATTTAATCACAGATTTAGCCCTAATTTCATATTTCAAACTTTAAAACTTGTTTATTTCATATGAACTCCAAATTTAGTGGTTCAAATTGCAAAATGTTCACAAGATTATTCCCTGTTCAAATAAAATATGACCAACTGTAATCTGTATCCTTTATTTTTTACACTTAGAATATATGATTAATGTATATGTTAATTTATTTAATGAAATAAATAAAAGGAGAATCCTAGGAGTTAAAGTATATTTAAACTTGTGAGATTAGTGTTATGCATGACATGGATTCATTGTTGGTTTAACCTTTAGGTCTTAATGACATAAATAGAATTAGGTATGTAATTATGGATAACACTTAAAGGATAATCAAATTCCTAAATAAGAGTAGTTCATCTGATAATTTAATCTTTTCCTGTTTAATTACTACTTAACCTTTTGGAACTATGTTCCAGTCACTTAGGGAGTAATCAACCCCCCTAATTAGGATTAGTCCATTTTATAATTTGATCTCATTCCCCTGTACTTAATACTATACCTTTTTGAGTTGTGTGCCAATGTTTGTACATGTTTGATGTGATGTTCATTTTTACCTTCCAAATGTATTGAATGTATGCTCGCTTTATTTAGACAACGAGCAGCTCGTGGTTCCTGAGTGTGTTGCCAAAGATTCCTCTGAGCAACAACCTGGTGAAGGCAAGTGTCCTCAGACCTATCATGTCCTCCTTTACTTTATAATTCACTGTCCTGCATTACATTATTGAAACTTAAGGTTTGATTAGTCTGTATTTACCTTACTCTTGTTTACCTTTTTGAGTTAATCATGGTTAGCTTATGCTATTGCTTTAACTTAATCTATGAACATGATGTGATTATTTATGATATGATGATGTTATCCCGATGAGGTTCTTGTGATTACTTTAGGGGGCTCAAGCTATTTCCTGAGTACCTCTCCATAAGGACCTGTTTGGGGAGTGACAACCTGGGATAACAGTGCAACCATTAGGGTGGAATGGGACACCCTTAGCTGATTAATTAGAGGAACCAGAGGAGTAGTTGGCTTCGCTGTAGGGCCGTCAATGGGGTCCGGGCACAGTACTTGCTCTGCCGAGGCTGGTTGCAGAGGTTCTTTGATTTGGTTTTGTTAGTCACCCTTCCTCTGGGAGATGTACTGTGTTTATCAAACTGGAGAAACCTAACGGGCGACTACGACCTCTGGGAAATCTTTGTAAGGGCTATGTAGTGAGACCCTGCTAGGTCACCTTGGTAGTGATCAATGGGGAGGCTAGAACCTCGGGCAGAAAGGGAATCATGACTTGTGGGTAAAGTGTGTGACCTCTGCAGATTGTTAGAAACTGGTATATCAGTCATGCTCACGGTTAAGAGCAGCCTTGGGAGCCTCTTCGATTAGAAGAACTTCGGTTACTTTTATGATGATGGTTAATAATGTTGTTTATAATTCTGATATATGGTATTTCCTCTTGGAGGGAGTACTTCTGGGTAATAACTGGGTTTATTACTAAAATTTGGCTCTACTTATAGTAATAAAACTTGATCAATTAAAAGCAACTGCTTAACCTTAACTCCACATACAGCTAGTCCACTTTAGCCAAAGGGGACATTTGCTGAGTATGTTGAAGTGTACTCATCCTTGCTTTACAAACCACCCCACCCCAGGTTGTCCCCACTGTACTCAGTGCTCAGGAGGAGATGTTGGCAACATGGAGGACTTTGAGGAGTTCCAGGACTATGACAAGTTCTAGTTTACTTTAGTGGCAAACCCCAAGTCAGCTGCCTGTGTAGGCTTATCTTCTACGTTTCGTTTCTCCGCACTTTGATATTATTGTTAGACCCTATGGATATGTATTAGACTCTGTGGATGTCTCAGACATCTTGATGTAATTAAGTACCTTTTCGTTATTTAATTCGAGCATTGTGTGATGATGTCTGAAAGGGAAATAGGGTCACACCTTTTCCAATATGAATTTTGGTGGTTGAATTGCCCAACACAAATTATTGGACTAACTAGTTTGCTCTAGATTATGAGTTCTATAGGTGCCAAAGGTTCACAACAAATCAATATAAAGACCAAGAAAGGGTTCAAATAACGAGAGCAAAAGACAACCGAAGTGTGCCCTGATCTGGCGCACCGGACTGTCTGGTGCACCACCGAACAGTGTCCGGTGCACCACCGGATAGTGTCCGGTGCACCAGGGAACCCAACTCTGAACTTGCCACCTTCGGGAATTCTGGGAGCCGCTCTGCTATAATTCACCGGACTGTCTGGTGTAGCACCGGACTGTCCGGTGTGCCAGAGGAGCAATGGCTACTTCGTGCCAACGGTCGTCTGCGAAGGCATTAAATGTGCTACAGTGCACGCCTGCACGCGTAGAAGTCAGAGCAGGCGCCAAAAGGTGCACCGGACAGTCTACAGGATCTGTTCGGTGCACCACCGGACTGTCCGGTGGCTCCACAAGTCAGAGCTCCAATGGTCGAACCCTAACGGTCGGGTGATGTGGCTGGCGCACCGGACGGTGTCCGGTGGCACACCGGACTATCCGATGCGCCATGCGACAGCAGCCTCCACCAACGGCTACTTTGGTGGTTGGAGCTATAAATACCCCCAACCACTCACCATTCATTGCATCCAAGTTTTCAGCCTTCACACCTCATACAAGAGCTACAGCATTCAATACAAGACACAATCAAAGAGATTAAATCCTCTCCCAAGTCCGGAATCACTCCAAACAAATTAGTGACTAGAGAGAGAGACATTTGTGTTCTTTTGATCTCTTGTGCTTGGATTGCTTTTCTTCTTCCTCATTCTCGCTTCCATAACACTTGTAATCAAAACAAGAGACACCAATTGTGTGGTGGTCCTTGTAGTGGACTTAGTGTCCCATTTGATTGAGAAGAGAAGCTGACTCGGTCTCGGTGACCGTTTGAGAGAGAGAAAGGGTTGAAAGAGACCCGGTCTTTGTGACCACCTCAACGGGGAGTAGGTTTGCAAGAACTGAACCTCGGTAAAACAAATCACTGTGTCATCCATTCTTATTTGCTTGTGATTTGTTTTCACCCTCTCTTTTGGACTCGCTTATATTTCTAACGCTAACCCCGGCTTGTAGTTGTGCTTAAGTTTATAATTTTCAGATTCCGCCTATTCACCCCCTCTAGGCGACTTTCAATTGGTATCAGAGCCCGGTGCTTCATTAGAGCCTAACCGCTCAAAGTAATGTCAGGAGATCACACCAAGATGGAGATGGTGACCTGTGACAAGCCCGTTACAAGCCACGGGAAGGCTCCATCGGGAGAGTCCCGCAACAAGGGGAAGGAGAAGGAATCCCCTTCACACAAGTCGCATCGGAGTGGCGAAAAGAAAAAGAAGATGAGGAAGGTGATCTACTACGAGACTGACTCTTCATCGCCATCCACCTCCGGCTCCGACACGCCGTCCGTAACTTCTAAGCGCCATGAGCGCAAGAAGTTTAGTAAGATTCCCCTACACTACCCTCGCATTTCTAAACGTACTCCATTACTTTCCGTTCCATTAGGCAAACCACTGGTTTTTGACGGTGAAGATTATAACATGTGGAGTGACAAAATGAGGCATCACCTAACCTCACTCCACACTAGTATTTGGAACAATGTTGAGTTTGGTGTACAGGTACCATCTGTAGGGGATGAGGACTATGATTCGAACGAAGTTGCCCAAATCCGGCACTTCAACTCACAAGCCACCACAATACTCCTCGCCTCTCTAAGTCGAGAGGAGTATAACAAGGTGCAAGGATTGAAGAGCGCCAAAGAGATTTGGGACGTACTCAACATGGCGCACGGAGGAGATGAGGTGACCAAGATCACCAAGAGGGAGACGATCGAGGGGGAGCTCGGTTGATTCATGCTTCACCAAGGGGAGGAGCCACAAGCGATGTACAACCGGCTCAAGACTTTGGTGAACCAAGTGCGCAACCTCGGGAGCACAAAGTGGGATGACCATGAAATGGTCAAGGTTATTCTTAGATCACTCATATTTCTTAACCCCACTCAAGTTCAATTAATTCGTGGTGATCCAAGATATAAACTAATGTCTCCCAAGGAAGTGATAGGTAAATTTGTGAGCTTTGAACTAATGATCAAAGGCTCCAAAAAGATCATCGAGCAAGGGGCATCCTCCTCCGTACCCGAAGCACAACCCGTTGCATTCAAAGCAACAGAGGAGAAGAAAGAAGATTCTACTCTAAGTAGAATCCCCATCGACGCCTCCAAGCTCGACAATGAGGAAATGGCGCTCATCATCAAGAGCTTCCGCCAAATCCTCAAACAAAGGAAGGGGAAAGATTACAAACCCCGTTCCAAGAAAGTGTGCTACAAATGTGGTAAGCCCGATCATTTCATTGCTAAATGTCCGTTATCTAGTGATAGTGACAGGGGCGACAACAAGAAGGGAAAGAGGAGAGAAAAGAAGAGGTACTACAAGAAGAAGGGCGGCGATGCCCATGTTTGCCGGGAGTGGGACTCCGACGAGAGCTCCACCGACTCCTCCTCCGATGAGGACGCCGCCAACATTGCCGTCAACAAAGGGCTCCTCTTCCCCAACGTTGGCCACAAATGCCTCATGGCGAAGGACGACAAGAAGAAGAAGGTAAAATCCAAATCCTCCACTAAGTATGCAACATCTAGTGATGAGGCCAATTCTAGTGATGATGAGGATGATTTGTTTACTCTCTTTGCCAACTTAAACATGCAATAAAAAGAAAAATTAAATGAATTGATTAGCACTATTCATGATAAGGATGAACTCTTGGATAGCCAAGAGGACTTCCTAATTAAAGAAAACAAAAAGCATGTTAAAGTTAAAAATGCTTATGATCAGGAAGTAGAGAAAAATGAAAAATTAACTAGTGAGCTAAGCACTTGCCATGACATTGTTTCCAACCTTAGAAATGAAAATGCAAAACTAATTGCTAAGGTTGAAAAGCTTGATGTGTGTGACGATTCAATTGTAAGTCTTAGAAATGACAATACCAATTTAATTGCTAAGATTGACAAATTGAATGCTTCTCTTTCTAGCCTTAAAATTGAAAATGAAAAATTAATTGCTAAGGCTAAGGATTTAGATGTTTGCAATGCTTCTATTTCCAATCTTAGAGATGAAAATGATATATTGCATGCTAAGATTGTTGAATTAAATACTTGCAAACCCTCTACATCTTCCGTTGAGCATGTTACTATTTGCACTAGATGTAGAGATATTAATGTTGATGCTATTCTTGATCACCTAGCTTTAATTAAACAACAAAATAATCACATAGCTCAACTTAATGCTAAAATCAATGAGCATGACTTAGAAAATGAGAAATTTAAATTTGCTAGAAGCATGCTCTATAGTGGGAGACACCCTGGTATTAAGGATGGCATTGGCTTCCAACAGGGAGACAATGTCAAGCTTAATGCCCCGCCTAAAAGATTGTCTAATTTTGTTAAGGGCAAGGCTCCCATGGTTCAGGATAACGAGGGTTACATCTTATACCCTGACGGTTATCCCGAGCACAAAATTAGGAGAATTCACTCTAGGAAGTCTCACTCTGGCCCTAATCATGCTTTTATGTATAAGAGTGAGACATCTAGTTCTAGGCAATCAACCCATGCTAAATTGCTTAAGAAGAAAACTCCTAAAGCATCAAATGATCATAATGTTTCATTTAGAACTTTTGATGCTTCTTATGTGCTAACTAACAAATCCGGCAAGGTAGTTGCCAAGTATGTTGGGGCCAAACACAAGGGATCAAAGACTTGTGTTTGGGTACCCAAAGTTCTTGTATCTAATGTCAAAGGACCCAAAACTGTTTGGGTACCTAAAATCAAGAACTAAATCTGTTTTGTAGGTTTATGCATCCGGGGGCTCATGTTGGATCATCGATAGCGGATGCACAAACCATATGACTGGGGAGAAAAAGATGTTCTCCTCCTATAAGAAAAACCAAGACCCCCAACGAGCTATCACATTCGGGGATGGAAATCAAGGTTTGGGGAAAATTGCTATATCACCTGACCATTCCATTTCCAATGTTTTTCTTGTAGATTCATTAGATTACAACTTGCTTTCCGTTTCTCAATTATGCAAAATGGGCTACAACTGTCTTTTCACGGATACAGGTGCTACTGTCTTTAGAAGAAGTGATAATTCAGTAGCTTTTAAGGGAGTATTAGAGGGTCAGCTATACTTAGTTGATTTCAATAGAGCTGAACTCGATACTTGCTTAATCGCTAAGACTAACATGGGTTGGCTCTGGCATCGCCGACTAGCCCACGTTAGAATGAAGAATCTTCACAAGCTTCTAAAGGGAGAGCACATTTTAGGACTAACAAATGTGCATTTTGAGAAAGACAGGATTTGCAGTGCATGCCAAGCAGGGAAGCAGGTTGGTGTTCATCATCCACATAAGAACATCATGCCGAGTGATATGCCACTTGAGCTCCTCCACATGGACCTATTCGGCCCGATCGCTTACATAAGCATCGGCAGGAGTAAGTACTGTTTAGTTATTGTGGATGATTATTCTCGCTTCACTTGGGTATTCTTTTTGCAGGAAAATCTCAAACCCAAGAAACTTTGAAAGGATTCTTGAGACGGGATCAAAATGAGTTCGGCTTGAGGATCAAGAAAATTAGAAGCGACAACAGGACGGAGTTCAAGAACTCACAAATAGAAGGCTTTCTTGAGGAGGAGGGCATCAAGCATGAGTTCTCTTCTCCCTACACGCCACAACAAAATGGTGTAGTGGAGAGGAAGAATAGAACTCTATTGGACATGGCAAGGACCATGCTTGATGAGTTCAAGACTTCGGATCGGTTTTGGTCCGAGGAGATCAACACCGCTTGCTACGCCATCAACCGGTTGTATCTACACCGAATCCTCAAGAAGACATCCTACGAACTCCTCACCGGTAAAAAGCCCAATGTTTCATATTTTAGAGTCTTTGGTAGCAAATGCTTTATTCTTGTTAAAAGAGGTAGAAAATCCAAATTTGCTCCTAAGGCTGTAGAAGGCTTTTTACTAGGATATGATTCAAACACAAGGGCATATAGAGTCTTTAACAAGTCCACTGGACTAGTTGAAGTTTCTTGTGACATTGTGTTTGATGAGACTAACGGCTCCCAAGTGGAGCAAGTTGATCTTGATGAATTAGATGATGAAGAGGCTCCGTGCATCGTGCTAAGGAACATGTCCATTGGGGATGTGTGTCCTAAGGAATCCAAAGAGCCCATTCAAGCACAAGATCAACCATCTTCCTCTATGCAAGCATCCCCACCAACTCAAGATGAGTATGAGGTTCAAGATGATGAAGAAGAAGATCAAGAAGATGAGCCACCTCAAGAGGAGGGCAATGATCAAGGGGGAGATGCCCATGATCAAGACAAGGAAGATGAACAAGACCCAAGGCCGCCACACCCAAGAGTCCACCAAGCAATCCAACGAGATCACCCCGTGAACACCATTCTAGGAGACATTCATAAGGGGGTAACTACTCGATCTCATGTTGCTCATTTTTGTGAACACTACTCTTTTGTTTCCTCTATTGAGCCACAAAGGGTAGTGGAAGCACTTCAAGATTCGGATTAGGTGCTGGCAATGCAAGAGGAGCTCAACAATTTTAAAAGGAATGAGGTATGGCATTTAGTTCCACGTCCTAACCAAAATGTTGTAGGAACCAAGTGGGTCTTCCGCAACAAACAAGATGAGCATGGTGTGGTGACAAGGAACAAGGCACGACTTGTGGCCAAAGGGTACTCACAAGTCGAAGGTTTGGATTTCGGTGAAACCTATGCACCCGTAGCTATGCTTGAGTCAATTCGAATATTACTTGCCTATGCTACTCACCATGACTTTAAGCTTTACCAAATGGATGTGAAAAGTGCCTTCCTCAACGGACCTATCAAGGAAGAGGTCTATGTTGATCAACCTCCCGGCTTTGAAGATAGTGAGTATCCTAACCATGTTTACAAACTCTCTAAGGCGCTTTATGGGCTCAAGCAAGCCCCAAGAGCATGGTATGAATGCCTAAGAGATTTTCTTATCACTAATGGCTTCAAAGTCGGAAAGGCCGATCCTACTTTATTCACTAAAACCATTGAGAATGATTTGTTTGTATGCCAAATTTATGTTGATGACATCATATTTGGGTCTACTAACAAATCTATTTGTGAAGAGTTTAGTAGGATCATGATTCAAAAATTCGAGATGTCTATGATGTTGGAGTTGAAGTATTTCTTAGGATTTCAATTGAAGCAACTCCAAGAGGGCACCTTCATCAGCCAAACGAAGTACATTCAAGATATTCTTACCTAGTTTGGAATGAAGGATGCCAAGCCCATCAAGACACCCATGGGAACCAATGGGCATCTCAACCTCGACACGGGAGGTAAATTCGTAGATCAAAAGGTATACCGGTCGATGATAGGTTCTTTACTCTATTTATGTGCATCTCAACCGGACATTATGCTTTCCGTATGCATGTGTGTAAGGTTCCAAGCCAACCCTAAGGAAGTTCACCTTAGGGTCGTAAAGCGAATCTTGAGATATTTAGTTCACACACCTAAGTTTGGTCTTTGGTACCCCAAGGGATCCTCATTTGATTTATTAGGATATTCCAACGTTGATTGGGCAGGGTGTAAGATTAATAGAAAGAGCACATCAGGGACTTGTCAGTTTCTGGGGAGATCCCTGGTGTCTTGGGCTTCAAAGAAACAAAACTCAGTAGCTCTTTCTACCGCCGAAGCCGAGTACATTGCCGCAGGCCATTGTTGCGCGCAATTGGTTTGGATGAGGCAAACCCTTAGGGACTATGGCTACAAGTTTAGCAAAGTCCCTCTCCTATGTGATAATGAGAGTGCAATCCGCATGGCGGATAATCCCGTTGAACACAACCGCACTAAGCACATAGCCATTCGGTATCACTTTCTGAGAGATCACCAACAAAAGGGGGATATCGAGATAGCCTATATAAACACCAAAGATCAATTGGCCGATATCTTTACCAAGCCACTAGATGAGCAATCCTTTACCAAACTTAGGAATGAGCTAAATATTCTTGATTCTAGGAATTTTGATTGATTCTTTGCACACATAGCTCATTTTTATACCTTTGATCATATCTCTTTTATGTCTATGACTAATGTGTTTTCAAGTATATTATTATGATTAGTCATAGATATTGAAACGGAAATGGAGTATTCGGCAAAGAAGGCGCTTCCACTCAACTCCAATTATATTTGCCGGTACTCCGCATCGTTCTCCACTTTGGTATAATCTTCACTCATATTTTTTGTGTTTCCCAAAGGGGGAGATAGTTTAAGAGAGGGCTTATATTTCACTCACAAGTATCTGTTTTTGGCGATTCATGCCAAAGGGGGAGAAAGTATGAGCCCAAAGCAAAAGGACCACACCACCACCAAATTTTAAAAATGAAGTTTTCAATTTGATATCTTATTGTGTTCAAAAGGGGGAGAAAGTAGTATCTTCAAAACTTGCAAAACCCTCTTGAACACTAAGAGGAGAATTTTATTTAGGGGGAGTTTTGTTTTAGTTAAAGGAAAAACATTTGAAACAGGAGGAGAAAATTTCAAATCTTGAAAATGCTTTCTTCAATCTTATTCATGTACCTTTGACTATTTGCAAAAGGTTTTTGAAAATAATTTTACAAAGAATTTGCAAAACAAAATCTATGGTGCAAATGTGGTCCAAAATTTTAAATAAGAAGAAAAACCATCCATGCATACCTATTGAAATATATATTGGTTTCAATTCCAAGCAACCTTTGCACTTACATTATGCAAACTAGTTCAATTCTGCACTCTTATATTTGCTTTGGTTTGTGTTGGCATCAATCACCAAAAAGGGGGAGATTGAAATGGAAATAGGGTCAAACCTTTTCCAATATGAATTTTGGTGGTTGAATTGCCCAACACAAATTATTGGACTAACTAGTTTGCTCTAGATTATGAGTTCTACAGGTGCCAAAGGTTCACAACAAACCAATATAAAAGACCAAGAAAGGGTTCAAATAAAGAGAGCAAAAGACAACCGAAGTGTGCCCTGATCTAGCGCACTGGACTGTCCGGTGCACCACCGGACAGTGTCCGGTGCACCAGCGAACCCAACTCCGAACTTGCCACCTTCGGGAATTCTGGGAGCCACTCCGCTATAATTCACCGGATTGTCCGGTGTAGCACCGGACTTTTCGGTGTGCCAGCGGAGCAACGGCTACTTCGCGCCAACGGTCATCTGCGAAGGCATTAAATGCGCTACAGTGCGCGCCTACGCGCGCAGAAGTCAGAACAGGCGCCAGAAGGCGCACCGGACAGTGTACAGGACCTGTCCGGTGCACCACCGGACTGTCCGGTGGCCCCACAAGTCAG
The DNA here is from genome assembly GCA_029449295.1 of Zea luxurians. Lineage (NCBI taxonomy): Eukaryota > Viridiplantae > Streptophyta > Magnoliopsida > Poales > Poaceae > Zea > Zea luxurians. Next base: position 820,327 of record JAOPSE010000181.1, read on the forward strand.
AGCTCCAACGGTTGAACCCTAACGGCCGAGTGACGTGGCTGGCGCACCGGACAGTGTCCGGTGGCGCACCAGACTGTCCAGTGCGCCATGCGACAGCAGCCTCCACTAATGGCTACTTTGGTGGTTGGGGCTATAAATACCCCCAACCACCCACCATTCATTGCATCCAAGTTTTCAGCCTTCACACCTTATATAAGAGCTATAGCATTCAATACAAGACACAATCAAAGAGATCAAATCCTCTCCCAAGTCTGGAATCACTCCAAACAAATTAGTGACTAGACAGAGAGACATTTGTGTTCTTTTGAGCTCTTGCGCTTGGATTGCTTTTCTTCTTCCTCATTCTTGCTTCCATAACACTTGTAATCAAAACAAGAGACACCAATTGTGTGGTGGTCCTTGTAGTGGACTTAGTGTCCCATTTGATTGAGAAGAGAAGCTCGCTCGGTCTCGGTGACCGTTTGAGAGAGGGAAAGGGTTGAAAGAGACCCGGTCTTTGTGACCACCTCAACGAGGAGTAGGTTTGCAAGAACCGAACCTCGGTAAAACAAATCACTGTGTCATCCATTTTTATTTGCTTGTGATTTGTTTTCGCCCTCTCTTTTGGACTCGCTTATATTTCTAACGCTAACCCTGGCTTGTAGTGTGGCGGAACTGCCCGAATTATTCCAACTTAAGTGTCTAAGTCCGACCTTAGAGGCTAGACCACACTTAAATGGGAATAACCCGTCAATCCCTCGGATCTAGTCCGACACGGCCACTGACAGGATCAAGTACCACAAACTCACTCGATGGTGAGTCACAGAGCAAATACAATAAAGCATAAAACCATGCATGGAAGAGTATTAAGTTATTACATCACCATTGTCATCATCGGAGTTTTCGCAAAAGTAACCATCATTGTTTTTGGAGTGCAGCGGAAAATAAACTAACGGTAAATAAATGGAGGGATGGGGAAGCCTGTCCCATCACTCCTCATGCTCCTCCTCAGCCGAGGCAGGGTCCCACTCGACAGTCCAACCCGGTGGCAGGGTGGATGGCCAAGTCACTCCAGCAACCATGTCCTCCAGAGAACCTGTAAAATTATGCCACAAGCAAGGCTGAGTATACTAATACTCAGCTAGACTTACCCGGTGTGAGGAGTCTATACTCCTCTACCTCTAGACATGCAGCTGTTTGGCTGTGGGGTTTGGTTGCCAAAAGCACTAGCTGAGTTTCTGAATCAAGATTTTAACTTTGTCAAAATTAAGTGTGACTCTCTTAAGGCTAAAAGTGTACTATCTACTCATACATAGTAGCAAGCATTTTTAGCAATCAACAGTTTGTATCATCTCAACCAGTTCCACTTCTTACTCAATGCAGTACAATGGATCAAGCAGTCTCATTAGCTGCGAGAAGCAGACGATTCGAATCGAGTTTTATCCTTGCAAGGTAAACCTAAACACACGACATGGAGGGGCACTCCGTCCCCACACACATCAACCGTCCCCATCGATTCCCCGTCAGCAGATCAGGGCTCACCGCCTTGGCGTACAATGCCTCACTGACCCCGACTGCCGTCGTGCAGTGACCGCACTTGTACCCACCATAACCGGAATGGGAGACTACGTCTCAGGTCGCGTGAGGGGATATGTCCACTGCCAGGTTCACTCAGGTACTAGGCTTACCGATTTACCATATTTCTCGGTATGTGTTTAGTACGTTCAAACGCTTGACACAGGTATCCGCACGTTAATCCTTATTCCATTTTCCACCTCATGGACAACCAATCCCCATGGATTGTGGTCCACCAACTAGTATCATGACAGTGTGAAAGTGGGTACAATCAACTTCCTGATCTCGCGCGAGTGCTAGAAAAATCACTCGTCTTCTACCGAGACCCTAATTAAATAAAGCAGCTACTCGACTTAGCATACTAGTATTCATCACAATGGGGTTCCTGAGATCATGCAACTAGGGTTTCAAACAACTCCTACACGTAAGTGCACAAACAATCCTACAATCATTAAGTGTAGTAAAATAGCATAAATAACAGGTTATGCATAAAACCGGGGCTTGCCTTCCAAAGCAGTGGCAGGCAGGTCCTCTGGTGCAGGCTCTGGTGCTGGGTCGGGGGCAACCTCCTGGGCAGCTCCTTGCTCCGGCACGAGGACGTACTCTCCGTCAGCAAGATTACAGTCTATCGAAATGCAATGAACATGTATGTCATGATTATGCAAAATTTAAGGACATTAAGCTACAGAAAATTAAGTTAAGAGTTAACTTAGGGTTCCTTGGCTACGAGGGCCTTCTAGTGGTATACATGGACTTATCACCCTTTTAGGTTTAGGCTTCCTTTTTAAAATAACATATTGGATTTGTATTGCCTTTATAGATTTTAGTGGACAATTATAAAGGTCTTAGGGGGACATTAAATTCCACCATCCATTTTCTTTTCTTAAGTCCTATCTAGGGTTTCTAGTAGGGGTTTTGAACTATGATGGTAGTTTAAAACTTTCCAAAAATTTTGTAAAAATTACAGTGGGTTGTCACTGGCTATACTAGCTTGTTTTAATAATTTGAGGCTTAAGGTACAAAAGCTAAGCTTTAAACAAAAATAACAATGGTTAGGCAAATTGGGCCACTTTACACTACAAGTCCTTTATTAAAATGGTTTCTGACCTAATGGTTATTTTTGCTGGCCTCTAGTAGTGATAAAAAGCTCTTGTACCAAAAATGGCAGAGAGCTACATGGTGGTTAATTAATGGTGAATTTCTAAACTTGGGTGCAAAAAGAGTGATTAGAACTAACTTGTCATTTGAAAAATATCAAACAACAGATTTCAGATTTTTCTTAAGTTCTTATTATCAACACAGTAGTTATCCTAAGGTTTGGGGAGGTTTCACCTTAGGGGTATTTTTGTAGGGTTTTTCTAAGTTATCCCTATTTTCTTCATTTAAAAGGCATCTTGCTTATTTTACACTACAACAGGGTATGATATATTTTTCCAGTGAACTACATTGACTAAGTATCTCAACAAAAATAGGTGTGCCCTCTGGTTCATCATTTATATCACCTTTTCTATCTTTCTTAAACTTAAGCATATTATAGAATAAGGGGTTAAAATTATCTCAATGTAATAGACAGAGAGGTTTAACATTTTTAACTAGGTCAGTGGGTAGATATAAACTTCTCCAAATTTTTCTAACCCTAGTTAAATAGTGTAACTATTTTTCTTGCTATTATTAAGCTTTTGGCCAAAACTGAAAATAAATCAGAACTTTACATTCTTCTTTAGTTCATATGGGGTTTTATATTTTTCTTAGACAGGTTACATTGTTTATAGTTTGGCAAAATTGGTTTGACCAAATTTGGATGATTTAAACAGAAGTTATGCATTTTCAAAGTTGATGTCCAATTTAAAACAGATTTACTTAAGGTTTTCTGGAAAAACCAGTTTGCACCGAGACCCCTAGGGTTAAACTGATTCAACTCTCGCAGATCTACCCTCAGGTCACTATTCATATGAGTCTTGGGCTTTACACTTAACCCCCCAGGGTTTTCTTCCTCACACCCGCGGTCCTTCTTCTAAACCGAACAGTAGCCGTAGGAAAGAAAGGACGGCGCGGCTTACCGGCGGCGAGGGAGGTCCGGCGAAGGGTGGGGTCGGCTCGGGGAGGCTCTGGCGGTCACGTCGAGGTGCGGGTCGTCGTCGGAGGTGGCCGGAATTGCCCGGTCCACGCGTGCAGGCGGGTATCCTCGTCGGCGGCGAGTATACCGGCCAAACCACGGCGATCTGGTTCAATCCGACGGCACGGTGAGCTTCACGGGGTCACGTAGCGACTGTGTGCGCAAGGAATCGAAGAATGGCTGAGTGGATTACCCGGTCCACGAACTCCGGCGAGGTTAAGTGCTCCGGCGTGGGTGGACTGGCTTCTCCGGCGAAGGAAACTCTAATTCCTCGCTCGGGGAGTCTCACGGAGGTGTGCACAAGCTTCTCCGAGGGCTGGACGGGGCTGGAAATGGCGGAGCGGGCCGGTCGACGATGGCAGGGGGACTGGGTGGCCGCGGACGGCTGCGCACGGGCCAACGACGGCGAACCAAGCTCCGGCGAGGGTCGGGTGGGTGCGGACGGGTATGGTCGACGCTCGGGAGGGTTTTATAGGCGCGGGCGCAGACCAGGGCGCTGGCTTAGCCGTTTGGCGCGACGCGGGCGCGAGGGGCGCGCGCGGGCGTGCTCTGGCGAGCTCAGAGCGCGTCGAACACGTGGCGCTTTGCTTCTGCCCGTGTTCTTCGCTCTGCTGAGCGGCCAAGCGTACGAATCTCGCCATGTCGACTGTGAAAGATCTCTTCCCTGCACCTAGAGCTACCTATTTCATGTGAGTTCCAAGGGAGGATACGCCCTAGGTTAGGAGATAGACCGGCGCCAAGTTTGGTTTGTCTCACTGCCCACTCCGTGACAAAACTGATGTCAAGTGCTGTCAAACGTCCAAGTCTCGGCTTCAAATTTTTCCAGGGGGTGCCTTAAGTGGTATAGCACATTTTTGGTATAGAACCCAAGTGGTTTTGGCGCCATTTTCAAAGTGAACACGGCTGGTCTTTGAATTAGGGCTAAAATGTGACTTAGAGAGAAAATAGAGAGCTCTAGCTCTCTCTCCACTTGGAGATTTGAAATGGGGTTTCTCCAGGGGCCTTTTTGCAAAATTTCCCTCTCCAAAATGATGGTTATAATGTTGCTTAGGGTTTGGGTAAAAGTTACACATGCTTTACCCACTTGATCATTCTCTCCCCCCCCTTTTACTCAGGGTTTTGGAAGGTAGGGCTTTGGAGAGAGCTAGGGTTCTTCTCCCCCCTATTGTCCAAGATAGTAAGTGTGCAAAGTCTTAGGGTAATGTTCCTTATGTCATGGGCAACTTAATCAGCACATGAGCCCCAAGGTTCTTAGGTGCTGCCCTAAGCCTTTATCTTTTGTGATCACAGCTTCTAGTGCCAAGTGGCTCTAGCCAGGGTAACACCTGGGTGTTACAACCCTCCCCCCTTAAAGGAATCTCGTCCCGAGATTTAGGTAGAGTTCCTTGGAGGGGTGCTTGAGGGGGTGATGGTGGTGTTTCTCCTTTACACAAGTTTCTCTTGTTAACTGTTCTTCGAATGTCATCCTCTTTGCAACTTCAGAAGGAAGCCCTTCTTAAGTTGTATCCATAACTCAGACTATCCTTGTTATCTAAGTTTTTCTTATAATTGTATTCAAAGGGCAGGTGGGGGTAGGTTTCGGGGTTACGTACCGGCTTCCTTGGGTAGAAAGTCGGGGAAGCGAGAGCGTAGAAAATCCTCTGTCTCCCACGTAGCTTCTTCTGCTGAATGATGACTCCACTGAACCTTATACATTCTGATCGACCTTGCCCGAGTTGATCTTTCCTTCTGATCCAATACCTTGACGGGGTACTCCTGGTAGGACAAGTCTGGTTCTATCTCAATGTCTGGTTCTGGTAGCACTTCAGTGGGTAGACGAACACATTTCCGCAGCTGAGACACATGGAACACATTGTGAACTGCGGACATATGGGATGGTAATTCCAATTGGTAGGCTACGGGTCCACAACTTTTCTTGATCTTATAAGGTCCAATGTAGCGAGGGGCCAACTTGCCCTTGATCCCAAATCTCTGGATACCCTTGGTTGGTGATACCTTAAGATAGACATGATCTCCCACCGCAAACTGTAGAGGCTTCCGCCTCTTGTCATGATAACTCTTTTGTCTGGCCTGCGCAGCTTCTAGGTTCTTCTTGATAATTCTCACCTTTGCCTCTGCTTCAAGCACCAAATCTGGCCCAAAAATCTCCCTTTCCCCTGCTTGAGACCAATTTAGCGGGGTTCTGCATCTTCTCCCATATAATGCCTCAAAAGGTGCCATCTTCAGACTGGACTGATAGCTGTTATTGTAAGAAAACTCTGCTAAAGACAGACACTTATCCCAATCCTTCCCATAATGTAGTGCACATGCCCGCAACATGTCTTCCAAAATCTGATTCACCCTTTCTGTCTGGCCATCAGTCTGAGGGTGATAGGCTGAGCTTCGGATTACTTGGGTTCCAAGTGATTCTTGCAGTTTCTCCCAAAAGCGTGCCACAAACAGTGCTCCTCTGTCAGATATAATGGTTTTTGGCATACCATGCAACCTTACTATCTGATCAACATAAATCTCTGCGTACTTCTCTGTCTTGTGGGTGGTGTGTACTGGCAAGAAATGAGCAGTCTTGGTCAATCTATCCACAATAACCCATATGGAATCATGGTGCCGGGAGGTATTGGGTAATCCCACTATGAAGTCCATGCAAATGTCCTCCCATTTCCAAGATGGTATGGGAAGAGGTTGCAAAGGGCCTGCTGCTTTCAGATGACTAGCTTTTACTCTCTGACAAGTGTCACATTCCGAAACGTACTTAGCAATTTCCCTCTTCATCCTGGTCCACCAATAAAGGGGTCTGAGATCATGGTACATCTTGCTGCTACCAGGGTGCATGGAGAACTTAGAAAGGTGAGCTTCATCCAATATCTTCCTTCTGAGCTCTAGATTCTTGGGAACAACCAATCGATCTTCAAACCATAAAATTCCCTTGCTGTCCTGACGGAAACACTTGTATTTCTCGGCCTTTTGCTTGATCATATCCTTGATGATCTGAACACCCTTATCCCCAAACTGTGCCTGAGCTATTTGTTCTTGCAGTGTGGGTTCCACTGCAATATATCCCAATTCACCGGAAGGAACAACTTCCAGGTTCAGTTTGCACAACTCATCACACAAGGTGGTGATTCTTGTATCCATGTTCATGCAATTACATTGGGCCTTTCGGCTCAAAGCATCTGCCACAACATTTGCCTTGCCAGGATGGTAATGCACCTCCAAATCATAGTCCTTGATTAATTCCAACCATCTCCTCTGTCTCATATTTAAATCTGCCTGAGTGAAAATGTACTTGAGGCTCTTGTGATCGGTGTAAATGTTACAGTGAGCTCCCATCAAGTAGTGTCTCCATATCTTGAGAGCATGAACTACTGCTGCCAACTCCAGATCATGGGTCGGGTAGTTCTGCTCATGAGGTCTAAGGGCTCGGGAAGCATAAGCAATCACTCTGTTCTCTTGCATCAACACACAACCCAATCCTGTCCCAGAAGCATCACAATAAACTTCAAATGGCTTGGTATTATCCGGTTGAGCTAGCACTGGAGCTGTTGTCAATTGTTGCCTTAGGGTATGAAAAGCATCCTCACATTTTTGGCTCCACACAAATTTGGCTCCCTTTTTCAACAGTTCAGTCATTGGCTTGGCAATTCTAGAGAAATCCGGAATAAATCGTCGGTAATACCCTGCCAATCCCAGAAAACTCCTAATCTGCTTTACTGTAGTCGGGGGTTTCCAGTCCATCACTTCTCGCACCTTCTCAGGGTCAACTGATATCCCATCCTGAGAAATTGTGTGACCCAAGAATTTTATTTCTTTCAGCCAGAACTCACACTTGGACAACTTAGCATATAACTGATGGTCACGAAGTCTTCGAAGCACAATATGCAGATGCTCCGTGTGTTCATCTTCATTCTTGGAATAAACCAGAATGTCATCAATGAAGACAACCACAAACTTGTCCAGCTCTGGCATGAACACTGAGTTCATCAAGTACATGAAATAAGCCGGGGCATTGGTTAGCCCAAAAGACATTACCAAAAACTCATAGAGCCCATATCTGGTAGAGAAAGCCGTCTTGGGAATGTCACTGGCACGGATCTTGATCTGATGGTAGCCCGAGCGAAGGTCTATCTTGGAGAATACCTTGGCTCCTACCAACTGATCAAACAGAACATCAATGCGGGGTAACGGGTACTTGTTCTTGATAGTCACCGCATTGAGAGGGCGGTAATCAACACACATCCTCAAACTCTCATCCTTCTTCTTCACGAACAAGGCGGGACATCCCCAGGGTGAAGTGCTTGGTCGAATAAATCCCTTGTCCAATAATTCTTGCAATTGTTTCTTCAGTTCTGCCAATTCCGCGGGAGGCATCCTATAAGGTCTCTTGGAGATAGGAGCAGTCCCGGGTTGCAATTCAATGGCAAACTCAATATCTCTGTCAGGTGGCATTCCTGGCAATTCATCCGGGAACACATCCGGGTAGTCATAGACTACTGGGATCTTTTCCACTGGGGATTCTACCATAACAAAGGCACAAGATCGTGTACAACCCTGGTTGGGTAAGTATAGTGTGATTTCACCACAAATTGGTGAGTGCACCTCGATGGCCCTAGCTGCAATGTCAATCACTACCTGATGTTTGGTCAACCAATCAGTTCCCAATATGATATCCACACTATCCAGTCCCAAGACAAGAAGGTTGGTTTTAATTATCAAACTACCAAACTTTAGAGGCACATTCTTGTTGATTTGATAAGTGGCAACTCTGCCTCCGGGTGTTGAGATTGTAATGCCCCCATCGGTGTGATGAAAGGGCAACTGGCATTTGGCACTAAACTTGGCACTGATAAAACTATGTGAAGCACCGGAATCAAAAAGAACAATAGCAGGGAAATTTAAAACTGTAAAGATACCAGTCATGACGGGTGCTCCCTCTGGAATGTCAGCCATTGTAGTGAAGTTCAGCTTGCCCTGCCTCACTTGCACTTTCTGCCTCTTTCCCTGGTTTTGGTTGACATTCTGCCCCTGCCTCTGCTGATTCTTGGGGCAATTCTTGGCATAGTGCCCAGTACTGCCACAAGTGAAACACCGGTTATCATTAGCCTGGCGGTACTGCTGCTGCTGGTTGTTCCTCTGAACTGGGAATTGGGCGCGGTTGGGTGCCTGCTGCTGCTGCTGCTGAGGGGGCCTGATTACCCACCTTCCTTGCTGCTGCTGGGGTCCCCTGCTCTGGGAGTCAGACACAATCCTGAAGCGCTGTGGCTGTGACGAGGGTCCTGCCACAGGGGTCTTCCTCTTCTTCTCCGCCTGCCGAGCCAAGATGCAGTCTTCCTGGGAGATGGCCATGTTGACCAACTCATTGTAACTGTTGGCCCGGATGGTGTTGAGACGGTCACGGAGCTTGGTGCTGAGCCCTCTCCTGAACCGGTCTCGCTTCTTCTCATCCGTATCTGCATGGTATCCGGCATACTGACACAGATCGTTGAAGGCCTGGGCATACTGTAACACTGTCCTGCTGCCCTGAGTGAGTGCCAGAAACTCATTGAGCTTCCGGTCCATGATGCCAGCGGGAATATGATGCCCTCTGAAAGCGGCCTTGAACTCCCTCCACTCCACCTCTCTGCCATCCGGCTGCATAGCCAGAAAATGGTCCCACCAAGTTCTTGCGGGTCCGCGAAGCTGCTGGGTGGCGAACCTGACCTTGGTGACCTCCGAGCAAGCCCCATGGAGCAATGGGAACTTGGATTCTACCACCCTCAACCACACATCTGCATCCAGTGGGTCCTCCGACCTGGTAAACAATGGCGGCTGGGTGCTGAGAAACTCCTGGTAAGTAGCAGCGACGGGGTGACGCTGATGGTCTCCACCATACTGCTGAGGTGGTGGCTACCGCTGAGCTAGCTGCCTCAGAATCTCATTCTGCTGGGCCATGAGCTCCTGCAGAGTGGGAGGCGGTGGCGGTGGAGGAACGTGCTCATTCTGTCCACGGCGCGCTCTCCCAGCCATCTGAAAAAGCCACATGGTTGCTTAATAACACATCTCCAAGCTTAAGGTTCGAACATGGTAGGGGAGTCAAAGTAATTGATAGATTCCAAATAAAACAAATGAAAACATGATCCTTCCATCCGAATTTAAATTACCATCAGTCATCCCTAACATCCAAAAGAGTTTTAGTACCGGTTACATCAAGGATCAAAAGACTCAACTCTACCCAGCCTAGTACCCTAAGGGTGCAAAAGCTAAGCTAGCGGCGAGGAGTCCAACTATCACTAATTTCTAGCATTAGTCTGGCCTCTACTGAGCGAACGAGGCGACGCTAGACTCGGGGGAAGGTGGTCTCCCTGAGCCAGCGGTGTCTACACTGGAGGCAGACTCGTCTCCTCCCTCGATGTCAACGTCCTCGTCAGCCTCCGCATCATGGATCTCTTGGTGATGCATGTCCAGATGCGCATTAGCCTCTGCTAACTGCTGCTGAGTGTTGAGGAGCTGATCCTCGAGGACCTCGATGGTATTCTCCCTGGTGCCCACCAGCTCTTCCAACTCATGAATCTCGTCAGTCAGCTGCTCCACCTGTAAATCTTTCTCCACCAGCTCCTGGGATAAATCCACCACTAGCTCCTCCCTGTTATCCAGGGTGATCTTGGTGTCCTCCAGCAATGCCATCAGGTGGGACATGGCCTCCCCACGCATCACTTGCAGACGATACAGAGCATTCATGCATCGCACAGACAAGTGAGCGGTATGGCCTGGGTAGAGAGCCCAGATGTCCTTGGCATGCTCCACCCGGTCCTTCCACATCGGGTCGTCCTCCTTTTCCGTAGGGAACAACCCAATGGGGTGGGTAGCCAACTCCAAGGGGTGAAATCCACAGAAGGTGGTCAGTCCATGTAGAGCGATAGCCTCAACAGTGTCCTCAGCCCGGTATCCATAGGACTCGGAGTCCAGTGAACGCCAGCCTGGCTGCAGGGGATGAGGCTCCAAAGTCATCCTCACCCGGCAGCGAGGTACCCGGTGCTTCTCGAATAGCTGCACCGCGTACTGAGGGGGTGTCGAATATCCTGCCCCCTGAAGCACCTCCCACAAGATGCGGGGAAAACCCTCTCGTGCAAGTCCGTCAGTGTGGGTCAGTGCATCTCCATCCTCAGAGGATCCGTGGGAAGTCATCTGTGCACGGTTAAGCGTAAGTAAAGAAAAAGAAGTAAAAAGAACAGGGAAAACAAAACTCAACCTGCCTCTGGTTAAAAGAAAAAGGTATTGAGGACCTAGTTGGCTGCTATCTCACTTTTAAGTCCTTTTTATTTAGTCAATTATTTACTTAATTAAGAATGCATGCATGCACGTCCTGAACGACCTCACAAGAAAATAAGAGGAATAGGGAAGAACTCCCATCCTGTAAAAGTGGCCTGTAGGGCCTAGTCACTTAGCCACCTAGCTACCCTTCTATTATCCTAAGGCTTCACGTCCTAGGTCTATCCTGCTCGCCCTACTATCTATCCAACATTGTTTCTATCCAGTTTTACTTTTAGAAAAGGGATGGTATTTAGGATTTATTGATTCCTCTGTGGTGGTACAAGCTCCGATACGAGCTGTGGCGGAACTGCCCGAATTATTCCAACTTAAGTGTCTAAGTCCGACCTTAGAGGCTAGACCACACTTAAATGGGAATAACCCGTCAATCCCTCGGATCTAGTCCGACACGGCCACTGACAGGATCAAGTACCACAAACTCACTCGATGGTGAGTCACAGAGCAAATACAATAAAGCATAAAACCATGCATGGAAGAGTATTAAGTTATTACATCACCATTGTCATCATCGGAGTTTTCGCAAAAGTAACCATCATTGTTTTTGGAGTGCAGCGGAAAATAAACTAACGGTAAATAAATGGAGGGATGGGGAAGCCTGTCCCATCACTCCTCATGCTCCTCCTCAGCCGAGGCAGGGTCCCACTCGACAGTCCAACAGGGTGGCAGGGTGGATGGCCAAGTCACTCCAGCAACCATGTCCTCCAGAGAACCTGTAAAATTATGCCACAAGCAAGGCTGAGTATACTAATACTCAGCTAGACTTACCCGGTGTGAGGAGTCTATACTCCTCTACCTCTAGACATGCAGCTGTTTGGCTGTGGGGTTTGGTTGCCAAAAGCACTAGCTGAGTTTCTGAATCAAGATTTTAACTTTGTCAAAATTAAGTGTGACTCTCTTAAGGCTAAAAGTGTACTATCTACTCATACATAGTAGCAAGCATTTTTAGCAATCAACAGTTTGTATCATCTCAACCAGTTCCACTTCTTACTCAATGCAGTACAATGGATCAAGCAGTCTCATTAGCTGCGAGAAGCAGACGATTCGAATCGAGTTTTATCCTTGCAAGGTAAACCTAAACACACGACATGGAGGGGCACTCCGTCCCCACACACATCAACCGTCCCCATCGATTCCCCGTCAGCAGATCAGGGCTCACCGCCTTGGCGTACAATGCCTCACTGACCCCGACTGCCGTCGTGCAGTGACCGCACTTGTACCCACCATAACCGGAATGGGAGACTACGTCTCAGGTCGCGTGAGGGGATATGTCCACTGCCAGGTTCACTCAGGTACTAGGCTTACCGATTTACCATATTTCTCGGTATGTGTTTAGTACGTTCAAACGCTTGACACAGGTATCCGCACGTTAATCCTTATTCCATTTTCCACCTCATGGACAACCAATCCCCATGGATTGTGGTCCACCAACTAGTATCATGACAGTGTGAAAGTGGGTACAATCAACTTCCTGATCTCGCGCGAGTGCTAGAAAAATCACTCGTCTTCTACCGAGACCCTAATTAAATAAAGCAGCTACTCGACTTAGCATACTAGTATTCATCATAATGGGGTTCCTGAGATCATGCAACTAGGGTTTCAAACAACTCCTACACGTAAGTGCACAAACAATCCTACAATCATTAAGTGTAGTAAAATAGCATAAATAACAGGTTATGCATAAAACCGGGGCTTGCCTTCCAAAGCAGTGGCAGGCAGGTCCTCTGGTGCAGGCTCTGGTGCTGGGTCGGGGGCAACCTCCTGGGCAGCTCCTTGCTCCGGCACGAGGACGTACTCTCCGTCAGCAAGATTACAGTCTATCAAAATGCAATGAACATGTATGTCATGATTATGCAAAATTTAAGGACATTAAGCTACAGAAAATTAAGTTAAGAGTTAACTTAGGGTTCCTTGGCTACGAGGGCCTTCTAGTGGTATACATGGACTTATCACCCTTTTAGGTTTAGGCTTCCTTTTTAAAATAACATATTGGATTTGTATTGCCTTTATAGATTTTAGTGGACAATTATAAAGGTCTTAGGGGGACATTAAATTCCACCATCCATTTTCTTTTCTTAAGTCCTATCTAGGGTTTCTAGTAGGGGTTTTGAACTATGATGGTAGTTTAAAACTTTCCAAAAATTTTGTAAAAATTACAGTGGGTTGTCACTGGCTATACTAGCTTGTTTTAATAATTTGAGGCTTAAGGTACAAAAGCTAAGCTTTAAACAAAAATAACAATGGTTAGGCAAATTGGGCCACTTTACACTACAAGTCCTTTATTAAAATGGTTTCTGACCTAATGGTTATTTTTGCTGGCCTCTAGTAGTGATAAAAAGCTCTTGTACCAAAAATGGCAGAGAGCTACATGGTGGTTAATTAATGGTGAATTTCTAAACTTGGGTGCAAAAAGAGTGATTAGAACTAACTTGTCATTTGAAAAATATCAAACAACAGATTTCAGATTTTTCTTAAGTTCTTATTATCAACACAGTAGTTATCCTAAGGTTTGGGGAGGTTTCACCTTAGGGGTATTTTTGTAGGGTTTTTCTAAGTTATCCCTATTTTCTTCATTTAAAAGGCATCTTGCTTATTTTACACTACAACAGGGTATGATATATTTTTCCAGTGAACTACATTGACTAAGTATCTCAACAAAAATAGGTGTGCCCTCTGGTTCATCATTTATATCACCTTTTCTATCTTTCTTAAACTTAAGCATATTATAGAATAAGGGGTTAAAATTATCTCAATGTAATAGACAGAGAGGTTTAACATTTTTAACTAGGTCAGTGGGTAGATATAAACTTCTCCAAATTTTTCTAACCCTAGTTAAATAGTGTAACTATTTTTCTTGCTATTATTAAGCTTTTGGCCAAAACTGAAAATAAATCAGAACTTTACATTCTTCTTTAGTTCATATGGGGTTTTATATTTTTCTTAGACAGGTTACATTGTTTATAGTTTGGCAAAATTGGTTTGACCAAATTTGGATGATTTAAACAGAAGTTATGCATTTTCAAAGTTGATGTCCAATTTAAAACAGATTTACTTAAGGTTTTCTGGAAAAACCAGTTTGCACCGAGACCCCTAGGGTTAAACTGATTCAACTCTCACAGATCTACCCTTAGGTCACTATTCATATGAGTCTTGGGCTTTACACTTAACCCCCCAGGGTTTTCTTCCTCACACCCGCGGTCCTTCTTCTAAACCGAACAGTAGCCGTAGGAAAGAAAGGACGGCGCGGCTTACCGGCGGCGAGGGAGGTCCGGCGAAGGGTGGGGTCGGCTCGGGGAGGCTCTGGCGGTCACGTCGAGGTGCGGGTCGTCGTCGGAGGTGGCCGGAATTGCCCGGTCCACGCGTGCAGGCGGGTATCCTCGTCGGCGGCGAGTATACCGGCCAAACCACGGCGATCTGGTTCAATCCGATGGCACGGTGAGCTTCACGGGGTCACGTAGCGACTGTGTGCGCAAGGAATCGAAGAATGGCTGAGTGGATTACCCGGTCCACGAACTCCGGCGAGGTTAAGTGCTCCGGCGTGGGTGGACTGGCTTCTCCGGCGAAGGAAACTCTAATTCCTCGCTCGGGGAGTCTCACGGAGGTGTGCACAAGCTTCTCCGAGGGCTGGACGGGGCTGGAAATGGCGGAGCGGGCCGGTCGACGGTGGCAGGGGGACTGGGTGGCCGCGGACGGCTGCGCACGGGCCAACGACGGCGAACCAAGCTCCGGCGAGGGTCGGGTGGGTGCGGACGGGTATGGTCGACGCTCGGGAGGGTTTTATAGGCGCGGGCGCAGACCAGGGCGCTGGCTTAGCCGTTTGGCGCGACGCGGGCGCGAGGGGCGCGCGCGGGCGTGCTCTGGCGAGCTCAGAGCGCGTCGAACACGTGGCGCTTTGCTTCTGCCCGTGTTCTTCGCTCTGCTGAGCGGCCAAGCGTACGAATCTCGCCATGTCGACTGTGAAAGATCTCTTCCCTGCACCTAGAGCTACCTATTTCATGTGAGTTCCAAGGGAGGATACGCCCTAGGTTAGGAGATAGACCGGCGCCAAGTTTGGTTTGTCTCACTGCCCACTCCGTGACAAAACTGATGTCAAGTGCTGTCAAACGTCCAAGTCTCGGCTTCAAATTTTTCCAGGGGGTGCCTTAAGTGGTATAGCACATTTTTGGTATAGAACCCAAGTGGTTTTGGCGCCATTTTCAAAGTGAACACGGCTGGTCTTTGAATTAGGGCTAAAATGTGACTTAGAGAGAAAATAGAGAGCTCTAGCTCTCTCTCCACTTGGAGATTTGAAATGGGGTTTCTCCAGGGGCCTTTTTGCAAAATTTCCCTCTCCAAAATGATGGTTATAATGTTGCTTAGGGTTTGGGTAAAAGTTACACATGCTTTACCCACTTGATCATTCTCTCCCCCCCCCCTTTTACTCAGGGTTTTGGAAGGTAGGGCTTTGGAGAGAGCTAGGGTTCTTCTCCCCCCTATTGTCCAAGATAGTAAGTGTGCAAAGTCTTAGGGTAATGTTCCTTATGTCATGGGCAACTTAATCAGCACATGAGCCCCAAGGTTCTTAGGTGCTGCCCTAAGCCTTTATCTTTTGTGATCACAGCTTCTAGTGCCAAGTGGCTCTAGCCAGGGTAACACCTGGGTGTTACATGTAGTTGTGCTTAAGTTTATAATTTTCAGATTCCGCCTATTCACCCCCCCTCTTGGCGACTTTCAATTGGTATCAGAGCCCGGTGCTTCATTAGAGCCTAACCGCTCAAAGTAATGTCGGGAGATCACGCCAAGAAGGAGATGGTGACCGGTGACAAGCCCGTTACAAGCCACGGGAAGGCTCCATCGGGAGAGTCCCGCAACAAGGGGAAGGAGAAGGAATCCCCTTCACACAAGTCGCATCGGAGTGGTGAAAAGAAAAAGAAGATGATGAAGGTGGTCTACTACGAGACCGACTCTTCATCGCCATCCACCTCCGGCTCCGATGCGCCATCCGTAACTTCTAAGGGCCATGACCGCAAGAAGTTTAGTAAGATTCCCCTACACTACCCTCGCATTTCTAAATGTAGTCCATTACTTTCCGTTCCATTAGGCAAACCACCGATTTTTGACGGTGAAGATTATAACATGTGGAGTGACAAAATGAGGCATCACCTAACCTCACTCCACACTAGTATTTGAAACGTTGTTGAGTTTTGTGTACAGGTACCATCCGTAGGGGATGAGGACTATGATTCGGATGAAGTTGCCCAAATCTGGCACTTCAACTCACAAGCCACCACAATACTCCTCGCCTCTCTAAGTCGAGAGGAGTATAACAAGGTGCAAGGATTGAAGAGTGCCAAAGAGATTTGGGACGTATTCAAAACGGCGCACGAAGGAGATGAGGTGACCAAGATCACCAAGAGGGAGAAGATCGAGGGGGAGCTCGGTCGATTCATGCTTCACCAAGGGGAGGAGCCACAAGCGATGTACAACCGGCTCAAGACTTTGGTGAACCAAGTGCGCAAACTCGAGAGCACAAAGTGGGATGACCATGAAATGGTCAAGGTTATTCTTAGATCACTCGTATTTCTTAACCCCACTCAAGTTCAATTAATTCGTGGTGATCCAAGATATATACTAATGTCTCCCGAGGAAGTGATAGGTAAATTTGGGAGGCTACTTGCTTGGTGCGCTGTCCAGACGATGATCTCTGGGGTGCAGAGGCCTTCTCAGAGCACTATTCTATCATTGAGAGGGATACTGCCGAGGCAGCCATGCAAGATGCATCACGACGGGAACTTTCTTAGTATTGCTTGTTGTTCAGTGGGGTAGCTGATGGTCTTAACCTGAAGTACTACCCTCACCGTTCGACCGGCAGTGTTGGAGGTGTGATTGTCTCGCTAGTTGGTGAGGGCAATCCCAAGCGGAACAGCATGGTCAACCTGGCCGTCGTGCTCAACACCGAGCTAGACCACGCCCTTGACGAGTTGGGCAAGGTTTGGGCGGAGGTTGCGGAATTGCGTGCTGAATACGCGGCACGCCACTATCTTGATGGTGGTTCTCTCACCCCTGTCGGGATTCAGCACCCTTACCGTTCACCGCCCCGTGGTCGCTTCGACTATGGTACCCCAGACTGCAGGACCCGAAAAGATTTAGATCCATAGATCGATGGAGTCAGAGTCTGTAATAATGCTTAATTCGGTGTCTTAGTCTAGTCAGTCTTAGTTAGAGTTAGTTTGTTTATCTTATATTGGATGCTTGTTATGATGGACATGTAATGAAGTTGGATCTTTGTAATGATTGTCATCAAGCTGTGGGTATCCCCTACAACTTGGTGTAGTTATTAATAAAGTCAGTTATTTAGTTGGGTAATCCATTTATTTCCACTTTCCTCTTTATCTGAGAAGTTGTTAGTGAAGATGGTAATTTGTTCAATGTTGTGACAATTTCCGTATATCTTTTCTTATGCTGAAAAACTGCAGAGTCAGACTTGACATATGTGTGTGGTTTCTACAGATGTCTGAGAACAGGCGCAGAGGTGTGAGGCGTGCTCAGCCAGAACAGCAGGCACCCCAGGAGGATGTAGCCCAGCAGTAGCAGTTGCCACCACCACCCCCGATGACAGTCGAGCAGATGTTCATGATGCAAACTCAGGCAGTTTAGGCAATTGGTCTGACCCTAGTAGCGATGCAGCAGTTGCAGCAGCAGCCACCCCCACCTCAGCCTCTAGTGCAAGTTCAGATGCCTCAGGTGCCCAGAGACAAGCGGGCAGAGTTCATGAGGTGCCATCCCCCTATCTTTGCCCACTCTACTGATCCCATGGATGCGGAAGATTGGCTGCGTACCGTGGAGCGTGAGTTGCACACTGCCTAGTGCAATGACCATGGAAAGGTGAACCACCTGGAGGCCGAAGCAATCCAGGATGCTCAGGACGTGGCAGTAGGTATGTTTCTAGTCGAATCCTACCCAACAAAAGTTCTATTTGATACTAGTGCGACACATTCTTTTGTTTCTACATCTTGGGTAGAATCACATAACATCCCCATAGAACCAATGATCCCACCTTTGAGAATTAATTCAGTTGGGGAAAAGTTCAGTCCGATAGGATTTGTCTGAATCTAAGGATTGAAATAAGGGGGATAGATTTTCCCGCTAGCCTAGTAGTAATGGGAACTCAAGGGTTAGATGTCATCCTAGGGATGAATTGGCTACACAGAAATCAAGCCACTGTCAGTTGCGACAAGAGAATAGTTAAATTGGTGTCCCCATCCAGAAAGGAAGTAGTAACCAAGCTGTACTTACCTGAACTAGAAGGAGCCTGTCACCATTTATCAGTAGACGACAGAGAGTCCAATCCGATTGAGGCAATTAGAACTGTGTCAGAATTCCCCGATGTATTCCCTGAGGAGTTACCAGGCATGCCACTTGAAAGGAAAGTTGAATTTGCTATAGAGCTTATCCCAAGCACTGCCCCTATTTCCAAGCGAGCTTATCGAGTGTCTGGACCAGAGTTGGTGGAACTCAAGAAGCAATTCGATGAGTTGTTGGAGAAAGGCTACATCAGACCAAGTACCTCATCTTGGGCAGCCCCAGTGTTATTTGTGGAGAAAAAGGATGGCACGAAGAGGATGTGCATCGATTACAGAGCTTTGAATGAAGTCACTATCAAGAATAAGTACCCCTTGCCTCGAATTGAAGGCTTATTTGATCAGTTGTGAGGAGCCAGTGTGTTCTCAAAGATAGATCTGAGGTCAGGTTACCATCAGCTCAGAATCCGACCCTCAGATATACCGAAGACAACATTCATCACCAAGTATGGACTATATGAGTTCATGGTTATGTCATTTGGATTGATGAATGCACCAGCTTACTTTATGTACCTAATGAATAGTGTGTTCATGGACTACCTTGACAAGTTCGTAGTGGTGTTCATTGATGATATTCTCGTATACTCCCAGAATGAGCAAGAACATGAGGAACATTTGAGGAAGGTACTTCAGAGCTTACAAGATTGCTAGTTGTATGCCAAGCTTAGCAAGTGCGAGTTCTGGATCAGCAAAGTTCTGTTCTTGGGTCATATTATAAACCGAGATGGACTAGTTGTAGATCCAAAGAAGGTAGCAGCGATTCTGGACTGTAAAGCACCAAAAGATGTTCGAGGAATCAAGAGTTTTATTGGAATGGCCAGTTACTATTGGTGTTTCATTGAAGGTTTCTCCAAGATTTCTAGACCTATGACAGCCTTGCTAGCAAAGAAGGTTGAGTTCAAGTGGACCCCAGCGTGCCAAGAATCATTCGAGATGTTGAAGCAGAAGTTGACAACAACACTGGTGTTGGTTCTGCCAGATGTTCACAAGCCATTCTCGGTATATTGTGATGCTTCGTACATCGGACTGGGATGTGTGTTAATGCAGGAAGAGAAAGTAGTGGCATACTCATCCTGACAATTGAAAGTTCATGAAAAGAACTACCCCACTCATGATTTGGAGCTAGCAGCAGTGGTTCATGCATTGAAGACCTAGAGACATTATCTTTATGGACAGAAGTGTGATATCTACACGGACCACAAGAGCCTCAAGTACATATTCACTCAGTCAGAGTTAAACATGAGGCAGCGAAGATGGCTAGAATTGATCAAAGACTATGAGCTGGAGATTCATTATCACCCAGGTAAAGCAAATGTGGTTGCAGATGCTCTTAGCAGGAAGAGTCAAGTCAATATGTTGGCTGCTCACTCGATGCCATTCGAGCTAGCGAAGGAATTCGATAGGTTGAGTCTCAGATTTCTGAGCAACACTCAGGGAGTGGCAATTGAGCTAGAGCCCACTCTAGAGCAAGACATCAGGAAAGGTTAGAAGGATGATGAGAAGATCAACGAAATCCGGCAGCTAAACATCGATGGGAAAGGTCTAGATTTCCGTGAAGATGCAGAAGGAGTGGTATGGTTCAAAGATAGGCTGTGCGTTCCCGACATCACATCGATCCGGGAACTGATTCTCAAGGAAGCTCATGAGACAGCATATTCTATACACCCTGGTAGCGAGAAAATGTACCAAGATTTGAAGAAGAGATTCTGGTGGTATGGTATGAAAAGAGAGATAGCAGAGTATGTGGTCAGATGCGACAGTTGTCAGAGGATCAAGGCCGAACATCAGAGACCCACATGTTTGTTGCAGCTGTTGCAAATTCCGCAGTGGAAATGCGATGAGATTGGGATGGACTTTATAGTCGGTCTGCCCTGCACTCGAGCTAGTTACGACTCCATCTGGGTAGTAGTCGACCATTTAACAAAGGCGGCCCATTTCATACCAGTCAAGACCACCTATAACAGTGCAGTGTTGGCGGAGTTATACATGTCTCGGATTGTGTGCTTACATGGTAAGAAGATAATATCGGATAGAGGCACCCAGTTCACCTCCCACTTTTAGCAGCAGCTACATGAAGCTTTGGGTACACACTTGAAATTCAGTTCAGCTTACCACCCGTAGACAGATGGTCAGACTGAGAGAACCAATCAGATTCTTGAGGATATGTTGAGAGCTTGTGCTTTGCAAGACAAGTTAGGTTGGGACAAGAGGCTACCTTATGCAGAATTCTCCTACAACAACAGTTATCAGGCTAGTCTGAAGATGTCGCCATTTGAAGTGCTTTATGGGAGGAACTGTAGAACTCCATTGCATTGGGACCAACCTGGCGAAAGATAGGTATTCGACCTAAAGATTTTGCTTGAAGTCGAGGAGAATATTAGGATGGTCCGGAAAAATCTGAAGGCAGCGCAGTCCAGACAGCGGAGCTATGCTGACACCAGAAGAAGGGAACTCAGTTTTGAAGTGGGGGACTATGTCTACTTGAAAGTGTCACCCATCTAAGGAACCAAATGGTTTGGAGTCAAGGGCAAGCTAGCCCCTCGCTATATCGGGCCGTATCAGATTCAGGCAAGACATGAAGTGGCTTATCAATTCAGCTTACCAAAGAACCTGTCCGTAGTGCATGATGTGTTTCACGTGTCTCAGTTGAAGAAATGCTTGCGGATACCAGAAGAGCAGTTGTCAACGAAAGGCCTTGAAGTTCAAGAAGATCTAACGTACATTGAGAAGGCAACTCAAATTCTGGAGACAGCAGATCGGGTCACTCGGAGGAACACCATTAGAATGTGCAAAGTCAAATGGGGCCATCACTTAGAGGAAGAAGCAACCTGGGAAAGAGAAGATGATCTGAGAGCCAGGTACCCTGAACTCTTTGCTAGCCAGCCCTGAATCTCGAGGGTGAGATTCTTTTAAGGGTAGGTCTGTAACACCCTGAATTTGGGGGTATAAAATTTCTTTCTTATGATCATCCAAATTCAGGTGTTACTCTTCTCTATCTCACTCTAGTTTCTCTCTCTCAAGTTTTCTCTCTCTCTTTTTCTTTTAATTAGAGTTAGTTGTATTAGTGAAGGATTATTTAATTTATTTTGCCCAAAACATATGAGTCATGGAATGTTGCATCATATTGAGCCTAAATATTCTTTGAAATGTTGCATATATTTGATTTGGTTTGAATTTGAAACTTGATTTGAATTGAATGGAAAACCCTAGAAAAAATAAATAGAAAAGCAATTAGAAAATCCCTGGAAAAAGGAAAACCCAATTCAGCCCACTTAGCCTAGCCCCCACGCGCGCGGTCGCGCCCGCGCACCTCTGTGCCTGACAGGCGGGCCCCGCCTGTCGGCGCAAACCTGAGTGCGCTCGCTTTCTCTCTCTGTCTCTCTCGCTGCACCGTGGGGCCAACCTGTCAGCGCTGTTTCCCTCACGTGTTCCCGCTCTCCCTCTCTCTACCCCGCCGTCCCCACCTATCAGCCGTCCCTAATCTCTCGCCCATGATCTCCCCGTCGTGGACGCGCCCACGACCGCGCGTTCTCCGGCCACATCCACGCCCCCACGCCCTTTTTGAGCGCTGCGCCCTGCTCGCCCACCTCCCCTCTCTCATTCACGCCCTCTGCCAAATCCGCTCGCCCTCTCTCTCGCTCTGCCCACGCGAGCAGGGAGCTCCGCCACCACCCACCGTCGACTGCTACCTGTTCTATGGCCACCGTCGAGTCCGTGCCCCGTCTAGTGCCATGATGAGCTCCGCCTTACTGTCAGCTGCTCGGGACACCCTTCGTTGTGCCCTTTCCCTCTCTGCTGCATCCGGTCCATGCTCACCGGAGCAATCTTCACACAGTCAGAGCCCCGTCGCCGTCGCCCCGTCGAGTCTCTGTGCCTCCGCCGTTGCTTCGCGACACCAGCGCTTCCCCTCAAGGTGAGCAACTCGCCCGTGCCCTTAATTTGGTTATCCCTGCTCTGTTGCTCGCGCGATTGCTCACCAAAGCAATCCTGCGCCGCTGTTAGCTCGCCCCGCCGTGGTCTCCGCTCTCTGGTGCCTCCGCGCCGGTGTGAAGGCCATGGCCGAGTCTGCCAAACCACCCTGATTGCACCCAGGCTAGTCCCCGAGCCTCTAGTGCCCTGCCGTTGCCGGCCTTCTCGTCTCCAGTGAGTTCTCGCCACGGGACCGAGCGCCGCCGTCGTGCCCATGTCTGCCCCTGGCCGTTAGATCCCGACCGTTCATCCGAGATCGGATAGTTTAGATTTAACCCGAGCAGATCTAATCTCAGCCCTTCGATCTAGATCCAACCGCCTCTCTCTCTTCCCCCTCCCCACATCTCTGCCTTTGGGCTCGGCTGGTCAACCCGCCCTGGCCCACTGATGTGACGAAACCTCTCAAGTCATTAGGCCCACCCACAGTTTTCCTTGTCCATCGGACCTCAGACAACCCTTTAGGTGCCCCTGAATCAGTTGACAAGTTCGGTATCTGTATTCCTTACCTTTCCCAAGAGCGTTTCACCCGTCATGCAGACATTACAAAACATCGGAGGTACGAAAATGCGGAAGCAATTACAATAACTTACCTTATATTAAAAGTAAGAAAGAGTTGGATTATTACAGACCAGAAACAATTATAAGAGTGCCGAGTATTATTATTACATCACTGGGAGGCAAAAACCCCTCCCGATAGACATTAAACAAAAGTTTTAATGGAGGATCCTGTCCTCCTGAAGCTTCACTCCTGGCTTTCTTCTTTTGGTACCACCTTTGAACAAAAGCAGCAAAAGTTTGCTGCTTCTTCACCTAAAACCACATGGGACAAAGCCCTGAGTACGAAGTGTACTTTTGCAAGACTTACCCGACAAAGTAAAAGACTCTCAAAGATATGCTGGCCTTTTGGGGATCAAGGAATGGCTTATCAATAGTCAAAGACTCTGTTTGTAGAAATGCTTACTAATAGTGGATCCTTAAAAATCAAATTTTACTTGTCAGGTTAAGTGAAATTACTTGAAGCTAGAGTTCTTTCTACCCTAGTTCAATCACTTGACCTATACTAGCAAATTTCTTAATAACCCTTCATCTTTACTGGATTGCTACGTGTAGCGCAGTGACCAAGTCTTCATATCCGCGAAGTTACGGCGATCCGAATCGATTATACTCAGCTGAGGATCTCCAATCACACAACATATGTAGCACTTAACCCTTGCATATGTCAACTTGCCACCAGGGTTCTTAAGACCAGATCAGGTTCACGCCAACCGAGAGCACACATACACCACCGTCCAGCCTCTTGCCACGGAGGGTACACGCTACTCTCGCCATCTCTCCACTCCCATTGCGTGTTATCTTATTCTGGTATTAGTCTACCCGAGGCAAAGCTTACCCATGATGAGGCATGTGACCAATTAAAGGGTCCTCGATCAGCAAGCCTACATCGAGAAGGTCCTTAATCGACATAGACGAAGACACTACACCGAGGCTCTCCTCTCGTGCAAGTCACCCGCCTGGTCTCAGCTTCATTAATTTTCAACCCAAAGTTGGTACCTCGCAGAGGTACATCTTTTCTGATGTTGAACCCATCATGGCTGTAAGACCCAAAATTAGTAGAGGAAAAAAAAATATAAACAAAGTATCATAATGCTTTGGAAATTAGGAAAATAAGAAAAATGATGAAAGGGATTTTTCTTTTAAAGGAAACCATTTATACATCCCATGAAATAGATAACAAGGAGAATAAAACTTAAATTAGTAATATTAAAATAATATGGTTTATATCCACCTTTGATTTCAGTTGGTACATTTGAAAAATCTGAAAACTAAAATAGAAGTATAAATTTGAATTTGGAATAGAAAATAGAAAATAAAAGAGAAGGGAAGAACTAAGAAAAATATTACATAAAATAAAATAAAAAAAAATCAGAATAAACATCCTTCACACTTATATTATTAAACTATACAATTCAAACTGAGGACAAGTTATTCACAAAAATTTGAATTTAAACTTAAACTCAAATTGGATTTGAAAATGAAGAAAAGAAAATAGAAAATAAAAAGAGAAAAGAACAAAAGGATTCATGGGCCAATATTACTCAAATCGGCCCACTCAGGAAACTAACCTGTGCGGCCCAGCTTACCTCCCCGAGGCGCCGACAGGTGGGCCCGCCCCGTAAGCCGTTCCCTCTGCTGCTGCGCTCTGGTGTTCTGTCACTGCGGGGTGGGGCCGGCGCGTCGGCCGTTCCTCGCGCGCGCGCCTGCTATCGACACTACCTTGTGGGCCCTACCCGTCGGTTCCCACCGCGTTCGCTCCTCCCTCCCTCTCTCTGGTCCGCGGGGCCCACACGTCAGGCCTGTCTTCCCCGTCGCGCTCGCGCAACAGACCGCGCGACAACGGCGGATTTCGCGCGGGTTTTACGCTGGTCCGGGCGACGGAGTCCGCGACCCGACCTCCAAGGCTCCAACCCCGCCGAGATCCTCGCAGGACTACCTATAAGACCAGCCACCTCCTCTCGTCCATGACATCGAGCGAAAAGCACCGAGGAGCGCCGCCGCCGGGGACAGCCGTCGTTGGGGGATCTCTGCTCTCGAAATCAAGTCGTGGAGTATCGCCTGCACCTGGGGAAGCCGTCTGTACCCTCGATTTGAGTCGAAATGCCGCCAAGACTCGAGCAATCGCTCGTCGCACTTTGATCTCCGCCGCTCGCCGTGGCCAGGGCACCCTGCTACATATCACACGGTAATAATGCCACCAAACACTTTGCCATCCTGTCCGCTTCGTATAGTCCCCTCCGATTTGGGTATCGTGCACCAGCGATCCATTGGGTCGAGCTCGCCGGAGCCCGCCACCGCGGGTGGTGTTCTTCGGCCGCGCCTGGCCACCGGTTGGGGAAGAGGGCCGTTCGGCCGTCTGATCTAAGTGGACGGGTGCGATTAGATGGAGTGTGGAGCTAGCGTCTGCCGTTGGATGATGTGTGGACGGCCGCGATTAGATTAGGGCAGGATCGATTCAATCGGTTGATCGTGTCCGTCGGTGGGCACATCAACGGCGATGGGAGTTTATGAATTAGATTTCATCGTAGCCGTAGGATCTTGATCTGATGGCTAGTACTGCGTACCGGTTCACGTGTGTAGTGATCTAATCCGAGCCCTTGGTTTAGATCGGACGGCCACCATTCAACGATACCCCTTCGCGGGTCGATTTTGTTAAAGAGCCCTCGGACTTTAGTGGAATCAACCCGCGGTCCTTTGGCGACTGTTCCCTGTGCCTGGGACGAATTACACCGAGCCCCCTGCGCTTCTGTTTAATTGAGGCGCAGTCCAGTGAATAGGAAAATCATAGGAAATGATTTAGAAAATGATTTTTTAGTGTTAAAATAAATCCAGGAACTTATTTAATTCATAGAAAATTCATTTTAGGTCCAAATTAATCCATTCCAATTCCTATAATTTTGTAATATTATTGTTTATTATTTAGTGCCACTGTTTTTACCTAAAAGTCACATTAAAATTGTTATTTTAATTAATCTTGTACTAAGCACATAGAATCTTTGGAAACCCATAACTTAGAACCTATAACTCTGAAATTAATAATTCTTGTTCCTGTGATCTTATTTTAATATGTAGATTATTTGTACTTATGTTTGGTGTAGTGTTAATTTTGCCTATACAATGTTTGTTTGTATTGCTACGACTAGAGCGAGGTCACGTGTCATCTGAAGATCATCCGGGTACCTGGAATCTCAAGGCCCAGGCAAGTTGTGCCCTTGATCACTTCTTTTTACCCACTCATGTTCTAATTAATCATAATGATCTGCATAGGTTAATTTTGATAGGACCCAATAGGATACCCCAGTTTGTCTATCTTTATACCTTGTTTACCACTGAACCTTCTGGGTAGTACTTGCTAGTGCTATATGTGGTTTTGGGTATGGAGATACATTATTCATGATTACACTTTTGTTATCAGTTGTTATTTACTGTTCATGATAAGATCATTATGTTAATTGGAACATGGAGAACCACCCGGGAAAACAGTGCTACCACAAGGGTGGAATGGGACGCCCTTGGCCGATTAATTAGGAAAGCTAGTGGAAGACTACCTTACCCGAAAGGGGCAAGGGCAGTAGGGGAGTGGTCAGTGTAGGGAGGCCCTCGGGAGGATTTTGCTGCGATGGCGGTCCTGCAAGGGATTCTTGCACTGGAACTTCCTATAAACTGTAGCGGGTTTTCTGAAGCTAGTGGAACTTTGTAAAGGCCTCGTAGTGTTACCCTGCCTCGCCTCCTCGGTAGAGGTGTATGGGATTGGCCGTCTCTTGGCAGATGGGTAACATGACTTGTGGGTAAAGATGCGCAACCTCTGCAGAGTGTAAAACTGGTATACTAGCCGTGCTCACGGTCATGAGCAGCTCGGACACTCACATGATTAAATTATGGAACTTAAACTCAATTTGTCATATGCATTGCATCGCAGGTGAAGTTGTTACTTTTGTTCTACTACTTAATTGGGTTTGGTATTTACTTATACTTAGTAATTGCTAATAAAATTTTGACCAACTTTAAAAGCAATGCTCAGCTCTAACCATCTTCTTTGGTAAGCCTTACACTTCACATGAGCTCCCACCTTTGGCGAGTTCATGCACATTATTCCCCACAACTTGTTGAGCGATGAACGTATGTGAGCTCACTCTTGCTGTCTCACACACCCCACAGGTCAAGAACAGGTACCACAGGATGAGGCGCTTGGAGGATGCTGCGATGAGTTCGTGAGAGGTCTAGGTCGTCGTCTCCCAGTCAACTTTGGGTTGCTGGACCGTTGTCTCCTTATAATGTAATTATTTATTTATTTTGTGTAGAACTCCTGTTATATATAAAGATGTGACATTCGATCCTGTGCCATGATTCAGCATATGTGTGAGACTTGGTCCCAGCACACCTGGTGATTATGTTTACGCCCGGGTTTTGGACCCCTAAAATCCGGGTGTGACAGAAGTGGTATCAGAGGAATGTTGACTGTAGGACGAAACCTAGATAGAACTGGACAACCAATACTTACTTACCTTGGCTACTCTGATCCTTTCTAAACTTTTCTTAATCTTTTCTCATCTAATTCCGCTTTACTCTGATTATACTTACCTTTTTCCTTCTAAAGACAAATGTGGATTTCACACTCTGAAATCCGTACCTAATGTGACTTTAGGAATAGGAGACCTAATCCTAGGAACAAAAACAAAACTATTTTTATAAGAGTTTATGTATTTGAATGTTTGTTCTTATGATATCTGTCTGATTTGGATCTTTGATTGAGTGTGATGGGTTGTGGAGTAATGTCCACAATTACATCTGCATATACATCTAGGCATAAAAGGTAGCATTTATAAGATGAGTAGACAATCTAGATTATTCCCTTAGAAAATATATGTAGTATTCCGTATCTATCTCATCTTGACATATTCTATCTTACCTTTGGACATTCACCTCGTACAACTAATTACCCTAGTCTTGACATAGAATATCTGGCCCAGCCCTGCCAAAGAAGTTTCAGTACATAACCAACTATTAGCTTATTCATTCTGTCTACTAAATGATTCCCTTGCAAAGCTATCTTACCATATGCTTCTAACTTAGATGGTCAATACCAGGCGGGGTGGTGGAATTAATTTACCTGCTAATCGACAACCCCAACCACAGTCAGCAGAGATGAATCCTCCCAATCCTCCACCAGGCGGAGTTGATCCACTAGTCGCAGCTCAGATGAGAATGATGCAGCAAATGGCGGACACTATGGCAGATATGCGCACCCAAATGCGGCAAGAACGCCAAGAAATGCACCAGGAAAGAGAGGATGCACGTCGGGAAATGCGCCAAGAGCGGGAAGAAATACGCCAGGAGAGAAGGGTACAACAACAGCAGCTGCAACAACAACTTCAACAACAGCAGCAACAACAACAAGTGCCATTGCCTCCACCTCCACCACCAATTCCACCCCGGGACAAGCACCGGGAATTCATGAGCCACAAACCACCAACCTTCTCCAACTCCGCAGATCCGCTGCAAGCAGATGACTGGTTAAAGTCCATAGAGAAGATGCTCAACATAGCCCAGTGCTCGGACCGAGAGAAAGTACTCTATGCATCGGGTCGTCTTGCTGGTCCCGCTGCGGATTGGTGGGATGCGTACTGTGCAGCTCATGCTGCTGCCGATACAATTACCTGGGAAGAATTCTCCGCACAATTCAGGAATTACCATATTCCTACTGGACTCATGAAGATTAAGAGGAAGGAGTTTCTGTCCCTCAAGCAAGGAAGTATGTCTGTGAGTGAATATAGGGACAAATTCATCCAGTTGTCTCGATATGCTCCTAGAGATGTTGAGGATGATGAGCAAAAGCAGGAGCTCTTTCTGGATGGTTTGATTGGACCCCTGCAATATCAGCTGGTATCACACACATTCCCATCCTTCCAAAGGCTACTTGACAAAGCTATTGCTGTAGAGAACAAGAGGAGTATATTTGGAGAGAAAAGAAAGGCTGCTAACCAAGGGCAGGCTGGAAGTAGTTTCCGTCCTCGCTATACTACCACTCCAAGTACACCAGCTAGTGGCAGTTCCGGACAACAAACTCAACAGGCACCAACTGCTCCTCCAAAAGCAAGCACTCCAGTAGGACCCGCTGCTCCTAACACAACCGCCATCAGGACATGCTTCAAGTGTGGACAACCGGGACACTACACCAACTACTGTCCCAACAGAGCTGCCTACACTACACCGGCTCCGATGAAGCAAGGACAAGCCTCGGCAGGAAAGAGTCAGCTCCTATCTATCAACCGGGGATATGCCCATCATGCAGAAGTAGAAGCTGAACCCGGTGAACTTGAAATTCAAGAAGAAGAGCCAGTTGAAGATGAAGTAGTCGGTGAAGAAGTCAACGAGCAACAGGAATAGAGTGATAAACATAGATATAGATACATATATATATATATATATATATATATTTACTATTTGTACGATCTAAATATTAGTTTAGCTATTAATTAGTATTTTATTATCTTAGTGATAATAGTAAGGTCTATTAAACCTATGTTTTGTTAAAGGATGATGCATCATGCCGAGATTTCTTTGTTTGTGCATATGTTCCGAGAACAATATGAGTACACATTCCTTTTCTTACAAATCTCGAGGACGAGATTATTTTTAAGGGGAGTAGGATTTGTAAGACCCAAAATTAGTAGAGGAAAAAAAAATATAAACAAAGTATCATAATGCTTTGGAAATTAGGAAAATAAGAAAAATGATGAAAGGGATTTTTCTTTTAAAGGAAACCATTTATACATCCCATGAAATAGATAACAAGGAGAATAAAACTTAAATTAGTAATATTAAAATAATATGGTTTATATCCACCTTTGATTTCAGTTGGTACATTTGAAAAATCTGAAAACTAAAATAGAAGTATAAATTTGAATTTGGAATAGAAAATAGAAAATAAAAGAGAAGGGAAGAACTAAGAAAAATATTACATAAAATAAAATAAAAAAAAATCAGAATAAACATCCTTCACACTTATATTATTAAACTATACAATTCAAACTGAGGACAAGTTATTCACAAAAATTTGAATTTAAACTTAAACTCAAATTGGATTTGAAAATGAAGAAAAGAAAATAGAAAATAAAAAGAGAAAAGAACAAAAGGATTCATGGGCCAATATTACTCAAATCGGCCCACTCAGGAAACTAACCTGTGCGGCCCAGCTTACCTCCCCGCGGCGCCGACAGGTGGGCCCGCCCCGTAAGCCGTTCCCTCTGCTGCTGCGCTCTGGTGTTCTGTCACTGCGGGGTGGGGCCGGCGCGTCGGCCGTTCCTCGCGCGCGCGCCTGCTATCGACACTACCTTGTGGGCCCTACCCGTCGGTTCCCACCGCGTTCGCTCCTCCCTCCCTCTCTCTGGTCCGCGGGGCCCACACGTCAGGCCTGTCTTCCCCGTCACGCTCGCGCAACAGACCGCGCGACAACGGCGGATTTCACGCGGGTTTTACGCTGGTCCGGGCGACGGAGTCCGCGACCCGACCTCCAAGGCTCCAACCCCGCCGAGATCCTCGCAGGACTACCTATAAGACCAGCCACCTCCTCTCGTCCATGACATCGAGCGAAAAGCACCGAGGAGCGCCGCCGCCGGGGACAGCCGTCGTTGGGGGATCTCTGCTCTCGAAATCAAGTCGTGGAGTATCGCCTGCACCTGGGGAAGCCGTCTGTACCCTCGATTTGAGTCGAAATGCCGCCAAGACTCGAGCAATCGCTCGTCGCACTTTGATCTCCGCCGCTCGCCGTGGCCAGGGCACCCTGCTACATATCACACGGTAATAATGCCACCAAACACTTTGCCATCCTGTCCGCTTCGTATAGTCCCCTCCGATTTGGGTATCGTGCACCAGCGATCCATTGGGTCGAGCTCGCCGGAGCCCGCCACCGCGGGTGGTGTTCTTCGGCCGCGCCTGACCACCGGTTGGGGAAGAGGGCCGTTCGGCCGTCTGATCTAAGTGGACGGGTGCGATTAGATGGAGTGTGGAGCTAGCGTCTGCCGTTGGATGATGTGTGGACGGCCGCGATTAGATTAGGGCAGGATCGATTCAATCGGTTGATCGTGTCCGTCGGTGGGCACATCAACGGCGATGGGAGTTTATGAATTAGATTTCATCGTAGCCGTAGGATCTTGATCTGATGGCTAGTACTGCGTACCGGTTCACGTGTGTAGTGATCTAATCCGAGCCCTTGGTTTAGATCGGACGGCCACCATTCAACGATACCCCTTCGCGGGTCGATTTTGTTAAAGAGCCCTCGGACTTTAGTGGAATCAACCCGCGGTCCTTTGGCGACTGTTCCCTGTGCCTGGGACGAATTACACCGAGCCCCCTGCGCTTCTGTTTAATTGAGGCACAGTCCAGTGAATAGGAAAATCATAGGAAATGATTTAGAAAATGATTTTTTAGTGTTAAAATAAATCCAGGAACTTATTTAATTCATAGAAAATTCATTTTAGGTCCAAATTAATCCATTCCAATTCCTATAATTTTGTAATATTATTGTTTATTATTTAGTGCCACTGTTTTTACCTAAAAGTCACATTAAAATTGTTATTTTAATTAATCTTGTACTAAGCACATAGAATCTTTGGAAACCCATAACTTAGAACCTATAACTCTGAAATTAATAATTCTTGTTCCTGTGATCTTATTTTAATATGTAGATTATTTGTACTTATGTTTGGTGTAGTGTTAATTTTGCCTATACAATGTTTGTTTGTATTGCTACGACTAGAGCGAGGTCACGTGTCATCTGAAGATCATCCGGGTACCTGGAATCTCAAGGCCCAGGCAAGTTGTGCCCTTGATCACTTCTTTTTACCCACTCATGTTCTAATTAATCATAATGATCTGCATAGGTTAATTTTGATAGGACCCAATAGGATACCCCAGTTTGTCTATCTTTATACCTTGTTTACCACTGAACCTTCTGGGTAGTACTTGCTAGTGCTATATGTGGTTTTGGGTATGGAGATACATTATTCATGATTACACTTTTGTTATCAGTTGTTATTTACTGTTCATGATAAGATCATTATGTTAATTGGAACATGGAGAACCACCCGGGAAAACAGTGCTACCACAAGGGTGGAATGGGACGCCCTTGGCCGATTAATTAGGAAAGCTAGTGGAAGACTACCTTACCCGAAAGGGGCAAGGGCAGTAGGGGAGTGGTCAGTGTAGGGAGGCCCTCGGGAGGATTTTGCTGCGATGGCGGTCCTGCAAGGGATTCTTGCACTGGAACTTCCTATAAACTGTAGCGGGTTTTCTGAAGCTAGTGGAACTTTGTAAAGGCCTCGTAGTGTTACCCTGCCTCGCCTCCTCGGTAGAGGTGTATGGGATTGGCCGTCTCTTGGCAGATGGGTAACATGACTTGTGGGTAAAGATGCGCAACCTCTGCAGAGTGTAAAACTGGTATACTAGCCGTGCTCACGGTCATGAGCAGCTCGGACACTCACATGATTAAATTATGGAACTTAAACTCAATTTGTCATATGCATTGCATCGCAGGTGAAGTTGTTACTTTTGTTCTACTACTTAATTGGGTTTGGTATTTACTTATACTTAGTAATTGCTAATAAAATTTTGACCAACTTTAAAAGCAATGCTCAGCTCTAACCATCTTCTTTGGTAAGCCTTACACTTCACATGAGCTCCCACCTTTGGCGAGTTCATGCACATTATTCCCCACAACTTGTTGAGCGATGAACGTATGTGAGCTCACTCTTGCTGTCTCACACACCCCACAGGTCAAGAACAGGTACCACAGGATGAGGCGCTTGGAGGATGCTGCGATGAGTTCGTGAGAGGTCTAGGTCGTCGTCTCCCAGTCAACTTTGGGTTGCTGGACCGTTGTCTCCTTATAATGTAATTATTTATTTATTTTGTGTAGAACTCCTGTTATATATAAAGATGTGACATTCGATCCTGTGCCATGATTCAGCATATGTGTGAGACTTGGTCCCAGCACACCTGGTGATTATGTTTACGCCCGGGTTTTGGACCCCTAAAATCCGGGTGTGACAATGGCCATGATGGATCCATCACCAAGTTTTATTTTCGAAAACATCCCACCCAGTTTGAAGTATCATCTTTTGTGAAAACAAAACCTTTTGTAAAACAGGGATTTAAGAGGTAATCAAATCCAAGGAAGGAAATGCAGGAATTGTTTTAGCACACAACTCCTATTACCTAATGCATCAAGTAAGTGAGAAAGATTTTAAAAGCAACAAGGAGGTGGCAAATGCACCGGGGCTTGCCTTGTGTTACTGGTGAATCAGGCTCTGTTCCACAGATATCAAAATAAAAACAGTTGCCTGCCTGATGTTCCTCAGGTGGTGGCGGTGGAGTCTTCGCTTCTTCAACTTCTACTTCCTCTTCATTTTTTAAATACAGCCATACATAATAATGAATGCACATGTAATGCTCATGAGGGTGCAAAGATAATAAAAGTTTATTATCTAAAGTCTTGAATACAACTTTCCTTCACGGATCTCCGAGAACTTAAGGTTTTTGGAGTCTATAGTGAAGTTCATAGGGCAGGGGGGAAACTAGGGTTTTGGGTTCTAAGTATCAAACATGGTCCAAACCATACCAAACTCTACCCAAGGTTTTTAAATATTATTTAGAATTTACCCTAAAAGTTTAGTGAATTTTGGATTTATTATTTATTCCCTAAAAATCCAGAAGTATGGTTTTTGGCTATTTTAAATACTCTATAATTTCCTATTTGGACTAAAATTATGAAATTATTTTTATTAAATACTATAGAAAATTAGAAGTCTGGCAAAATTGGTCTTGCATTTTTAGCATTTTTATACAATTTTCTAGGAATTCTTTAATCTAGGAAGAGAAAAGAAAGGGAAAAGCCATGAATAGTGTTGAGCTGAATTCAGCCCAACCAGCCCACAACAGGGGAGAACTCCATGCGCGCCCGCGCCCGCGGGGCAGTTTTACATGGGAGCCCACCGGGGTTTGAATATCCCTAGAAGAATCCTGCGCACTATTCAACTGAGTCACTGACACTTGTAGAAAAGTCCCTAGACTTCTATTTCTTTACGGCCTGAAGCCCATGACGTCGCACGACGCTGGGCCATGCTCCGGTGAACTTACGCTGGCCGATTTACTCGATGACCGACGCCCTACTTTGGCAGAAACCGAATTCAATCCCTAACCAATGTTTTCCCTCAACTAATTTCACGAACGGCTACCTAACCGGTTCTGTCCACGGTGACAGCGGGCATCGCGGACATTTAACCGCGTTCCCAATGATCTAAGATAGCTTAGCTCAATCAAGTTGGTCGAGGAGTATCAGGGGCACACAAGAACGCTAAAACGGGATGGCAGATGGTATGAGCAGACCTGGGATTCGCTGACCACGGTGAGGTCAAACTTTGAGTGATTTGGGGGAAATGAGAAATTGGAGCTCTCTGGTGAACAATTGGAGACACGACTTGGTGGCTTGGTGCATGATTACCCTACGGACTCGAATTGGAGACACGACTTGGTGGCTTGGTGCATGATTACCCTACGGACCCGATGGTGCGCTCAATTTATATTGTCTGTTAGCGGTGGCCGGTGAATTGGACGAAGACGCGCGGCAGTCGGAGAAACAGGAAGTTACTGGCGCGCAAGCTTAGTGGCTTTCATCGTGGCAAGT
Source organism: Zea luxurians (assembly GCA_029449295.1). Classification (NCBI taxonomy): domain Eukaryota; kingdom Viridiplantae; phylum Streptophyta; class Magnoliopsida; order Poales; family Poaceae; genus Zea; species Zea luxurians. The sequence continues at coordinate 854,843 of JAOPSE010000181.1, forward strand.
TCCCCAGCGATGAACGGACGGCTAATGTGAGTCACGGCGATGCGGTGAATGTGCCAAGGCATGTGGCGCAAAGCCGTGAAGCGGCTATCTCTGGCGAACTCATCCAAATCCGGTGTGGTTTGCTTGGTATGGTGGCCAGAGTAAAATAATGGTCGGAGTGTTTCCACGACGATATTTCTTACCCCCGGCGCTATCCAATTGATCCGAACATGAATCACGGTGGCGAAAGCATGAATCCGCACGCGCTCGTTGGCGGCAAGGGACTGAGCTGGCAATCTGATCAGCGCACTGTACCATCGCAAACCCTATTCAGTTGGCCTGACAGAGCTCTTTTGAGGGCAATTTGTGCCAAATTTTATATAGTGACCAGACCAACACTATACATCAAACTTGTAGTTCAACAGACCAGCTTCAAGTTTGCCACAGAGGTTTTGGTTAAACAACCACTGAATCGAGCGCTATATGGTTCCAAAGTTGATCCTACACACTGTTAACCAGAGTTTCAGACTTGAGGCTGACTAATAGCCCAACTTTGGGTCAAATTATCTCCAAATTTCTTATGTAACCCAAGCTTAGTCTCTATAGTAAAGTTGCTCTCCTTATATAGCTCTACCAATTTGATGTGGTGACCTAGGGCAAAATATTCACAATTTGGAAGATATAGGGCCCCAAATTTGAACCAAATGCACTGAAATCAGACTTAACTCTATAGGGTTCAAATAGGGCTTTTATGCAAATAGACCCAAAACTTAGGGTTTATGTTGCAAATCCACACACTTGTGAATCACATGAGTTAAGATGCTCTAATTTCATGGTTTTTGCACTTTAGTCCAAAAGTGCACTAGCTTTGCACTTATCCCCCTAGGGTTTTAGTCCAGGGCTTTCCAGGGTTCTATTTAGAGTTTTTGGTGATTCTAAGGTTTGGATGCTACTTAAGTTCATCCATGGTAATATTTCATGACTATTTTAATTGAGTTTTTGAAGTTTTTTCTTAGTAGGCCTTGTTTGCTCTATTAAGCCCAATCTAGGGTTTAGCACTGTACCCTAGGGTTTCACTTAAAACATGTCCCATCAATACAACTTGTTTGAACTTTTTGCCTAGTGAATGCACTCTAAGTGTAACAATCACATGATATGCCAATGCTTATGATGTCATGCTCAAGCTTTAGTGGCAGTAACACCAGGGGTGTCACATCCTTCCCCCCATAAAAGAATCTCGTCCCGAGATTTAAAAGTCCTAGGGCAAGTAATGGAAAAGGAAACACGACATATCTTTATTTCCTTATTTTTGGTACAAGACAGGGGTGGTTTGGGGTTCACTCCTCTTATTACAACAAATGTGCATACTTTACAAATTACATGAGGCTAAAAAGCCTTGGAAATTCTTTTCTAAAAAGTCTTGAGTTTCCCATGTAGCCTCATCTTCTGAATGTTGGTTCCACTGTATCTTGTAAAACTTTAGAATTTTCCTTCGGGTAACCCTGTCCTTTTGATCCAAGACTCGAATAGGATGTTCTACATATGTCAAGTCTGGTTCTAAGGCAACATCCGTTACTTCAACGGTTCGATCGGGAACTCGAAGACACTTCTTCAATTAAGACACGTGGAACACATTATGTATAGCAGACAATGTTTTGGGTAACTGTAGTCATTATGCCACTGGTCCATATCTTTCAAGGATAGGAAAAGGACCAATGTACTGAGGTGCAAGTTTTCCCTTTACACCGAAACGTGATACACCCTTTATTGGTGAAACTTTCAGATAGACATAATCTCCCACTAAAAAGTACAAGGGTGTTCGTTGTTTGTCTGCGTAACTCTTCTGTCGGGTTTGGGCCTTCTTCAAATTATGAATTGTTCATTGAACTTTCTCTTCTGTCTCCTTTACCATATCAGGCCTGAAGAAATTTCTTTCACCTAGTTCAGATCAGTTTAACGGAGTACGACGCCGTCGTCCATATAAAGCTTCGAAGGGTGCCATCTTAATGCTTTCTTGATAGCTATTATTATATGAGAACTTGAAAGGGAAATGTGCCCTTGGGCCATTTCTATAATGTTTTGGTGATTAAGTGTCCAACACATATTGAGTGAGTTGATTATGTGCCAAACAATCAAGAAGTGCAAATCATGTTACAAGGTATGTTTCTAGACTTAGTACATTGTTTTGAGTACTAACATATGTTGTCTAAGTGCTAGAAACAGGAGAAAAGGAATAGGAAAAGAGTTGGCTATGTACAGCCAACTTCTGCTCGGTCTGGGTGCACCGGACTGTCTGGTGGTGCACCGGACAGTGTCCGATGCGCCAGGAAAGTCCAAGGTGAACTGGCCGCTCTCGGGACTCGACGACGGCGTACGGCTATAATTCACTGGACTGTCCGGTGGTGCACCGGACTGTCCGGTGAGTCATCCGTGGCGAAGTCGTCGCTCTCGGGAAAAGGATCAGCGGCGTACGGCTAAAATTCATCGGACTGTCCGGTGGTGCACCGGACTGTCCGGTGAGCCAATGGTCGACTGCGCAACGGTCGTCCGCACAATCCGTGGGCGACGCATGGCCCGCGCCAACGGTCGGCAGGGGCACCGGACTGTCCGGTGTGCACCGGACAGTGTCCGGTGCGCCAACTGCCACGAATCTACAACGGTCATCTGCGCCAGAAAAGGAAACAGATCCGCACCGGACCGTCTATGGTGACTGTCCGGTGGCGCACCGGACTATCCGGTGTGCCACCCGACAGAAGGCAAGATTAGCCTTCCAAGATTGTCTCCAATGGCTCCTAGCTGCCTTGGGGCTATAAAAGGGACCCCTAGGCGCATGGAGGAGTCACCCAAGCACACTCTAAGCATTCGAAGACTTCTAGTCCTCACTTTCACGCAATCGTTCATCGTTCTTGAGATTGGAGCACTTTTCGAGTTGTAAACTCCTTGTGCGTGTTTTGTGTGCTCATCTTCTCACTTGTGTGCGTGTTTACGGTGTGGATTTAATTCTAGTGTGCGTTGCTCTTCCCAACCATACTCTGTGCTTTCTTTGTGAACAATCTTGTAAGGGCGAGAGGCTCCAACTTGTGGAGATTCCTCACAAACAGGAAGAAAACTATAAGGAAGAACACCGTGGTATTCAAGTTGATCATTGGATCACTTGAAAGGGGTTGATTGCAACCCTCGTCCATTGGGACGCCACAACATGAAAGTAGGCAAGTGTTATACTTGGCCGAATCATGGGATAAAACACTGTGTCTCTTGTGTTGTCTTTCTCTATGATTATTGTGATTCGCAAGAGCTCACTCTATAGCCACTTGGTTCTATTGCACTAAAATCTTTATAACCAAGCTTATGGTTATTTAGTGTTGAATTTTACAGGATCACCTATTCACTCCCCTCTAGGTGCTCTCAATTGGTATCGGAGCCGTTCTCTTCACATAAGGGACTAATCGCCCGAAGAGATGGATCCTATGGGAAAGGGGATGGTGGTCAACAATAAAGAGAAGGAGTCCATCTTCAACGAGCCAAGGGACGACAAGCCCACTGACTCTGGCTCAACTCACAAGAAGAAGGACGGGAAGAAGAAGAGGCGCATCAAGAAGATCGTCTACTACGACAGCGACGAATCTTCTTCACCAAGAGACGACGACGACGAGAAAAAGAAACCGGTTAATTCAAATTATTCATTTGATTATTCTCGTATTCCTTTTAATTCCAATGCTCATTTGCTTTCAATTCCTCTTGGTAAACCTCCACACTTTGATGGAGAGGACTACGCTTTTTGGAGTCACAAAATGCGTAGTCACTTATTTTCTCTCCATCCTAGTATATGGGAGATAGTTGAAAATGGAATGCAATTTGATAGTATGGATAATCCTATATTTATTAACAAGCAAATTCAAAAAAATGCACAAGCTACCACTGTTTTGCTAGCATCTTTATGCAGGGATGAGTACAACAAGGTGAGCAGCTTGGACAACGCCAAGCAAATCTGGGACACCCTCAAAATATCACATGAGGAAACGACGCCACCATGATCACCAAAATGGAGTTGGTGGAAGGTGAGCTAGGAAGGTTCACGATGATCAGGGGAGAGGAGCCAACACAAACGTACAACAGGCTCAAGACCCTGGTCAACAAGATTAGGAGCTATGGAAGCACAAGATGGATGGACCACGACGTCGTCCGACTTATGCTCAGGTCTTTTACTGTTATTGACCCTCATCTTGTGAACCTCATCCGTGAAAATCCCAGGTACACAAAGATGATGCTCGAGGAGATACTAGGAAAATTTGTAAGCGGGCGCATGATGGTCAAGGAGGCAAGATATGTTGATGATGCATTAAACGGCCCAATGCCCATCTACGAGCCGCAGCCCGTTGCGCTCAAGGCAACAAGCAGCAAGGAGGCGCTACCTAGCAAGGTGGCACAAGTAGAGGCTGCCGGGCTCAACGAGGATGAAATGGCGCTCATCATCAAGCGCTTCAAGACTGCTCTTAAAGGACATAAGGAGTACCCCAACAAGAACAAAACAAGGTGAAAGCGCTCCTGCTTCAAGTGCGGTAAGACTGGTCACTTTATAGCAAATTGTCCCGATAATGCTAATGACCAAGAACAAGAAAAGAGCGGGAAGAGGGAGAAGAAGAAGGCCTACAAGAAGGCGAAGGGCGAGGCGCACCTTGGCAAAGAATGGGATTCGTACTGCTCTTCTTCCAACTCCGACGACGAAGGACTCGCTGCCTTAGCCTTCAACAAATCGTCACTCTTCCCCAACGAGCGCCACACTTGCCTCATGGCCAAGGAAAAGAAGGTAAGTGTTCGAGAAACCCCTAAGTATACTACTTCAAGCGATGATGATTCTAGTGATGATGAAGTAGATTATACAGATTTATTTAAGGGTTTAGATAGAGCAAAAGTAGATAAAATTAATGAGTTAATTGATTCTCTAAATGAAAAAGATAGATTGCTAGAGAAGCAAGAGGACATTTTATATGAAGAACATGATAAATTTGTTAGTGTACAAAAGTCTCTTGCTTTAGAAACTAAAAGAAATGAAATGTTATCCTCTGAATTGTCAATGTGCCATGAATCAATCTCTAGTTTAAAGATTTTGAATAATGATTTAAGTGCTAAGCTAGAGGTAGCAAATAAATCTAGTTCATGTGTAGAACATGTTGTAATCTACAATAGATGCAAGGATTTTAATGTTGATGCTTGTGATGAACACTTAATTTCCATTTCTAAATTAAATGATGAAGTGGCAAGTTTTAATGCTCAACTTAAGACTTGCAAAAGTGATTTTGATAAATTAAAATTTGCTATGGATGCCTACACTGTTGGTAGACATCCCTCAATTAAGGATGGGCTTGGCTTTCGAAAGGAAGCTAAGAACTTAACAAGCCAAAGGGCTCCCATTCCCAACAAGGAGAAAGAGAAGGCCCCTATGGCTAATATTCCTAAGAGAAACCATGCTTTTATGTATGATAGGAAAATTGGTAGTTATTCTAACTTTAATAAGAGTTATATTTATGCTGGTTATTATGATCCAAATGCTATGTATGCCTCTAGCTCTACTTTTGTGCATGGTAGAAGTAGGCCTAGGAAAAGTAATATTATGCATCATGTGTCTAGGAAAGTGTGTAATAAATCTACTACTATTTACCATGCTTGCAATACTTCATTTGCGCTTATGTGTAAGAATGCAAAAGTAGTTGCTAGAAAGTTGGGGTCCAAATGCAAGGGAGACAAGACTTGTATTTGGGTCCCAAAGGCTATTGTGACTAACCTTGTAGGACCCAACAAGAGTTGGGTACCTAAAACCCAAGTGTAAATTGCCTTGCAGGTTTATGCATCTGGGGGCTCAAGCTGGATTATCGACAGCGGATGCACAAACCACATGACGGGGGAGAAGAAGATGTTCACCTCCTACATCAAGAACAAGGATTCCCAAGATTCGATCATCTTTGGAGATGGGAACCAAGGCAAGGTTAAAGGACTGGGAAAAATAGCCATTTCATCCGAGCATTCTATCTCAAATGTGTTCTTAGTTGAATCGCTCAGGTACAACTTATTGTCTGTAAGTCAATTATGTAACATTGGTTATAATTGTCTATTTACCAATGTAGATGTGTCTATCTTTAGAAGGAGTGATGGTTCACTAGCTTTTAAGGGTGTATTAGACGGCAAACTCTACTTAGTGGATTTTTTGAAAGAGGAGGCCGATCTAGATGCATGCTTAATCGCTAAGACTAGTATGGGCTGGCTGTGGCATCACCGTCTAGCACATGTTGGGATGAAGAACCTTCACAAACTTCTAAAGGGAGAGCATGTGTTAGGACTAACCAATGTCTACTTCGAGAAAGATAGACCTTGTGCAGCTTGTCAGGCAGGAAAACAGGTGGGAAGCACTCATCACAACAAGAATGTGATGACAACATCAAGACCACTGGAGCTTCTCCACATGGACCTCTTCGGACCCGTCGCCTACCTTAGCATCGGGGGAAGTAAGTATGGTCTAGTAATTGTTGATGATTTTTCCCGCTTCACTTGAGTTTTCTTTTTGCAGGATAAATCAGAAACCCAAGGGACCCTCAAGTGCTTTCTAAGGAGGGCTCAAAACGAATTTGAGCTCAAGGTGAAAAAGATAAGAAGCGACAACGGGTCTGAGTTTAAGAATCTACAAGTGGAGGAGTATCTTGAGGAGGAAGGCATCAAGCACGAGTTCTTCGCTCCCTACACACCACAGCAAAATGGTGTGGTAGAGAGGAAGAACAGGACGCTCATCGACATGGCGAGGACAATGCTTAGAGAGTTCAAGACGCCTGAGCGGTTTTGGTCGGAAGATGTGAACACAGCTTGCCACACCATAAACCGAGTCTACCTTCATCGCCTCCTCAAGAAGACTTCGTATGAACTTCTTACCGGTAACAAACCCAACGTCTCATACTTTCATGTATTTGGGAGCAAATGTTACATTCTAGTGAAGAAAGGTAGAAATTCTAAATTTGCTCCCAAGGCAGTAGAAGGGTTTTTACTAGGGTATGACTAAAATACAAAGGCGTATAGAGTCTTCAACAAATCACCAGGTTTGGTTGAAGTCTCTAGCGATGTTGTATTTGATGAGACTAATGGCTCTCTAAGAGAGCAAGTTGATCTTGATGATATAGATGAAGATGATGTTCTGATGGCCGCAATATGCACCATGGCGATTGGAGATGTGTGACCACAGGAACAACAAGAGCAAGATCAACCTTTTTCCTCAACGATGGTGCATCCCCCAACTCAAGATGATGAACAGGTTCCTCAAGAAGAGGCACATGATCAAGGGGGAGCACAAGAAGAACCGGCTATGGAGGAAGAAGCACCACGAGCCCCTCCAACTCAAGTCCGAACGACGATTCAAAGGAATCATCCCGTCAACCAGATTCTGGGTGATATAAGCAAGGGAGTAACTACTCGCTCAAGACTAGCTAACTTTTGTGAGCATTACTCGTTTGTCTCTTCTATTGAGCCTTTCAGGGTAGAAGAGGCCTTGCAAGATCTGGACTGGGTGTTGGCCAAGCAGAAAGAGCTCAACAACTTCAAGAGGAATGAAGTTTGGAGCTTGGTGCCACGTCCAAAGCAAAATGTTGTGGGAACCAAGTGGGTGTTCTGCAACAAGCAAGACGAGCATGGGGTGGTGACAAGAAACAAGGCTCGACTTATGGCAAAAGGTTATGCCCAAGTCATAGGTTTGGATTTTGAGGAGACTTTTGCTCCTGTGGCTAGGCTCGAGTCTATTCGCATTCTATTAGCCTATGCCGCTCACCATTCTTTCAGGTTGTTTCAAATGGACGTGAAGAGCGCTTTCCTCAATGGGCCAATCAAGGAGGAGTTATACGTGGAACAACCCCCTGGCTTTGAGGATGAAAGGTACCCCGACCATGTGTGTAAGCTCTCTAAGGCGCTCTATGGACTTAAGCAAGCCCCAAGAGCATGGTATGAATGCCTTAGAGATTTTTTAATTACTAATGCTTTCAAGGTTGGGAAAGCCGATCCCACTCTTTTCCCTAAGACTTGTGACAGTGACCTTTTTGTGTGCCAAATTTATGTCGATGACACAATATTTGGTTCTACTAACCAAAAGTCTTGTGAGGAGTTTAGCAGGGTGATGACTCAAAAGTTTGAGATGTCAGTGATGGGCGAGTTGAACTACTTCCTTGGGTTCCAAGGAAGCAACTCAAGGACGACACCTTCATCTCCCAAACGAAGTACACTCAAGACCTTCTCAAGCGGTTTGGGATGAAGGACGCCAAGCCTGCGAAGACACCAATGGGAACCGACGGACATGTCGACCTCAACAAAGGAGGTAAGTCCGTTGATCAAAAGGCATACCGGTCTATGATAGGGTCACTACTTTATTTATGTGCTAGTAGACCTGATATTATGCTGAGCGTATGCATGTGTGCTAGATATCAATCCGACCCAAGGGAATGTCACCTTGTGGTCGTTAAGCGGATTCTTAGTGTTGGGGGCCTTCGGCTTCCAAAGGTCCTCAAAAACTTGATTTGACAATGCTTTCCAATATAACGTGGCCGGTGTGTGAGAACCTTTACCCTTTTCCTCTTCGGCGTCGGCTCGCTAGGAGCGGCTGAAGCAACTTCCTTCGCAGAAGATGTATTCTTTCTTTTTTGACCCCGCGTTGGATAACGGTAGTCGGGGTAGATAAACCCAATTGCATCAAATACTCGGTTGAGTCTCTTTTTCTTTCGGCCTCAAAAGGCCGCTAATAACGCAGTATCTTCGGCCTTCGAGTATAATCCAAGCAATTCATCACTTATGGCCTCAATGTTTTTTAGCCAGTCGTCATCTGGTTCGACGAATTTATCTCCATATTGGAATGTGTATTTTAGCCTAACTAATCCACCTTCGTCAGTTTCTCTAACGGTCTCCTTCGGCATTTCCCACTTTTCTACAAGTGGCCATACTCTAAAGGCAATGTGTTCTTGGACCAAATCCCTTGTCCCAATAAAAGAGCAAACCACGCCGAAGGCTCTCTGGCATTCTTCGGCTGCTTCATTCATTTCCACCTTCGGCCTCCGGAGGCCGAAGCGTTGCCAGATGGGACGCATAATGATATCTTTAATATCTTCGCGTATTTTCAAGTCGTTCTTCACATAAAACCATTCCATCATCCAGTCGCCGGGCCACTTCTTTTGAAAGGTTGGCACGGGACAGCTTGACCCAGACCGGGCGCCGAAGCTGTAGCAGCCAAAATTGTTGTGATACTGCTCTTTACCCTAGGGTTTTGTCTCATACAACAGCTCATGTATGTTGTAGAAACTTTTTGCATTTGGTTCTAAACCTTGGCTCCTCACGGCCCAGACGAAGACGCCCATCCTTATGATTGCTTCGGGAGTAAGTTGATGAAGGTAGATTTCAAATATCTTCAGTACTTTCACGACAAAACTGCTCAAGGAAAACCGCAGTCCAGCTTTTAAGAAGTTTCGGAAGATTACGACTTCATTCTCTTTGGGAGTAGGCATAGTCTTCTCCCCGTCATCTGCCCTCACAGTAGACATGTCTCGAAAATATCTTCCCCTCATGTTATCAAGATGACTCTGTTTAATGCTCGATTTTCCGAAGACTTTGTGACTTGGTCGCCACGGTCGATCTTCGGAGTCTTCACCCCCACTTTCTACATCATAGCTGTCACTGTCACTAGTGTCTTCAGATAAACCCTCCAAAATCTCCCTAGTGATCTTCTCTGTATTGGTCTTTGCTATTGATTGAAGAAACCCGAGATGCATCTCCTCAGATAGGCTCAACTTCGATTCAGCAACAGCTTTTTTATCTTCAGACATCTTCGCAAACGCTGAGAAAGCGCTCTCAAATCTGAAGCTTAAAAATTTAAAAAGCCAATCAAGTTTTGTTGCGCACAGGCTAAAAGTCGAGTGAGCAAGAGCAGATGGCAAAAAAGTGTGCCAAATAAACTCGTGGTGAGTTCTTATTTATACACCTAGTGCGTTGAAAACTGGAGGGTCCCGCTTGTCAATGACTGTTGCTATTCTAGCAAAGGGAAGGTGTTTTTTCAGACCTTCGGCTTAAAGCCTTCGTCCATGTCGCAATATGAATTTATTATTCCAGCAAATTAATATTGCGAGGGGCTACTGTTGGGGGCCTTCGGCTTCCGAAGGTCCTCAAAAACATGATTTGGCAATGCTTTCAAAGTGAAATATGTGAACAGGTATCTTCGAAATCGGGTTATGAGTATACAAGAGTATGGTCAGGACGAAGCTTGAGTGAGATGGAAGGCGATTATGATGAAGGATAAGATGATCACGAAGCTATGCGCAGAAAAGCTTCGGCATGGCAACAGAAAAGGGGAACCAACTTAAAGATGAAAAGGCAAATTAGACCCCGAAGAATTACTATAGAATTATTGATAAATGTAAAGGGCATTAATGTAATTCTACACGGGCTACGTCCCTTGCCTATAAATAGATGAACTGTACTCCCGTACTGTTCACGCAGACTTGGCATTTACTTTTGCGTCACGCCCGTACTTTTTTACCTTCTCTCAAGCTGAAGGTACATTTGTTATTCATTATCATTTCTATTTTTCCATGATAATAAAATAGAAATGAGTTAATAATAATGTTTAAATGTTTATATCATATCTCATACTTTACATGAATCCTTCTTCATTATTTGTTATGCTTACGAAGGTTTTTTCATTCATAACCTTCGTCCGGAATTCATTATATCCGAAGGGATATAATGTCTTGAAGGACGAAGGACTTTAATACTTAACACATTTTATGTTGCCTTGTTCTTAACTCTTAGCATTTGAGAACAAGTCCCCAACATTGGCGCCCACCTCCGATGAACTCATGTCCATTTTTTGAGTTTTGAAAACCTTCGGCAAGCATCACCTTCATCATGCCGCCGAAGAAAGCTTCAGCAATAGGGGCTGCCACTCTGCAGCCGCTGGATCCCAATCAGGATGTCCTTTCTCTTAGGGAGGCCCGAAGCCAGAAGAGGAAGGCCACCAGTCCAACGCCTCCGGAGGATCACTTGGATCAAGAAATCGAAAACTTGGAGATGCTCCATCAACAGGTCCAACGGAAGAAGGAAAAGATGGCTCGTCTAGCTGATCTACAAAGGCAGATAGACGAAGCCTCTGAAGAAGTTCGTCATCTTGCTCAAGATGACCAGATTCGAAGGCCTCCGCGCAGAGAGCTTCATCAGGAGGGCTTCTACAACGAGGACGATTGGTATGAAGATTTCCATCATGGAAATTTTGCTTTTGATGATACTTCTCCTCTATCAATAGAACTGTAGGCTACACCTTGGCCCCAGTCTTACAAGCCACCCCAGCTCCCCATGTACGACGGTCATTCAGACCCGAAGCAATTCTTGATGAGTTATGAAGCAACCATATCTTCGTATGGTGGCAATACTGCAGTCATGGCAAAGTCTTTCGTCATGGCTGTCAAGAGTGTTGCACAAACCTGGTACTCCTCTCTTTGGCCAGGAACAATCACCTCATCGCAAAAGTTGAAAGACATGCTGATAACAAACTTCCAAGGGTTTCAAATGAAGCCGGTCACTACTCAAGCTTTATTCCAGTGCACCCAGGACCACGAAAAATACCTTCAGGCATACGTCCGAAGGTTCCTGCGTCTGAGGGCATAGGCACCAACGGTGCCCAATGAAATTGTCATTGAGGCCATGATTAAGGGAGTTCGGCCGGGACCTTCAGCTCAATACTTTGCCAGGAAGCCTCCTCAAACTTTGGAGAAGCTGCTCCAGAAGATGGACGAGTATATTCGAGCTGACAATGACTTCCGTCAAAGAAGGGAGGAAGCATACAGGTTCTCTGAAATGACCAGGGGCTTCGGAGGAAGATTTCATCCGAGGCACGTCAGGTCAATTCACAACTCTACTCAGAGTGATGATAGAGGGAGTCAACAGCAAAGGCCACAGTACTCCTCACATGCTTCGGGGCAACAGCAAAGCTCTTTCCGGCCGCCAGCTCCAAGGGGCAGAGGCGCCAGGGGCTTCGGAGGAAGATTCGGGGATCAGCCAAGGAAAATTTATTGTCTATTCTGTGGTGAGGACAAGGGCCATACCACTAGGATGTGCCATGTTACCATCCAGAAGCAAAAGGAGATAGCAGAAGCTGCAGCACAACAGAGTCAGCCGAAGCAAGTCATGCATACTGCTTCGTATCATTCGCCTTACATTCCAGAATATGTAGGCAATCACCCTGCAGCTTCTGTTGCTTCGGCAAGCCAACCCTAAGCACCTTGGCAACAACCTCCACCTCCACCACCAATGCAATGAGGCCAGCAGCCAGAAGGGAATCAGCACACCCACCTTCAACGGGACTTCAGAGAAGAGTCCAAAGCTCGCACAGTCAATAGCACTCTGCCAGAGTCGAAGCATATTTACTGACAAATATCCTACCTTGACAGCAGTCTTTCGCATTCAGTATTATTTTCTTTTTAATAAGGAACACTTATGGGAGGCTTAAGTGCATTTTGTCATTTTTAATCTCTTGTAACAGTTTTGCTTTTTACCATAAGGAAAATATATCTTCTCCATAGGCTTAAGTTGTCGAAGCATAAGAATTTCTGGTGGTAAGGAGGACCTTCGAATTATAAAAAAATTTTGTTCTAAGGAACACAGCGTAATTTCTTCGAAGCAGCAAAAAGTCGTTCCTAAGGCAGCGCAGTGTAAGTTTTTTGCTCAAAAGTCGTTCCGAAGGGAATGCAGAGCTTACAGCGAAAAATAAACGCTGATTCCGCTGAAAGTAAAAGGCGAAGAAGATCCTAAGGGAGGCTTACTGCGAAAAATAAACGCTGATTCCGCTGAAAGTAAAAGGCGAAGAAGCTCCTAAGGGAGGCTTACAGCGAAAAATAAACGCTGATTTCGCTGAAAGTAAAAGGCAAAGAAGCTCCTAAGGGAGGCTTACAGCGAAAAATAAGCGCTGATTCCGCTGAAGTAAAAGGCGAAGAAGCTCCTAAGGGAGGCTTGAAGTGAAAAAATGTCAACCTTCAGCAAATACCACTTTGCATAACATCACATCATTACATCATTTGCATAGCATAACATCATACATCATATTGCGTCAACAACACAAGAAGGGGGTCTCGGTATTGATATTCGAAGATTGTTTTGAAGAAATAGTGACAAGGCACAAAAATAGTTATTGAAGAGTTATACCTTCGTCAAACTCTAAAATAGAAAGATCTATTGATTATTGAGGATTGGTTACTGATTTTATGAGAACACGGATATTATTTACGAAGCATGAAAAGAAGGGAAGATGTTTTTCGCTGAAGGCTCAAAAAACGGTATGTATATGATGTTTCATGCATCGTAAAGAATAGAACTATAAACAGCTAATATATTACATTCAAAGTTACAAAATATTACACATGTTTCTCAACAAATTTTACATTTTAAATGTTTTTGCAGCGGCATCTAATCTTCCCTTAGAACTACTTCTGCAGCTTCATTTAGCAGTTGATCAACAACCTTATCCATGATGGCTTCGGCCATTTTTCTAATTTCGTCATCCCCCTTCGCGTGGGGGCCCACAGATGGCTCAGCAGGTTCTGAGCAAGGAGAAGATACAGCTATATTACTATTACAAACCGTAAACAAGTTCGAAATAAAAAATTACAACAGAGCCAAAAACCACTAGTCAGTACCTATTTGGCCTTCGAGCTCTGCACTTTTTTCAGCGGCCTCTGCTACTTTTCTAGCGTCATGGATGCCTTTTTCGCTTTTTCGTATAATTTCTTGGGCCATTTCCCGGCCACCGTTGTCCCAGATGTCGGTGAAAAATTTTTCACTGACCAGGCTCGCTTCGGCCGAGGGGTCTTTTATATCTTCGGAGGATAAGGCGGCTTCGGATTGTGCCAAAAATTTCACATGCTCACAGCCTTTCCTCTCCAAAATGGTAGCAATCCCACTGGCACCCGAAAAGGCACATATGTCTCCGCGGCTATTCAAAATTTCTTCAAAGGCCGCAGCTTCGTGGCTGATCCATTCGATTGGGCCTTCGGGGTCACCCCTTATGAAGTTCTCTTCACTTGAAAAAGTGCCAACGCTGGCGAAGCTGGTTTTTACTTTCTTAGCACATTCTATTGACTTTTCATAGCATCTTTTCCTAGATGCACGAAGCTCTTCAACACTTTTTTCCAAATGGTTTGCCCATTATTCACTGATTTCCCGTTTTGTTTCTTCAAGTGTGCGTTCCTCTTTAGCTCTGGCTAGTTGTTTTCGGAGATCTTCAATTTCATGCCTCTGAGCTTCAGCTTGAACTTTAAAAGTAGCTTCATCTTCTTTTATTCTATTTATCAATGAATGCAATATTTTATCTTTTTCGAGACCTTCGTTCCTTAGTTCAATTACTTCGGAATGAAGGTTGCTCAGGGCCATAACACATCCTTCGTCCTCGGCATCTTTTTGGGCCCTAAGGGCATTAATAAGTATAAGGCCCTGCAAAAAAATGTATATGCGTCAATAAACTTAAGCAAACAAAAAATTTTGGTCTCAAGAAAAAAATACAAAAACCTCATTTTTGCACCTTTAAGCTATTATACGCCAAGCTGTCGGCTAGATCATTTTTCGACAGCAAAGAGAGCCCGTCTTCTAGTATTGGGAATCCGAAGCTCTTGCTCATCTCCCGACAGACAGAAATCTCCTTGCTGTCAGGGAGACAATACAAAAAGTCTTCTTCTCCACTACCATTGAAAATCAACGCCCCCTTTGGATATTTCAATTTATGGGCGTAAAACTGGGCCTCTTGCTTTTCTCTTTCAGACAATTTTTTCCCCGAAGCATGACGTAAAATATAATCGAAGGCTTCGGAAGAAGCTTCGGGGGCGGCAGTACCAGTTTCTTTAGCCGAAATTTGTTCTGTTATTTCTGTTTCTTCGGCTTCCAAGGATTTCACCTTGGTGGGCTCTGAAGGCCCAGCTTTAGTCTCAGATTGATGTTTTGAAACTTCGGCATCAGGTGCTTCAATATGCACTTCAGAAGATTCAACAATTTTCTTCGGAGTTGTGCTTGAAGACTTTATTGTCTCCAAAACATCCAGCACATTAACCATCCTTTTTCTTTTGGGGGTCACTGCTGGCCCCTTTTGGCTTGTTGCTGCCTCAATTTTTGCTGAAGGACTTAGAACTTCCGATGTCTTTGGTTCTTCAGTCCTCGGTTCTTCTATTTTTTCTATCGCCGGCACTTCGGTCGGCCCTTCAATAGTCAGCAGGGGAGGTGGTTCTTTAGCTTCAGTGGCCGAAGAGGTCTCACCGACAAACTCAGGCACTGTGGCCGGTTCAATATAACGTGGCCGGTGTGTGAGAACCTTTACCCTTTTCCTCTTCGGCATCGGCTCGCTAGGAGCGGCTGAAGCAACTTCCTTCGTAGAAGATGTATTCTTTCTTTTTTGGCCCTGCGTTGGATAATGGTAGTCGGGGTAGATAAACCCAATTGCATCAAATACTCGGTTGAGTCTCTTTTTCTTTCGGCCTCTGAAGGCCGCTGATAACGCAGTATCTTCGGCCTTCGAGTATAATCGAAGCAATTCATCACTTATGGCCTCAATGTTTTTTAGCCAGTCGTCATCTGGTTCGACGAATTTATCTCCATATTGGAATGTGTATTTTAGCCTAACTAATCCACCTTCGTCAGTTTCTCTAACGGTCTCCTTCGGCATTTCCCACTTTTCTACAAGTGGCCATACTCTGAAGGCAATGTGTTCTTGGACCAAATCCCTTGTCCCAATAAAAGAGCAAACCACGCCGAAGGCTCTCTGGCATTCTTCGGCTGCTTCATTCATTTCCACCTTCGGCCTCCAGAGGCCGAAGCGTTGCCAGATGGGACGCATAATGATATCTTTAATATCTTCACGTATTTTCAAGTCGTTCTTCACATAAAACCATTTTGTCATCCAGTCGTCGGGCCACCTCTTTCGAAAGGTTGGCACGGGACAGCTTGACCTAGACCGGGCGCCGAAGCTGTAGCAGCCAAAATTGTTGTGATACTGCTCTTTACCATAGGGTTTTGTCTCATACAACAGCTCATGTATGTTGCAGAAAATTTTTGCATTTGGTTCTAAACCTTGGCTCCTCACGGCCCAGACGAAGACGCCCATCCTTATGATTGCTTCGGGAGTAAGTTGATGAAGGTAGATTTCAAATATCTTTAGTACTTCCACGACAAAATTGCTCAAGGGAAACCGCAGTCCAGCCTTTAAGAAGTTTCGGAAGATTATGACTTCATTCTCTTCGGGAGTAGGCACAGTCTTCTCCCCGTCATCTGCCCTCACAGTAGACATGTCTCTAAAATATCTTCCCCTCATGTTATCAAGATGACTCTGTTTAATGCTCGATTTTCCGAAGACTGTGTGACTTGGTCGCCACGGTCGATCTTCGGAGTCTTCACCCCCACTTTCTACATCATAGCTGTCACTATCACCAGTGTCTTCAGATAAACACTCCAAAATCTCCCTAGTGATCTTCTCTGTATTGGTCTTTGCTATTGATTGAAGAAACCCGAGATGTATCTCCTCAGACAGGCTCAGCTTCGATTCAGCAACAGCTTTTTTATCTTCAGACATCTTCGCAAACACTGAGAAAGCGCTCTCAAATCCGAAGCTTAAAAATTTAAAAAGCCAAGCAAGTTTTGTTGCGCACAAGCTAAAAGTCGAGTGAGCAATAGCAGATGGCAAAAAAGTGTGCCAAATAAACTCGTGGTGAGTTCTTATTTATACACCTAGTGCGTTGAAAACTAGAGGGTCCCGCTTGTCAATGACTGTTGCTATTCTAGCAAAGGGAAGGTGTTTTTTTGGACCTTTGGCTTAAAGCCTTCGTCCATGTCGCAATATGAATTTATTATTCCAGCAAATTAATATTGCGAGGAGCTACTGTTGGGGGCCTTCGGCTTCCAAAGGTCCTCAAAAACATGATTTGACAATGCTTTCCAAGTGAAATATGTGAACAGGTATCTTCAGAATCGGGTTATGAGTACACAAGAGTATGGTCACGACGAAGCTTGAGTGAGATGGAAGGCGATTATGACGAAGGATAAGATGATCACGAAGCTATGCGCAGAAAAGCTTCGGCATGGCAACGGAAAAGGGGAACTGACTTAAAGATGAAAAGGCAAATTAGACCCCGAAGAATTACTATAGAATTATTGATAAATATAAAGGGCTTTAATGTAATTCTACACGGGCTGCGTCCCTTGCCTATAAATAGATGAACAGTACTCACGCAGACTTGGGATTTACTTTTGCGTCACGCCCGTACTTTTTTACCTTCTCTCAAGCCGAAGGTACATTTGTTATTCATTATCATTTCTATTTTTCCATGATAATAAAATAGAAATGAGTTAATAATAATGTTTAAATGTTTATATCATATCTCATACTTTACATGAATCCTTCTTCATTATTTGTTATGCTTACGAAGGTTTTTTCATTCATAACCTTCGTCTGGAATTCATTATATTCGAAGGGATATAATGTCTTGAAGGACGAAGGACTTTAATATTTAACACATTTTATGTTGCCTTGTTCTTAACTCTTAGCATTTAAGAACAAGTCCCCAACACTTAGATATTTAGTTGCTACGCCTTGCTTCGGGATCTGGTATCCAAAGGGGTCTACCTTTGACTTAATTGGATATTCAGACTGCGATTATGCTGGATGCAAGGTTTATAGGAAGAGTATATCAGGGACGTGCCAATTCCTAGGAAGGTCCCTGGTGTCTTGGAGTTCAAAGAAACAAACCTCTGTTGCCCTATCCACCGCTGAGGCCGAGTATGTTGCCGCAGGACAGTGTTGTGTGCAACTACTTCGGATGAGGCAAACCCTCCGGGACTTTGGCTACAATCTGAGCAAAGTCCCACTCCTATGTTACAATGAGAGTGCAATCCGCATGGCGGATAATCCTGTTGAACATAGCCGCACTAAGCACATAGACATCCGGCATCACTTTCTGAGGGACCACCAGCAAAAGGGAGATATCAAGGTGTTCCATATTAGCACCGAGAACCAGCTAGCCGATATCTTTACCAAGCCATTAGATGAGAAAACCTTTTGCAGGTTGCGTAGTGAGCTAAATGTCTTAGATTCGCGTAACTTGGATTGATCTATAGCATACATGTGTCTTATGCCTTTGATCATGTTACTTTATGCATTTATGAAATTTGTTGCTTATTTATGGTGCTCAAGTTGTGCAAGGGATCCCCGGACCTCACAAGTCCATGTGTGAATGATGCACATATTTAGGGGGAGAAGTGCTACAACTTGACCCTTTGAGACTAACCTTTGTGTTTGAGTGTTCTTGATGTAGTCTCAAAGGTGCATTGAAAGGGAAAATGGACTTGAACGTTGCAAAGACTTCCACTGCACTCTGGTATTGGTGTATTTCATTCCAAGTTCATCGTTATGCTCTTATTGCCTTTTTGCTCTTAATTGACATTTTTGGTGAGGCAATGGGGTTAAAGGGCCAAAAATGATCCCATTTTCGTGCTTAATGCCAAAGGGGGAGAAATTAAGGCCAAAGCAAATGGATCAGCTACCACTTGAGAATTTTGAAAATAGTGAAAATAGTAGAGTTAGAAGTTTGATTTGTCCAAAATACTCTTATTGTCAAAATTTGGTCTCTTGTGGGGAGAATTTATGATTATGGGAAAAAGGGGGAGTTTTTGGCTCTTGATCATTTTCACTCTTGGATTATCTCTCTTGATGCCCAAACAAATGAGTTTGAATTAGAAATAGGAAAATGAATTTGATTTGCAAAAACAAACCAAGTGGTGGCAAAGATTGATCCAAATATGTCAAAATTTGTGGAAAGACAATTTTGTTCTCAATTGCATTGTTGTTGCACTTCTTTTGGTTGCTTTTGGATGTGTTGGCATAAATCACCAAAAAGGGGGAGATTGAAAGGGAAATGTGCCCTTGGGCCATTTCTATAATGTTTTGGTGATTAAGTGTCCAACACATATTGAGTGAGTTGATTATGTGCCAAACAATCAAGAAGTGCAAATCATGTTACAAGGTATGTTTCTAGACTTAGTACATTGTTTTGAGTACTAACATATGTTGTCTAAGTGCTAGAAATAGGAGAAAAGGAATAGGAAAAGAGTTGGCTGTGTACAGCCAACTTCTGCTCGGTCTGGGTGCACTAGACTGTCTGGTGGTGCACCGGACAGTGTCCGGTGCGCCAGGAAAGTCCAAGGTGAACTGGCCGCTCTCGGGACTCGACGACGGCGTACGACTATAATTCACCGGACTATCCGGTGGTGCACCGGACTGTCCGGTGAGTCATCCGCAGCGAAGTCGTCGCTCTCGGGAAAAGGATCAGCGACGTACGGTTAAAATTCACCAGATTGTCCGGTGGTGCACCGGACTGTCTGGTGAGCCAACGGTCGACTGCGCAACGGTCGGCCGCAGAATCTGCGGGCGACGCGTGTCCCACGCCAACGGTCGGCAGGGGCACCGGACTGTCCGGTGTGCACCGGACAGTGTCCGGTGCGCCAACTACCGTGAATCTACAATGGTCATCTGCGCTAGAAAAGGAAACAGATCCGCACCAGACCATCTATAGTGACTGTCCGGTGGCGCGCCGGACTGTCCGGTGCGCCACCTGACAGAAGGCAAGATTAGCCTTCCATGATTGTCTCCAACGACTCCTAGCTGCCTTGGGGCTATAAAAGGGACCCCAAGGCGCATGGAGGAGTCACCCAAGCACACTCTAAGCATTCCAAGACTTCTAGACCTCACTTTCACGCAATCGTTCATCGTTCTTGAGATTGGAGCACTTTTCGAGTTGTAAACTTCTTGTGCGTGTTTTGTGTGCTCATCTTGTCACTTGTGTGCGTGTTTGCGGTGTGGATTTAATTCTAGTGTGTGTTGCTCTTCCCAACCTTACCCTGTGCTTTCTTTGTGAACAATCTTGTAAGGGCGAGAGGCTCCAACTTGTGGAGATTCCTCGCAAACGAGAAGAAAACTATAAGGAAGAACACCATGGTATTCAAGGTTATCATTGGATCACTTGAAAGGGGTTGATTGCAACCCTCGTCCATTGGGATGCCACAACGTGGAAGTAGGCAAGTGTTATACTTGGTCGAACCATGGGATAAAACACTATGTCTCTTACGTTGTCTTTCTATGTGATTATTGTGATTCACAAGATCTCGCTCTATAGCCACTTGGTTCTATTGCACTAACATCTTTATAACCAAGCTTGTGGCTATTTAGTGTTCAATTTTACAGGATCACCTATTCACCCCCCTCTAGGTGCTCTCAAAACTCCACTAATGGTAAACAATCATCCCATTTCTGTGGGAATTCCAAAACACAAGCCCGTAACATGTCCTCAAGTATTTGATTCACCCTCTCAGTCTGCCCACTGGTTTGAGGATGATAAGCCGAACTATGGAGCAACTTAGTATCCAAAGCCTTGTGAACTGCTTCCCAAAATTTGGACACGAATTGCGGTCCACGATCAAACACTATAGTCTTCGGAACACCATGTAAACTGAGGATGCGAGCAATGTATAACCCTGCATATGTGGCCACTGTATACTTTACCCTGACTAGAAGGAAGTGGGCGATCTTTGTAAGTCGATCAACAATAACCCAGATGGAATCATATCCTTTTGCTGTCCTGGGCAATCCCATAATAAAGTCCATGCTTATATCCTCCCATTTCCATGTTGGTATAGGTAAAGATTGTAATGGACCAGCAACTTTCATGTGTATGGCCTTGACACATCTGCAAGTGTCACATCTTGCCACATAGCGTGCAATTTCAATCTTCATCTTTGTCCACCAATAATGCTGTTTTAGATCATGATACATCTTAGTGCTTCCGGGATGAATAGAATAGCGACTAAGGTGGGCTTCATCTAATATTTGCTGGCGGATTTCATCATTCTTGGGCACAACTATGCGGTTATTAAACCATACAACACCTTGGTTATCCTTTCTGAAGCAGTTGGCTTTTCCAGCCTCCATTTTCTCATGAATATGCTTCATTCCCACATCATTTCTTTGTGCATCAATTATCCTCTATAGGAGGACTGACTCAAGCTTTAAGTGATTCAAAGTTCCATGTTGAATCATTCCCAGGTTCAACTTCTTCATTTCTTGGCATAACGTAATGTCACAAGCCCTCATCGTCAGACAATGGCAGGAAGCCTTGCGACTTAACGCATCTGCCACTACATTAGCCTTGCCTGGGTGATAATGAATTTCCAGTTCATAATCCTTAATAAGCTCAAGCCATCTCCTTTGTCTCATATTAAGTTCTAACTGGGTGAAGATGTACTTCAAGCTTTTATGATCTGTATAGATGTGACAGATATTCCCCAGCAGATAATGATGCCAGATTTTTAGGGCATGAACCACCGCAGCTAACTCTAGGTCATGAGTTGGATAATGTTCCTCATGTCGGTGCAACTACCTTGAAGCATAGGCTATTACTCGGCCTTCTTGCAACAAAACACAACCGAGACCACTGCCTGATGCGTCACAATACACATCAAAGGGCTTTTCAATGTCCGGTTGAGCCAATACTGGAGCGGTGGTTAATAATACCTTCAATTGTTCAAAGGCTTCATTACATTTTGAAGACCAAATAAATTTAGTATC
Source organism: Zea luxurians (assembly GCA_029449295.1). NCBI lineage: Eukaryota > Viridiplantae > Streptophyta > Magnoliopsida > Poales > Poaceae > Zea > Zea luxurians. The sequence continues at coordinate 876,477 of JAOPSE010000181.1, forward strand.
ATTCTTTAATAAACTTGTGATTGGTTTCACAAGCTTAGAAAAATCCGGAATAAATCGGCAGTAATAACCAGCCAGTCCAAGGAATCTTCGGACTTGATGTACAGTGGTTGGGGGTTTCCACTCCAAAATATCCTTGACTTTGTTGGGATCCACCGCAATCCCCTTGGAAGATAATACATGTCCCAGAAATTGGATCTCCTCCAGCCAGAACGCGCACTTACTGAACTTAACATATAATTGATGTTCTCTTAAGCGCGTTAACACGATCCGTAAATGCCGAGCATGCTCCTCTTCATTCTTAGAATATATTAAGATATCATCAATGAATACCACCACAAATTTATCCAACCGGGCATGAATACCGAGTTCATAAGGTATGTGAAGTGGGCAGGAGCATTTGTTAGCCCGAAAGACATAACCAGATATTCAAACAATTCGTACCGCGTAGTGAATGCGGTCTTTGGTATATCTTCGGGCCGGATACGGATCTGATGATAGCCCGATCTGAGGTCAATCTTGGAGAATACCCTCGCTCCAGTCAGTTGATCAAATAGAATATCAATCCGGGGAAGAGGGTACTTATTTTTGATGGTAACCTCATTAAGGGGTCTATAATCCACACACATCCGGAGTGTTTGGTCCTTCTTCTTGACAAAGATGGCTGGACAACCCCATGGCAATGAGTTTGGCCGGATGAATCCTTTTTCTAGTAGATCTTGTAATTGGGTCTTAAGCTCTGCCAATTCATTCGGAGGCATTCGGTACGACCTTCTAGAAATAGGAGCCGTACCAGGCTTCAACTCAATCACAAATTCTACATCTCTCTCTGGAGGCTATCCAGGCAAATCTTCTATAGAAAGACATCTGGGAACTCACATACTACCGGAATATCTTGGATTTCTAGTATGTTGGCTTCATATACTCTGCCAAATGGTTTAGCTAGAATAGCTACGGGGATAGACAAGAGAACCTCTTCTTGGCCATAACTCAATCTGATAGTTCTCAAGTTAGTGTTGATAATAGCTTTATGTTGGGCTAACCAATTCATGCCCAAAATTACATCTATATCTTGGCCTTTCAGAACAATCATATTTGTAGGAAAGTCCCGTTCGGCTAATGTTACTGGCACTTGGAAAGCCACTTCTTTAGTGAATATTTGCCCCCCGGGCGAATAAATAGTAAACCCTTCCCTTGATTCAGTATATGGAATGCAATGTTTCTCCACAAACTTCTTGCTTATGAAAGTATGCGAAGCACTAGAATCAAAGAGAATAACTGCAGGGTGATTGGCCACGAAAAACGTACCCATCATAACCGGTTCGCCTTCCGGTGTTGTGGCCACTTGTGTATAATAAATCCGCCCAGTTTTCTTCATATTTTTGCCCGCGGTATTGTTCGCCGCATTTCCCTTTCCTTGAGCGGAATTCCCAGAACTCTGCTGATTACTTGATCTATTCTGCTTCGGGTATGGACAGTCCTTGATAAAATGTCCGGACTTTCCACAGTTAAAGCAGCCTGTTGAAGAGCTTGGGAGAGCAAGGAAACGAGTACCAGTGGCACCCGGCTGAGTGGTTGAAGTGGGGGCAGCAGTAGGACGGATAAAAACTGGTTGCTTGAAAGGGTAGGAGGGCGGACGGGGTGAAGAACTGTTCGGATTAAAAGGTCGGATTACCAACCTTTGTCTTTTCTCAGGCCCTTGATTGGTCCTGTCGTCTCCATAGCCCTTTGATTTTCCCGGGCCTGCATATTTGGCTTCGACTGACAGTGCCATGCTGACAGCCTAGCTGTACATGAGGTCGAGACAAGTGGCCATTTTCCGCTGCAACCGGTCACTGAGATCTCTCATAAAACAATTTTTCTTCTTCAGGTCAGTATTGACCTGATCGATGGCATACTGGGACAAGTGGTTGAATTTGTTGAGATAATGAGCGACAGTATCCCCACCTTGTTTGAGCTTCATAAACTCCTCTTGTTTCATATGGAGCACTCCTTCAGGTATATAGTGCTCCCGGAAAGCCGGCTTGAATTCATCCCAAGTGATTTGATGACCAGCCGGTTGAATGGCTACATAATTTCCCCACTAGGTACTGGCAGGGCCTCGCAACTGTTGTGGTGCGAATAAGGGCTTTTGAGTCTCCGTACATCGGAGAAGCCCGAACTTTTGTTCGATAACCCAGATCCACTCATCTGCTTCAAGCGAGTCTTCAGCCTTGACAAATAACGAAGGACGTGTCTCGGAGAAATCCAAATATGATGTTTCGCGGGGTCCTTGCTGATATGCTCGCTTGCCTTGCTGTTGTATTTGTTGTCCTGCCATTTCCCGTAGAAAGCGGGTATTATCAGCTGAAGCATTAACTAAGGCAGCGATGGCCTTAGCTAATGTTGGAGGTACTGGGGGCGGGTTCAGAGTTGTTTCCCTCCCACGGGAGGTCCCCGCTCCATCCTGTGCACGAGACTTGGAAGGCATCTGAGGCAAAGAACATTTGGAACATATAATATGCCAAAGCAAACCATTCATTTTACATTACTGAGAATGGTAACGATACAGACTCGTATTTACAACAGGATTACATTACCTATTATACATTACTACTATTTCTACACTATACTACTCTTGCTTCTTGTCACTTTTGGTAGCTTCACTGTCGGGCATAGGAGACCATTCATCAACCAACTTCATAGAGGGAGGAGGCCTGAAAAGGTCCAGTTCACCACTAAGTGCTTCTCCCGCTACTCCAGAAGGTCTGACTCCCATTCCGACAGGATCTGCAGGTACATTAGGGTGCATTTGGGAATACAATACATGAACTTCTTCATGTAGTGTATTACAATACACTTGCAAGTGGTCCACGGCGGTGCTAAGCTCCTCCACGCGGGCTCGAGCTTTGGCTTCCTTGGCCCAAGCAAGTGAACGCGAGTTAACAGCCCAATCGAGCGCTAAATCACGTTCAACAAGCTAGTCTTGCAAGTGGAATATGTCAGTTCTCAACTCGTTTATCCGCTCTCCATCCTCGACCCATACATCGTTCCTATGACGGAGCTCTGTTTGAAGATGCTTGACCTGACCTGCTACTGTCTTCATGCCTTGTGGCTAGTTGATGGCGAGGTACGCCGATTGGCCCGGTAGACTTGCGCACAGTTTTTCTTGTGCGCGGCGGCATTTCTCTAAGGGGGAAAAATCTTATTAAAATAGTTTGTAGTATGATGCATGCATAATTACAGAATCAACCTTAGTTGATTCACAACCTTCTATACGGTGCACTCTATTATCTGGTCTTTAAGTAGAGAAGGTAGTTAGATGAGAAAGAAAGAAATTTTCTAGATAAGTCTTTGAAAATTCTTTTTGAAAATGCCTCATAACATCTACAGAGGTGGGCTTCGCTCTGATACCAGCTGTGACGGAACCTCCCAAGTCATTAGGCCCACCCACAATTGTCGTTGTCTAACGGATCTCAGAAAACTCTGTAGGTGCCCCTAAATCACTTGACAAGTTCGGTATCTGTATTCCTTACCTTTCCCAAGAGCATTTCACCCGTCACACAGACATTACAAGACATCAGAGGTACGAAAATGCGGAAGCAATTACAATAACTTACCTTATATTAAAAGTAAGAAAGAGTTGGATTATTACAGACCGGAAACAAATATAAAAGTGCTAAGTATTATTATTACATCACTGGGAGGCAAAAACCCCTCCCGATAGACATTAAACAAAAGTTTTAATGGAGGATCCTTTCCTCCTGAAGCTTCACTCCTGGCTTTCTTCTTTGGGTACCACCTTTGAACAAAAGCAGCAAAAGTTTGCTGCTTCTTCACCTAAAACCATATGGGACAAAGCCCTGAGTATGAAGTGTACTTTCGCAAGACTTACCAGACAAAGTAAAAGACTCTCAAAGATATGCTGGCCTTTTGGGGATCAAGGAATGGCTTATCAATAGTCAAAGACTCTGTTTGCAGAAATGCTTACTAATAGTGGATCCTTAAAAATCAAGTTTTACTTGTCAGGTTAAGTGAAATTACCTGAAGCTAGAGTTCTTTCTACCCTAGTTCAATCACTTGACCTATACTAGCCAATTTCTTAACAACCCTTCATCTTTACTGGATTGCTACGTGTAGGGTAGTGACCAAGTCTTCATATCCGCGAAGTTACGGCGATCCGAATCGATTATACTCAGCTGAGGATCTCCAATCACATGACATATGTAGCACTTAACCCTTGCATATGTCAACTCGCCACCGAGGTTCTTAAGACCAGATCAGGTTCATGCCAACCGAGAGCACAGATACACCACCATCCAGCCTCTTGCCATGGAGGGTACACGCTACTGTCACCATCTCTCCACTCCCATTGTGTGTTATCTTATTCTGGTATTAGTCTGCCCGAGGCAAAGCTTACCCATGATGAGGCATGTGACCAGTTAAAGGGTCCTCGATCAGCAAGCCTACATCGAGAAGGTCCTTAATCGACAAAGACGGAGACACTACACCGAGGCTCTCCTCTCGTGCAAGTCACCCGCCTGGTCTCAGCTTCATTAATTTTCAACCCAAAGTTGGTACCTGGCAGAGGTACATCTTTTCTAATGTTGAATCCATCATGGCCATGATGGATCCATCACCAAGTTTTATTTTCGAAAACATCCCACCCACTTTGAAGTATCATCTTTTGTGAAAACAAAACCTTTTGTTTTTCTAGAGCAAAACTAAGCATAAGAAAAACCTTTTGTAAAACAAGGATTTAAGAGGTAATCAAATCCAAGGAAGGAAATTCAGGAATTGGTTTAGCACACAACTCCTATTACCTAATGCATCAAGTAAGTGAGAAAGATTTTAAAAGCAACAAGGAGGTGGCAAATGCACCGGGGGTTGCCTTGTGTTACTGGTGAATCAGGCTCTGTTCCGTAGATATCAAAATAAAAGCAGTTGCCTGCTTGATGTTCCTCAGGTGGTGGTGGTGGATGCTTCGCTTCTTCGACTTCTACTTCCTCTTCGTTTTCTAAATACAGCGATACATAATAATGAATGCCCATGTAATGCTCATGAGGGTGCAAATATAATAAAAGTTTATTATCTAAAGTCTTGAATACAACTTTCCTTCACGGATCTCCGAGAACTTAGGGTTTTCGGAGTCTATAGTGAAGTTCATGGGGCAGGGGGGAAACTAGGGTTTTGGGTTCTAAGTATCAAACATGGTCCAAACCATACCAAACTCTACCTAAGGTTTTTAAATATTATTTAGAATTTACCCTAAAAGTTTAGTGAATTTTGGATTTATTATTTATTCCCTAAAAATCTAGAAGTATGGCTTTTGGCTATTTTAAATACTCTATAATTTCTTACTTGGACTAAAAATTATGAAATTATTTTTATTAAATACTATAGGAAATTAGAAGTCTGGCAAAATTGGTCGTGCATTTTTAGCATTTTTCTATAATTTTCTAGGAATTCTTTAATCTAGGAAGAAAAAAGAAAAGGAAAAGCCATGAATAGTGTTGGGCTGAATTCAGCCCAACTAGCCCACAGTAGAGGAGAACTCCACACGCGCCCGCTCCCTCAGGGCAGTTTTACATGGGAGCCCTCCAGGGTTTGAATATCCCTAGAAGAATCCTGCGCACTATTCAACTGAGTCACTAACACTTGCAGAAAAGTCCCTGGACTTCTATTTCTTTACGGCCTAAAGCCCACGACGTCGCACGGCGCTGGGCCACGCTCCAGCGACCTTACGCTGGCCGATTTACTCGATGACTGGTGCCCTACTTTGGCAGAAACCGAATTCAATCCCTAACCAACATTTTCCCTCATCTAATTTCACGAACGGCTACCTAACCGGTTCTGTCCACGGTGATAGCGGGCATCACGGACATTTAACCGCGTTCCCGACTATCTAAGATAGCTTAGCTCAATCGAGTTGGTCGAGGAGTATCAGGGGCACACAAGAACGCTAAAACGGGATGGCAGAGGGTATGAGCGGACCTGGGATTCGCTGACCACGGTGAGGTCAAACCGAGTGGTGTTCTTGAGTGATTTGGGGGAAATGAGAAATTAGAGCTCTCTGGTGAACAATTGGAGACACGACTTGGTTGCTTAGTGTGTGATTACCCTACGGACCCAACGGTGCACTCAATTTATAGAGTCCGTGAGCGGTGGCCGGTGAATTGGACGAAGACGCGCGGCGGTCAGAGAAACAGGAAGTTACTGGCACGCAAGCTTAGTGGCTTTCATCGTGGCAAGTTCCCCGGTAATGAGCGGACGGCTAATGTGAGTAACGGCAATGCGGTGAATGTGCCAAGGCACGTGGCGCAGGGCCGTGAAGCGGTTGTCTCCGGAGAACTCATCCGAATCCGTCGTGGTTTGCTTGGTACGGTGGCTGGAGTAAAATAATGGTCGGAGTGTTTCCACGATGATATTTCTTACCCCCGGCGCTATCCAATTGATCCGAACGCGAATCACGGTAGTGAAAGCACGAATCCGTGCGCAGCTCGTCGGCGACGAGGGACTGAGCTGGCAATGTGATCAGCGCACTGTACCATCGCGAACCCTATTTAGTTGGTGTGACAGAGCTCTTTTGAGGGCAATTTGTGCCAAATTTTATAAAGTGACCAGACCAACACTCTACATCAAACTTGTAGTTCAACAGACCAGCTTCAAGTTTGCCACAGAGGTTTTGGTTAAATAACCACTGAATCGAGCGCTACATGGTTCCAAAGTTGATCCTACACACTGTTAAACAGAGTTTTAGACTTGAGGCTGACTGATAGCCCAACTTTGGGTCAAATTATCTCCAAATTTCTTATGTAACCCAAGCTTAGTCTCTATAGTAAAGTTGCTCTCCTTACATAGCTCTACCAATTTGATGTGGTGACCTAGGGAAAAATATTCACAATTTGGAAGATATAGGGCCCCAAAGTTGGACCAAATGCACTGAAATCAGACTTAACTCTATAGGGTTCAAATAGGGCTTTTTTGCAAATAGACCCAAAACTTAGGGTTTAAGTTGCAAATCCACAAACTTGTGAACCACATGAGTTAAGATGCTCTAATTTCATGGTTTTTGCACTTTATTCCAAAAGTGCACTAGCTTTGCACTTAGCCCCCTAGGGTTTTAGTCCAGGGCTATCCAGGGTTCTATTTAGGGTTTTTGGTGATTCTAGGGTTTGGATGCTACTTAAGTTCATCCATGGTAATATTTCATGACTATTTTAATTGTGTTTTTGAAGTTTTTTCTTAGTAGGCCTTGTTTGCTCTATTAAGCCCAATCTAGGGTTTAGCACTGTGCCCTAGGGTTTCACTTAAAACATGTCCCATCAATACAACTTGTTTGAACTTTTTGCCTAGTGAATGCACTCTAAGTGTAACAATCACATGATATGCCAATGCTTATGATGTCATGCTCAAGCTTTAGTGGCAGTAACACCAGGGGTGTTACAGCTGACACCCTGGCCCCGCTTGTCAGCCGCGTCCGCGCGCCCGTGCGATCTAATCTGGGCCGCTGATCTCTGATCTGATGGTTGAGATTACCCTGTACCCCTTCGCGTGTGAGTTTTGCTTAAGAACCCACCTAGTTTTAGGAAATCAACCCGCCGTCCTCTATTTTAGCACATAGGTACCTGATTTCTTTTGAATAGCCCCCGGGACTTCTATTTAATCACAGATTTAGCCCTAATTTCATATTTCAAACTTTAAAACTTGTTTATTTCATATCTTTTTCATATGAACTCCAAATTTAGTGGTTCAAATTGCAAAATATTCACAAGATTATTCTCTGTTCAAATAAAATATGACCAACTGTAATCTGTATCCTTTATTTTTTAAACTTAGAATATAGGATTAATGTATATGTTAAATTATTTATTTAATGAAATAAATAAAAGGAGAATCCTAGGAGTTAAAGTATATTTAAACTTGTGAGATTAGTGTTATTCATGACATGTATTCATTGTTGGTTTAACCTTTAGGTCTTAATGACATAAATAGAATTAGGTATGTAATTATGGATAACACTTAAAGGATAATCAAATTCCTAAATAAGAGTAGTTCGTCTAATAATTTAATCTTTTCCTGTTTAATTACTACTTAACCTTTTTGAACTATGTTCCAGTCACTTAGGGAGTAATCAACCCCCCAATTAGGATTAGTCCATTTTGTAACTTGATCTCATTCCCCTGTACTTAATACTATACCTTTTTGAGTTGTGTGCCAATGTTTGTACATGTTTGATGTGATGTTCATTTTTACCTTCCAAATGTATTGAATGTATGCTCGCTTTATTTAGACAATGAGTAGCTCGTGGTTCCTGAGTGTGTTGCCGAAGATCCCTCTGAGCAACAACCTGGTGAAGGCAAGTGTCCTCAGACCTATCATGTCCTACTTTACTTTATAATTCACTGTCTCGCATTACATTATTGAAACTTAAGGTTTGACTAGTCTATATTTACCTTACCCTTGTTTACCTTTTTGGGTTAATCATGGTTAGCTTATGCTATTGCTTTAACTTAATCAATGAACATGATGTGATTATTTATGATACGATGATGTTATCCCGATGAGGTTCTTGTGATTACCTTAGGGGGCTCAGGCTGTTTCCTGAGTACCTCTCCGTAAGGACCTATTTGGGGAGTGACAACCGAGGATAACAATGCAACCATGAGGGTGGAATTGGACGCCCTTAGCTGATTAATTAGAGAAACTAGAGGAGTAGTTAGCTTCGCCGTAGGGCCGTCAATGGGGTCCAGGCACATTACTTGCTCTGCCGAGGCTGGTTGCAGAGGTTCTTTGATTTGGTTTTGTTAGTCACCCTTCCTCTGGGAGATGTACTGTGTTTATCAAACTGGAGAAACCTAACGGGCGACTATGACCTCTGTAAATCTTTGTAAAGGCTACATAGTGAGACCCTGCTAGGTCACCTTAGTAGTGATCAATGGGGAGGCTAGAACCCCGGGCAGAAAGGGAATCATGACTTGTGGGTAAAGTGTGCGACCTCTGCAGAGTGTTAGAAACTAGTATATCAGCCATGCTCATGGTTAAGAGCAGCCTTGGGATCCTCTTCGATTAGAAGAACTTTGGTTACTTTTATGATGATGGTTAATAATGTTGTTTATAATTCTGATCTATGGCATTTCCTCTTGGAGGGAGTACTTCTGGGTAATAACTAGGTTTATTACTAAAATTTGGCCCTACTTATAGTAATAAAACTTGATCAATTAAAAGTAACTGCTTAACCTTAACTCCACATATAGCTAGTCCACTTTAGCCAAACGGGACATTTGCTGAGTACGTTGAAGTGTACTCACCCTTGCTTTACAAACCACCCCACCCCAGGTTGTCCCCACTGTACTCAGTGCTTAGGAGGAGATGTTGGCAACATGGAGGACTTTGAGGAGTTGCAGGACTATGACGAGTTCTAGTTTACTTTAGTGGCAAACCCTAGTCAGCTGCCTGTGTAGGCTTATCTTCTATGTTTCGTTTCTCCGCACTTTGATATTATTGTTAGACCCTATGGATATGTATTAGACTCTTTGAATGTCTCAGACATCTTGATGTAATTAAGTACCTTTTCGTTATTTAATTCGAGCATTGTGTGATGATGTCCAATAATGTAATAACTGTTTACGTGAGTTCTGATCCTGGCATGTACATGGTTCGCATTCGGTTTACCTTTATACGCCGGGTGTGACACAGGGATAGGGTTCTAGGGTCCTTTATATGCCGTTGGGAGCGTCAACCCGGTTCCTAGGTGGCCGCATGGTGGACCGATTCGTGGTGGAAGACACTACAATGAAGCGGAGGTGGTTTGCGAGGTGGGCGGCGAGCTGGTAGTGCGGCTGGTGCGCGGGCCCCACATGTAAGAACACCACGTGCGCCGCGAACACAGGCTGAGACGTCGGGCCCACCTAGCAGCGTCTGGTGTTCACCCATGCGCGCGCCGAGTTCGCTCGGGCCCACCTGTCGGCATGAGTGCGTGAATGGGCTCGGCCGCACGGACGAAAGCGAGAAGTGGGCTGCATTAGGGGAAACCAGACGCATAGTTCTCCCTTCCATTTTCTTTTATATTTTCTTTTCTCTTCTCTTTCAAATTTAAATTTCAAATTTGAATTCATACTTAGGTTAAATGCCTAAATTCAAATACCAATATGAACCTAATTTAATTAATTTATATATTTAATTTATCTTATCTGTGTAGTATTTTCTTCTCTTTTCTCAATTCTAGAATTTCCTTTAGGACTTAAATTCCAATTTGGGTATTAACAATTTTTTTACATTATTATTATTATTCGTATATTGTCACAAAATGCAGATAAAATGAAAACCCATCATGATGCACATAATGTTTTTGGGTGTCATTAATTAATTAATGACTTTTGAAGTGTTGGTTCACATATTATAATAAACATAGGCAAAAACATGTATGTAAATCAACTATGTTTCCATCTTTCATTTTTTTGGGTATTACATTTATAGTCAGCAAAGACTGTTTTTCCCGAGAGTGGTCTGTTTGGCTGGACCATGCACCAGACTGTCCGGTGCACACCTGATTGTCCGGTGGGTGGCACTTGACTGTCTGGTGCTACGCAGACCAGTCCAACTTTTCCCTTTTTCTTTCCAATTCTCTTTTACTCCTTTTGACTTGACTTCACCATAGTCCCTAACACTTAGAAACATATGGTTAGTACCTAAAACAATTTACTAAGTGTTTGGAGCTTACCTTTTTCACTTGGAACCATGTGGATTTGAGTTATGCCCACTTTCAAGCCTTAAAGTGCCTTTTTCTCAATTTGCTTTAAGTACCTGTACTCATTGCTCATACAAGATGTTTTTAGTCCAAACACAATGTGTTGAGCATTAATCACCAAAACAAAATAGAAATGACCCAAGGACACATTTCCCTTTCACTTAGGTGCCCTACTTCATCATTGAGGAGCCCACTAAGAGCCTCATCGACCACATAGATCAAGACGAGGTCACTTAATTACTAGATGCTAAGGAGTAGGTGATACAAACTTCTTGAGATCTTCCACAAATTTGGAGACTCTCAAGCGACGCCTAGCCATCTAGGAGCTCGAAGCTCTAAGAGTAACAAATCGTCTCAAGGTCTTGATGTCTGCCTAAAGCTCAAAGCAAGTGAGATGGAAGAATGTAGGTCAAAGATCGAAATATCTCAACCTCACACCAAGTTTTCCTGCAAAGATTTGGGGAGTGAAAGGGAAATGGCCTCAAACATTTCCTATAATCGATTTTGGTGTTTGACGACCATCACAAACCTAATGGACTAAATAATTTGCCTAGTTGATCTTTTCTCAGGTGCATAAAGTTCACATACACATATAATGAAAGTGACCCTTGGGACAATTCTACAAGTTTGGAGCAAAACAGATTTGCTGCAGCCAATGGCGCACCAGACCGTCCGGTGTGCACCGAACAGTGTCCGGTGTCACAACCCAACCAAGTTATCGGGCCCACGTACACCAATTCTTGCCTTCAAGGCCTCTGATGGCTATGTAAGTGAATCAGATAACTTACTCAGGGTCCCGAGTTTTGATGAACTCATTCATTTCCAAGGATCAATCACCCATAGTTGTAAATATTACAATAATCAGACGTGAACATAAACTTTAAACACAGGAGTTGAGCGGAAGACTTTATAATAAGATAATATATGTTAACAAACTTTTAAGCATACAAACCAAGTAGTATTTATTATTACATGCCCGAGGTAGAGTCAAAGTGCTAACTTATTACAACACTTGGGAAAAGTCATGTTCCCACAGCATAAACATAAGTAAAAGTCTCTCGAGTGAGTTTAACAATACTCAAAGGTGTTAATAGCCTCTCCTACAACAACAATGGGAATAAAACCCTGAGTATGTAATTACTCAGCAAGACTGACCCGACTAAAGAAAAGACTCTCAAGGACATGCTAGTTTGTTGGGAGTCAAGGTATAGGTTATCAATATTCAATGGCTCAAGTTTTACATAATAGCTTACTATTACTTGATCCTTAGGCCAACTTTTATTTTCCAAGTTAAGTGATTACCTTTCTCTAGATTTACCTAGTATAGTTCAATCACTTGGCCTAATCTAGCTTTCTTTTACATCATGTAGCCTTGTTTCATTTCTTATCTATGATGAGGGTCAAAGATCTAGTCTTCATATCCAAGAAGTACGGCGCTCCGAATCGATTAATACCTAGCTGGGGATCTCCAATCACATGACATATGTAGCACTTAACCCTTGCATATGTCAACTCGCACCCGGGTTTCTCATGGCCAGAACGGGTCCCCACCAACCGAGAGCTCAGTACCCCACCCTCCAGCCTCTTGCCAGGTGGATACATGATACTCTCGCCATCTCTCCACTCCCATTGCGGGCCGGCCTTTCTGGTATTGGTCCAATCGAGGCTAAGCATACCCATGATGAGGCATGTGGCCAGTTAAAGGGTCCTAGATCTGCAGGCCAACAATCGTTGTGGTCCTTAAGCGACACAGACGGGTGACCTTTCCAGTTATCTAAAAACCCGGTACCTGTCAGAGGTACCCTGCTAAAATCATGAAGTCATCAAGCCTTTGATACCTTCATCACTCCAAGCCCTTTTCATTTGTAAAAACATGATTCATATTGTTGGGGACCATAATTAGGTGTACCCCCGAGGTTCCTAAATCTCAGCTGGTAACCCCCATCAGCACAAAGCTGCAAAGGCCTGATGGGTGCGAATAACTCAAGGGACACGATCCCGCCTCGCCCTAGCCCAGCATTGGGCAAGGTCAGCCGACCCCAGAGGATTCACGCCTCGCTCGAGGTACCCCCTCAAGCAATGGGCACACCCTCGGCTCGCCCGAGGCCCAGTCTTCGCCAAGAAGCAACCTTGGCTAGATCACCACGCCGACCAACCAAATCACAGAAGCATTTAATGCAAAGGTGGCCTGACACCTTATCCTGACGTGCGCCCCTCAGTCGACAGAGCTGAAGTGACCGCGGTCACTTCGCCGCTCCACTGACTGGCCTCGCAAGTGGACAGTGCCGCCTGCGTCGCTTCGACTGCCGTGCCACTCGATAGAGTGAGGCTGACAGCAGCCAAGTCTGGCTTCGGGCGCCATAGGAAACTCCGCCTCGCCCGACCCAGGGCTCGGACTAGGCTACGACCTCGGAAGATGACGGACTCCGCCTCGCCCGACCCAGGGCTCGGACTAGGCTACGGCCTCGGAAGACGACGGACTCCGCCTCGCCCGACCTAGGGCTCAGACTCGGCTACGGCCTCGGAAGACGACGGACTCCGCCTCGCTCGACCCAGGGCTCGGACTAGGCTACGGCCTCGGAAGACGACGGACTCCGCCTCGCCCGACCCAGGGCTCGGACTAGGCTACGGCCTCGGAAGACGACAGACTCCGCCTCGCCCGACCCAGGGCTCCGACTAGGCTACGGCCTCGGAAGACGACAGACTCTGCCTCACCCGACCCAGGGCTCGGACTCGGCTACGGTCTCGCAAGACGACGAACTCCGCTTCGCCTGACCCCAGGGCTCGGACTCGACCCCGACCCCAGGGCTCGGACTCGACCTCAAAGGAGCCTCCGCCTCGACCGACCGAGGGCACGGACCGATCACGCCACAGGAAGGGCCATCATTACCCTACCCCTAGCTAGCTCAGGCTACGGGGAACAAGACCGGCGTCCCATCTAGCTCGCCCTGGTAAAACAAGTAATGATGGCACCCCACGTGCTCCATGACGACGGTGGCTCTCAACCCCTTACGGAAGCAAGGAGACGTCAGCAAGGACTCAGCAGCCCCGACAGCTGTCCTTCCGCAAGGCTCTAGCGCTCCTCCGACGTCCATGACATCACAGGAACAGGGTGCCAAAACCCCTCCAGCTACCACGACGGCATGTACTTAGGGCACTAGCTCCTCTCTGCTAGACACGTTAGCACACTGCTACACCCCCCATTGTACACCTGGACCCTCTCCTTACGCCTATAAAAGGAAGGTCTAGGGCACTCCTACGAGGAGGTTGGCTGTGCGGGAGGACGGGCTAGCGGACGGCCCCTCTCACTCTCCCACGCGAACGCTTGTAACCCCCTACTGCAAGCGCACCCAACCTGGGCGCAGGGCAACACGGAGGCCGTGGGATTCCACCTTGCCTGTCTCTTTCCCCCCTTCGTGCTCCGCCTCGCGTCGACCCATCTGGGCTGGGGCACGCGGCAACATTTCACTCGTCGGTCTAGGGACCCCCCGGGGTCGAAACGCCAATAGTTGGCGCGCCAGGTAGGGGCCTGCTGCGTGTTGACGAAGAGCTTCCCGTTAAGCTTAAGATGGGTAGTCTCCAACAACCTTTCCAGCCCGGGACAGTGCTCCATTTCGGGAGTCTCGAGTTCATGTCCCTCGACGGTAGCTACGACATGATACTCCTTCTTCCGCCACGCGACGACGACAATGGCGGCCAACAACCCACTCGCCGGTGGCGGAATCGACGACGTCTTCCCCACGTGGCGGAAGAACAACATTCGAGCTTGTCTCGTCGCCTCCCCCGCCGACGGAGGAGGAGGCGGGGCAACCAAGGCCAAGCAAGAGGCGGCACCTCGTCGGCTGTCGAGCGAGTCGACGACACCGGCGCCCCAACGGGGGACACGTCGAGCGTCGCCCTCGCGTCTGAGACGAAGACGAGCGCCGTTTCCCCACGACACGCCTACTCCAAGCAGACAGACGACGCCAGCACGCTCGCGGAGGACTTGCTGGGTGTCACCCTCGTACCCGAGACGACGGTGCAGTCTACCCCCGACGCAACTTCATCACCGCCTGTCGACCAGGAGGTACCGATCGATTCCCATCTCATGCATTTTGGATCCAGCCTCGACCCACCGAGCGACTCCGCTTCGATGGGAGCCCTCATAGAGGCACGTCCAAACGCTCCGGGGTACGGTATGCGGTCACCCTGGGGCCGGCTGACAGCCGACTCGACCTACGGGTCCTCGGATCCCGAGGAGGATGACGAGCCCGACTTCTGTTGGGATTTCTCCGGACTTGGTAACCCCAGTGCCATGCGGGACTTCATGACCGCATGCGACTACTGCCTTTCCGACTGTAACGACGGTAGCCGTGGCTTCGGCGACAAAGACTGCAGCCCGAGTCGTGAATGTTTCCACGTCAATCTAGGGGGTCCCGACGAAGGCAACCATCTTGGTATGCTAGAAAACGGTGATCTCCCTAGGCTTGCGCCTCGCATTGACATCCTTCGGGAGCTAGTTGTGGTCCCAGTCCCTACGGGGGGTCAGGACACACAGCTCGAGCAAATCCGCGAGGTGCAGGCCAGGCTCGATGAGGGAGCAGGAACGCTCGAGCCGTTCCACCGGAATGTCGGGCAGGAGTGGGCAGGCCAAGCTCCGGCCGGAGAAGCACGTCGTCTACCCCAGGGCATCCAGCACCGCATCACCGACGATGTCAGGGCAAGACCGCCCCCGGCTTCCAGTGGGGTCGGCCAGAACCTGGCTGCAGCAGCAATACTTCTCCGCGCGATGCCGGAGCCATCAACCACCGAGGGGCGGCGCATCCAGGGAGAACTCAAGAATCTCCTGGAGGATGCCGCGGCCCGACGGGCCAAAAGCTCTACCTCCCGAAGGCAGGGGTACCCCCGAAGAAACGCGCCGCGACTTCCCAGTTCGAGCGGGAAGCCTCGGTCCACACCGGGCGCACGCGCAACACAGCGCCTGCGGCCCCGGGACACCTCAGCAACGAGCACCATCACCGCAACCGTTGAACCCACCTCGACGAGAGGGTGCGCCGAGGCTACCACCCCCGGCGTGGGGGATGCTACGACAGCGGGGAGGATCGGAGTCCCTCGCCCGAACCACCCGGTCCGTAGGCTTTCAGCCGGGCCATACGATGGGCACCGTTCCCGACCCGGTTCCGAACCCCGACTACCATCGTAAAGTACTCGGGGGAGACGAGGCCAGAACTGTGGCTCGCGGACTATCGGCTGGCCTGCCAACTGGGTGGAACGGACGACGACAACCTCATCATCCGCAACCTCCCCCTGTTCCTCTCCGACACCGCTCGAGCCTGGTTGGAGCACCTACCCCTGGGGCAGATCTCCAACTGGGACGACCTGGTTCAAGCCTTCGCCAGCAACTTCCAGGGCACATACGTGCGCCCTAGGAACTCCTGGGATCTCCGAAGCTGCCGCCAGCAGCCGGGAGAGTCTCTCTGGGACTACATCCGGCGATTCTCGAAGCAGCGCACCTGAAAGTCACCTAGAGGGGGGGTGAATAGGGCGAAACTGAAATTTACAAATATAATCACAACTACAAGCCGGGTTAGCGTTAGAAATATATAAACGAGTCCGCGAGATAGGGCGCAAAACAAATCGCAAGCAGATGAAGAGTGTGACACGCGGATTTGTTTTACCGAGGTTCGGTTCTCGCAAACCTACTCCCCGTTGAGGAGGCCACAAAGGCCGGGTATCTTTCAACCCTTCCCTCTCTCAAATGGTCCCTCGGACCGAGTGAGCTTCTCTTCTCAAATCAACCCGGGAACGAAACTTCCCCGCAAGGACCACCACACAATTTGGTGTCTCTTGCCTTGGTTACAATTGAGTGTTTGATCACAAGAACAAATGAGAAAGAAAAGCAAGCAATCCAAGTGCAAGAGCCCAAATGAACACGACAAATCACTCTCTCTAATCACTAAGGCTTGATGTGGAGTTGGGAGAGGATTTGATCTCTTTTGTGTGCTTTGGAATGAATGCTAGAGCTCTTGTAAGGTGTTGAAGTGTAGAAACTTGGATGTTATTGAATGTGGGGTGGTTGGGGTATTTATAGCCCCAACCACCACAAAGTGGCCGTTAGAAGTGGGCTGTCGTATGGCGCACCGGATAGTCCGGTGCGCCAGCCACGTCAGCGAGCCATTGGGGTTCCGACCGTTGAGCTCTGACTTGTGGGCCCGCCAGGATGTCTGGTGGTGCACCGGACAAGCACTGTAGGCTGTCCGGTGCGCCACCCGCGCGTGCTCTGCTCCTCTGCGCGCGCTGGCGCGCATTAAATGCGTTGCAGGTAGCCGTTGGTGCGCAAAGTAGCCGTTGCCCGCTGTCACACTAGACAGTCCGGTGTGCACCGGACATGTCCGGTGAATTATAGCGGACGAATTCCCGACGCTGGCGAGTTCCAGAGCCGCTCTCCTCTGGAGCACCGGACACTGTCCGGTGTAAACCGGACATGTCCGGTGAATTATAGCGGAGCGCCTCTGGATTTTCCCGAAGGTGAAGAGTTGAGCCTGGAGTGCCCTGGTGCACTGGATTTTCCCGAAGGTGAAGAGTTGAGCCTGGTAGTGCCCTGGTGCCAGACCAGGGCTGCCTTCGGTTATCCCTTGCTCTCTTTGTTGAACCCAATTCTTGGTCTTTTTATTGGCTAAGTGTGAACCTTTTGCACCTGTAGAGCTTATACACTAGAGCAAACTAGTTAGTCCAATTGTTTGTGTTGGGCAATTCAACCACCAAAATCAATTTGGAAAATAGGTGTAAGCCTAATTCCCTTTCAATCTCCCCCTTTTTGGTGATTGATGCCAACACAAACCAAAGCAAGTATAAAAGTATATAATTGAACTAGTTTGCAGAATGTAAGTGCAAAGGTTACTTGGAATTGAGCCAATACTTATGAGATGCGCATGGATTGTTTCTTTCTTATTTAACATTTTGGACCACGCTTGCACCACAAGTTTGTTTTTACAAATTCTTTTGTAAATTATTTTCAAAGTTCTTTGTAACACCCGGATTTTTGGGGTCCAAAACCCGGGCGCTCACATAATCACCAGGTGTGCTGGGACCAAGTCTCACACATATGATGAATCATGGCACAGGATCGAATGTCACAACTTTACTATATAACAGGAATTCTGTACAAAATAAATAATTACATTATAAGGAGACAACGGTCCAGCAACCCATAGTTGACTGGGAGACGACGACCTAGACCTCTCACGAACTCATCGCAGCATCCTCCAAGAGCATCATCCTGCAGTACCTGGTCCTGACCTGTGGTGTATGTGAGACAGCAAGAGTGAGCTCACATACGTTCATCGCTCAACAAGTTGTGGGGAATAATGTGCATGAACTCGCCAAAGGTGGGAGCTCATAAAGTGTAAGGCTTACCAAAGAAGATGGTTAGAGCTGAGCATTGCTTTTAAAGTTGGTCAAAATTTTATTAGCAGTTACTAAGTATAAGTAAATACCAAACCCAATTAAGTAATAGAACAAAAGTAATAACAACATCACCCGCGATGCAATGCTTATGACAAATTGAATTTAGTTCCATAAATTAATCATGTGAGGGTCCGAGCTGCTCATGACCGTGAGCACGGCTAGTATACCAGTTTTACACTCTGCAGAGGTTGCGCATCTTTACCCACAAGCCGTGTTACCCATCTGCCAAGGGGTCATGAATCCCATACACCTCTACCAAGGAAGCGAGGCAGGGTAACACTACGAGGCCTTTACAAAGTTCCACTAGCTTCCGAAAACCCGCTACAGTTTATAGGAAGATCCAGTGCAGGAATCCCTTGCAGGACCGCCATCGCAGCAAAATCCTCCCGAGGGCCTCCCTACACTGACCTCTCCCCTACTGCCCTTGCCCCTTTCGGGTAAGGTAGTCTTCCACTAGCTTTCCTAATTAATCAGCCAAGGGCATCCCATACTACCCTTGTGGTAGCACTGTTTTCCCGGGTGGTCGCTCCATGTTCCAATTAACATAATGATCTTAACATGAACCATAAATAATAACTGATAACAAAAGTATAATCATGAATAGTAAGGTGTATCTCTATACCCAAAGCCACATATAGCACTAGCAAGTACTACCCAAAGATTCAGTGGTGAACAAGGTATAAAGATAGTCAAACTAGGGTAACCTATTGGGTCCCATCAAAATTAACCTATGCAGATCATTATGATTAATCAGAACATGAGTGGGTAAAAAGAAGTGATCAAGGGCACAACTTGCCTGGGCCTTGAGATTCCAGGTACCAGGATGATTCTTCAGATCCTCGTGACCTCACTGCTAGTCGTAGCAATACAAACATACAGGGTATAGGCAAAATTAACATTACACCAAACATATATGCAAAATACATATTAATAATCTACACATTAAAATAAGATTCTAGGAACAGGAATCATTAATTTTGGAGTTATAGATTTTAAGTTATGGATTTTTGTAGCTTTTATGTATTTAATACAAGATTAAGTGTTAGATAAATTTAAATGAGCTTTTCATGCCAAAACAGAGGCACAAAAAGATGAAGAATATTATTACAAAATTTTAGAAACTGGAATGGTTCAATTTGGAGCTAAAATGAATTTTCTATGAATTATCTAAGTTCTAGCAATTATTTTTATATTAAAAATCTATTTTCTATTTTATTTATTCAATTTAAACGCTCACTGGACTGGGCCTCAATTAAACCGAAGTGCAGGGGGCTCTGGGTAAATCTTCTAAGACTCAGAGCACAGTCGCATAGGACGGCGGGTTCTATTTCAAGAAGTCCAGGGGCTCTTTAATAAAAGTGCCAGCGCGAAAGGGTATGGTTGAATCTCGGCCGCACGATCTGAACCGAGCGGCCCAGATTAGATCCTGACCTAAGTGAACCGGTACGCGACGATGTCCGCAGGATCTGAGATCGACGGCCCACGAATGCCCACGACTCAAACTACCCCGAACCACACGATTGAAGTTCGACGGCTCGGATTTAAAATGACGAAGGGGTACGCCCCGATCTAATCGGGACCGTCCATCCACGGATCAACGGCCACGAGCGCGTCTTCCCATCCCAGGTCGTCCCGACGGCGGCGGCGCCCATTCACGGCGGCCGGATCGCCGGCGAGCACGCAATCCGGTGAAAACCGCCACTATATAGAAATTAATTGCTGCTACACCGAGAGGGGAAGATGGCGAACACACTAGAGTAGTTCTTACCGCGGATTGTCGATCGGGTGACGCCGGCCACGGCGAGGTGCGGACCCGCGGTGGAGCCTTCACCACGGCGAGCAATTGCCGAAGCAAGATCGCCCCGATTCTTCAACTACGTGCACCGAAGCTTCCGCAACGACCCGCCGAAGATCCCGAGCCACGAACGGAGCAAGGTGACGGCGGCGGTCCCCGATGCCCACGGCGGACTTCGCTTCGGTTGAGGGAGGTTGCGGTGGAGCGGTCGGCGATGGAGGAGGGGTCCCAGGTGCCCGGTTGGTTTTATAGCCAGAGGAGAGCGCGACAGAGGCGGGGATTCGACCACCGCGCGGATTCCGCGGCGATTCGGTAGTCAGCGGCCGGCGGAGTCGCGTTTCTGTTGTCGGGAGGGAGAGAGGGACAGCTGACAGGGGGGACCCACAAGTCAGCGAGGCGCGCGCGAGCTGAGCGAAGGACCCCGCGCGGTGAGAGGGAGGCTGAGCAGCGGGCCCGGGTTGTCGGCGCCGGATGAATCGCGAGCGCGCGATGAGTGAGTCACAGACGAGCGGGCCCCACCTGGCAGTCACCGGGCGCGCGCGTGAGAGGCTGCACGTGGGACCCACATGTCGGCGCCGGGTTGAGAACGGGCCGCGCGCGCGAGGGATAGGTGGGCTGAATAGGTAATAGCCGGCCCAGTTAGGGTTTTCATTCTTTTTCTTTTTCTTTTCTATTTTCTTTTCTCCATTTTCAAATCCAATTTGAATTTCAAGTTTGAGTTCAAACTTTGTGTGGATCTTCATTTATAAACTCATCTTTTTGAAATTAAAAGTGCTAAACCCGAAGATATTTGGTTATTCATTTTATGTATATTTTCATATCTCTTCTCTTTTCTCCCTTTCCCATTTATTTTCTATTTTCTATTTTTCCTTTCCATTTGAATTTCAAATCAACACAAGTTTAAAGTTCAAACACTTAATTTGGATACACATATAGAACTTTAGCATAATGTGCAAAAACCTATTTTATGTATTTCTTTATTTATTTTAGTCCTTTTAGACAAGCTTTTAATCATATAGTAGAATAATCCCTACCTTATTAGTTCTAGGGAAATCAAATTTATATTGTAGACTTATATATGTTAAGAAATAGTTTAATCCTAATTCTTTTATATATCCTAACCCAAAGGCAATTTAGATTATCTAAGTATCTTTAATTATGTATTTTTAACATATTCATGAGTGGAAACTTCTAAATT
The DNA here is from genome assembly GCA_029449295.1 of Zea luxurians. Classification (NCBI taxonomy): domain Eukaryota; kingdom Viridiplantae; phylum Streptophyta; class Magnoliopsida; order Poales; family Poaceae; genus Zea; species Zea luxurians. Next base: position 897,642 of record JAOPSE010000181.1, read on the forward strand.
ATGATTATCTTTAAGGAAAGGTGTTTTGATTTAAAATCTTTGAGAATTTTTCCTTGTCTTCACAAAATTGAACTTTAGGGTGTTACAAATCCTACCCCCCTTAAAAATAATCTCGTCCTCGAGATTTGTAAGGAAAAAGGGTGCTTGTTCATATTGATTCAACACATATGCATAAACAAAATCTCGGCATGATGCATATCTTATTAGCAAAACACAGGGTCAAATGGACCTTATTATTATTACTAAAATAGTAAAATACTACTACTAGCTAACTAATATTTAGGTCTTACAAATAGTAAAATATATATATATATATATGTATCTATATCTATGATTATCTCTTTATTCTTGTTGCTCGTTGACTTCTTCACCGACTACTTCATCTTCAACTGGCACTTCTTCTTGAATTTCAAGTTCACCGGGCTCAGCTTCTACTTCTGTATGATGGGCATATCCTCGGTTGATGGATAGGGGCTGACTCTTCCCTGCTGAGGCTTGTCCTTGCTTCATCGGAGCCGGTGTAGTGTAGGCAGCTCTGTTGGGACAGTAGTTGGCATAGTGTCCCGGTTGTCCACACTTGAAGCATGTTCTGATGGCGGTTGTGTTGGGAGCAACGGTTCCTACTGGAGTGCTTGCCTTTGGAGGAGCAGTTGGTGTCTGTTGGGTTTGTTGTCCAGAACTGCCACTAGCTGGTGTATTGGGAGTGGTAGTATAGCGAGGACGAGAACTACTTCCAGCCTGCCCTTGGTTGACAGCCTTTCTTTTCTCTCCAAATATACTCCTCTTGTTTTCTACAGCAATAGCTTTATCCAATAGCCTTTGGAAGGATGGGAAGGTGTGCGACACCAGCTGATATTGCAAGGGTCCAATCAAACCATCCAGAAAGAGCTCCTGCTTTTGCTCATCATCTTCAACATCTCTGGGAGCATATCGAGATAACTGAATGAATTTATCTCTATATTCACTTACGGACATACTTCCTTGCTTGAGGGATAGAAACTCCTTCCTCTTAATCTTCATGAGTCCAGCAGGAATATGGTAATTCCTGAATTGTGTGGAGAATTCTTCCCAGGTGATTGTATCGGCGGCAGCATGAGCTGCACAGTACGCATCCCACCAATCCGCAGCGGGACCAGCAAGACGACCCGATGCATAGAGTACTTTCTCTCGATCCGAGCACTGGGCTATGTTGAGCATCTTCTCGATGGACTTTAACCAGTCATCTGCTTGCAGTGGATCTGCGGAGTTGGAGAAGGTTGGTGGTTTGTGGCTCATGAATTCCCGGTGCTTGTCCCGGGGTGGAACTGGTGGTGGAGGCAATGGCATTTGTTGTTGTTGCTGCTGTTGTTGAAGTTGTTGCTGCAGCTGTTGTTGTTGTACTCTTCTCTCCTGTCGTATCTCTTCTCGTTCTTGGCGCATTTCCCGACGTGCATCCTCTCTTTCCTGGTGCATTTCTTGGCGTTCTTGCCGCATTTGGGTGCGCATATCTGCCATAGTGTCCGCCATTTGCTGCATCATTCTCATCTGAGCTGCGACTAGTGGATCAACTCCGCCTTGTGGAGGATTAGGAGGATTCATTGCTGCTGACTGTGGTTGAGGTTGTTGGTTAGCAGGTAAATCAATTCCACCTCCCCGCCTGGTATTGACCATCTAAGTTAGAAGCATATGGTAAGATAGCTTTGCAAGGGAATCATTTAGTAGACAGAATGAATAAGCTAATAGTTGGTTATGTACTGAAACTTCTTTGGCAGGGCTGGACCAAATATTTTATGTTAAGACTAGGGTAATTAGTTGTATGAGGTGAATGTCCAAAGGTAAGATAGAATGTGTCAAGATGAGATAGATACGGAATACTACATATATTTTCTGAGGGGATAATCTAGTTTGTCTAGTTATCTTACAAATGCTATCCTTTATACCTAGATGTATATGCAGATGTAATTGTGGACATTACCCCACAACCCATCACACTCAATCAAAGATCCAAATCAGAGAGATGTCATAAGAACAAACATTCAAATACATAAACACTCATAAAAATAATTTTGTTTTTGTTCCTAGGATTAGGTCTCCTATTCCTAAAGTCACTTTAGGCACAGGATTTCAAAGTGTGAAATCCACATTTGTCTTTAGAAAGAAAAGATAAGAATAATCAGAGTAAAGCGGAAATAGATGAGAAAAGATTAAGAGAAGTTTAGAAAAGATCAGAGTAGCAAAGGTAAGTAGATAGTGGTTGTCCAGTTCTATCTAGGTTTCGTCCTACAGTCAACATTCCTCTGATACCACTTCTGTAACACCCGGATTTTAGGGGTCCAAAACCCGGGCGCTCACATAATCACCAGGTGTGCTGGGACCAAGTCTCACACATATGATGAATCATGGCACAGGATCGAATGTCACAACTTTACTATATAACAGGAATTCTGTACAAAATAAATAATTACATTATAAGGAGACAACGGTCCAGCAACCCATAGTTGACTGGGAGACGACGACCTAGACCTCTCACGAACTCATCGCAGCATCCTCCAAGAGCATCATCCTGCAGTACCTGGTCCTGACCTGTGGTGTATGTGAGACAGCAAGAGTGAGCTCACATACGTTCATCGCTCAACAAGTTGTGGGGAATAATGTGCATGAACTCGCCAAAGGTGGGAGCTCATAAAGTGTAAGGCTTACCAAAGAAGATGGTTAGAGCTGAGCATTGCTTTTAAAGTTGGTCAAAATTTTATTAGCAGTTACTAAGTATAAGTAAATACCAAACCCAATTAAGTAATAGAACAAAAGTAATAACAACATCACCCGCGATGCAATGCTTATGACAAATTGAATTTAGTTCCATAAATTAATCATGTGAGGGTCCGAGCTGCTCATGACCGTGAGCACGGCTAGTATACCAGTTTTACACTCTGCAGAGGTTGCGCATCTTTACCCACAAGCCGTGTTACCCATCTGCCAAGGGGTCATGAATCCCATACACCTCTACCAAGGAAGCGAGGCAGGGTAACACTACGAGGCCTTTACAAAGTTCCACTAGCTTCCGAAAACCCGCTACAGTTTATAGGAAGATCCAGTGCAGGAATCCCTTGCAGGACCGCCATCGCAGCAAAATCCTCCCGAGGGCCTCCCTACACTGACCTCTCCCCTACTGCCCTTGCCCCTTTCGGGTAAGGTAGTCTTCCACTAGCTTTCCTAATTAATCAGCCAAGGGCATCCCATACTACCCTTGTGGTAGCACTGTTTTCCCGGGTGGTCGCTCCATGTTCCAATTAACATAATGATCTTAACATGAACCATAAATAATAACTGATAACAAAAGTATAATCATGAATAGTAAGGTGTATCTCTATACCCAAAGCCACATATAGCACTAGCAAGTACTACCCAAAGATTCAGTGGTGAACAAGGTATAAAGATAGTCAAACTAGGGTAACCTATTGGGTCCCATCAAAATTAACCTATGCAGATCATTATGATTAATCAGAACATGAGTGGGTAAAAAGAAGTGATCAAGGGCACAACTTGCCTGGGCCTTGAGATTCCAGGTACCAGGATGATTCTTCAGATCCTCGTGACCTCACTGCTAGTCGTAGCAATACAAACATACAGGGTATAGGCAAAATTAACATTACACCAAACATATATGCAAAATACATATTAATAATCTACACATTAAAATAAGATTCTAGGAACAGGAATCATTAATTTTGGAGTTATAGATTTTAAGTTATGGATTTTTGTAGCTTTTATGTATTTAATACAAGATTAAGTGTTAGATAAATCTAAATGAGCTTTTCATGCCAAAACAGAGGCACAAAAAGATGAAGAATATTATTACAAAATTTTAGAAACTGGAATGGTTCAATTTGGAGCTAAAATGAATTTTCTATGAATTATCTAAGTTCTAGCAATTATTTTTATATTAAAAATCTATTTTCTATTTTATTTATTCAATTTAAACGCTCACTGGACTGGGCCTCAATTAAACCGAAGTGCAGGGGGCTCTGGGTAAATCTTCTAAGACTCAGAGCACAGTCGCATAGGACGGCGGGTTCTATTTCAAGAAGTCCAGGGGCTCTTTAATAAAAGTGCCAGCGCGAAAGGGTATGGTTGAATCTCGGCCGCACGATCTGAACCGAGCGGCCCAGATTAGATCCTGACCTAAGTGAACCGGTACGCGACGATGTCCGCAGGATCTGAGATCGACGGCCCACGAATGCCCACGACTCAAACTACCCCGAACCACACGATTGAAGTTCGACGGCTCGGATTTAAAATGACGAAGGGGTACGCCCCGATCTAATCGGGACCGTCCATCCACGGATCAACGGCCACGAGCGCGTCTTCCCATCCCAGGTCGTCCCGACGGCGGCGGCGCCCATTCACGGCGGCCGGATCGCCGGCGAGCACGCAATCCGGTGAAAACCGCCACTATATAGAAATTAATTGCTGCTACACCGAGAGGGGAAGATGGCGAACACACTAGAGTAGTTCTTACCGCGGATTGTCGATCGGGTGACGCCGGCCACGGCGAGGTGCGGACCCGCGGTGGAGCCTTCACCACGGCGAGCAATTACCGAAGCAAGATCGCCCCGATTCTTCAACTACGTGCACCAAAGCTTCCGCAACGACCCGCCGAAGATCCCGAGCCACGAACGGAGCGAGGTGACGGCGGCGGTCCCCGATGCCCACGGCGGACTTCGCTTCGGTTGAGGGAGGTTGCGGTGGAGCGGTCGGCGATGGAGGAGGGGTCCCAGGTGCCCGGCTGGTTTTATAGCCAGAGGAGAGCGCGACAGAGGCGGGGATTCGACCACCGCGCGGATTCCGCGGCGATTCGGTAGTCAGCGGCCGGCGGAGTCGCGTTTCTGTTGTCGGGAGGGAGAGAGGGACAGCTGACAGGGGGGACCCACAAGTCAGCGAGGCGCGCGCGAGCTGAGCGAAGGACCCCGCGCGGTGAGAGGGAGGCTGAGCAGCGGGCCCGGGTTGTCGGCGCCGGATGAATCGCGAGCGCGCGATGAGTGAGTCACAGACGAGCGGGCCCCACCTGGCAGTCACCGGGCGCGCGCGTGAGAGGCTGCACGTGGGACCCACATGTCGGCGCCGGGTTGAGAACGGGCCGCGCGCGCGAGGGATAGGTGGGCTGAATAGGTAATAGCCGGCCCAGTTAGGGTTTTTATTCTTTTTCTTTTTCTTTTCTATTTTCTTTTCTCCATTTTCAAATCCAATTTGAATTTCAAGTTTGAGTTCAAACTTTGTGTGGATCTTCATTTATAAACTCATCTTTTTGAAATTAAAAGTGCTAAACCCGAAGATATTTGGTTATTCATTTTATGTATATTTTCATATCTCTTCTCTTTTCTCCCTTTCCCATTTATTTTCTATTTTCTATTTTTCCTTTCCATTTGAATTTCAAATCAACACAAGTTTAAAGTTCAAACACTTAATTTGGATACACATATAGAACTTTAGCATAATGTGCAAAAACCTATTTTATGTATTTCTTTATTTATTTTAGTCCTTTTAGACAAGCTTTTAATCATATAGTAGAATAATCCCTACCTTATTAGTTCTAGGGAAATCAAATTTATATTGTAGACTTATATATGTTAAGAAATAGTTTAATCCTAATTCTTTTATATATCCTAACCCAAAGGCAATTTAGATTATCTAAGTATCTTTAATTATGTATTTTTAACATATTCATGAGTGGAAACTTCTAAATTATGATTATCTTTAAGGAAAGGTGTTTTGATTTAAAATCTTTGAGAATTTTTCCTTGTCTTCACAAAATTGAACTTTAGGGTGTTACATTCTTTTGCATGTAGTCAAAGGTAAAGGAATAAGATTTTGCGAAGCATTTTTCAAGATTTGAAATTTTCTCCCCTTGTATCAAATGCTTTTCCTTTGACTAAAATAAAACTCCCCCTCAATAAATTCTCTTAGTGTTCAAGAGGGTTTTAAGATATAAATTTTGAAAGTGCTACTTTCTCCCCCTTTTGAACACAATAAGATTTCAAATTGAAAAACATGATACTTTGAAATTTACCAATCAAAAATCATTTTAAAAATTAGGGTGGTGGTGCGGTCCTTTTGCTTTGGGCTATACTTTCTCCCCCTTTGGCATGAATCGCCAAAAACGGATACTTAGAGTGAAATATAAGCCCTTTCCTAACTACTTTCTCCCCTTTGGCAAATAAAATATATAAGTGAAGATTATACCAAAGCCGGAGTCCTTTTGATTCATACTCTCTCCCCCAAGGATGAAGCGTGGCACGGAGCGACGGCGAAGGATGAGTTACGGAGTGGAAGCCTTTGTCTTTGCCGAAGACTCCAATTCCCTTTCAATACACCTATGACTTGGTTTTGAAATTCACTTGAAAACACATTAGTCATAGCATATATAAAAGAGACATGATCAAAGGTATATTCATGAGCTATGTGTGCAAGTTAACAAAAGAAGTTCCTAGAATCAAGAATATTTAACTCATGCCTAAGTTTGGTAAAAGTTTGTTCATCTAGTGGCTTGGTAAAGATATCGGCTAATTGATCTTTAGTATTAATATAAGCAATCTCAATATCCCCCTTTTGTTGGTGATCCCTAAGAAAGTGATACCGAATGGCTATGTGTTTAGTGCGGCTATGCTCAACGGGATTATCCGCCATGCGGATTGCACTCTCATTATCACATAGAAGAGGAACTTTGGTTAATTTGTAACCATAGTCCCGCAGGGTTTGCCTCATCCAAAGCAATTGCGCGCAACAATGACCTGCGGCAATGTACTCGGCTTCGGCGGTAGAAAGAGCGACCGAATTTTGCTTCTTTGAAGCCCAAGACACCAAGGATCTTCCCAAGAACTGGCAAGTCCCCGATGTGCTCTTTCTATTAATTTTGCACCCTGCCCAATCGGCATCCGAATAACTAATTAAATCAAATGTGGATCCCCGAGGGTACCAAAGCCCAAACTTAGGAGTATAAGCCAAGTATCTCAAGATTCGTTTTATGACCGTAAGGTGAGATTCCTTAGGGTCGGATTGGAATCTTGCACACATGCAAACAGAAAGCATAATGTCCGGTCGAGATGCGCATAAATAAAGCAATGAACCTATCATTGACCGGTATACCTTTTGATCTACGGATTTACCTCCCGTGTCGAGGTCGAGATGCCCATTGGTTCTCATGGGTGTCTTGATGGGCTTGGCATCCTTCATCCCAAACTTGTTTAGAATGTCTTGAATGTACTTCGTTTGGCAAATGAAGGTGCCCTCTTGGAGTTGCTTGACTTGGAATCCTAAGAAATACTTCAACTCCCCCATCATCGACATCTCGAATTTTTGTGTCATGATCCTACTAAATTCCTCACATGTAGATTCGTTAGTAGACCCAAATATAATATCATCAACATAAATTTGGCATACGAACAAATCATTTGCAAGAGTCTTAGTGAATAAAGTAGGATCGGCCTTGCCGACTTTGAAGCCATTTGCAATAAGGAAATCTCTAAGGCATTCATACCATGCTCTCGGGGCTTGTTTGAGCCCATAAAGCGCCTTAGAGAGCCTATAGACATGGTTAGGGTACTCACAGTCTTCAAAGCCGCGAGGTTGCTCAACATAGACCTCTTCCTTGATTGGTCCATTGAGGAAGGCACTCTTCACGTCCATTTGGTAAAGCTTGAAGCCATGGTAAGTAGCATAGGCCAATAAAATGCAAATTGACTCAAGCCTAGCTACGGGTGCATAGGTTTCACCGAAATCCAAACCTTCGACTTGTGAATACCCCTTAGCCACGAGTCGAGCTTTGTTCCTTGTCACCACACCATGCTCGTCTTGCTTGTTGCGGAAGACCCACTTGGTTCCTACAACATTTTGATTAGGACGTGGAACTAAATGCCATACCTCATTTCTAGTGAAGTTGTTGAGCTCCTCTTGCATCGCCACCACCCAATCCGAATCTTGAAGTGCTTCCTCTACCCTCTTTGGCTCAATAGAGGAAACAAAAGAGTAATGCTCACAAAAATGTGCAACACGAGATCTAGTAGTTACCCCCTTATGAATATCGCCGAGGATGGTATCGACGGGGTGATCTCGTTGTATTGCTTGGTGGACTCTTGGGTGTGGCGGTCTTGGTTCTTCATCCTCCTTGTCTTGATCATTTGCATCTCCCCCTTGATCATTGCCGTCATCTTGAGGTGGCTCATCATTTTGATTCTCTCCTTCATCAACTCGAGCCTCGTCCTCATCTTGAGTTGGTGGAGATGCATGCATGGAGGAGGATGGTTGATCTTGTGCTTGAGTGGGCTCTTCAGATTCCTTAGGACACACATCCCCAATGGACATGTTCTTTAGCGCGATGCACGGAGCCTCTTCTTCACCTATCTCATCAAGATCAACTTGCTCTACTTGAGAGCCGTTAGTTTCATCAAACACAACGTCACAAGAAACTTCAACAAGTCCTGAGGACTTGTTAAAGACTCTATATGCCCTTGTGTTTGAGTCATATCCTAGTAAAAAACCTTCTACAGTCTTAGGAGCAAATTTAGATTTTCCACCTCTCTTAACAAGAATAAAGCATTTGCTACCAAAGACTCTAAAATATGAAATATTTGGCTTTTTATCGGTTAGGAGTTCGTATGATGTCTTCTTGAGGATTCGGTGTAGATATAACCGGTTGATGGCGTAGCAAGCGGTGTTGACCGCCTCGGCCCAAAACCGATCCGGTGTCTTGTACTCATCAAGCATGGTTCTTGCCATGTCCAATAGAGTTCGATTCTTTCTCTCCACTACACCATTTTGTTGTGGGGTGTAGGGAGAAGAGAACTCATGCTTGATGCCCTCCTCCTCAAGGAAGCCTTCAATTTGAGAGTTCTTGAACTCCGTCCCTTTGTCGCTTCTAATTTTCTTGATCCTTAAGCCGAACTCATTTTGAGCCCGTCTTAAGAATCCCTTTAATGTCTCTTGGGTTTGAGATTTTTCCTGCAAAAAGAATACCCAAGTGAAGCGAGAATAATCATCCACAATAACTAGACAGTACTTACTCCCGCCGATGCTTATGTAAGCGATCGGGCCGAATAAATCCATGTGTAGGAGCTCCAGTGGCCTGTCAGTCGTCATAATGTTCTTATGTGGATGTTGAACACCAACTTGCTTCCCGGCTTGGCAAGCGCTACAAATCCTGTCTTTCTCAAAATGAACATTTGTTAGTCCTAAAATGTGTTCTCCCTTTAGAAGTTTATGAAGATTCTTCATTCCAACATGGGCTAGTCGGCGGTGCCAGAGCCAACCCATATTAGTCTTAGCAATCAAGCAAGTGTCGAGTTCAGCTCTATTAAAATCTACCAAGTATAGCTGACCCTCTAACACTCCCTTAAATGCTATTGAATCATCACTTCTTCTAAAGACAGTGACACCTACATCAGTAAATAGACAGTTGTAGCCCATTTGACATAATTGGGATACGGAAAGCAAATTGTAATCTAAGGAATCAACAAGAAAAAAATTGGAAATAGAATGGTCAGGAGATATAGCAATTTTACCCAAACCTTTGACCAAACCTTGGTTTCCATCCCCGAATGTGATAGCTCGTTGGGGATCTTGGTTTTTCTCGTATGAGGAGAACATCTTTTTCTCCCCTGTCATGTGGTTTGTGCACCCGCTATCAATGATCCAACTTATGCCCCCGGATGCATAAACCTACAAAACAAGTTTAGTTCTTTGTTTTAGGTACCCAAACGGTTTTGGGTCCTTTGGCATTAGAAACAAGAACTTTGGGTACCCAAACACAAGTCTTGGAGCCCTTGTGTTTGCCCCCTACAAACTTGGCAACTACTTTGCTGGATTTGTTAGTAAGCACATAGGAAGCATCAAAAGTTTTGAATGAAATGCTATGATCATTTGATGCATTAGGAGATTTCTTTTTAGGCAACTTGGCATGGGTTGGTTGCCTAGATCTAGATGTCTCACCCTTATACATAAAAGCATGGTTAGGGCCAGTGTGAGACTTCCTAGAATGAATTCTCCTAATTTTGCTCTCGGGATAACCGGCAGGGTACAAAATGTAGCCCTCGTTATCCTGAGGCATGGGAGCCTTGCCCTTAACAAAATTAGATAGTTTCTTAGGAGGGGCATTAATTTTGACATTGTCTCCCCTTTGGAAGCCAATGCCATCCTTAATGCCAGGGTGTCTCCCATTATAGGGCATACTACGAGCAAATTTAAATTTTTCATTTTCAAGTTCATGCTCGACAATTTTTGCATCTAATTTTGCTATATGATCATTTTGTTGTTTTATTAAAGCCATGTGATCATGAATAGCATTAACATCAATGTCTCTACATCTAGTACAAATAGAAACATGCTCAATAGATGTAGAGGGTTTGCAAGTTTTTAATTCTACAACCTTAGCATGCAATATATCATTTTTACTTCTAAGGTCGGAAATGGTAGCATTGCAAACATCAAAATATTTAGCCTTAGCAAGCAATTTTTCATTTTCATCTCTAAGGCTAGCAAGAGAAATGTTTAATTCATCAATCTTAGCAAGTAAATCAACATCATTGTCTCTAAGATTGGGAATTGGAACATTACAAACATGAGAATCAACCTTAGCATTTAAACTAGCATTTTCATTTCTAAGGTTGGTAATCAAATCATGGCACGTGCTTAGCTCATTAGATAATTTTTGACATTTTTCTACTTCTAGAGCATAAGCATTCTTAACCTTAACATGCTTCTTATTTTCTTTAATAAGGAAGTCCTCTTGAGAATCCAATAGATCATCCTTCTCATGAATAGCGCTAATCAATTCATTTAATTTTCCTTTTTGTTGCATGTTTAGGTTAGCAAAAAGAGTGCGCAAGTTATCCTCCTCATTTTTAGCATCATCCTCATCACTAGAGGTTTCATATTTGGTGGAGGATCTTGATTTTACCTTCTTTTTGCCGTCCTTGGCCATGAGACATTTGTGGCTGACGTTGGGGAAGAGAAGGCCTTTGGTGACTGCGATGTTGGCGGCGTCCTCGTCGGAGGAGTCAGAGGAGCTCTCGTCCGAGTCCCATTTGCGGCATACATGAGCGTCGCCACCCTTCTTCTTGTAGTATTTCTTCTTCTCCTTTCTTCTCCCCTTCTCGTCGTTGTCCCTGTCACTATCACTTGATAATGGACATTTAGCAATAAAAAGACCGGGCTTACCACATTTGTAACAAACTTTCTTGGAGCGGGGCTTGTAGTCTTTCCCCCTCCTTTGTTTGAGGATTTGGCGGAAACTCTTGATAATGAGTGCCATCTCCTCATTGTCGAGCTTGGAGGCGTCGATGGGTTGTCTACTTGATGTAGACTCCTTCTTTTCCTCCGTCGCCTTAAGTGCTACGGGTTGAGCTTCGGAAGTGGAGGGCTCATCAAGTTCGTTGATCTTCCTTGAGCCCTTGATCATATATTCATAGCTCACAAAATTCCCGATTACTTCCTCGGGAGTCATTAGTGTGTATCTTGGATTGCCACGAATTAATTGTACTTGAGTAGGGTTAAGGAAAATGAGTGATCTCAAAATAACCTTAACCACTTCATGGTCATCCCATTTCTTGCTCCCGAGGTTGCGCACTTGATTCACTAAGGTCTTGAGCCGGTTGTACATATCTTGTGGCTCCTCTCCTTGGCGAAGACGGAAGCGACCGAGCTCCCCCTCGATCGTTTCCCGCTTGGTGATCTTGGTGAGTTCATCACCCTCGTGCGCGGTCTTGAGCACATCCCAAACCTCCTTGGCGCTCTTTAGTCCTTGCACCTTGTTGTATTCCTCCCTACTTAGAGAGGCGAGGAGGAAGGTTGTTGCTTGGGAGTTGAAGTGCTCGATTTGGGCCACTTCGTCCGCGTCATAGTCTTCATCCCCTACGGATGGTACCTGCACACCAAACTCAACTACGTCCCATATACTTTTGTGGAGTGAGGTTAGATGAAATTTCATTAAATCACTCCACCTTGCATAATCTTCACCATCAAAAGTTGGTGGTTTGCTTAATGGGACGGAAAGTAGAGGTGTATGTTTAGGAATGCGGGGATAGCGTAGGGGGATCTTACTAAACTTCTTGCGCTCATGGCGCTTAGAAGTGATGGACGGCGCGTCGGAGCCGGAGGTCGATGGTGATGAAGTGTCGGTCTCGTAGTAGACGACCTTCCTCATCTTCTTGTGTTTGCCACTACTCCGATGCGACTTGTGGGAAGAAGACTTCTTCTCCTTCCCCTTCCCCTTGTTGCGGGACTCTTCCGATGAGTGGCTTGTAGTGGGCTTGTCGCCGGTCTCCATCTCCCTCTTGGCGTGATCTCCCGACATCACTTCGAGCGGTTAGGCTCTAATGAAGCACCGTGCTCTGATACCAATTGAAAGTCGCCTAGAGGGGGGTGAATAGGGCGAAACTGAAATTTACAAATATAATCACAACTACAAGCCGGGTTAGCGTTAGAAATATATAAACGAGTCCGCGAGAGAGGGCGCAAAACAAATCGCAAGCAGATGAAGAGTGTGACACGTGGATTTGTTTTACCGAGGTTCAGTTCTCGCAAACCTACTCCCCATTGAGGAGGCCACAAAGGCCGGGTCTCTTTCAACCCTTCCCTCTCTCAAACGGTCCCTCGGACCGAGTGAGCTTCTCTTCTCAAATCAACCCGGGAACGAAACTTCCCCGCAAGGACCACCACACAATTTGGTGTCTCTTGCCTTGGTTACAATTGAGTGTTTGATCACAAGAACAAATGAGAAAGAAAAGCAAGCGATCCAAGCACAAGAGCTCAAATGAACACGGCAAATCACTCTCTCTAATCACTAAGGCTTGATGTGGAGTTGGGAGAGGATTTGATCTCTTTTGTGTGCTTTGGAATAAATGCTTGAGCTCTTGTAAGGTGTTGAAGTGTAGAAACTTGGATGCTATTGAATGTGGGGTGGTTGGGGTATTTATAGCCCCAACCACCACAAAGTGGCCTTTGGAAGTGGGCTGTCGTATGGCGCACCGGATAGTCCGGTGCGCCAGCCACGTCAGCGAGCCGTTGGGGTTCCGACCGTTGAGCTCTGACTTGTGGGCCCGCCAGGATGTCCGGTGGTGCACCGGACAAGCACTGTAGGTTGTCTGGTGCGCCACCCGCGCGTGCTCTGCTCCTCTGCACGCGCTGGCAGGTAGTCGTTGGCGCGCGAAGTAGCCGTTGCCCGCTGTCACACCGGACAGTCCGATGTGCACCGGACATGTCCGGTGAATTATAGCGGACGAATTCCCGACGCTGGCGAGTTCCAGAGTCGCTCTCCTCTGGAGCACCGGACACTGTCCGGTGTACACCGAACATGTCCGGTGAATTATAGCGGAGCGCCTCTGGATTTCCCCGAAGGTGAAGAGTTGAGCCTGGAGTGCCCTGGTGCACCGGACACTGTCCGGTGGCACACCGGACAGTCCGGTGTGCCAGACCAGGGCTGCCTTCGGTTATCCCTTGCTCTCTTTGTTGAACCCAATTCTTGGTCTTTTTATTGGCTAAGTGTGAACCTTTTGCACCTGTAGAGCTTATACACTAGAGCAAACTAGTTAGTCCAATTGTTTGTGTTGGGCAATTCAACCACCAAAATCAATTTGGAAAATAGGTGTAAGCCTTATTCCCAATTGTTTGTGTTGGGCAATTCAACCACCAAAATGTCATCGACTCGGATGTCATCGGCGTGTTCCTCGCTGGCACCACCTGCCGTGACCTGGTGAGCAAGCTGGGTCGCAAGACCCCCACCAGGGCGAGCGAGCTGATGGACATCGCCACCAAAGCCTCTGGCCAGGAAGCGGTTGAGGCCATCTTCCAGAAAGACAAGCAGCCCCAGGGCCGCCAGCCGGAAGATGTCCCCGAGGCGTCCACTCAGCGCGGCACCAAGAAGAAAGGCAAGAAGAAGTCGCAAGCGAAACGCGACGCCGCCGACGAGGACCTTGTTGCCGCCGCTGAGTACAAGAACCCTCGGAAACCTCCCAGGGGCATCAATCTCTTTGAAAAGATGCTCAAGGAGCCGTGCCCCTATCATCAGGGACCCGTCAAGCACACCCTTGAGGAGTGCGTCATGCTTCGGCGCCACTTTCACAAGGCTGGGCCACCTGCTGAAGGTGGCAAGGCCCACGACGATGACAAGAAGGAAGATCGCAAGGTAGGAGAGTTCCCCGAGGTCCATGATTGCTTCATGATCTACGGAGGGCGAGTGGCGAACGCCTCGGCTCGGTACCGCAAGCAAGAGCGCCGGGAGGTTTGCTCGGTAAAGGTGGCGGCGCCAGTCTACCTAGACTGGTCCGACAAGCCCATCACCTTTGACCGGGGCGACCATCCCGACCATGTGCCGAGCCTAGGGAAGTACCCGCTCGTTGTCGACCCCGTCATCGGCAACGTCATGCTCACCAAGGTCCTCATGGACGGAGGCAACAGCCTCAACATCATCTACGCCGAGACCCTCGGGCTCCTGCGGATCGACCTGTCCTCAGTCTGGGCGGGCGCGGCGCCTTTCCACGGGATCATCCCCGGGAAACGCGTCTAGCCCCTCGGACAACTCAATCTACCCGTCTGCTTTGGGACTCCCTCCAACTTCTGAAGGGAAACCCTCACATTCGAGGTGGTCGGGTTCCGAGGAACCTACCACGCAGTGCTGGGGAGGCCGTGCTACGCCAAGTTCATGGTCGTCCCCAACTACACCTACCTCAAGCTCAAGATGTCAGGCCCCAATGGGGTCATCACCGTCGGCCCCACGTACCGACACGCGTACGAATGTGACGTGGAGTGCGTGGAATACGCCGAGGCCCTCGCTGAATCTGAGGCCCTCATCACCGACCTGGAGAGCCTCTCCAAGGAGGTGCCCGACATGAAGAGCCATGCCAGCAACTTCGAGCCAGCAGAGACGGTCAAATCCGTCCCTCTCGACCCTAGCAACGATGTCTCCAAGCAGGTCCGGATCGGCTCCGAGCTCGACCCCAAATAGGAAGCAGTGCTCGTCGACTTCCTTCGTGCAAATGTCGACGTTTTCGCGTGGAGTCGCTCGGACATGCCTGGCATATCGAGGGAGGTCGCCGAGCACTCGCTGGATATCCGAGCTGGAGCCCGACCCGTGAAGCAGCCTCTGCGCCGATTCGACGAAGAAAAGCGCAGAGCCATAGGCGAGGAGATCCACAAGCTGATGGCAGTAGGGTTCATCAAAGAGGTATTCCATCCCGAATGGCTTGCCAACCCTGTGCTTGTGAGGAAGAAAGGTGGGAAATGGCGGATGTGCGTGGACTACACTGGTCTGAACAAAGCATGTCCGAAGGTTCCCTATCCTCTGCCTCGTATCGATCAAATCGTGGATTCCACTGCTGGGTGCGAAACCCTGTCTTTCCTCGATGCATACTCCGAGTATCATCAAATCAGGATGAAAGAGTCCGACCAGCTCGCGACTTCTTTCATCACACCATTCGGCATGTACTGCTACGTTACTATGCCGTTTGGTTTGAGGAATGCGGGTGCGACATACCAAAGGTGCATGAACCAGGTGTTCGGCCAACACATTGGTTGAACGATCGAGGCTTACGTCGATGACATCATAGTCGAGACGAAGAAGGCCTCTGACCTCCTTTCTGACCTTGAAACGACATTCCGGTGTCTCAAGGCGAAAGGCGTGAAACTCAATCCCGAGAAGTGCGTCTTCCGAGTACCCCGAGGCATGCTCTTGGGGTTCATCATCTCCGAGCGGGGCATCGAGGCCAACCCGGAGAAAATCGCGGCCATCACCAACATGGGGCCCATCAAGGACCTGAAGGGCGTATAGAGGGTCATGGGATGCCTTGCGGCTCTAAGCCGCTTCATCTCGTGCCTCGGCGAAAGAGGCCTACCCCTGTACCGCCTCTTAAGGAAAGCCGAGAGCTTCACTTGGACCCCCAAGGCCGAGGAAGCCCTCGAGAACCTGAAGGCGCTCCTCACGAACGCGCCCATCTTCGTGCCTCCCGCTGCCGGAGAAGCCCTCTTGATCTATGTCGCCACTACCACTCAGGTGGTCTGTGCCACGATCATGGTCGAGAGACGAGAAGAGGGGCATGCATTGCCCGTCCAGAGGCCGGTCTACTTCATCAGTGAGGTACTGTCCGAGACCAAGATCCGCTACCCACAAATTCAGAAGCTACTGTACGCGGTAATTCTGACGCGGCGAAAGTTGCGACACTACTTCGAGTCTCATCCGGTGACTGTGGTGTCATCCTTCCCCCTGGGGGAGATCATCCAGTGCCGAGAGGCCTCGGGTAGGGTTGCAAAGTGGGCGGTGGAAATCATGGGCGAGACAATCTCGTTCGCACCTCAGAAGGCCATCAAGTCCCAAATCTTAGCCGATTTTGTGGCTGAATGGGTCGATACCCAGCTTCCTGAGGCTCCAATCCAACCGGAACTCTGGACCATGTTTTTCGATGGGTCGCTGATGAAAACAGGAGCGGGCGCGGGCCTGTTCTTCATCTCACCCCTCGGGAAACACCTTCGCTACGTGATGCGCCTCCACTTCCCGGCGTCCAACAACATGGCCGAGTATGAGGCTCTGGTTAACGGGCTGCGCATTGCCATCGAGCTAGGGGTCCGACGCCTCGACGCTCGTGGTGACTCGCAGCTTGTCATTGACCAAGTCATGAAGAACTCCCACTATCGCGACCCGAGGATGGAAGCCTACTGCGACGAGGTTCGGCGCCTGGAAGACAAGTTCTACGGGCTCGAGCTCAACCACGTCGCCCGACGATACAACGAGACTGCGGATGAGCTGGCTAAGATAGCCTCGGGGCGAACAACGGTTCCCCCGGACGTCTTCTCCCGAGACCTACATCAACCCTCAGTCAAGATCGATGACACGCCCGAGCCCGAGAAGGCCTTGGCTCAGCCCGAGGCACCCTCGGCCCAGCCCGAGGTGCCCTCGGCTCAGCCTGAGGTACCCTCGGTCCAGCCTGAGGTACCCTCGGCCCAGCCCGAGGCACCCTCGGCCCCTAGGGTGAGGTACTGCACATCGAGGAAGAGCAGAGCGGGGTCATGCCTAATCAAAACTGGCAGACCCCGTACTTACAATATCTCCACCAAGGAGAGCTACCACTCGACCAAGCCGAAGCTCGGCGATTGGCACAGCGTGCCAAGTCGTTCGTCCTACTGGGGGACGGGAAGGAGCTCTACCACCGCAGCCCCTCAGGCATCCTCCAGCGATGCATTTCCATCGCCGAAGGTCAGGAGTTACTACAAGAAATACACTCGAGGCTTGCGGTCATCACGCAGCGCCTCGAGCCCTCGTCAGAAAAGCTTTCCGACAAGGTTTCTACTGGCCGACCATGGTGGCCGACGCCACTAGGATTGTCCACACCTGCCAAGGGTGCCAATTCTACGCAAGGCAGACTCACCTACCCACTCAGGCTCTGCAGACAATACCCATCACCTGGTCGTTCGCTGTGTGGGGCCTGGACCTTGTCGATCCCTTGCAGAAGGCACCCGGGGGCTACACGCACTTGCTGCTCGCCATCGACAAATTCTCCAAGTGGATCGAGGTCCGACCCCTAAACAGCATCAGGTCCGAGCAGGCGGTGGCTTTCTTCACCAGCATCATCCATCGCTTCGGGGTCCCGAACTCCATCATCACCGACAATGGCACCCAGTTCACCGACAGAAAGTTCCTGGACTTCTATGAGGATCACCATATCCGAGTGGACGGGGTCGTCGTGGCTCACCCCATGACGAATGGGCAAGTGGAGTGTGCCAACGTCATGATTTTGCAAGGACTCAAGCCACAGATCTACAACGACCTCAACAATTTCGGCAAGCGATGGCTAAAGGAGCTTCCCTCGGTGGTCTGGAGTCTGAGGACGATGCTGAGCCGAGCCATGGGCTTCACACTGTTCTTTCTAGTCTATGGGGCCGAGGCCATCTTGCCCGTGGACTTAGAATATGGATCCCCGAGGGCGAGGGCCTACGATGACCGACGCAACCAGATCGACCGAGAAGACTCGCTGGACCAGCTGGGGGAGGCTCAGGACATGGCCTTGCTACACTCGGCGCGGTACCAGCAGTCCCTGCGACGCTACCACGCCCGAGGGGTTCGGTCCCGAGACCTCCAGGTGGGTGACTTGGTGCTTCGGCTGCGACAAGACGCCCGAGGGCGGCACAAGCTCACGCCTCCCTGGGAAGGGTCGTTCGTCATCGCCAAGGTTCTGAAGCCCGGCACGTACAAGCTGGCCAACAGTCAAGGCGAGGTCTTCACCAACGCTTGGAACATCCGACAGCTACGTCGTTTCTACCCTTAAGATGCTTTCAAGTCGTTCGCACACCTCATTCACGCACAAAGTCTAACCATCAAGGAAGGGTCAGCCTTGCCTCGGCAAAGCCCGACCCTCCCTCGAGGGCTAGAAAGGGCGGAACCCCCCTCCGCGTCAAATTTTTCCTCGGAAAAGATCTTTTTTGCCAGAACATTTTTCGTGCTTGTCGACTACTTCGAAAGTGGGATCCTGAAAACGACGGAGTACATGTAAGCAGCCAAGGCTGACCGAGCCGAGGAACTCCTTGAAAGGGAAATGTGCCCTTGGGCCATTTCTAAGTATTTTGGTGATTGAGTGCCAACACAAGTGCTTTTGTGTTAATCTATGCAAAGTGGTGGACAAAGTGCAAATCAAGTCTAAAGGAAAAATCAATTTGGAAAAGACTTGGCTGCTCAGCCAAGACTCTGCTCAGTCTAGGTGCACCGGACTGTCCGGTGCGGCAGGCTAGCTCTGTCAACTGGCTGCTCTCGGGACTTCGTCGGCGGTGTACGGTTATAATTCACCGGACTGTCCGGTGGTGCACCGGACTGTCCGGTGAGCCGTTCACAGGCGAACTCGTCGCTCTCGGGAAGCAATTAACGGCGTACGGCTAAAATTCACCGGACTGTCCGGTGGTGCATCGGACTGTCCGGTGGTGCACCGAACTGTCCGATGATCCAACGGTCGGCCGCGCGATCCGCACGGGACATGTGGCCAAGCCAACGGCTAGAAGGGAGCACCAGACTGTCCGGTGTGCACCGGACAGTGTCCGGTGCGCCAACGGCTCTCAAGCGCCAACGGTCGGCTTCACCAAATAAGGAAGGAGATCCGCACCGGATAGTGTCCGGTGGTGCACCGGACGTGTCCGGTGCGCCAGTCGACAGAAGGCAGGAATTGCCTTCCCGGATTGCTCTCAACGACTCCTAGCTGCCCTGGGGCTATAAAAGGGACCCCTTGGCGCATGGAGAAGAAATCCAAGCATTCTTTGAGCACAATTGATCACTCACACTTCGTTCTTGCGCATTCGGTTGTCATTCCTAGTGACTTAAGCTCAGTTCTTGTGAGAAACTCATGATAGTGTCTTGAGCTCAGGTCTTGATCTTGTGTGTGCGTATTTGCTGTGATCTTTGTGTCTTGTGTGAGTTGCTAATCCCTCCCTTACTCCGTGCTTCTTTGTGAACTTCAAGTGTAAGGGCGAGAGACTCCAATTTGTGGAGATTCCTCGCAAGCGGGATAAAGATAAGCAAAGCAAAACACCGTGGTATTCAAGTGGGTCTTTGGACCGCTTGAGAGGGGTTGATTGCAACCCTCGTCCGTTGGGACGCCACAACGTGGAGTAGGCAAGCATTGGTCTTGGCCGAACCACGGGATAAACCACTTTGCCATCTCTGTGATTGATCTCTTGTGGTTATTGTGTTTTGACTCCTCTCTAGCCACTTGGCACTATTGCTCTAACTTCTAATCAGTTTTTGTGGCATTAAGTGTTAAGTTTTACAGGATCACCTATCCACCCCCCTCTAGGTGCTTTCAATTGGTATCAGAGCCGTTCTCTTCATGAAGGGACTAATCGCCCGAAGAGATGGATCCTAAGGGGAAGGGAATTATGATCAACGACAAAGAGAAGGAGTCCTTCATCAACGAGCCAAAGGATGAAAAGCCTACCGACTCAGGCTTGGGCTACAAGCGGAAGGAAGGGAAGAAGAAGAAGAAGACAAGGCGCATCAAGGAGATCGTCTACTACGACGACAGCGATGAGTCTACTTCTTCCCAAAAGGACGACGACAACGACTACAGGAAGACGGTCAATTCGAACTTTTCCTTTGATTATTCTCGTATTCCACATAGTTCGAATACGCATTTACTTTCCATTCCTCTTGGCAAACCTCCACACCTCGATGGGGAGGACTACGGATTTTGGAGTCACAAAATGCGTAGTCACCTGTTCTCTCTCCATCCAAGCATATGGGAGATTGTAGAGAATGGAATGAAGTTTGATAGTATGGATAGCCCTATGCTTATAAATGAACAAATCCATAGAAATGCACAAGCTACTACTGTTCTCTTAGCGTCTTTGTGCAGGGAAGAGTACAATAAGGTGAGCGGCTTGGACAATGCCAAGCAAATATGGAACACCCTCAAGATCTCTCACGAGGGGAACGACATCACCATGCTCACCAAAATGGAGTTGGTGGAGGGCGAGCTTGGACGATTCGGAATGATAAGGGGAGAGGAGCCAACCCAAACTTACAACCGGCTCAAGACCCTTATCAACAAAATAAGGAGCTACGGAAGCACGCGATGGACGGACCACGACGTCGTCCGCCTAATGCTAAGGTCCTTTACAGTACTTGATCCACATTTGGTGAACAATATTCATGAAAATCCTAGGTACACCAAGATGTTGCCCGAAGAAGTCCTTGGGAATTTCGTGAGCGGGCGAATGATGATCAAGGAGGCGAGACATGTGGACGACGCATTCAATGGTCCAATCCATGAGCCTCAACCCATTGCTCTCAAGGCAACAAGGAGCAAGGAGGCGCTACCTAGCAAGGTGGCGCAAGTCGAGGTAGCCGGGCTCAATGATGAAGAGATGGCCCTCATCATCAAGCGCTTCAAGACGGCGCTAAAGGGTCGCAAGGGACAGCCAAGCAAGACCAAGACAAAGGGGAAGCGCTCATGCTTCAAATGTGGTAAGATTGGTCATTTTATCGCTAACTGTCCCGACAATGAAAGTGACCAGGAACAAGGGAGCAAGAGGGAAAAGAAGAAGGTATACAAGAAGGCTAAGGGCGAGGCGCACCTTGGAAAGGAGTGGGACTCGGATTGTTCATCATCAGACTCCGACAATGAGGGACTCGCCGCCACCGCCTTCAACAAGTCATCCCTCTTCCCCAACGAGCATCACACATGCCTCATGGCAAAGGAGAAGAAGGTATGTACTCGAAACAATGTCACTTATGATTCTTCTAGTGATGATGAGTCTAGTGATGAAGAAATAGATTACTCTAGTTTGTTCAAGGGATTGGATAGAACTAAAATAGATAAGATTAATGAATTGATTGATGCCTTGAATGAAAAGGATAGACTCTTAGAGAAACAAGAAGACCTTTTATATGAAGAGCATGATAAATTTGTTAGTGCACAAAATTCACTTGCTCTAGAAGTTAAAAGAAATGAAATGCTTTCTTGTGAACTTTCTACTTGTCATGAAACCATTTCTACTTTAAAAGGTGTAATTGATGATTTAAATGCTAAACTAGAAGTAGCAAGTAAATCTAACTCTTGTGTTGAACATGTTGCAATTTGCACTAGGTGTAAGGATTTTGATATTGATGCTTGTAGTGAACACCTAGTTTCAATTTCAAAATTGAATGATGAATTGGCTAGTCTTAATGCCCAACTTAAGACTAGTAAGAGTGAAGTTGATAAAATAAAATTTGCAAGGGATGCCTACACGGTTGGTAGACACCCCTCAATTAAGGATGGTCTTGGCTTCAAGAGGGAGGTCAAGAACTTAACAAGCCATAAGGCTCCCATCTCCACCAAGGAGAAAGGGAAGGCCCCTATGGCTAGTAGTGCTAAAAAGAACCATGCTTTCATGTACCATGATAGGAGATATTCTAGAAATGCTTTTAGAAGGTATGATGCTTTTGATTCACATGCTTATGATTCATATGCTATGACTGCTTCTAGTTCCCATGTTGTGTATGATAGAAATGTTGCTAGGAAAAATGTTATGCCTAGAGAAAATTTTGCTCATGTTCCTAGGAAAGTAGTGAATGAACCTTCTACCATTTATTATGCTTGCAATGCTCCCTTTGCTATTTGTAGAAAGGGTAAGAAGGTAATCGCTAGGAAATTAGGGGCCAAATGTAAGGGAGAGAAGACTTGCATTTGGGTCCCTAAGACTATTGTAACTAACCTTGCAGGACCCAACAAGAGTTGGGTACCTAAAACCCAAGCCTAAATTTGCCTTGTAGGTTTATGCATCTGGGGGCTTAAGCTGGATTATCGACAGCGGATGCACAAACCACATGACGGGGGAAAAGAAGATGTTCACCTCCTACGTCAAGAACAAGGATTCCCAAGATTCAATCATATTCGGTGATGGGAACCAAGGCAAGGTGAAAGGGTTAGGAAAGATCACTATTTCATCTGAACACTCTATTTCTAATGTGTTTTTAGTAGAGTCTCTTGGATATAATTTGTTATCTATTAGTCAATTATGCAATATGGGATATAATTGTCTTTTTACAAATGTAGATGTGTCTGTCTTTAGAAGATGTGATGGTTCACTAGATTTTAAGGGTGTACTAGACGGCATACTTTATTTAGTTGATTTTGCAAAAGAGGAGGCCAGTCTAGATGCATGCTTAATGGCTAAGACTTGCATGGGCTGGCTATGGCATCGCCGTTTAGCACATGTGGGGATGAAGAACCTTCACAAGCTTCTAAAGGGAGAACACGTGATAGGACTAACAAATGTGCATTTCGAAAAGGATAGACCTTGTGCAGCTTGTCAAGCAGGAAAACAGGTGGGGAGCTCACATCATTCCAAAAATGTGATGACCACGTCAAGACCACTGGAGATGCTTCATATGGACCTCTTCGGACCCGTCGCCTATCTAAGCATAGGAGGAAGTAAGTATGGTCTTGTTATAGTTGATGATTTTTCCCGCTTCACTTGGGTATTCTTTTTACAGGATAAATCTGAAACCCAAGGGACCCTCAAGCGCTTCCTCAGGAGAGCTCAAAATGAGTTTGCGCTCAAAGTGAAGAAGATAAGGAGCGACAACGGGTCCGAGTTCAAGAACCTTCAAGTGGAGGAGTACCTTGAGAAGGAAGGGATCAAGCACGAGTTCTCCGCTCCCTACACACCACAGCAAAATGGTGTGGTAGAGAGGAAGAACAGGACGCTCATCGATATGGCGAGAACGATGCTTGGAGAGTTCAAGACCCCCGAGCGCTTTTGGTCGAAAGCCGTAAACACGGCTTGCCACGCCATCAACCGGGTCTACCTTCACCGCCTCCTCAAGAAAACTTCATATGAGCTGCTAACCAGTAACAACCCAATGTTTCATATTTTCGAGTTTTTGGGAGTAAATGCTACATTCTAGTGAAGAAGGGTAGAAATTCTAAATTTGCTCCCAAAGCTATAGAAGGGTTTTCATTAGGTTATGACTCAAATACAAAGGCGTATAGAGTCTTCAACAAATCATCGGGTTTGGTTGAAGTCTCTAGCGACGTTGTATTTGATGAGACTAATGGCTCTCCAAGAGAGCAAGTTGTTGATCTTGATGATGTAGATGAAGATGTTCCGACGGCCGCAATTCGCACCATGGCGATTGGAGATGTACGGCCACTGGAACAAAATGTGCAAGATCAACCCTCTTCCTCAATAATGGTGCAACCCCCAACTCAAGACGATGAACAGACTCATCAAAAGGAGGCATGTGATCAAGGGGGAGCACAGGATGTCCAAGTTGAAGAGGAAGAAGCACATCAGGCCCCTCCAACCCAAGTTCGAGCGACGATTCAAAGGGATCATCCCGTCGACCAGATTTTGGGTGACATTAGCAAGGGAGTAACTACTCGGTCTCGATTAGTTAATTTTTGTGAGCATTACTCTTTTGTTTCTTCTATTGAGCCTTTTAGGGTAGAAGAGGCCTTGCTAGATCCGGACTGGGTGTTGGCCATGCAGGAAGAGCTCAATAATTTCAAGAGAAATGAAGTTTGGACACTGATGCCACGTCCCAAGCAAAATGTTGTGGGAACCAAGTGGGTGTTCCGCAACAAACAGGACGAGCACGGGGTGGTGACGAGGAACAAGGCTCGACTTGTGGCAAAAGGTTATGCCCAAGTCGCAGGTTTGGACTTTGAGGAGACTTTTGCTCCTATGGCTAGGCTAGAGTCTATTCGTATATTTCTAGCATATGCCGCTCACCATTCTTTCAGGTTGTTCCAAATGGATGTGAAGAGCGCTTTCCTCAATGGGCCAATCAAGGAGGAGGTGTATGTAGAGCAACCCCCTGGCTTCGAGGATGAATGGTACCCCGACCACGTATGTAAGCTCTCTAAGGCGCTCTATGGACGTAAGCAAGCCCCAAGAGCATGGTATGAATGCCTTAGAGACTTTTTAATTGCTAATGCTTTCAAGGTTGGGAAAGCTGATCCAACTCTTTTTACTAAGACTTGTGATGGAGATTTATTTGTGTGCCAAATTTATGTCGATGACATAATATTTGGTTCTACTAATCAAAAGTCTTGTGAAGAGTTTAGCAGGGTGATGACGCAGAAATTTGAGATGTCGATGATGGGCGAGTTGAACTACTTCCTTGGGTTCCAAGTGAAGCAACTCAAGGACGGCACCTTCATCTCTCAAACAAAGTATACGCAAGATTTGCTAAAGCGGTTTGGGATGAAGGACGCCAAGCCCGCAAAGACTCCGATGGGAACCGACGGACACACCGACCTCAACAAAGGAGGTAAGTCCGTTGATCAAAAAGCATACCGGTCTATGATAGGGTCTTTACTTTATTTATGTGCTAGTAGACCGGATATTATGCTTAGCGTATGCATGTGTGCTAGATTTCAATCTGATCCTAAGGAGTGTCACTTAGTGGCGGTGAAGCGAATCTTTAGATATTTAGTCGCTACGCCTTGCTTCGGGATCTGATATCCAAAGGGGTCTACTTTTGACTTAATTGGATATTCAGATTCTGACTATGCCATATGTAAGGTCGATAGGAAGAGTACATCAGGGACGTGCCAATTCTTTGGAAGGTCCCTGGTGTCATGGAATTCTAAGAAACAAACTTCCGTTGCCCTATCCACCGCTGAGGCTGAGTACGTTGCCGCAGGACAGTGTTGCGCGCAACTACTTTGGATGAGGCAAACCCTCCGGGACTTTGGCTCCAATCTGAGCAAAGTCCCACTCCTATGTGACAATGAGAGTGCTATCCTCATGGCAGAAAATCCTGTCAAGCACAGCCGCACAAAGCACATTGACATCCGGCATCACTTTTTGAGAGACCACCAGCAAAAGGGAGATATCGAAGTGTTTCATGTTAGCACCGAGAACCAGCTAGCCGATATCTTTACCAAACCTCTAGATGAGAAGACCTTTTGCAGGCTGCGTAGTGAGCTCAATGTCTTAGATTCGCGGAACCTGGATTGAATTATAGCATACTTGTGTCTATGCCTTTGATCATGTTCCTTCTGCATTTTGTTGCTTATTTATGGTGCTCAAGTTGTACAAGCACTCCCCAGACCTCACAAGTCCTTGTGCAAGTGACGCACACATTTAGGGGGAGATGTGCTACAACTTGACCCTTTGAGACTAACCGTGTGCTTGAGTTTGCTTAATTTAGTCTCAAAGGTGAATTGAAAGGGAAAGGTGGACTTGGACCATGAAAGACTTCCACTGCACTCCGATGAGAGGGTAACTAATTCCAAGTTCATCGTGTGAACTCTTATTGCCTTTGGACTCTTATTTGAAGATTTAGTGAGGCAATGGGGTTATAGGCCAAGATTGATCCCATTTTGGTGCTTGATGCCAAAGGGGGAGAAAATAAAGGCCAAAGCAAGAAATGGATCAGCTACCACTTGAGAAATTTTGAAAATAGTAGAATAGAGCTTTTTGTTTTGGCAAAACTCCCTTATTGGTTCTCTTATCAAAAGTTGGTTTTTTTTGTGGGGAGAAAAATGTTGATTAAGGGAAAAAGGGGGAGTTTTTGGAGTTTTTGAAATCTTTGATCAATTTCTATTGGAACAGATTTCTTTATGTCTCTACAATTGTGTTTGAGCTAGAGATAGGAGTTTGAAGTTGATTTGCAAAAATAAAACCAAGTGGTGGCAAAGAGTGATCCATATATGTCAAATTTGAATCAAAACAACCTTGAGTTCTTATTTGAATTGATTTTGCACTTGTTCTATTTGCTTTATGTTGTGTTGGCATAAATCACCAAAAAGGGGGAGATTGAAAGGGAAATGTGCCCTTGGGCCATTTCTAAGTATTTTGGTGATTGAGTGCCAACACAAGTGCTTTTGTGTTAATGTATGCAAAGTGGTGGACAAAGTGCAAATCAAGTCTAAAGGAAAAATCAATTTGGAAAAGACTTGGCTGCTCAGCCAAGACTCTGCTCAGTCTGGGTGCACCGGACAGTGTCCGGTGGTGCACCGGACAATGTCCGGTGCGGCAGGCTGGCTCTGTCAACTGGCTGCTCTTGGGACTTCGTCGGCGGTGTACGACTATAATTCACCGGACTGTCCGGTGAGCCTTTCACAGGCGAACTCGTCGCTCTCGGGAAGCAATTAACGGCGTACGGCTAAAATTCATCGGACTGTCCGGTGGTGCACCGGACTGTCCGGTGAGCCAACGGTCGGCCGCGCGATCCGCGTGGGACACGTGGCCAAGCCAACGGCTAGAAGGGAGCACCGGACTGTCCGGTGTGCTCCGGACAGTGTCCGGTGCGCCAACGGCTCTCAAGCACCAACGGTCGGCTTCGCCAAATAAGGAAGGAGATCCGCACCGGACAGTGTCCGGTGGTGCACCGGACATGTCCGGTGCGCCAGTCGACAGAAGGCAGGAATTGCCTTCCTGGATTGCTCTCAACGGCTCCTAGCTGCCTTGGGGCTATAAAAGGGACCCCTTGGCGCATGGAGAAGAAATCCAAGCATTCTTTGAGAATAATTGATCACTCACACTTCGTTCTTGCGCATTCAGTTGTCATTCCTAGTGACTTGAGCTCAGTTCTTGTGAGAAACTCATGATAGTGTCTTGAGCTCAGGTCTTGATCTTGTGTGTGCGTATTTGCTGTGATCTTTGTGTCTTGTGTGAGTTGCTAATCCCTCCCTTACTCCGTGCTTCTTTGTGAACTTCAAGTGTAAGGGCGAGAGACTCCAATTTGTGGAGATTCCTCGCAAGCGGGATAAAGATAAGCAAAGCAAAACACCGTGGTATTCAAGTGGGTCTTTGGACCGCTTGAGAGGGGTTGATTGCAACCCTCGTCCGGTGGGACGCCACAACGTGGAGTAGGCAAGCGTTGGTCTTGGCCGAACCACGGGATAAACCACTGTGCCATCTCTGTGATTGATCTCTTGTGGTTATTGTGTTTTGACTCCTCTCTAGCCACTTGGCACTATTTCTCTAACTTCTAATCAATTTTTGTGGCATTAAGTGTTAAGTTTTACAGGATCACCTATTCACCCCCCCCCCCTCTAGGTGCTCTCAATTGGTATCAGAGCCGTTCTCTTCATGAAGGGACTAATCGCCCGAAGAGATAGTGGCGGTGATCCCGTCGGTGACGAAGACTTCTTTAGCCACCGCCACCCCAGCGGCGACGACGGAAGCCATCTGCCCCTTGGCAGATCCCCACTCGAATTCTCCCGGACGGGCGAGCACCGACCTCCGCGCAGGGGCGTTGTACCGGAGCAAAGGCAGGACAGCCCAAGAACACGAACGCCGCTCTAGCAGCGTGCGACGTCTTGGGCAGTCCTCCGGTGCGTGTGGCACGACGACCACTCATACGGCAGGAGGAGGCACCGGGAGCCGAGCCAGAGCCAGCGAGCCCAGCGGGCTGAAGCTGACGACGCTCGCGGTCGACTGACCCCACGTTGTCGGAATCCGCCCCGTCCGCCAGGCCGGTGAGCGCCCTCTCCCCTAAATACCGGAGGAGAGGGTAGCTCGTGAGCCCGTGCGGGAGGTAGAGCTCTGGCTCAACCCGCCCTCCGCCCCAGCAAGGGTGATGAAGGTCCTTGAAGATGAGGGCGGGACCAAGATCGTAGTCCGGCTCGCTTCTCCCCACCGCCGAGCCAGAGGTCACCGTCTTGGGTGACCGCCGGTGAGGGTATGCAGCCGGGCTGCCTGACGAAAATCCTTGAAGCCGAACGATGGCTGAAAGGTACCAACCTCCACAAGGTTATGCCCCAACAACAGCAAGATGAAGAACCGCGGGCGCCCCCCACCCGGGGGCTCGGAAGGTGGAAAGACACGATGCATGAGGGAAGCACGAAGACATGGTTGCCTTTCAAGGGGGTCACCCTCCTTTTAAAGGCAACTCTCCCCACTTGCGTCCTCAGCCGTCGCAGGCAGAGTCTTCTCCAACACGCCCCAAGATCCTCCCCCCACGACACGGGGGCTGGGTCCCACGCGTCATGCAAGCTAGCCCAAGGCGGAAGAAGTCAAACCGCCTCGCATGGTGCGTGTAACTGCCTAGCGGTTACAAGCGCTCCTCCCCTTTTGCCTGGACCAGCGGGTGAAAGGGTGGACCACCATGCAGGCGGCATGCAACCGCACCAAGGGGGCGCAACCTTTCGACTTCGACGCGTCCAGCATGGAGGCCCAGGCCCACACATCATGTAACCGGCACGCCGGGTACTACGTGCAAGAAACTGCACCGCCACTCGCGCCACTACCGCGCCTCTTCGACTGTGGAACCAGTACCGCGACTCAAGGCAACCCCGCGCATGACCCAACAGTGCCAACCTGGCACACCGGTCACGAGTGAGCTAGCCGCGGGAGAAGGCGTGGCGGTCGATACGGCCAAAAATGGGCCGGCAGTGATGGCGTTGGCAGGCAGGTAGAAGCAGCAGTCAAGTCATCTGCAGGATCACATCCCCTCCAAGGACAGCGAGAGAACCCTCTCCCACGGCGTGAAGACGACACGCCCGTGATCCATACCTCGAACGGCTCACGCACGCGCAACAGCTGCCCCACGAACCACTCGTCCCATCGCATTAACTCTGCGGCAGGGCAGGCGGCACCTTTGGCAGGCGAAGCAGACGACGCTTCATTTCCGCCGCATTGACCGCGTCAAAAAAAGGTGCGCCACAACGTTTGATTTTATATCCTCCCCCTTTTTCTCTTTCTCTCTCTTACAACAGGGACCGGGAAAGGGGATACATGGGATCCTTCTCCGCGAAGGAAATGGGCTCCGAGCCCCCACTACTGATCAGAGGTTCGAAGGCTGGCCCCTCAGAAGGGTTCGACAGCCACCTCAGAGCACTCGGGTTTGGCACCCGCTACTGGTCAGAGGTTCGATGGCTGGCCCCTCGGAAGGGTTCAACGGCCACCTCAGGCTACTCGGGCTCCGCGCCCACTACTGATCAGGGGTTCGTAGGCTGGCCCCCGAAGGGTTCACAGCCGCCTCAGACACAGAGCGAGGGATGACCATGGGTACGTTCGATACATAACCGAGGCTCGGGCTACGCTCCCGAGGTACCCTAGGACATTTCCGAGACCCGCGGGAACGATTCTATAACGGAATCCCACCAGAGGGAGGCATCGAGCCCTCGGACCC
The DNA here is from genome assembly GCA_029449295.1 of Zea luxurians. Classification (NCBI taxonomy): domain Eukaryota; kingdom Viridiplantae; phylum Streptophyta; class Magnoliopsida; order Poales; family Poaceae; genus Zea; species Zea luxurians. Next base: position 927,214 of record JAOPSE010000181.1, read on the forward strand.
CGTCGAAAGGGGACTGGGTCCGGCAAATCACCCGTAGGTACTTTTGGGCACGCCTCCGGGCCACAGCCGACCCCTAACAATTGGGGCACGGGCGTCCACTCGGATCACCCGTTCGCAGCTCGCTGGAGACACCATGTTCGACGCCCACCGAGGGCAACATGGCGCTTTCCCCCCCTCCTCCTTGTGGAAAGGCGACGCAGGGGCGTATGTAAAAAAGTCGAGTTTGTCCTTAATCGTCCTCTCGCTCTGTGCGGAGGCTCGGGGGCTGCTCTCGCAAACTCGGCTCCGGCCAAACCATTAACAGCGTCAACATACTAGCCCGAGAACTTGGGACTCGACGGTGCACCCGGGCTACGGCCAGTTCGCATGAGGGGACAACCAGATCGGCCAAAGCATCACGAAACGCACTAAGACCTCGAAGGAGTCTAACCACTCCTCCGAGGCTTCAGGGGCTACACCCGACGGGTGCGCTCGCGCGCCCCTGCCGGAACAAACAGCAACCGAGAAAGGCTGGTCCCCTTGCAAAAAAGTGTGACAAAAGCCTCCAAGCGAGTATTAACACTCCCTTGGAGGCTCGGGGGCTACTGTCGGGGACCATAATTAGGGGTACCCCCGAGGTTCCTAAATCTCAGCTAGTAACCCCCATCAGCACAAAGCTGCAAAGGCCTGATGGGTGCGATTAACTCAAGGGACACGATCCCGCCTCGCCCGAGCCAGCCTCGGGCAAGGTCAGCCGACCCGAGAGGATTCATGCCTCGCTCGAGGTACCCCCTCAAGCAATGGGCACACCCTCGGCTCGCCCAAGGCCTAGTCTTCGCCAAGAAGCAACCTTGGCCAGATTGCCACGCCGACCGACCAAATCATAGAAGCATTTAATGCAAAGGTGGCCTGACACCTTATCCTGACGCGCGCCCCTCAGTCGACAGAGCCGAAGTGACCGCGGTCACTTCGCCGCTCCACTGACTAGCCTGGCAAGGGGACAGCGTTGCCTATGTCGCTCCGACTGTCGTGCCACTCGACAGAGTGAGGCTGACAGCAGCCAAGTCTGGCTTCGGGCGCCATAGGAAACTCCGCCTCGCCTAACCCAGGGCTCGGACTAGGCTACGGCCTCGGAAGACGATGGACTCCGCCTCGCCCGACCCAGGGCTCGGACTAGGCTACAGCCTCGGAAGACGACGGACTCCGCCTCGCCCGACCCAGGGCTCGGACTCGGCTACGGCCTCGGAAGACGACGGACTCCACCTCGCCCGACCCAGGGCTCGGACTAGGCTACGGCCTCGGAAGACGACGGACTCCGCCTTGCCCGACCTAGGGCTCGGACTAGGCTACAACCTCGGAAGACGACGGACTCTGCCTCGCCCGACCTAGGGCTTAGACTCGGCTACGGTCTCGCAAGACGACGAACTCTGCTTCACCCGACCCCAGGGCTCGGACTCGACCCCAACCCCAGGGCTCGGACTCGACCTCGACCTCAGAGGAGCCTCCGCCTCGACCGACCGAGGGCACGGACCAACCACGCCATAGGAAGGGCCATCATTACCCTACCCCTAGCTAGCTCAGGCTACGGGGAACAAGACCGGCATCCCATCCAGCTCGCCCCGATAAAACAAGTAATGATGGCGCCCTGCGTGCTCCATGACGACGGTGGCTCTCAACCCCTTACGGAAGCAAGGAGACGCCAGCAAGGACTCGGCAGCCCCGATAGATGTCCTTCCGCAAGGCTCTAGCGCTCCTTCGACGGTCACGACATCACAGGAACAGGGTGCCAAAACCCCTCCAGCTGCCACGACGGCATGTACTTAGGGCACTAGCTCCTCTCTGCCAGACACGTTAGCACACTGCTACACCCCCCATTGTACACCTGGACCCTCTCCTTACGCCTATAAAAGGAAGGTCCAGGGCACTCCTACGAGGAGGTTGGCCGCGCGGGAGGACGGGCTGGCGGACGGCCCCTCTCTCACTCTCCCACGCGAACGCTTGTAACCCCCTACTGCAAGCGCACCCGACCTGGGCGCAGGGCAACACGGAGGCCGCGGGATTCCACCTTGCCTGTCTCTTTCCCCCCTTCGTGCTCTGCCTCGCGTCGACCCATCTGGGCTGGGGCACGCGGCGACATTGCACTCGTCGGTCCAGGGACCTCCCAGGGTCGAAACGCCGACACATATATAAAAACATTTTGTTCCTAGTCTATAAGCATACTAACCACATCTAATTTTTCAAATCAGGTATCAAGGATGATAATCAATAGTTTAAGGGAGTAATGAAACAAAGGTTTAATCATTCAACTCCTACCTCAGGTCGCTGACGCCCCAAACTATTGATTATCATTTGATAATCAATAGTTTGAGGCGTCAGCGACCTAAGGTAGGACTGACAGACTAGGCCCAGTAGCAGGGGCGTGAGTGAGGGGGAGATCTGAGCGGCTAGATCTACAATGGGTGGCCGAGATTAGATCGATTCTAATTAAACCTAGACCGCCAGATCTCGGATGGACATCCGGGATCCAATGACCCGCGCGGTCAGGGCGGCCGGTCCTAAGTACGGTGGCATCGCTCGTCTCTGCGGTGAGGTCTCGTCGGAGGCGAGGGCATGGCCACATCAAAGCTCTAGGGATCGGGGAAGGACTTAAGCGCACTCAGGGCGACACGGCGGACTCAACTGTGGGCACAACGCCGGTGCGGGGGCACCAAAGGGCACAGAACGCGGCGGAGTGGCCCAATGGCGGCATGGATTTGCTTCGACGAGCAATCACGTGAAGTCTAGGGCAACAAACAAAGAAATAGGGGCACAAGGAGGTTGCTCACCTCAAGAGGAAACTCTGGAGCACTGGGGCAACGGCGGGGACGCAAGGACGCCTTGGGTCTACGGCGGTGGGCTTCGGCTGCATGGGGAGAACGCCGGTGAGCGCGGACCGAGCGAATTAGAGAGGCTAGGGGCAAACTAGGAGGTGTCCTGCATTGCTGGCGAAGGGGCAGAGCTCACCGAGGCAACAGACGTGGCTGACGCTCGATGACAGCCACGGAACGGCGGTGAACCTTCGGCGGAGTTCCATGGGCACGTGTGCAGAGAGAGAGAGCGAGGGAGTTCAGCTAAGGGCGCAACTAGGCGAGGGGAGTGAGTGCGTGGGCATGGGCTGCATAAAAGGACTTGGGGGTCGTGGCCGGAAAACACGTGGTCGTGGGCACGTCCACGATGGAGAGCATGGGTGGGAGGTTAGGGAAGAGGGGAGTGGCTGATAGGCAGGGTCTGTGGGCCAGCAAGGGTGAGTGGCAAACGGGCGGTTAGCGTTGATAGGAAGGTCCCACCGAGCAGCGAGCGAGAGCGGCCACGAGAGCGGACGGGTCGGGCCCACCGTGCTGCAGGAGGGAGAGAAGGAGAGAGAGCGTGCATGGTTGGACGCGGGCGGTCGCTGGCACGTGGGGTCCACCTGTCAGGCGACGCGGGCACGTGCGCGTGGCCTGGCTGGGCTGAGTTGGGCCGGTTTGGCTAAATTGAGCTTCTCTTTTTCCAGGGCTTTTTCTAAATGCTTTTCTTTTTATTTTCTCTAGGTTTTCAATTCAAATTCAAACCAAGTTTCAAATTCAAACCAATTCAAACATGTGCATCAACTCAAAAAATATTTTAGGCTCAGCATGATGCAACAAATCATGACCCTCATAAGTTTTGACAAAATAAATAATAAATCCCTCTCTTAATTAACCTAATTCTACTCAAAAGGAAGAGAGAGACTAGAGAGGGATACAAAGGGTAACACCTAAATTTGGTAGGCATTTAGAGAAGAAATTTTAAACCCCCAAATTCAGGGCATTACAAACCTATCCCCCTTAAAAAGAATCTCACCCTCGAGATTTAGGGTTGGCTAGCAAAGAGTTCAGGGTACTTGGCTTTCAGATCATCTTCTCTTTCCCAGGTTGCTTCTTCCTCTGAGTGATGCCCCCATTTGACTTTGCACATCCTGATGGTACTTCTTCAAGTGACCTAGTCTGCTGTCTCTAGAATCTGAGTGGGCTTCTCAATGTATGTCAGATCTTCTTGAACCTTAAGATCTTCGGTTGGCAATTGCTTCTCTGGCACTCGCAAGCATTTCTTCAGCTGAGACACATGGAACACATCATGCATGGCTGACAGACTTTTTGGTAAGCTGAGTTGGTATGCTACTTTTCCATGTCTTGCCTGGATCTGGTATGGTCCGGTGTATCGAGGTGCTAGCTTGGCCTTGACTCCAAACCTTTTGATTCCTCTCATGGGTGACACTTTCAAGTAGATGTAATCTCCCACTTCAAAACTCAATTCTCTTCTTCTGGTGTTAGCATAGCTTCGCTACCTAGATTGCATTGTCTTTAGATTCTCTCGAACCATTCTAATGTTCTCTTCAACTTCAAGTAAAATGTCTGGACTGAACACCTGTCTTTCGCCGGGCTGGTCCTAATGCAACGGGGTTCTACAGTTCCTCCTATAGAGTGCTTGGAATGGGGACATCTTCAAACTGGTCTGGTAGTTGTTGTTGTAGGAGAATTCTGCATACGGTAGCCTCTTGTCCTTGACTTGTCTTGCAATGCACAAGCTCTTAGCATATCCTCAAGAATCTGGTTGGTTCTCTCTGTCTGACCATATGCCTGCGGGTAATAAGCTGAAATGAACTTCAAATGGGTGCCCAAAACTTCATGCAAATGCTGCCAAAAGTGAGAAATGAATTGGGTACCTCTATCTGATACTATCTTCTTTGGGACACCATGCAAGCATACAATTCGAGACATATATAGTTCTGCCAACACTGCGCTGTTATAGGTGGTCTTGACTGGTATGAAATGAGCCGCCTTTGTTAAATGGTCCACTACTACCCAGATGGAGTCATAACCAGCACGAGTGCGGGTTAGACCAATCTCATCCCATTTCCACTGAGGAATCTGCAACGGCTGCAACGAACCTGTGGGTCTCTGATGCTCTGCCTTGATCCTCTGACAACTAACGCATACAACCACATATTTTGCTATCTCCCTTTTCATTCCATACCATTAGAATCTTTTCTTTAGGTCTTGGTACATCTTTTCGCTGCCAGGGTGTATGGAATATGCTATCTCATGAGCTTCCTTGAGACTCAGTTCCCGGATCGATTTGATGTCAGGAACGCACAGTCTATCCTTGAACCATACCACTCCTTCTGTGTCTTCATGAAAGTCTTTGCCTTTTCCATCTATGATCAGCTGTCAAATCTCGTTGATCTTCTCATCGTCTTTCTAGCCCTTCCTGATATCTTGCTCTAGAGTGGGTTCCAGCTTGATTGTCACTCCTTGAGTGTTGTTTAGAAATCTGAGACTCAACCTGTCGAATCCTTTGCTAGCTCATACGGCATCGGGTGAACAGCCATCATGTTGACTTGGCTCTTTCTACTCAAAGCATCTGCAACCATATTATTTGCTTTGCCTAGATGATAATGTATCTCCAACTCATAGTCTTTGATTAGCTCTAGCCATCTTCTCTGCCTCATGTTTAGCTCTGACTGAGTGAATATGTACTTAAGACTCTTGTGGTCTGTGTAGATATCACACTTCTGCCCATACAAATAGTGCCTCTAGGTCTTCAGTGCATGAACTACTGCTACTAACTCTAGATCATGAGTGGACAATTTTTCTCATGAATCTTCAACTGTCGGGACGAGTACGCCACTACTCTCCCTTCCTACATTAACACGCATCCCAGTCTGGTATACGAAGCATCGCAATACACTGAGAATGGCTTGTGAACATCTGGTAGAATCAATACCGGTGTTGTTGTCAACTTCCTCTTTAGTGTGTCAAAGGAATCTTGGCATGTTGGGGTCCACTTGAACTCAACCTTCTTTGCTAGCAAGGTTGTCATTGGCATGGCGATCTTGGAGAAACCTTCAATGAAACGCCAAAAGTAGCCGGCCATTCTAATGAAACTCTTGATTCCTCGGACATCTTTTGGTGCTTTCCAGTATAAAATCACTGCTACTTTCTTTGGATTCACAACTAATCCCTCTCGGTTTATAATATGGCCTAAGAACAGAACTTTGCTGATCTAAAACTCGCACTTGCTAAACTTAGCGTACAACTAACAATCTCATAGCCTCTGCAATACTTTCCTCAAGTGCTCTTCATGCTCTTGCTCATTCTGGGAATATATGAGGATATCATCGATGAACACCACTATGAATTTATTGAGGTAGTCCATGAACACACTGTTCATCAGGTACATGAAATAGGCTAACGCATTCGTCAAATCGAATGACATGACTGTGAACTCATATAGTCCATACTTAGTGATAAATGCGGTCTTCGGTATGTCCGAAGGCCGGATCCTGAGCTGATGGTAACCTGACCTTAGATCTATCTTCGAGAACACACTGGCTCCTCTCAACTGATCGAATAGATCTTCAATTCTAGGCGGTGGGTACTTGTTCTTGACATAGACTTCATTCAAAGATCTATAATCAATGCACATCTTCTTTGTACCATCCTTCTTCTCCACAAATAACATTGGGGCTGCCCAAGGCAAGGTACTTGGTCTGATGTAGCCTTTCTCTAACAATTCATCAATCTGCTTCTTGAGTTCGACCAATTCTGGTCCAGACACTCGATAAGCTCTCTTGGAAATAGGGGCGGTGCCAGGTATAAGCTCTATGGAAAATTCAACTTTTCTTTCAGGTGGCATGCCTGGTAACTCCTCGGGAAACACATCAGGGAATTCTGATACTACATTGATAGCTTTTGATCGCTCGATTTCCTCAATATGGGCGGTGATCTAGTGACAACTTCCTTTCCTTGGTGCAGACCATACCAACTCCACTAAAACTTCCTCTCCTGATAAGGACACTAACTTCACCATCCTCTTGTCACAGCTAAGGCTTGCTTGATATTTGGTTAGCCAATTCATCCCTAGGATGACATCTATAGTCGCATCACGGTTACCCATTACTATTAGATCAGCGGGGAACTCTATCCCCCTTATTTGAACTCTTGCACTAGGGCAAAATCTATCTGTTTGGGTTCTCCCACCAATTGAACTAACCCTCATAGGTGGATACATGGGTGCTACTAGTATATTGTGTGATTCTACACATGATGCAGTCACAAAAGAATGCGTTGCTCCAGTATCAAATAACATGTTTGCAGAATGGTACACGACTAAGAACGTACCTAGTGCCACTCCTAGACTATGTCAGCCTCCAGATGGTTCACCTTTCCATACTGGGCACGAGGCTGCCCATGGTTGTTGCCTCCTTGTTGCGATTCATTCTGCCTAGCAGGGGTATTAGGAGCTGGTTGCTGCTGAGCTACCTTCTTTGGGCAATGATTCACGTGGTGGTCTTGTTACGCATAGTGGAAACATGCATGGCCTCCTCCTTGCACTAGAGCTGATTGGTTGTTCTGGTTGGTTGTTGGGGCAGAAAGGCGAGGTGCCTGGTTGTTCTGGTGCTGGTACGGATTTCCTCCTTGCGGGTTGTTCTAACGGTACTGCTGTTGCTGCTGAGGAAACTGCCTCTGATATTGCTGCTGCTGGTGCTGATGCTGATACTGGTGCCGATGACCTTGCTTGAACTGCTGAGGTGGGTTGCCTGAGTAGCGGGGATGACTTCTACTCCCGGCCTGAGATCCACCAATCTTGCGTTTCCTGTCATCCATCTCCTGACGCTTCTTTTTAGTCATGATGGCTCTATCGATCAAATGCTGGAAGGTAGGGAAAGTGTGGTTCATCAGCTGATAGTGAAGGGGATCAACCAAACCTCTCAGAAAGCGGTACTACCTCTTAGCATCCATATTGACATCTTCTGGCGCATAACGTGACAACTGTAGAAACTTGTCCATGTACTCGCTGACAGACAGTGGACATTGCTTCAATGCTAAAAATTCCTCCTTCCTTACTATTATCAGTCGTTCAGGCACATGGTAACGACAGAAGTTGTCCCTGAACTCCTCCCAAGTGATGGCTTCAGGGTTGGCATGGGTGGCATGGTAAGACTCCCACTAGGATTGTGCTGCTCCCCTTAGAAGATGGGGACCATATAGAACCTTCTCACGATCGTTGCACTGAGTAGTGTGCAACTCATGCTCCATAGTACGTAGCCAATCTTCAGCGTCCATGGGATCTGCAGAATGGGCAAAGATAGTGGGATGGCCCCTCATGAACTCCGCCTGCTTGTCTCTGGGCACCTGTGGCATCTGAACTTGCACCTAAGGTTGAGGTGGGGGTTGCTGCTGCACCTGCTGCATTGCTGCTAAAGTCTGACCAATTGCTTGGACTGCTTGGGTTTGCATCAAGAACATCTGCTCAATGGTCATCAGGGGTGGCAATGGCAAATGCTGCTGGGCTGCCTCCTCCTAAGGTGCCTGCTGCTCCTTCTGAGCATGCCTTCCACCTCTGCACCTGTTCTTAGACATCTGTAGAAAGCACACACATATCAAATCTGACTCCACAGTCTTTCACATAAGAAAAGATATATGAAAATCTTCATAGCACTGAATGATTGGTCATCTTCACTGACTCTCAACACAGCCAACACAACTTCTCAGATAAAGAGGAAAGTGGGAATAAATAGGTTGACCAACTAAACAACTGACTTTATTGATAACTACACAAAGTTGCAGGGGATGCCCACAGCTTGGTGACAATCATTACAAAGGTCCAACTTCATTACAAGTTCATCATGACAAGCATCAAAGCACATGATAAGCAAGCTAACTCTAACTAAGACTGACTAAGACTAAGACACTGAATTAAGCATTATTACAGACTCCAACTCTGTCGATCTATGGCTCCAAATCTATCTGGGTCCTGCAGTCAGGGGTGCCGTAATCAAAGCGACCACGGGGCGGCGAGAGGTAAGGGTGCTGAATCTCGATAGGAGCCGGAGAAACACCATCTTGATAGTAGCGTGTTGAGCACTCAGCACGCAATTCCACAACCTCTGCCTAAACCTTGCTGAAAGGGAATTAGGCTTACACCTAGTTCCTAAATAATTTTGGTGGTTGAATTGCCCAACACAAATATTGGACTAACTAGTTTGCTCTAGTACTTAAGTTATACAGGTGCAAAAGGTTCACACTTAGCCAATAAAAAGACCAAGTGTTGGATTCAACAAAGGAGCAGCAACGCAACCGAGGGCACCTCTGGCTGGAGGCACCGGACTGTCCGGTGTGCACCGGACTGTCCGGTGCGGCCAGAGGACTTCGACTCCAACTCTTCACCCTCGGGATTTCTCGGAAGCCGGCGCGCTAAAATTCACCGGATTGTCCGGTGTGCACCGGACATGTCCGGTGCTCCAAGGAAACGCGGCCTCCGGAACTCGCCAGCCTCGGGTTCGCGCAGAAGCCACTCCGCTAAAATTCACCGGACTGTCCGGTGTGCACCGGACTGTCCGGTGTACCAGCGGAGCAACGGCTCTCTGCGGCGCCAACGGCTCCCTGCGGTGCATTAAATGCGCGCGCAGCGCGCGCAGACGTCAGGCACGCCCATGCCGGTGCACCGGACATCAAACAGTACCTGTCCGGTGTGCACCGGACACCCAGGAGGGCCCAGAAGTCAGAAGCTCCAACGGTCAGAATCCAACGGCAATGGTGACGTGGCAGGGGCACCGGACTGTCCGGTGTGCACCGGACTGTCCGGTGCGCCATCGAACAGAGGCCTCCAGCCAACGGTCACTTTTGGTGGTTGGGGCTATAAATACCCCAACCACCCCACATTCATTGCAATCCAAGTTTTCCACTTCTCAACTACTACAAGAGCTCTAGCATTCAATTCTAGACACACCAAATAGATCAAGTCCTCTCCAAATTCCACACAACTCCATAGTGACTAGAGAGAGTGATTTGCTTGTGTTCTTTCGAGCTCTTGCGCTTGGATCGCATTCTTTTCTTTCTCACTTGTTCTTGAGATCATCACTCAATTGTAACCAAGGCAAGAGGCACCAATTGTGTGGTGGCCCTTGCGGGGAAGTTTTGTTCCCGGTTGATTGAGAAGAAGAGAAAGCTCACTCGATCCGTGGGATCGTTTGAGAGAGGGAAGGGTTGAAAGAGACCCGGCCTTTGTGGCCTCCTCAACGGGGAGTAGGTTTGCGAGAACCGAACCTCGGTAAAACAAATCCTTGTGTCACACTCTTATTCGCTTGCGATTTGTTTTGCGCCCTCTCTCGCGGACTCGTTTCTTTATTGCTAACGCTAACCCGGCTTGTAGTTGTGATTATTTTTGTAAATTTCAGTTTCGCCCTATTCACCCCCCCTCTAGGCGACTATCAATTGGTATCAGAGCCCGGTGCTTCATTAGAGCCTAACCGCTCGAAGTGATGTCGGGAGATCACACCAAGAGGGAGATGGAGACCGGCGACAAGCCCACTACAAGCCAAGGGAGCACTTCATCTTCATCGGAAGAGTCCCGCACCAAGAGAAGAGAGAAGAAGAAGAACTCCTCCAAGCGGAAGGAGAAAAGATCTTCCTCTTCTCACCACAAGGAGAAGAAGGAAAAATCTTCTTCTCACAAGCCGCATCGGAGTGGGGACAAGCACAAGAGGATGAGGAAGGTGGTCTACTACGAGACCGACACTTCATCGACATCTACCTCCGGCTCCGACGCGGCGTCCGTCACTTCTAAACGCCAAGAGCGTAAGAAGTATAGTAAGATTCCCCTACGCTACCCTCGCATTCCTAAACATACACCTTTACTATCCGTCCCATTAGGCAAGCCACCAACTTTTAATGGTGAAGATTATGCTATGTGGAGTAATTTGATGCGATTTCATCTAACCTCTCTCCACAAAAGATTATGGGATGTTGTTGAGTATGGTGTACAGGTACCATCCGTAGGGGATGAGGACTATGACACGGACGAAGTGGCCCAAATCGAGCACTTCAACTCCCAAGCCACAACCATCCTCCTTGCCTCTCTAAGCAAGGAGGAATACAACAAAGTACAAGGGTTGAAGAACGCCAAGGAGATTTGGGACCTACTCAAGATGGCGCACGAGGATGATGAACTCACCAAAATCACCAAGCGGGAAACGATCGAGGGGGAGCTCGGTCGCTTCCGTCTTCGCCAAGGGGAGGAGCCACAAGACATGTACAACCGGCTCAAGACCTTGGTGAACCAAGTGCGCAACCTCGGGAGCGCAAAATGGGATGACCACGAGGTGGTTAAGGTTATTTTAAGAGCACTTATTTTCCTTAACCCTACTCAAGTACAATTAATTCGTGGCAATCCTAGATATCCACTAATGACCCCCGAGGAAGTTATCGGGAATTTTGTGAGTTTTGAATGCATGATTAAGGGCTCCAAGAAGATCAACGAGCTTGACGAGCCTTCCACATCCGAGGCGCAACCCGTGGCCTTCAAGGCAACGGAGGAGAAGAAGGAGGAGTCTACACCAAGTAGACAACCGATTGACGCCTCCAAGCTCGACAACGAGGAGATGGCCCTAATCATCAAAAGCTTTAGGCAAATCCTCAAGCAACGGAAGGGGAAGGACTACAAATCCCGTTCCAAGAAGGTTTGCTACAAGTGTGGTAAGCCCGGTCACTTTATTGCTAAATGTCCATTATCAAGTGATAGTGACAGGGGCGACGACAAGAAGGGCAAAAGGAAGGAGAAGAAGAAATACTACAAGAAGAAGGGCGGCGATGCCCATGTTTGTCGGGAGTGGGACTCCGACGAAAGCTCAAGCGACTCCTCCGACGACGAGGATGCCGCCAACATCGCCGTCACCAAGGGCCTTCTCTTCCCCAACGTCGGCCACAAGTGTCTCATGGCCAAAGACGGCAAAAAGAAGGTAAAATCAAAATCCTCCACTAAATATGAAACATCTAGTGATGAGGATGATGATAAAAATGAAGAGGATAATTTGCGTATTCTTTTTGCTAACCTCAACATGCAACAAAAGGAGAAATTAAATGAGTTAATTAGTGCTATACATGAGAAGGATGAACTCTTAGATTCCCAAGAGGACTTCCTTATTAAAGAAAATAAGAAGCATGTTAAGGTTAAAACTGCTTATGCTCTAGAAAGAGAAAAATGTGAAAAATTGTCTAGTGAGCTAAGTATTTGCCATGAGACTTTAGACAACCTTAGAAATGAAAATGCCAATTTGCTAGCTAAGGTTGATTCTCACACTTGCAATGTTTCAATTCCTAGAAATGATAATAATGATTTGCTTGCTAGGATTGAAAAATTGAACATTTCTCTTGCTAGCCTTAGAAATGAGAATGAGAAACTAATTGCTAAGGCTAAGGATTTTGATGTTTGCAATGCTACTATTTCCGACCTTAGAACTAAAAATGATATGTTGCATGCTAAGGTTGTTGAACTAAAATCTTGCAAACCCTCTACATCTAATGTTGAGCATATTTCCATTTGTACTAGATGTAGAGATATTAATGTTGATGCTATCCATGATCACCTAGCCTTAATTAAACAACAAAATGATCACATAGCACAACTTAATGCTAAGATTAGAGAGCATGACTTAGAAAATGAAAAATTTAAACTTGCTAGAAGCATGCTCTATAATGGGAGACGCCCTGGCATTAAGGATGGCATTGGCTTCCAAAGGGGAGACAATGTCAAAATTAATGCCCCTCCAAAGACCTTGTCTAACTTTGTTAAGGGTAAGGCTCCCATGCCTCAGGATAACGAGGGTTACATTTTGTACCCTGCCGGCTATCCTGAGAGCAAAATTAGGAAAATTCATTCTAGGAAGTCTCACTCTGGCCCTAATCATGCTTTTATGTATAAGGGTGAGACATCTAGATCTAGGCAACCAACCCATGCCAAGTTGCCTAGAAAGAAAACTACTAGTGCATCAAATGATCATGCCATTTCATTTAAAACCTTTGATGCATCTTATGTTTTAACTAACAAATCAGGCAAGGTAGTTGCCAAAATTGTTGGGGGCAAACACAAGGGCTCCAAGACTTGTGTTTGGGTACCCAAAGTTCTTGTATCTAATGCCAAAGGACCCAAAACCGTTTGGGTACCTAAAATAAAGAACTAAACTTGTTTTGTAGGTTTATGCATCCGGGGGCTCAAGTTGGATACTCGACAGCGGGTGCACAAACCATATGACAGGGGAGAAAAGAATGTTCTCCTCATATGAGAAAAACCAAGATCCCCAACGGGCTATCACATTCGGGGATGGAAATCAAGGTTTGGTCAAAGGTTTGGGTAAAATTGCTATATCTCCTGACCATACTATTTCCAATGTTTTTCTTGTAGATTCCCTAGATTACAATTTGCTTTCCGTATCCCAATTATGTCAAATGGGCTACAACTGTCTTTTTACTGATATAGGTGTTACTGTCTTTAGAAGAAGTGATGATTCAATAGCATTTAAAGGTGTGTTAGAGGGTCAGCTATACTTGGTAGATTTTGAAAGAGCTGAACTCGACACATGCTTGATTGCTAAGACTAACTTGGGTTGGCTCTGGCACCGCCGACTAGCCCATGTTGGAATGAAGAATCTTCACAAGCTTCTAAAGGGAGAACACATTTTGGGACTAACCGATGTTCATTTTGAGAAAGACAGGATTTGTAGCGCCTGCCAAGCCGGGAAGCAAGTTGGTGTCCATCATCCACACAAAAACATCATGACTACCGACAGGCCACTGGAGCTCCTTCACATGGATTTGTTCGGCCCGATCGCTTACATAAGCATCGGCGGTAGTAAGTATTGTCTTGTAATTGTGGATGATTATTCTCGCTTCACTTGGGTGTTCTTTTTACAGGACAAATCCTATACCCAAGAAACTTTAAAGGGATTCTTGAGACGAGCTCAAAATGAGTTCGGCTTGAGGATCAAGAAAATTAGAAGCGACAATGGAACGGAGTTCAAGAACTCTCAAATTGAAGGCTTTCTTGAGGAGGAGGGCATCAAGCATGAGTTCTCTTCTCCCTACACTCCACAACAAAATGGTGTAGTGGAGAGGAAGAATCGAACTCTATTGGACATGGCAAGAACCATGCTTGATGAATACAAGACACCGGATCGGTTTTGGGCTGAGGCGGTCAACACCGCCTGCTACGCCATTAACCGGTTATATCTTCACCGAATCCTCAAGAAGACATCTTATGAACTCCTAACCGGTAAAAAGCCCAATATTTCATATTTTAGAGTTTTTGGTAGCAAATGTTTCATTCTTGTTAAAAGAGGTAGAAAATCTAAATTTGCTCCTAAAACTGTAGAAGGCTTTTTACTAGGATATGACTCAAACACAAGGGCATATAGAGTCTTTAACAAGTCCTCAGGACTTGTTGAAGTTTCTTGTGACGTTGTGTTTGATGAGACTAACGGCTCTCAAGTAGAGCAAGTTGATCTTGATGATATAGGTGAAGAACAGGCTCCATGCATAGCGCTAAGGAACATGTCCATTGGGGATGTGTGTCCTAAGGAACCCGAAGAGCCTCCAAATGCACAAGATCAACCATCCTCCTCCACGCAAGTATCTCCACCAACTCAAGTTGAGGACGAGGCTCAAGATGTTGAACAAGAAGATCAAGAAGATGAGCCACCTCAAAATGACGGCAACGATCAAGGGGGAGATTCAAATGATGAAGACAAGGAGGATGAACAACCAAGGCCGCCACACCCAAGAGTCCACCAAGCAATCCAACGAGATCACCCCGTCGACACCATCCTCGGCGATATTCATAAGGGGGTAACTACTCGATCTCGTGTTGCTCATTTTTGTGAACATTACTCTTTTGTTTCCTCTATTGAGCCACACAGGGTAGAGGAAGCTCTTCAAGATTCGGATTGGGTGATGGCGATGCAAGAGGAGCTCAACAATTTCACGAGGAACGAGGTATGGCACTTAGTTCCACGTCCTAACCAAAATGTTGTAGGAACCAAGTGGGTCTTCCGCAACAAGCAAGACGAGCATGGTGTGGTGACAAGGAACAAAGCTCGACTCGTGGCCAAGGGATATTCACAGGTCGAAGGTTTGGATTTTGGTGAAACCTATGCACCCGTAGCTAGGCTTGAGTCAATTCGTATATTATTGGCCTATGCTACTTACCATGGCTTCAAGCTCTACCAAATGGACGTAAAGAGTGCCTTCCTCAATGGACCAATCAAGGAGGAGGTCTATGTTGAGCAACCTCCCGGCTTTGAAGACAGTGAGTACCCTAACCATGTTTATAGGCTCTCTAAGGCGCTTTATGGGCTCAAGCAAGCCCCAAGGGCATGGTATGAATGCCTTAGAGATTTCCTTATTGCAAATGGCTTCAAAGTCGGCAAGGCCGATCCTACTTTATTCACTAAGACTCTTGATAATGATTTGTTTGTATGCCAAATTTATGTTGATGATATCATATTTGGGTCTACTAACAAATCTACATGTGAAGAATTTAGTAGGATCATGACACAAAAATTCGAGATGTCGATGATGGGGGAGTTGAAGTATTTTCTAGGATTCCAAGTCAAGCAACTCCAAGAGGGCACCTTCATTAGCCAAACGAAGTATACTCAAGATATCCTAAGCAAGTTTGGAATGAAGGATGCCAAGCCCATCAAGACACCCATGGGAACAAATGGGCATCTCGACCTCGACACGGGAGGTAAGTCCGTGGATCAAAAGGTATACCGGTCAATGATTGGTTCATTGCTTTATTTATGTGCATCTCGACCGGACATTATGCTTTCTGTTTGCATGTGTGCAAGATTCCAAGCCGACCCTAAGGAATCACACCTTACGGCCGTGAAACGAATCTTGAGATATTTGGCTTTTACTCCTAAGTTTGGGCTTTGGTACCCTCGGGGATCCACTTTTGATTTGATTGGATATTCGGATGCCGATTGGGCAGGGTGTAGGATTAATAGGAAGAGCACATCGGGGACTTGCCAGTTCTTGGGAAGATCTTTGGTGTCATGGGCTTCAAAGAAGCAAAATTCGGTCGCTCTTTCCACCGCCGAAGCCGAGTATATTGCCGCAGGCCATTGTTGCGCGCAATTGCTTTGGATGAGGCAAACCCTGCGGGACTACGGTTACAAATTAACCAAAGTCCCTTTGCTATGTGACAATGAGAGTGCAATCAAAATGGCCGACAATCCCGTCGAGCATAGCCGCACTAAGCACATAGCCATTCGGTATCATTTTCTTCGGGATCACCAACAAAAGGGGGATATCGAGATTTCTTACATTAATACTAAAGATCAATTAGCCGATATCTTTACCAAGCCTCTTGATGAACAATCTTTTACCCGACTTAGGCATGAGCTTAATATTCTTGATTCTAGGAATTTCTTTTGCTAGTCTTGCACACATAGCTCATAAATATACCTTTGATCATGTCTCTTTTATATATGCTATGACTAATGTGTTTTCAAGTGTATTTCAACCAAGTCATAGGTATCTTGAAAGGGAATAGGAGTCTTCGGCGAAGACAAGGCTTCCACTCCACTCTACTACTCATCCTTCGCCGTCGCTCCACATCACCTCTCCAACTTTGGTATAACCTTCACTCATTTATTTCATGACCAAAGGGGGAGAATGTACTTCATTGGGCTCTAATGATTCCGTTTTTGGCGATTCATGCCAAAGGGGGAGAAAATATGAGCCCAAAGCAAAAGGACCGCACCACCACCTAATTTTATAAATTTGATGATTTTAATTTGGAAAATTTCAAAATTGGTATCTCTTTGTGTTCTAAAGGGGGAGCAACTAGTATTTTCAAAAATTGATGTCTTAAAACCCTCTTGAACACTAAGAGGAGACCTTATTTGAGGGGGAGTTTTGCTTAGTCAAAGGAAAAGCATTGGAAATAGGGGGAGAAAATTCCATATCTTGAAAATGCTTTGCCAAATCTTATTCATTTACCTTTGACTATCTTGCAAAAGTACTTTGAAAAGAATTTACAAAAGAATTTGCAAAAACAAAACTCTTGGTGCAAATATGGTCCAATATGTCAAAAACAAAGAAAACAATCCATGCGCATCATATAAGTTTATATTGGCTCAATTCCAAGCAACCTTTGCACTTACATTATGCAAACTAGTTCAATTATGCACTTCTATATTTGCTTTGGTTTGTGTTGGCATCAATCACCAAAAAGGGGGAGATTGAAAGGGAATTAGGCTTACACCTAGTTCCTAAATAATTTTGGTGGTTGAATTGCCCAACACAAATATTAGACTAACTAGTTTGCTCTAGTACTTAAGTTATACAGGTGCAAAAGGTTCACACTTAGCCAATAAAAAGACCAAGTGTTGGATTCAACAAAGGAGCAGCAAGGCAACCGAGGGCACCTCTGGCTGGAGGCACCGGACTGTCCGGTGTGCACCGGACTGTCCGGTGCGGCCAGAGGACTTCGACTCCAACTCTTCACCCTCGGGATTTCTCGGAAGCCGGCGCGCTAAAATTCACCGGATTGTCCGGTGTGCACCGGACATGTCCGGTGCTCCAAGGAAACGCGGCCTCCGGAACTCGCCAGCCTCGGGTTCACGCAGAAGCCACTCCGCTAAAATTCACCGGACTGTCCGGTGTGCACCGGACTGTCCGGTGTACCAGCGGAGCAACGGCTCTCTGCGGCGCCAACGGCTCCCTGCGGTGCATTAAATGCGCGCGCAGCGCGCGCAGACGTCAGGCACGCCCATGCCGGTGCACCGGACATCAAACAGTACCTGTCCGGTGTGCACCGGACACCCAGGAGGGCCCAGAAGTCAGAAGCTCCAACGGTCAGAATCCAACGGCAATGGTGACGTGGCAGGGGCACCGGACTGTCCGGTGTGCACCGGACTGTCCGGTGCGCCATCGAACAGAGGCCTCCAGCCAACGGTCACTTTTGGTGGTTGGGGCTATAAATACCCCAACCACCCCACATTCATTGCAATCCAAGTTTTCCACTTCTCAACTACTACAAGAGCTCTAGCATTCAATTCTAGACACACCAAATAGATCAAGTCCTCTCCAAATTCCACACAACTCCATAGTGACTAGAGAGAGTGATTTGCTTGTGTTCTTTCGAGCTCTTGCGCTTGGATCGCATTCTTTTCTTTCTCACTTGTTCTTGAGATCATCACTCAATTGTAACCAAGGCAAGAGGCACCAATTGTGTGGTGGCCCTTGCGGGGAAGTTTTGTTCCCGGTTGATTGAGAAGAAGAGAAAGCTCACTCGATCCGTGGGATCGTTTGAGAGAGGGAAGGGTTGAAAGAGACCCGGCCTTTGTGGCCTCCTCAACGGGGAGTAGGTTTGCGAGAACCGAACCTCGGTAAAACAAATCCTTGTGTCACACTCTTATTCGCTTGCGATTTGTTTTGCGCCCTCTCTCGCGGACTCGTTTCTTTATTGCTAACGCTAACCCGGCTTGTAGTTGTGATTATTTTTGTAAATTTCAGTTTCGCCCTATTCACCCCCCCTCTAGGCGACTATCACTTGCCCAACTCGTCAAGAGCATGGTCCAGCTCGGTGTTGAGCACAGTGACCAGGTTAACCATGTTGTTCAGCCTAGGATTGCCCTCACTAATGGGCGAGACAATCACACCTCCAGCACTACCGATCGAACGACGAGGGTAGTACTTCAGGTCGAGGTCGTTAGCTACCCCGCTGAACAACGAGCAGTACTGTGAAAGTGTACGTCATGCAGCATCTTGCATGGCTTCCTCGGCAGTATCTCTCTCAGTGATAGAATAATGCTCTAAGAAGGCCTCTGCACCCCGGAGATCATCGTCCGAATGGTGCACCAAGCAAGTAGCCTCCCACTGGTCCAGGTATATCCCAAGACGATGCTGGTAGACTACACAACGGTACTCGATAGACCAAGTGTGTTGGTCGAAGGCCCAACGCAACAAGGTGTCGAGAGCGTCGTGGAAGTGACACCCGCGAGCGGCGTCATGAGTGATGGGTCTAGCGATCCATCCCTCTGGCTCCTGCTCCTCCGAAAGCTCCGTGTTGTGGCTCAAATGCCACCGGCGTCGTCGTCGTCATCTTTGTCAGGGTCTCCTCCAGTAGCTGGGATGCCCTGTGGTGGTGCAGGGGGCATCTATAGCTAAGGTGCAAGGGAAGGCTGCCTCCCAGACTCCACCTCATGCTGAGGCGAGGGGGAAGAGTCCTTCTGCTCCTGCTCCTCATGCAGGTGACGATGCAGTCTCTCTAGATGGCTAGACTAACCAGTCACAGTGCGACGCAGTGGGCGCTCCGCAAGGCGAGAGGGCAAAAAGGGGATCACTGACTTACGTGCAGTGCATCTAATACAGGCCATCTACAAAAGACATCGTAAGCACAAGAGTTAGAGTGGAACTATATGACCAGCAAGTAAATAGAAAGCAAAGTGAGACAAAAATTTTGTAAGGTGAGAATATAGATAGTAATATAACATAGAATTGGTCAAGATGACCAACTTTTGAAATGACACCAGGGTCAAGGTAAGAGTAGGGGTCCATAGTCCTTAGGGCGACCATTCTAGTCTAGGTTAGCGGTCCTACAGTCAGCAAGGCTTTGATACTACTTATGTCACACCCGGTTTTGGAAGGCAAACTAGATGCGAACTATGTACGTGCTAGCATCAGAAACTCGCGTACACAGCGATTACATAATTGGACATCATCACACATTGCTCAAAGTAAATAGAGGAAAGGTACTTTTATTACATCAAGATGTCCAAGACATCCACAGAGTCTATAATATAGTCATTTAATATCATCAAAGTGCGGAATACGAAACATAGTTGATAAGGCCTTCACAGGCAGCTGACTGGGGGTTTGCCACTAACATAACTAGAACTCGTCGTAGTTCTGAAACTCCTCAAAGTCCTCTATGTTGCCAGCATCTCCTCCTGAGCGCTAAATACAGTGGGGACAACCTAGGGTGGGGTGGTTTTTAAAGCAAGGGTGAGTACACATCAACGTACTCAGCAAATGTCCCGTTTAGATAAAGTGGACTAGCTGTATATGGAGTTAAGGTTAAGTAGTTGCTTTTAGTTGGTCAAGTATTTATTACTAATGGTGGAGCCAAATTTTAGTAATGAACCTAGTTATTATCAAAATATACTCCCTCCAAGAGGAAATACCAGAGATCGTAATCATAACCATCATCATTAAACATCATCATAAAAGTAACCAAAGTTCTTCTAATCAAAGAGGATCCCAAGGCCGCTTTTAACCATGAGCTCAGCTGATATACTAGTTTCTAACACTCTATAGAGGTTGCACACTTTACCCACGAGTTGTGATTCCCGTTCTGCCCGGAGATCATGACTCCCCATTGATCACTACTAAGGTGACCTGGTAGGGTCTCACTATGTAGCCTTTACAATGACTCCCCCGGTGCATAGCTGCTCGTTAGGTTTCACCAGTCGTACAAACGCAGTACACCTCCCCAAGGTGGGTGACTAACAAAACCAAATCGAATGAACCTCTGCACCCCCTTGGCAGTGCGAGCACTATGCCTCGACCCCCATTGACGGCCCTCCGGCAAAGCCAACTACAGACCTAGGTTCATCTAATTATTCAACTAAGGGTGTCTCATTCCACCCTCATGGTTGCACTGTTATCCCGGGTGGTCACTCAATGAACAGGTCCTTATGGAGAGGTACTCAGGAAAATAGCCTGAGTCCCCTAAAATATCACAAGATCATCATCGAGTAACATGTTATCATCGTATCATAAATATTCACATCATGTTCGTTGATTAAGTTAAAGCAATAGCATAAGCTAATCATGATAACCCAAAAAGGTAAACAAGGATAAGGTAAATACACACTAGTCAATCCTTAGGTTTCCATAAAGTAATGTAGGACAGTGAATTATAAAGTAAGTGGGACATAATAGGTCAGAGGACACTTGCCTTCACCAGGTTGTTGCTCAGGAAGATCTTCGGCAACACACTCAAGAACCATGGGCTGCTTGTTGTCTAAATAAAGAAATCATGCATTCAATACATGTACAAACAATTGGACACATCTCAAAAGGAAAAGTATAAGCTCAAAAAGGAGCTTAGGTTATAGGGTGAACTAATCACATTAAGTAGTTTGTTATTCTCTAAGTGTTGTCTATCTCCATGATTACATAATCTAATTCCACTTATTTTAATGAGACATAAGAGTTATACCAGGGATAAATCCATACATTACATATTATTAATCTCACAAGATTAACATCCAATCACCACTAGGGTTTCCTTTTTATTTATCTTATTAAACAAATAAATTATCACATAAACTAACCTATAGCCTAGGCATAAAATTAGAATGTACAAATAGTGAATGTTCCTAATTTATTTGAATAGAGAATAATTCTATGAACATCTTGTAATTTGAATCACTCAATTTGGAGTTCATATGAAAAAGATATGAAATAAACAAGTTTTGAAGTTTAAAATACAAAATTAGGCCTAAATCTGTGATTAAACAAAAGGTTAGGGGTCCGTTTATAAGAATACAAGGGCCTGTACGCAAAACCTAAAGGACGGCGGGTTGATTTCTAAAAAGTCGGGGATTTCTTTAACAAAATTACACGCGAAGGGGTATCGGGCCTGCTTAGCCGTCAGATTTCAAATCAACGGCCGAGATCAGATCTCGCAGACAAGCGCGCGCGGGCGCACGGCGAGCGCTGATAGGTGGGCTCGGGGCGTTAGCGACCCGAGGTAGAACTGACAGACCGGGCCTAGTGGCAGGGGCGCGGGTGAGGGGGCGATCTGAGCCACCAGATCTACAATGGGCAGTTCAGATTAGATTGGTTCTAATTAAACCTAGACCGCTAGATCTCGGATGGACGTCCAGGATCCAATGGCTAGCGCGGTCAGGGCGGCCGGTCCTAAGTGCAGCAGCGCCGCTTGTCTCCGCGGCGAGGTCTCGCCGGATGCGAGGGCACGGCCACGACAAAGCTCTAGGGGATAGGGGAAGGACTCGGGCGCACTCAGGGCCACACGACGGACTCAACCGTGGGCACAATGCCAGCGCAGGGGCACCAGAGGGCATAGAACACGGTGGAGTGGCCCAATGGTGGTGCGGATTTGCTCCGATGAACAATCGCGCGAAGACTAGGGCAACAAACGGAGAAATAGGGGCACGAGGAGGTTGCTCACCTCAAGAGGAAACTCTGGAGCACCGGGGCAACAGTGGGGAGGCAAGGATGCCTCGGTTCGATGGCGGCAGGCTTCGGCTTCATGGGGAGAACGCTGGTAAGCGTGGACTTGGCAAATTAGAGAGGCTGGTGGCAAACCAGGAGGTGTCCTACGTTGTTGGCGAAGGTGCGGAGCTCACCGAGGCAACGGACACGGCTGACGCTCGATGACAGCCACGGAACGACGACGAACCTTCGGCGGAGTTCCACAGGCGCGTGCGTAGAGCGAGAGAGAGAGAGAGAGAGCGAGGGAGTTCAGCTGAGGGCGCAACTGGGCGAGGGGAGTGAGTGCTTAGGCGTGGGCTGCAGAAAAGGGCTCGGGCGCGGGGGTCGTGGCAGGAAAACGCACGGTCGTGGGCACGTCCATGACGGAGCGCGGGCGAGAGGATAGGGAAGAGGGGAGTGGCTTACAGGTGGGGTCCATGGACGAACGAGGGTGAGCGGCAAATGGGCAATCAGCGCTGGTAGGAAGGTCCCACTGAGCAGCGAGCGAGAGCGGCTACGAGCGCGAATGGGTCAGCGCCGACAGGTCGGGCCCACCAGGCAGCGGGAGGGAGAGAGAGCGCTGGTGCGTGGACGCGGGCGGTCGCTGGCAGGTGGGGTCCACCTGTCAGGCGACGCGGGCGCGCATGCGCAGCCTGGCTGGGCCGAGTTGGGCCGGCTTGGGCTGAATTGAGTTTTTCTTTTTCTAGAGATTTTCTAAATGCTTTTCTTTTTTATTTTCTCTAGGGTTTTCAATTCAAATTCAAACCAATTCAAACATGTCCATCAATTCAAAGAATATTTTAGGCTCAGCATGATGCAACAAATTATGACCCACATAAGTTTTGATAAAATAAATAATAAATCCCTCACTTAATTAACCTAATTCTACTCAAAAGGAAGAGAAAGAGAGAGAGACTAGAGAGAGATAAATGGTAACACCTGAATTTGGTAGGTATTTAGAGAAGAAATTTTATACCCCAAATTCAGGGTGTTACACTATGTATGACTCAAATTTGATCTAACCCTAAATTAGTATCAAAGTTTAGGGTTTTAAATACTTATACTTAGCTAGTTTCTGGTTCTCTGGGTAAGACGACTCCAATTGGTCTAAGATTTTTACCATTTGTTATTCTAAGGTTAAATATTTTTTTCCACAAATTGTTATTATTTTTGGTCTAAAGGTTTTATTTCTAAAATTCTTTTAAGCCTCGTAAGGGTACTTTTAAATGCCCAAGAATTTACCTTTTGCTGCAAAAATCATAAGACTAATTTTAGTAGAATATACATAATTTCGCGGACTCTATAAAATTAGTTTGGTAATTTTTGCATTTATCTACAATTTATGATAAATTTTGTAACCTGCTACCAAAAATAAAAAAGAAAACTACCAATGGTACTAGGCCGAAACCCGTCCGAGAAGGCCCAGCACGACAAGATATCGCGCCCGCGCACGAGGCCCGTGCCTGCCGTTTTACTTTTGCGCTGGAGACCCTGTTGTTCTAACTAAACCCAAAAAAAATCCGTACACTATTTGCATCACTCACTGACATGTGCACCGGGGTCCTTTTTTGGTTTATTCACAAACACTGGTCCACGACGGTGGCTCCAGCGGTCCTCGGTCGGTCGACGTCTGGTTGTGCGCTCGCGACGAGCCATTGGCGGCCTTCTCTGGCAAAAGTTAACACAACTACACGCTACCCAAACTCAGCCCAAACCGTTCCAGATGACCTAAACCGTTCCAGATCACGGCGGCGGCGGACACCAGGACGTTGGCGAGGTAGATCGAAG
This sequence comes from Zea luxurians, assembly GCA_029449295.1. NCBI lineage: Eukaryota > Viridiplantae > Streptophyta > Magnoliopsida > Poales > Poaceae > Zea > Zea luxurians. Next base: position 951,048 of record JAOPSE010000181.1, read on the forward strand.
AGTTAAACATGATAGTGTTCAATCCAGTGATACAGAAAGCTTCACTGGCCTAGTAAAGTCATGGTGCTCACTTAAACTTGTCTGGAGAAACCGGGAACAGGCCGGTCGACGATGGGGTGGTCCACGGTGGCGTTCCGCGACGACGAACTAGTGTTCTGAACAAACCACACCAGTAGAGATCAAAGAGCCGGTTCAGCGAGCTTCACCAGCAAGTATATATACTAGAACACACCAACTAAAACGTGAAATCATACCGTGCTATCCCGACCACAGGAGAGCAGGGACAACCCCGGGCATGGTCACCGCAGCCAGTGGCAAACACGCTTTAAACTATACCGAGGGTACCGAGAGAGGTTAAGGGAGTGTCGTGGGTATAGAGGAATAGCAAGGCACAGTGGAAAAATCAGGAGATCGCCGAGAGCACAAGTAACTCAGTTTTGGGCTTCAAACTCTCATAGCAAGGGGTGGCTTTGTTGTGGTCGAGCTGGGGCTATTACAGATGGAAATGAGAACTACTATCTTCCACCACACTCCTGCATGTTTACCATGTAAAGACATAGCACAAGAAAGCAATAGTGGTGGCCAAACACCTATAGGACAACACACACTTGAGCTGTCAGGCAGCAGGAAGACCAGCTAGAACACACTTCACCTTCGTTCCTATCCTTGGCAGTAAAAAAGTCTTAGTTAACCCCACTTCGGGATAAAGCTATATTTGTTTGTAATTTTTCCTAGAATCTCCTAGAGAGAAGATAGTGGACTGAGGTCTTTTGCAGATATTTTCATGCCAGCTGAACTAGTTGAGTTCGACTGCAGGACCAAGTTGGTATTCCTTTTTCTCCCAAAATTACACAGCAACAGGGGAACTGGCTTTAATAAATATTGCTCACTGACTAATCCTCTACCAACTTGCCATAGGGGTCTAAGCCTTACACCTCTCGAATCAAACACAAAACAGCTCCAAAATTAGAAGAAAAACACTGAACCAAACCCACAGCAACTGAGCTAAGTATGCATGCTGACAGGGCCGAATTGAGGGCACAATACTCACAACTTTGTATAGTACCAGATCCCACCTTCCTAAAGGGACTTGCCCTTCTTCATATGGTCTACCAGTTTAATATAGAAATCTTGGTCCAGTACTGTATGAATTTATCACAGGCACCCTCTTAAGTTGAGTCAAATTCATTGAATTTAGTTTCAACTACTATTCCTCATCTGAAATTTTGAGAGGTCTGACAGCCCATCTTCAAGAGTCTTCTTCTATAATTTCTAGGTAATACCAAGTCCATTGCCCTTCATCAAACTTGTACCCTAACAGATACTCTACAACTTTGACATAATGGTTCCTAACCAAAACCCTATGGATAGAACAGTAAGAAGCTTCAAAGTTAGCCCAAGCACCAAAATTTCAGAACCTAATTTGGTACTAAGTCTGAGAATTCAGAATAGAAGATAGGATCTTTGAACCAAGTTTCCTACCAGTTCTATATAGCTTTAAAGGCATATTACTCAATCAAAGTTATATACTAACTCATGGTCTTCCACTTTGTTATAATCTTCCATGTCCACTACTATATGAATTTGGGCAGCAACAGGCTTTCAAAGTTGCTTCATACTATAAAAACTAGAGTTCAAAAATCTCACCAAGTCAGAAGTTCAAGGATTAACCTTCCAGTTTTGGAGTAAGTCTTACAAGCAGTTCCATATGGTTCTAGGGCTGGGCCACTCAATCAAACTTGTGCACCTAGTAGAGTTCTATAGATTTGATATATTGATCATCTTCAATCTGTTTATTGATCCAGAGTTACAAAGGCCTAAACATAGTTAAATGAAAATATTTTTAGAATTTCCAACCCTAGGTCAAAAACCAATTCTTGAGTTTTTCTTTATTTTCTTCTATAAAACTTGGAATTCTCCACACATGAGACTTGCTTGGTTTGGAAAACTTTACGACTTTGATATTTTAACTTTTGGCAAAACACTACCAGATCAAATTTTCATTGTTGGGGTTAAACTAAAGTTTCTCAAACTAGGTTTTCTGCTCCCCACTGACCACACCATCACACTTAGAGTTTTCTTAAGCCTAGTAAATGCATTCTAGGTGTATTACAACACAACCATGCCAATGCATATGATGCCATGCCAAGTTTTAGTTCTAGTAACACCAGGGGTGTTACATCCGATGCCCTGGTTGAAGCACTCCGCGAACTGGCCACTCTCGGGAATTCTCAGCGCTCGTCCACTAAAATTCACCGGACTTTCCGATGTGACTATGACCAACGGTCATCTTCGCCCAACGGTCGACTGCGATTGACTGCTCCACAGTCTACAACTTTAGAAGTCATAAGACAGTCTGCAACGACAAGTCGCACCGGACTGTCCGGTGCACCAAAAGGACAGAAGACTTCAATGGTCAATAGCTCTAAACCCCAACGGTCGGCTGACGTGACACGCACTGGACATTGAACAGTGTTGTGTCCGGTGCGCCACTGGACTGTCCGGTGTGCCCATCGACAGAGAAGTCAGCCAACGGCTAGAATAGTGGTTGGGGCAATAAATACCCCTCAACCACCACCATTAAAGCTATACAAGCTTTCCACTCTCTACACTCAATACAAGAGCAAAGAATACACTCCAAAGACACATTCAAAGCCTTCAATCCTCTCCAAGTGCCATAATCAAGTCTAGTGATCAAAAGTGTTTAAGTGACTTGAGAGAGAGTGATTTGTGTTTCAATTGTTGCTCTTGTTGCTTGGTTGCTTTCTTCTTCCTCCTCTAAACTTTTCAAGTGTTTTGTAAAGTAAGCAAGAGACACCTAATTGTGTGGTGATCCTTGCGGGGTCTTAGTGATCCATGAGATTAAGAAGAAGCACTCGACCGGTTTAGGTGACCGATTGAGAGGGGGAAAGGGTTGAAATAGACCCAGCCTTTGTGGCCTCCTCAACGGGGAGTAGGTTCTTTGGAACCGAACCTTGGGAAACAAATCGTCATGTTCACTTGTGTTGATCTTCATTATTCCATTTGTTTCTTCCCTCTCCCCTCTCAATAAAAGTTCTCTTGCTCACATTGTTTAAGTTTGCTCCCAAAGTTATGTTGGGGCGAAGGCGTAGACGCTACCCTTCGCTCGAGGCCTTCGCCAATCTCGCTGCACCAACGGAGACGACGACTGACGGACTGCACCCTTCGTCCGACGCGACTGAAGGACGAAGACCCATGGCGAGGCCGCTCCGTCCCGCGGTGTCGCCCAACGTGAGAAGCCCACGTACAATCCGGCCCGTCATAACGGGCCCCGCACTGTTGTTGCGCATTACGGGCCTAAATTGTAAAGGTTTTTCTATTATTACAGTCTATAACCCTGCTTTAATAGGAATATTCCGGGTGAACCTAGGCTCCTGAGGGCACATGCGTCCTTAATCCCTGACGCTGGGCACTCAGGCACCTATAAATACCCCCGCACAGTGCCCTTGAGGGGCTAGGTTAACAGAGCTATTGCCATCTCAAGCTGTAGTCCCGTTCACACCGCTTTCACTCCTCCGTTGGATTAACTTGTGCAGGAGAGCAAGTTCCAACATTTGGCGCCCACCGTTCGTGCTACGAAAAACCACCCGTGATGGCACCCAAGAGAACCTCATCGAAGGCTGACGAAGCCGCGAAGGCGGCACTGCTGGCCGAGAAAAAGGGCAAGGCCCTCGTCGACAACACCTTTCAAGAGCCCTACGAAGACGACGCAAACAGCAAGAAGCAGCGCAATGAGCAACCCACCACCGAAGGCAGCCTCCGCACCTGCAGCTCCAGAGGACCACAACAGCCTCCTCCGGGCTTCGCTCCACCAGAGGGTGCGGACGCCACCGAGGACGGCGAACTCATCGGCGTTTCGGCCGAAGAGCAGCTACAGCTGCGCGCCCTGCGCATCAAGAACCGCAACCTCCAAAAGCAAAAAGAGATCCTCGAGGCCAAGCGCCAACGCGTGTCTGCGCAAGCCAAGGTGCGACAGATGATACGCGACGAAGAGCAGAAGGCACAGGAGCTTGAACAAGAGATCGCGCTTATGCAGAGCGAAGGCCAACTTGGCCTGCAACACGGCCCACCCCTCCAGCAGCGCGCGCAAAACGAAGACCTGCTCATCCCTCAGCGAGGACACACCATCCCCCCCCCCGCCACGGCTTTCCAAGGTGTCAACTACCTTGACGAGCGAAGTCCCCTGGCACCCCACCTGCAAGTGACACCATGGCCCGCCAACTTCAGGGCAGGGACCTATCCCATGTACAATGGCAGCACTGATCCAGCACAGTACATCATGAGCTATCAGGTAGCCGTTGCATTATCCGGAGTGGACGACGCCACGATGGCCAAGTCATTCAACATTGCCCTCGAAGGCCCAGCCCTCACCTGGTACACCAGGTTGCCCCCATTGTCCATCGACTCCTGGAGAAGTCTCCGGGACAAATTCTTGCTCAACTTCCAAGGGTACCGCCCAGACACCGATGCCTTGGCTGAACTCTCACTCTGCAAGCAGTTGGAACGAGAGACTCTGCGGGAGTATTACCGCAAGTTCCTGACCCTCAAGTCACAACTGCCTTCGGTCGATGACCAGATCGCCATCCACTACGCCATCAGTGGCCTTCGGGCCGGCGTTCTCTACAACCACTGCATCAGGGACCCGCCCAAGAACCTCCTAGAGCTGTATCAGCTGTTTGAGAAATATGCTAGATCCGAAGAGCTCCACCAGCGCAAAGTCGAGTCTCAGAGGAAGCCCAAAGACCCATCGCAGTCTAGCCACACCTGGACAAGGCCCTCGCAGACAGCCTCCGGCCGGGACGGCCGCAACCAGCAGCAGGTGCACAACATCGCCAACCAGCCCCCCGCTGGTGAGGCCCCTCGCCGCCAGGAGTATCCCCCCTAGGGCCGAGGAAACGGAACTCGCGGTCGAGGACGGGGGCGTGCATAGCAGCCACGAAGATTTTACTGCCTGTTCCACGGCGAAGACTGCGCGCACCCCACAAAGGACTGCCCAGAGACGAAGGCTACCAGAGACAGAATGGCATGGGCACAACTAGCCGACAACCCTAGAATTGTCGTGCACGCAAACCAGCAACCCCCTCAGCCATACAACCACGGCCCCGCTCCGCCTCCACCGCACCACGCATACCAACACCACCAGGAGGTACAAATCGTACCTCCCCCACCCCCACCCCCACACTATCAACAGCAAAACATCCACAACCCCAACCACCCCCAAGCCCCAAAGCAAGAGGACTTCGTCGATCAACCGTATCGCGGAGTCATTCACATGATTACTGGCGGGTCCAATGTCGACTTCGACACAAAGCGGCAAAAGAGGGACCATTACCGTAGCATCAACCATGTCGCCGTCACCGGCCCGGTCGTGCAGACGAAGTGGTCCCACGTGCCATTGACCTTCGACGCCCGAGATGTCGATCTGCGCAGCGCCCCCCACATCGACACCATGGTCATCAACTGCAGCATCGCAGGCTGGGACTTGCACAAAGTCTTAGTTGACAATGGCAGCCAGGCGGACATCATTTTCCTCCATGCCTTCGATCGCATGGGCATAAGCCACAGCCTGCTCAAGCCCTCGGACAACCCCCTATACGGCTTCAGCGGCAAGGGCACCTTTCCCATCGGCAAAATAGAGTTGCCCCTCTCCTTCGGTGTAGCACCCAATGCCCGAAGTGAGCAAGTCACGTTCGACATCGTCGACATGGTGTACCCGTACAACGCTATAATGGGTCGGGGCTCCATCAACAAGTTTGAGGCAGCTATCCACGGACTTTACCTGTGCATAAAGATCCCAGGTCCGCAAGGCGTCATCACAGTTTACGGCAACCAGCAGGTTGCGCGTAACATAGAAAGAGACTTCATCCCCGGGCAAAGAAACGTACACTGCCTCACGGCCCAATGCGAAGTCCCCGGGTCTGCCAATCCAACCACCAAAGAGCATGAAAAAGCACAGCTGCAGAGCAACGACGGGACCAAGACTGTCCCCCTCGACCGGGCAACGCCCTAGCAGATGGTTACCATCAGCGAAGACCTCACTTCGCACGACGAGGAGAGACTCCTCTGCTGTCTATGCAAGAATAAAGACGTCTTCGCTTGGTCCGCCCTCGACCTGGTCGGAGTCAGTCGCTCCATCATCGAGCACGGCTTAGGAATCGACCCTTCGGTGAGGCCGAAGAAACAATGGCTGTGCAAGATGTTTGACGAGAAGACAGAAGCTGCCAAGGCCGAGGTGCATCGCCTGCTCGAAGCCAAATTCATCGAGCCAATTGCCTACCCCACATGGCTCGCCAATGTAGTGATGGTGTAGAAGAAGAGCGGCAAATGACAGATGTGCATAGACTTCACCAGTCTTAACAAGGCCTGCCCCAAGGACAATTTCCCGCTGCCTCGGATCGACAAAATTGTCGATAGCGCGGCCGGGTGCGAAGTCATGTCACTCCTCGACTGCTTCTCCGTCTACCACCAAATATACATGAAGGAGGAGGACAAGGCAAGCACCAGCTTCATAACACCCTTCGGCACGTATTGTTTCATCAGAATGCCGGAGGGACTCAAGAATGCCGGGTCTACTTTCTCTCGACTCACCAAAACGGTGCTCGAGAGCCAGGTCGGCAGAAATATATTTACATATGTGGACGACATCGTCGTCGCCAGCAGAAGCAAGGAAGACCACCTGGCTGACCTCGCCGAAACGTTCGCGAACATGCGGACCGCACGACTTCGCCTCAACCCCGAAAAGTGTGTCTTCGGAGTTCGCCAGGGGAAAATCTTGGGCTACCTGGTATCACACCGCGGAATTGAGGTCAATCCAACCAAGATCCAGGCTATCATCAACATGACGCCCCCGCAGTCAGCCAGAGAAGTGCAACGACTGACAGGCGGGTTGGCCGCCCTCAACAGATTCATTTCCAAGTCCGCGGAGCGGAGCCTCCCTTCCTCAAAACACTCCGCGGCGCAAAAGACTTCGCATGGGGGCCAGAGCAGGCGGCGACCTTCGCTTCTCTAAAACAGTACTTGTCGGAATTGGCGATTCTTGCAAGCCCCGACCTTCGCTACCGCTGTTGCTCTATGTCGCGGCTTCGCCACACGCGGTCAGCGTAGCACTGGTTCAAGAGCAGACCAGAGAGGGCACCACCAGGCAATGTCCAGTTTATTACATCTCTGAAGTACTCACAACATCAAAATGCAACATGACGGAACTGGAAAAGATCGCCTATGCAGTTGTGATGGCTTCGCGCAAATTGCGCTATTATTTCGAGGCATTCAAGGTTCGGGTCACCTCAGATAGAGGACTCGGCGAATTGTTCAGAAACTCGGAGGCATCAGTACAGATTGCCAAGTGGGCAGCCGAACTTTCCGGCTACCACATCACATCACATTTGAGCCGAGGACAGCCATCAAATCACAAGTTCTGGCAGACTTCATCATCGATTGGACTGGGCCAATGACACAGCCGGACCCGACCACAGAAAAAGTGTGGACAATCCATTGCGACGGAGCATGGTGCCATGCGGGGGCAGGCGCCGCTGCAGTCATCACTTCACCCACCGGGATCAAGCACAGATATGCAGCGCGCCTCAGCTTCGCTTTGGAGTCTGATAGGTGCACCAACAACATAGCAGAATACGAGGCCGTCATCCTCGGCCTTCGCAAGCTAAGGGCACTCGGTGTCACCACCTGCATCATCAGAACAGACTCCAAGGTAGTCGCCGGCCAAGTCGAGAAAGACTATGCAGCGAAGGACCCCGCACTCATGCAGTACCTCGCAGCCATCCGTAGCCTTGAAAGACAATTCAAAGGTTTCACGTTGCAACACGTGGACCGAGCCAAGAATGAGGAGGCCGATGCATTAGCCAAGGCAGCCGCCAGGGGCGAGGCCCTACCCTCCGACGTGTTCTACCACGTCATCGGCACACCAGCCGTCCGCAGCCCAGAGGGGCTCCAAATAACGAATGACAGCGAGGGCCACCGCATAGTCAACCACATCATGACCGAAGACTGGCGGGCACCAATAATCCTGTTCCTGCAGGGGTACTACCATCCCACCAACATCAACGAGGCCAAGCGCCTCAAACACCGAAGCCGGGACTTCGTGTTGGTCGAAGGCCAACTTTACAAGAAGGGGGTCAGCCAACCGATGCTCAAGTGCGTCACCGAGACCGAAGGCGTCCAAATTTTGCGCGAGGTCCACAGTGGGACTTGCGGCTCTCACGCAGGGCCAAGGGCCCTAGCGGCAATGGTGATTCGTCAAGGTTTTTACTGGCCCGCCATGATTTGCGCCGCAAATCGGGTCATAAGGTCCTGCGAAGCCTGTCAGAAATTTTCTCCACGCTCGGGACACCCTTCGCAATTCATGAAGCTAATCGCCCACACGTGGCCTCTTCAGCGCTGGGGCCTGGACATCGTCGGGCCCCTGCCCACGGCTTAGGGGAACCTCAAGTTCACCTTCGTCGCCGTTGAGTATTTCACCAAATGGATTGAGGCGAGGGCAGTATCCACTATAACATCGAAGACAGCCCAGAAATTCTTCTGGCAAAATATTGTTTGCCGCTTCGGAGTCCCGTCCGAACTCACAGTCGATAACGACAAGCAATTTGACAGCCAAGACTTCAAGGATTTCTGCTTCTCCATTGGCACCAAGCTTGCCTTCGCCTCAGTGTACCACCCCCAATCCAACGGAGTCGTGGAACGCGCCAACGGAAAAATTTTCACAGCCGTCAAGAAAATACTCCTCGACGACAAAAAAGGCAAGTGGCCCGACCTGTTACCCGAAGTGGTCTTGGCGCTGAACACAACTGAGTGCAGGGTGACTGGGTTCACCCCTTTCTGCCTTCTATACGGATCGGAGGCCATGACTCCGCAAGAAATAAAACACAGGTCACCTCGGACAGTTGCGTCGGTCGTCCCCGACGTAGACGAGCCTACTTCAAAGGACCTCGTCGACGGAGACCGCGTCTTCGCCCTACAAGCTCTAAACAAATATCAAGCTCAGAAAAAAGCATGGCGTGACCACAGTGTCATCCCGAGGGAGTTCAACGAAGGAGACCTCATACTCGTCCGGACAGCTCGGACAGAGTCCCGGGTCAAGTTGGAGCCGAAATGGGAGGGCCCTTTCATCGTCAAGACGAAGGCGTCCCCTAGCGCATACAGGCTCACAATGCCATCCGGCGAAGACTTAGAACACTCTTGGAACATTGATAATCTTCGCAAATTTTTTGTATACACACGAAAAAACCCCCACAAAAACTACGTCGAAAAAGACCACATCAACGGTCTTCGACATTCGACTGACACAAAAGTCACCGCGAGGGGCAGCGATGGCTACCCTCGCGTGCGATAGTCCGTGCAAAAGTCGCCTAAGGGTGCAGCCGGACTAGCACAACAAGTGCGTAAATTCGAAGTCTTTTTAGAAAGACCATCCGTGCAAAAGTCACCTAAGGGTGCAGCCGGACTAGCATAACAAGTGCGTAAATTCGAAGTCTTTTTAGAAAGACCATCCGCGCAAAAGTCACCTAAGGGTGCAGCCGGACTAGCACAACAAGTGTGTAAATTCGAAGTCTTTTCAGAAAGACCATCCGCGCAAAAGTTGCCTAAGGGTGCAGCCGGACTAGCACAACAAGTGCGTAAATTCGAAGTCTTTTCAGAAAGACCATCCGCACAAAAGTCGCCTAAGGTGCAGCCGGACTAGCACAACAAGTGCGTAAATTCGAAGTCTTTTCAGAAAGACCATCCACGCAAAAGTCGCCTAAGGGTGCAGCCGGACTAGCACAACAAGTGCGTAAATTCGAAGTCTTTTCAGAAAGACCATCCGCGCAAAAGTCGCCTAAGGGTGCAGCCGGACTAGCACAACAAGTGCGTAAATTCGAAGTCTTTTCAGAAAGACCATCCGTGCAAAAGTCGCCTAAGGGTGCAGCCGGACTAGCACAACAAGTGCGTAAATTCGAAGTCTTTTCAGAAAGACTATCCGTGCAAAAGTCGCCTAAGGGTGCAGCCGGATCCGCACAACAAGTGCGTAAATTCGAAGTCTTCTCCAAAAGACTACCCGTGCAAAAGACGCCTAAGGGCGCAGCCGGACTAGCATAACGAGTGCAAAAATCGAAGGCACGTTACATCAGTCCGAAAGTCTACAGGCGCAGCCGGATCGACACAATAATGTACCAGACCGGGTGCGCAACACCTTACGAACACACCCAGTAGTGCGAAGGCAGTCAACCTTATCATACAAACTATAGTCACACACGTACAGCGAGGGCATCACACCTTACATAGGCTCAACCTTCGGAATGATCCCCATCTCCCTATAGTTAAATAGCATTATCCTAAGCTCCTCACCCTCAAAAAGCCTTCGCAACTCCCCCTCACCCATACTCGCCCCAACCGGCGAGGACAACAACTCCTGCCTACCAGCATTACCCACACGAAGCCGACCACCATCAAGCCCGCTCACTCTACGCTTCGCCACCGCCCTGCGCCGCCTACGCCCAACACTCGCACCAGGCAAAATTTCAGCATCCATAACACGCGGAGAAGCCTCCACCTCAGCCGCATCCAAGGCCACAAAATAATCTAAGCCTTCATTCGAAGACTATTCCGTCCACAAAACCGAACTCCCAGAGTCGTCAAAATCAGAAAACTTAGACGTGGACCCATCCGATTCATTTCCAGCGACCACGGTCGAAGCCGCCACAAAATTAGCAGTACCGGTTGCGTGCGCAGGCCGAAAATCCTAAACCTACGCAGCAACCAAGGTTCAGTAACATAGAAAAAATTCCCTAACTACCCCATACACACTAAGCCACCTGCGAAGGCCCTGCAGCCGCAACGGGATCTTCCGCCGCTAACTCCATCGCCGCCTCCGGGGTACCCTCCGCCATCGGTACGGTGGCTGCCGGCGAGCCTCCACCAGATACAGTAGACGCAGCGGCAGTGTGGGAGCCTTCACTAATTTCCGGGAGCGGCGCTGGGTAGACCCCGGCCTCGGCCATCACCGGGTCGGCCTCCGCTTCGGGCAGCGCGCTGTTCAGACGCCCGAAGTCCTCCACCTCCTCAGCACGCGCCATCTGCAGCGCAGCACATCGATTCAGCACACCAGCATACACCCACATTCCACAACACAACAAAACACAAACTTTACCTGATCCCTCGCCCGGTCAGCCCGTTCCCTAACCGCCTCTCGGCCGTGGGGGCCCCACATCCGGTCGAAGAGGGCCCCACCGGCGTCCTTCACCACAGGGTAATCGACCTTAAAAATCTCGCGCCCAAAATCTTCATCGGATCGGTCGAAGACCTCATAGTGACTGCACCCCTCACGGGACAGCGCATTCATAGCCCCCTCGTAGGTGACGAGGGAGGCATACGACATGAAGCCTGCCACGATGGTCAGGAGTGCTTGCAACTCCTCTTGCAGCCATTCGAGGAACCGAAGGCCCACCTCTTGGTCGAGCAGCTTGAAGTCAGCAGTCTGCGCACCCAGCTCGCGGTACGAGTCCACGAGCTGTTTGCACGTCCGCTCAACCTCCACATGAGTAGACGCCTCGACCCTCTCCACGCGGGCCTGCAGAGCGTTGAACTGCGCCTCTCATTCCTCGGCGCGGTGGCTGGCGAGACTCTCCTCCGCCTTCGCCAGCTTGGCCTCCGCCTGAGCCGTCTACGCCTTGGTGATGGCCTGATTGGCCTCCTTCCTCTCCTCCACCAGCTGGTGCCGGAGGTCAGTCCTTTCGCTCTCCAGGGCGGCCACCTTTTCCGCCAGCCTGCGGTTTTTGCTCTCCGCAGCCGATTTTTCCCGGACGGCGTCCGCGTGCTGCGCCCGAAGTCTCTCGACTTCGGCATCCACGCTCGCCGTAAGGGCGCCCGACGCCACGCGGTCGGCAAAGTCAGCCGCCTAACAGACGTGCATCAGTCCACAATCACAATGAAAGCGACCCATAACGAAGCCTACCTAAACTTACTTGACTTAGTTGCAGCGACGCCTCCCGCAGCCGGCGGGACACAGTGCCCGCCTCATCTTTGACGGCAGTGGCCACCGACACCTCGCCGCCAGCGCTGAAAGCGCTACCCTTCACCCCAACAGCCGCGGCAGACACCGTGGCTGCCACCACTGGCGAGACAGCAACAAGTTTCCCTTCGCCCGACCCTGCAACGTATCACCGGTTAAAAAAAACTTACCGACTAGTCATCCACGCAAATGTCTGTGCCGAAGTCGGCAAGACGCTTCCCTGGCGAAGGCTGCTCCAGGACCTTCGTGGCTTCCTCCGGGGTGGACTTGGTCCCGCCAGCGCCGGCCGCCTTCGCGCGCTCCGGCAACTTGCCAGATCCGGGCGCGGCCGCCTTCGCAGCCAGCGAAGGCTGGCTACTGCCGGGGATGGCAGCCTTTGCTCCCCCCTCGTGGCCTCTTTGGCCTAGCCTCAGGGAGCCGGACGACCGCCCGGCGCTTCTGCGCAGCTTCCTGCCGATCCTTGTTCATCACTGCCGACACAACAGCAACAATATTCCATCCGTAAGGGAAAATCATTAACCCGCGAGCTACACGAGACGTAGACATGTCTTTGCCCTCTGCCCAGGGGATCGGAAGATTCTTTGGCCACCGACCCCCGTTAACCTCCAGCATTCTCGCCGAAGACTCCCGGAGCTCGTGCAAAGACATCCTCCCCCTAGGGGCCGCGCATGTCTCCATCAACTCCACAACAAAATTATCAGACACCCTCTTTTTTCCCACCATGGTACCTAATTTTCTCTTCTTAGTGACCGGGGCGGCCTCCTGCGATGGCCCTTCCTCGGTACTGCCCTTCGGTTGCTTCCCGCGGCGGTCGGCGGTGTCTTCCCCGGGGTAACCGCCGTAAGGCAAGCGGTTCAACTCGAAGACCCGATTTAGCCTGTCATTGGCCCCGCGGATATCCCAGCTCCGTAGACCCTCCGTCTTCGGCACATAACGCCCCACGATCCTAGCCACGCCGTCCTCCGCTTCACGCACGAATGTGGCGGGATCTCGGCCATGCAGATCCAGTGCGAAGGTAGGACTCCACACCAACATCCCGCCACGGGAGGGCATCTAGCGAGGGCATACTTTGCCTAGCGCCCAGCCACGCGCCAAGGGCCATACCCCATACCCGACAAACTCCTCAACTAGGTCACGCCCACTACTCATGCGGGCCGCGCACCGAAGGGCCCCCTTGTTTTCATCTTCCTCCGTTACCTCAAACTGCGGATACGCCGCGTAATAATGCGAACACATAACGGCCACGGGAAGCCCTGGTTGGCCTTCGACTGTGCCCTCTGCAACGTAGAACCAAAAATCCCACAAGTTGCCCCACTTATTGCGGGCGTAGGGAACCAACTCCACGACTTCCATCAAAGTCTTGTCAGTCTTCAGCGTAAATGTGCAGGATCCAAATTGAGCAATCTTATTTCCAATTTTCCTTTTCTGCCAATGCAGACAATAGTGCTTCGCGAAGACTTCGACCGATGGCTGCCCACCGTACGAAGTCGTCGCCTAGACATACTTCGCCAGGGCCACCACGGCATTCGGTGTCAATTGGTGGACTTGGACTTCGAATCTGCGCAGAACTTCTCCCATGAATCGATGCGTGGGCAGACAAAGGCCAGCAGCGAAAAAAGCCTCGAAGACGACCAGCTCGCCTTCTGTGTCAGGGACCTCCTCTGCCCCCGGCACACGTGCCACTCCGCCTCCAAAATACCCAAGCTGTTGCATGTCATGCATGCGGACCGAGGACATCCGCGATGCGCCGAATTCCACTATGTCGCCGGGACGCAACTCCTCCGCCGCCACATTGCTCAGCGTCTCCTCGGACGATTCGCCGGCCGGCAGCGTATCAGCAGCAGAAGAGGAAGAGGACGGCATGGCTACGTACCGTCGGCGGCGGCGGGCGGTCTGCTTCACACGGGCCAGATCTCCGGCGAGCAGGAGCAAGGAGGGCAGACGAGCAAGCGGGCGGTTTGAAAAGGAGGTTAGGGTTTTCGCGGCGCATAGAAAGATGAAGTTCAAAAGGCGCCGCCCCCGCCCCCTTTTATACACAGGGTGCGGCGCTTCGGGAAACCCGCAATCCAACAGTGCGGCATCAATCAACAGTCATGTCAAAAACCCCCGAGGAACCACTTCGAGCGAGGGCAGCGTCTCCACCATCTAGCGACGCCTTCGGCACTAGATGACTTCGTCGAACTGGTCCCTCGGAGGGCAAATGTTGGGGCGAAGGCGTAGACGCTACCCTTTGCTCGAGGCCTTCGCCAGTCTCGCTGCACCAACGGAGACGACGACTGACAGACTGCACCCTTCGTCCGACGCGACTGAAGGACGAAGACCCATGGCGAGGCCGCTCCGTCCCGCGGTGTCGCCCAACGTGAGAAGCCCACGTACAATCCGGCCCATCATAACGGGCCCCGCACTGTTGTTGCGCATTACGGGCCTAAATTGTAAAGGTTTTTCTATTATTACAGTCTGTAACCCTGCTTTAATGGGAATATTCCGGGGTGAACCTAGGCTCCTGAGGGCACATGCGTCCTTAATCCCTGACGCTGGGCACTCAGGCACCTATAAATACCCCCGCACAGTGCCCTTGAGGGGCTAGGTTAACAGAGCTATTGCCATCTCAAGTTGTAGCCCCGTTCACACCGCTTTCACTCCCCCGTTGGATTAACTTGTGCAGGAGAGCAAGTTCCAACAAGTTATCTGTATTGATTGAGCAACTCATAGCAAGAAGAACTATCTTTCGCACTCCGAGTTAACAATTATTTATTTCTAACCCTAACCCCGGGTGAAGTTTGTGTCCAAAGTTTATAATTTTTAGGTTTCACCTATTCACCCCCTCCCCTCTAGGCGACTTTCAGGGAGAAAGAGATTTGATGTGTGAGTGAGAAGGGGACAAGTAAATGCTCTTTTTCAACTTTTGTCTTAGGTTTGGTCTGAATTGAATGTGTGGAGAGAGGTTGAAGAAAGTGAATGAAGACTGTATATATGGGGGCATCCAAATCTAGTTGTTTGGGTGAAGTCTACGAGTTATGTGGTTGAACTGCTTCTCAGCAGAGAGAAACACGGTTGAGGTCGACGGTCCGACTGCCCTGGGGCCGGTGAAGCACATTTATACATCAGATGATTCCAGATCTATTTAAACGAGACAAACCTATAAAGGTGGCGATCAACATTAAGAGTTGGTCCACAACTCGGGACATAACATCAGAGTGGGGCTGAAGCAGCCCGATATACGCAGCAAAGCAAATCAGCGGTCCAATAGCCATAGTCAAGGTTGGGAACATGCGTATCTCTTAGACGATCAATGATATCCTTCTCTGAAAAACAACAAATAAGCAAGGGTGAGTAGTTACATACTCAGCAGCCCACCTTCACCCACGGAATGCAGAAATCAGATATAATGCATGGAGTATGTGGAGCTCAGGATATTTTGCAGAAAGAGCAATATTTTATGTAGGGTTATTTTGTAAAACATTTTATATTTTTCAAAGCACATCCTCTCCCAAAGGAGTAGAATGATTTTTAATATAAAACAAAATCCCCTGGACTAAACCATCCAGGTATCTCAGCAGTTTCCTATTGGTTTTCATTTTCAAAAACAGCTACTGGACTTCGCGTCCACCATAGCTCACGGCTCAACTGCCAAACCTTTTAAAACCACTTTTCAAAAGCATTTTTTGGAAAAACAAAACACTAATTGTCAAATCTATGCCATGACTCATGAGCACTAAATGCTCTTAAACTGAGAACTATGCTAAATGCGACTTATGAGCACTAAAGTTAAAGCATCATATATGCACTCAAAAGGGGAGAAAATATCAAGCAAAATTCATTTTGAAATGCCTTAGGGGGCCACACAAATAGAGTTTTTCAAAGCACGGGGCTACACGATTACCTCTCATACATGCAGGGATATGGCCAAAGTGAAGAAAAACTTCACTACCCAATGCATGCAGAGGACTGGGCATAACTAACTTTAGATCAGGCAGCTTCTCTTCTGGCGAGGCTGGCGCACAACTTCAATCTGAGACATCTCCTAGATGGGTCAAGAGGGAGCTGATGTTGATGACTTCTTCTGGAGATGACTGAGATGGCAAGACGGGGTCAAACTCTTCTTCAAGCGGGACTGGCTCTTGTAGCTCCTCAGAGGGTGGTGGTGCTGGTGGGGTGCTTGCAACTTCTTCTTTGATCTCAAGGGAGGGTTCTGGAATCTTCTTCAAGGTGAGGGGCTCAAACAACTCTGGCAGGAATCTTGGGAGGATTTGGGGTGCTCTTGCTTATCCATAGCCTTAGGGGAGACTGACATTCCTTCCAAGACTATGGCTCCTTCCGGGAGTTCCCAAGCCTTCTTCTCTCCTCTTATAGAGACCGGGTGGCCTTCAAGAATCTAGGGATCTTCAGCTCTCATGGGTTGAACTGGGTTAGATGAAGCGGGCTCTTGGATCCGTAGGGCTCTACATTGGTTGTGGGTGACCAAGTAGGCCTCAATCAACTTCTAGATGTGCTCATCCTTGGCTTGCTTTAGGGCCTCAACAGCAATGACTTCACGACTTTCCAAGGTAGTTGCACGGGCTTGAGCTGTGGTGAGATCCACATGGAGCTGTCGATTGCGCTTCTTTGCAACTTCTGCTCGGGTAATCATCTGATGGTGGGGCCGAACCAAGAAATCATATTGTGCATCTAGGGTGAGCAGGTATGCAGTGAAGTACATGACTGTGGGGTCATCCTCAAGCACCTGCTGCCCTTCCAATGCACGCATCCTGGCCATCCAAACGGGACGGTCTTTCTGAAAGGACAGAAAGAATCTGAGCGGGTGTCGGCCACTTCTTCTTCATAAATCTGACACAGGCCCCTCAATGCCTTGCGAGAGACGACTTGGCACGTGCCTTTGAATCTGTGCCCCGCAACAGTGACACTCCATTCAACATGGTGTGGACTGGATCCAATGTATACAGTCATGACACACTTCTCTGTGCCATGCTCGACAAATTCACGACCATCATACTCTAGGTGGCTCCTGATTCCGAGGCGAACTGTGCATGCTCTCAACAACTTGGGGAAACCATCTCCATTCTGGCAAAAGCTGGTTTGGCAGCAGACCTCCATCTGACTTCTGAGACAAGGAAAGGGGGAAACCATTTTTGAAATGGAGGGATGAGAGCAAATTTTTTTAAGAAAATAGTTTTGACTCAAAAACTTTTGGATCAAGCCTAAGGGTTACGTCTTGTGGCCAACCTAACAGCTCCAATACAACCTGAAGCACCCCAATCCTCTGGGACTCAAATATGATATAATTACTAGTCCCAGGAGGCTAGTAAACACATTTATACATCAGATGATTCCAGATCTTCTTAAACGAGACAAACCTATAAAGGTGGCGATCAACTTTAAGATTTAGTCCACAACTCGGGACATAACATTGGAGTGGGGCTGAAGTAGCCCGATATACGTAGCGAAGCAAATCAGCGGTCTAACAGCCACATGCAAGGTTGGGAACAGGCGTAACTCTTACCCGATCAATGATCTCCTTCTCTAAAAAACAACAAATAAGCAAGGGTGAGTACTTACGTACTCAGCATCCCACCTTCACCCACAGAATGGGGAAATTGGATATAATGCATGGAGTATGTGGAGCTCAGGATATTTTGCAGAAAGAGCAATATTTGATGCAGGGTTATTTTGTAAAACATTTTATATTTTTCAAAGCACGTCCTCTCCCAAAGGAGCAAGAAGTTCTTCAATATAAAACAAAATCCCCTGGACTAAACCATCTAGGTATCTCAACAGTTTCCCACTGGTTTTCATTTTCAAAAATAGCTACTAGACTTCCCATCCACCATAGCTCACGGCTCAACCGCCGGACCTTTTAAAACCACTTTTCAAAAGCATTTTTTGGAAAAACAAAACACTAATTGTCAAATCCATGCCATGACTCATCCATATCCGTGGACACGGACTATTTGAATAGGTTTTTAAACTCTACGCAGAGGTGTACACTTTACCCACTAGTCCGGTTTCTGCAATCTCACTGTCGTGAGATCCGAATGCCGAAACTCTTTCCTTCCTTGCACGTCCTTACCTTAACGATTATACTGGAAGGAACAAGGCCACCACCATGTCCAAACCGGACAAAACATTCCCCTTCCTTATCCTCCCGGTGGTCCCCAGCCGTCATAATCCTGGGGTTCGGATCGTGCAAGTTCAGATCAAGCGGCTGCCCATATAGTCTCGAGTGGTTGTACTTGATAAAAGTATAGATAAGGAGTGATGACAAACCGGTCCTTAGGCGAGAGGGACAATCCTTCATGCTCACACCTAACCCGGCTGAGCCATCACCTTAGGCCCTCCCCTAAACCAGGGAGTCCCTGATCATCCCGCTCAAAGGTGATAAGGGTGACAACCCTTCATCATACCCATTTTGAAAAACATTTTCTTTTGAAAACTCATACGTTTTCTCAAATCATTTGTAACAAATATGTCAAGGAGTATAAAGATTGATTGCGGCGAGTTCTAAGGCTGGGTGGCCATAATAACTTGTCTCTTAGCAAAATCATATCATGCATAAAAATAACAGGCTGAGCGTTGTGGTTGAAAAATCATAGGTAATTTATGCATCAAAGGGATCCAGTGAGCTTGTCGTGCTTTAACCAGCGAAAGGGTGAGAGCTCGCGGAACTGGCTTTTGGCTCCATCGCCTGGTGTAGACTTGCAGAACTAGCCTTCATGAGACGGCACGAACGCTCCGATAACTATGCAACATGAACAAGAAAACATACAAACCAGCAAGTGTATCAACAAATATTTAGTACAGTGCTCAGAATGGTGATATATGGATGGGTAGAGTCTTGAGCAGAATCTGTGTCATGTGGTGTTATGATATTACTGGTGGTGGAGCTGAGGTGCTTACCAAGAGGGTCGATTGGAGGTGAAGCGACACTATGCGTGTAGCCGGTAGAGCAGGGTAACTGAGTGGGTGGGGTTTGCCTTGGCTAAGGGTGTTGAGTGTGTGGAGAGGGAGAGGGTAACTGGGTCTATTTGTAGTTAGGTGTATGTGGTTTAGTACAGTAGAGTTCACTGTTGGTGAGAATAGTGACGAGTGAATCGTCTGACTTGGTCTAAATAGGGAAATAATATGCAGAATATGGGACAAGAGTATTTTGGGAGTTTTCTAGAATATGAACCATGCTAAAGGGATGACATGGTTGGATAGGGAATAATCTGATAAGAATTTAGAAGCAAGAATTATTGGAATCTGAGTTTGGAAGCTTGGTTCGAAAGAATTCCAAAGTTAAGCGTGCTCAACTTGGAGAAAATCTGGGATGGGTGACTAGATGGGAAGTTCTTAGTGGAAGGAAATCACAGTCATCGGAGTTCGTATGACTGGAATATTGGTCTGGTAGGTCTTAGGTGAGCTGGAGAGCATGATGGATGAGCAGTTGAAATGTGGGGTGATCAGATGATCGATGAATAGTAACAATGAAATATCATTGATGAATAGTAACGATGAATAACAACGATGAAGAATAGTAACAATGAATAGTAATGGGAATAGTAACAGTGAATAGTAATGGTGAATAGTTCGTATGAACGAACGATGAATGATGAATAGTGACTATGAACGAACGATGAACGATGAATGGGGACTATGAACGAACGATCAACAATGAATAGGGACTATGAACGATGAATAGGGACTATGAACAAACGATGAACGATGAATAGGGACTATGAACGATGAATACAGACTATGAACGAACGATGAATACAGATCTATGAACGAACGGACGAACGATCGAATGATCGGACAAACGAACGAACGATCGGAATTTCGGCAGCATAACGGCTGAACAAAGATTATTTGGACGAATAAACAGACGAACGATCGAACGATCGGACGAACAGACGAACGAACCATGAACGATCGGACGAACAAACAAACAAACTAAGAACAGGTGGACGAACGATCGAATGAACGACCAAACGATCCTTGTGCTAGTGGTGTGCTTGTGTGGGAGTTGGAGTGGGCGTGTGGGGGGGGGGGGGGAGAGTTGCCATGAAATGGCTTGGGGTGGCTTGAGAGGAGGCCCTTGCCCCTCTATTTATAGGCTAGGTGGGGGATTAGGGGGAGGAGGCGAGGATTAGTGGGAGGATGCGAGGATTAGTGGGAGATAAGCATGTATTAGTCATGTATAAGTGAAATTAGCTTGTAGAGCTCACCGTATGACACTGGAGGCGTATGTATACGTATGAGCATGAGGAAAATTATGAAGAAAATATTTGTAGGGACTTTAAAAATGATTCTGAAGGTATTTCTGAGGAAGAAAATATTTGGAGAATTATCGGTGGAATATTTGGGCAGTATTTCTAGAAAGAACTTGAAGAGAATCACTAGGGAAATATTTGTAGGATATTTTGAGGAGGATTTTGGAGAGAATATAGACCACTTTATTTTATTTGTTGAGATCAACTCGCAAACAAACATTTTGAAACGATTTAAAAATCATTTTGAATTTAGAGGAAGTTTGAGAAAATTTCAAGATTCGAATTTTCGGGGTGCTACAGATCTACCCCACTTAAAATGAATCTCGTCCTCGAGATTTGGCTTAGAAGGGTTATGGGTATAGCTTTACTTCAGCTACATATCTTCACTTTGCAGACTCTTCGAGGAGATGGAGCTTCATCAAAATCTGGCCTTTGAGGAGCATCCGGTTGCCGATTGCAAACGCTGATTCTGGCTACTCAAAGATCATCTTCAGGCTTCTAGCTTTCGCTTGGTAGCCAACTTATTGAAGAAGCATCGATGCCCACACGCAAACCTTTCTCTTACAAACTCCCACATGGATTCCTTCCTTGATTGGTCTTCTGGTGCTTCATCAACAAAACTTGGGTGACCACTTCTCATCCAGAAACTTATAAGCTTCGATGATCTGGTCCTCCACAAGCTTGCTATAGGCCTTCTTCTTTTTCTCCATAGCAGGAACCTTACTGGAACACTACCCCACTTAAAAAGAATGAGGGTAGAACTCTTGAATCTTGGGGATTTGAACTCCTTGAAGTACATCATAACAAGGGTGTTATGGGGGCCTTCTTCTGTTGTTGCTGCTTGAGCAGGCTGCGGAGAGATTACTGACACCAGGTTGATTTTGGGAGAACCTTCTTCTTATCTTCTCTTCACTATTTTCCTTTGACTTTTCACTTTTCACTTTTCGTTGCCCCTTTCTTTCTCTTTGTTCTTCCCACTGGAGGATTCTATTAAAGAGTATTACCATCATACAGAGGAGGAAACCAAAGACTATGAACCATGTACAACAGTCTTCAACCCAAGAATCACCAAGCATTGTGATCTTAGGGGAGAGGGAGTGGAAAATGGAGTAGCTTGCTATTTGGCAGAGGGGATTTTTATCGGGAGTGTTTTGCTTGGGATGGGAACTGAGAGAGCTGGTGGGGGAGTTTTATAGGCGAGTAGTATGTGAGGTGGTGCTCGAGTGCGAAGTGGTAGTGATGGAGCAGGTGCCACGCGGTAGCAGTCGCGACATGGGGAGGGGGGCCTATTGCTAGCGTTGATGGTGGCAGTGGGTGCGCTGCAAAGGGGGCGTGGGGCGGTGGTAGTGCGCATGGAGGCGAGGCACGCGTGCGAGGGGGGCACAAAAGAGTGGTGGGGTCAACGACCCTGATGTTTGTGGTCTCTGGTTCCAAGAATCTTTGCCTCTCTATATGGTAATAACTTCTTCTGTCCTTTTTCTGTTTACTTTGACTCAGGGGCAGTGCTTTGATTCTCACGGTCGGTCCTTTTGACTGAGCGGCTGGATATGTTCCTTCTATAGCTTATTCTAGGCTTCAAGGGTAAGCTTCCCGGTATCTTCTTGGGTAAGGTGCTTTTCTCTTGAGATGGGTTAAGATGAGAATGGAAGCATAAGGTGAGGATTTGCTCTAATTTGTGGTCTATGTTTTTAGAGAAAACCCTTTTTAGAAAGAAACACATAAGCTCAGCAATGATAAGCACAAACAAAACAAATGTTTTGAATAGGGGAAGAATAGAGTTCTCCAAATCACGAACTACTCAGATTCGGGGGCTAAGCATAACTACTATTGCTCGGCTCCTAAACTGAGAACTATGCTAAATGCGACTTATGAGAACTAAAGTTAAAGCATCACATATGCACTCAAAAGGGGAGAAAACATCAAGCGAAATTCATTTTGAAATGCCCTAGGGGGCCACACAAATAGAGTTTTTCAAAGCACGGGGCTACACGATTACCTCTCATACATGTAGGGCTCTGGCCAACATGAAGAAAAACTTCACTACCCAATGCATGCAGAGGACTAGGCATAACTAACTTTAGATCAGGCAGCTTCTCTTCTGGCGAGGCTAGCGCACAACTTCAATCTGAGACATCTCCTAGATGGGTCAAGAGGGAGCTGATGTTGATGACTTCTTCTGGCAGTGACTGAGATGGCAAGACGAGGTCGAACTCTTCTTCAAGTGGCACTGGCTCTTGTAGCTCCTCAGAGGGTGGTGGTGCTGGTGGGGTGCTTGCAACTTCTTCTTTGATCTCAAAGGAGGGTGCTAGAATCTTCTTTAAGGTGAGGTGCTCAAACAACTCTGGCAGGGATCTTGGGAGGATTTGGGGTGCTCTTGCTTATCCATAGCCTTAGGGGAGACTGACATTCCTTCCAAGACTATGGCTCCTTCCGGGAGTTCCCAAGCCTTCTTCTCTCCTTTGATAGAGACAGGGTGGCCTTCAAGAATCTGGGGATCTTCAGCTCTCATGGGTTGAACTGGGTTGGATGAAGCGGGCTCTTGGATCCATAGGGCTCTATGTTGGTTGTGGGTGACCAAGTAGGCCTCAATCAACTTCTGGACGTGCTCATCCTTGGCTTGCTTCAGGGCCTCAACAGCAATGCCTTCACGACTTTCCAAGGTAGTTGCACGGGTTTGAGCTGTTGAGATCCACATGGAGCTGATGGTTGCGCTTCTCTGCAACTTCTGCTCGGGCAATCATATGATGGTGGTGTTGAGCCAAGAAATCATATTATGCATCTAGGGTGAGCAGGTATGCAGTGAGGTACACGACTGTGGGGTCGTCCTCAAGCAGCAGCTGCCCTTCCAATGCACGCATCCTAGCCATCCAAACGGGACGGTCTCTCTGAAAGGGCGGAAAGAATCTGAGCAGGGTGTCGGCCACTTCTTCTTTATAAATCTGACACAGGGCCCTCAATGCCTTGCAAGCGACGACTTGACACGTGTCTTTGAATCTGTGCCTCACAGCAGTGACACTCCACTCAACATGGTGTGGACTGGATCCAATGTATACAGTCACGACACACTTCTCTGTGCCATGCTCGACGAATTCACGACCATCATACTCTGGCTAGCTCCTGATTCCAAGGCGAACTGTGCATGCTCTCAACAACTTGGGGAAACCATCTTCATTCTGGCAAAAGCTAGTTTGGCAGCGGACCTCCATCTGACTTCTGAGAGAAGGAAAGGGGGAAACCACTTTTGAAATGGAGGGATGAGAGCAAGATTTTTTTAAGAAAATAGTTTTGACTCAAACTTTTGGATCAAGCCTAAGGGTTACTGTAACACCCGGCTTTAAGGAACAAAGCCAGGTGCATCTCATACATGCGCCAAGAAGACAACACATATAATAACAGAGTGTATAGAGATAAATGTCATAAAACATCAGAGTATTTATTACATAGCGGAAGACTTATTACAAAATAAAGTAATAAAGATAAAACAAACTAAGGATCGTCGGCGCCAATGTCGACTGGGAAACGCCACCTAGATCAGATCGAACTCCTCAGTGTTAGGCGGCTCCTCCTGAACCACCTGATCATCTCCTGTGGGGGGGGTGTGAGACAGCAAGGGTGAGCTCACACATGATCATAGCTCAACAAGTTGTGGGGAACCAGTGGACATAAACTCACAAAGGTGTGAGTTCATGTGATGTGTAAGGCTAATCAAAGATAGGGGTTAAAGCTGAGCATTGCTTTTAAGTAGTTGGTCAAACTTTTATTAGCAATTACTAAGTGTAAGTAAATACCAAACCATAAGTAAAGTAATAGAACAAAATTAATAATAAACCCATGCAATGCAAATGACAAAATTGAATTTAAGTTCCATAATTTAAACATCAGAGAGTCCTGAGCTGCTCGTGACCGTGAGCTCGGCTAGTATACCAGTTTTACACTCTGCAGAGGTTGTACCCTTTACCCACAAGTCATGTTACCCATCTGCCAAGGGGTCATGAATCCCATATACCTCTACCTAGGAAGCACGGCAGGGCAACACTACGAGGCCTTTACAAAGTTCCACTAGCTTCCGAAAACCCGCTACAGTTTATAGGAAGATCCAGTACAGGGTTCCTGGCTGACCGCCATCGCAGCAAAATCAACCAGGGACCTCCCCGCACTGACCTCTCCCCTACTGCCCTTGCCCCTTTCGGGTAAGGTAGTCTTCCACTAGCTTTCCTAATTAGTCAGCCAAGGGGTCCCATTCCTCCCTTGTGGTGGCACGTGGTTCTCAAGTTAAGCTCTATGTTCCAATTAACATTAATGATATCAACATGAACATAAACAGAATAACAACAAGAATTGGAACATAGAGGTAATAAATGATTATCCCAAAACCATATAAAGCAATAGCAAACTACCCAAGTGATTCAGGGGTAAACAAGGTAATGAGATAAACAATCTAGGGTGACCTATTGGGTCCCATCAAAATTAACCTATGCATGGATAAGTGATATTAAAGAACATTATTGGGTAAAAAGTGGTCAAGGGCACAACTTGCCTTCAATGAGCTCCTGCTCAGCTACTTCAACCTGCTGCTCACCAGGATCCTCAGCAACGGGCTCTTCTACTCGCCACAATACAAACAAGCACAGTGCATATAGAGAAATTAACATTACACCAAGCATATAAACAAAATACACAGTAATAATCTACATATTAAAATAAAATCCTAGGAACAGAAATCATAATTTTCTGAATTATAGATTTTAAGTTATGCATTTTCAAAGGTTTTATGTGCTTTAAATAGGATTAAGTGATAAATAAATTTCTTACTGTTTTTTATGCCAAAACAGAGACACTAGGTGTTAGAGAATAAAATTACAAAATTTTAGCAACTGGAATGAAGTGATTTGGACCAAAAATGGATTTTCTATGAATTATTGAAGTTCTAGCAATTATTCTCCTATTAAAAATCTATTTAATAAACATTTTCTCCGGTTTTCGTGTTGACTGGACTGGGCGTCAATTCCTGGAAAACCCAGGGGGCTCGGGGTAAAATCTTCTAAGACTCAGGCTAACCCCGCGCAGGACTGCGGGTTGATTTCACTTTTCTAGAAGGGTTCATATGTAAAACTGCCAGAGCGAACAGGTATTACGCGCACACAGCCATCGGATTATAAATCTACGGCCATGATTAGATCGGCCCAGCCACGAATCGGTATCCGATAGGAATCACATGATTAGAATTCTACGGTTCAGATTTAACGACTCGCAGATCCACTCCGCGCCATCGGATCAAAATCGGACGGCACTCGTTACCCGACCCAATTCATGCGCTCCTGCTAATCTGGACCGTCCATACGAGGATCCGACGGCCACCCGCGCTTCTTCCTCCTTGCGCCCCTCTATTCCTATTCCTCTCTCTTCCAGGCTGCCCGGCGAGCGCCATAAACGCGGCAGCGAGCTGCTCCGTGCTAGCCATCCGAGTCCCCGTTATACGGCGTGGAACGTTCTTTGCCTCCCACTCCCCGTCTAGCTTGGCACCAAGCCTTCATCTACAGACCTCTCGAGACTACGTGCCATCCAGTGGCAGGCCAACCCTTCGACAGCGCCTGGAGTATTGCCCCACCGCATCCACGCCAGAGCCTAGGCCAAGACATCTCGCGCTTCCCATCACGCTACAGAGAAGAGGCATGGAACATACCGACGCGGAGGAGGTGAAGATGGGACCGGCGCTCACGGTCCGAAGGTCTTCCACGCGATGGGAGCGCCGAGGCTTTGTTCTCTCTCCTCTCTTTCTCTCGGCGGCTGCCGTGATGGTTCCTAAGCTATGGCGGCGGAGGTTAGGCTCTATGGGAGGGGAGGAGAGGAGCGCTATGCGCGCGGCTTTATAGCCCGACAGGTCGGACGTGCCCGGCTCCGATCATGCGTCGAGGTTCTCCCCGCGCAACCCGGACGAGACGCCGAGATCCACCTGGGTTTGTTACGGCACCCGGAAGATCAACAGTGATAGGGGGCCCCACTGGTCAGCTGTGGAGTAACGGAAGCGCGCATGGGCGAATGACGGCATGCGACTGGCAAGTGGGACCCACGCGCAAGTGAGTCCGGCGGAGGCAACAATGGGCTGGCGCGGGTGTTTTGGCCAAGTGGGCCGAATAGGTGGCCGCCGGCCCAGGTAGGGTTTATTCTTTTTCCTTTTTCATTTTCTGTTTTTCTGTTTTCTTTTCTTTTTATTTTTCAATTTCCCAATTTGAATTCCAAATATGACTTTGAATTTGTACTCGAATTATAGACAAATTTTAATCATACCAGTATGGTTGAGTTTGTATACTTATAAATTTTGTTTTATATTTTCTATTATTTTTTTTCTTTCTTTCTCCTTTTTCCTCTAATCCTCTTCTCATTGTCATTTTATTTCTATGTTGTCACCAAATGCACACACAAATAAAATATCCAGCATGATGCAACAATTTAGTAGCACATCTTTTATTAATTGTTCTTGGACATGGTGTTCTCATATGATGGTGCATAAAGATCAAACTCACATAAAGAGAAAATGTTTCTCTATTGATATTATTCCTAGCACTTACAAAGTAGGTGTTACAAATCCTACCCCCCTTAAAAATAATCTCGTCCTCGAGATTTAAGAAGAACTAGAGAAAAGGTGGGGAAAATCTATACGAAGCTCTTCTTCTCTTTCCCAAGTTGCTTCATCTTCACTGTGGTGACTCCATTGAACTTTGCACATCTTTATCACCTTATTTCTTGTAACTCGAGTCAATGTATCCAAAATCTTGATCGGGTACTCCGTGTAAGTCAAATCACCCTGAACACTGAGCTCTTCCATAGGTAACTGTTCCTCGGGAACACAGAGACACTTCTTAAGTTGAGACACGTGGAACACATTATGCACATCCGATAGAGTAACAGGTAACTCGAGCTGGTATGCCATCTCCCCAACTCTTCTAAAGATCAGGAATGGTCCAATATAGCGAGGGGACAATTTGCCCTTAACTTTAAATCTCCTCATTCCACGCAGTGGTGACACCTTGAGATACACATAATCTCCTTCTTCAAATTCCAGTGGCCTCCTTCTATTATCAGCATAGCTCTTTTGCCTGGTTTGAGCCACTCTCAAATTCTCTCGAATTATACGAACTTGTTCTTCTGCTTCTTGAATCAATTCAGGCCCAAAGAACTGTCTCTCTCCAGTCTGATCCCAATATAGAGGAGTCCTACACTTCCTCCCATACAAAGCTTCAAAAGGTGACATCTTCAGACTGGCCTGATAACTATTATTATACGAGAACTCAGCATAAGGCAGACTCTTATCCCAACTTCCTCCATGCTGAAGGGCACATGCTCTCAACATATCCTCCAAAACTTGATTAGTCCTTTCAGTCTGTCCATCAGTCTGGGGATGGTAAGCCGAACTAAAATTCAATCGTGTATCCAATGACTCGTGCAACTTCTTCCAATACCGAGAGGTAAACTGTGATCCTCGATCAGACACGATCTTCTTTGGCACACCATGTAGGCAGACAATTCGTGCCATGTACAATTCTGCCAACTTAGCTCCTGAATAAGTGGTCTTCACTGGAATAAAGTGGGCTACCTTGGTTAGCCTGTCCACAATCACCCATATAGAATCATATCCTGCTGGAGTGCGGGGTAGTCCAACAATAAAATCCATACCAATTTCTTCCCATTTCCACTCGGGTATCTTCAATGGGTGCAATAATCCAGCTGGCCTCTGGTGTTCAGCCTTAACTCTTTGACATACATCGCACATCGCCACATGTGCAGCTACATCTCTCTTCAATCCATACCACCAATATTTCCGCTTTAAATCCTGATACATCTTGGTACTACCAGGATGAATAGAATAATCCGAATCATGGGCCTCTTTTAAAATAGTCTCTCGAAGGCTTTTAATATCAGGAACACACATCCTGTCCTTGAACCATACAGTGCCCTGCTCATCTTCCGTGAATTCCGGAACTCGACCTTTAGTAATCAGATCCTTAATCTCTTTTATCTTAGCATCACCAATTTGTCCTTTGCGGATCTCTTGCTCCAAAGTAGGTTCCACATCAATAGTAACTCCTTCAGTATGAGCAACTATCCCCAGGTTAAGTCTCCTGAAGTCCTCAACAATCTCATTGGGTAGCTGGGCAACAACAGCTGAATGAACATGCTCCTTGCGACTCAAGGCATCTGCGACCAAATTTGCCTTGCCCGGGTGATAGTGAATCTCCAAATCATAATCCTTGATAAGCTCCAACCAACGGCGTTGCCTAAGGTTGAGATCCTTCTGAGTGAATATATACTTCAAACTCTTATGATCCGTATATACTTGGCACTTGGTCCCCATGATATAATGTCTCCAAATCTTAAGTGCATGTACAACGGCTGCCAATTCCAAGTCATGCGTAGGGTAGTTCAATTCATGTCTCCGCAACTGACGAGAAGCATAAGCAATCACATGTCCTTCTTGCATGAGCACACATCCTAAGCCTTGGCCACATGCATCGCAATAGATGTCAAATCCTTTCTGTAGGTCTGGCATAACCAATACTGGTGGCGACATCAACCTCTTCTTCAATAGATCAAAGCTGTCTTGACACTTCTCGTCCCACTTAAATTCTCTTCCTTTCTCCAAAAGCGAAGTCATAGGTTTGGCAATCTTAGAGAATCCTTCAATAAATCTCCGATAATAGCCTGCTAATCCCAAGAAACTTCGAATCTCAGTAACTGTAGTGGGTACTCTCCACTCCATTATCTCCTTAACCTTAGCAGGATCCACTGCTATTCCTCCATTAGAAATAATATGACCAAGAAATGGCACTTCGCCAATCCAAAACTCGCATTTACCGTACTTGGCGTAGAGTTGATTATCTTAAAGCTTCTGTAGCACCAACCTTAGATGTTCTTCATGGTCACTCTCATTCTTAGAATAGATAAGAATATCGTCGATGAACACCACGACGAATCTGTCCAAATACTCCAAAAACATCTTATTCATCAAATCCATAAAATAAGCTAGTGCATTAGTTAATCCAAACGACATAACGATGAACTCATATAATCCATATCGAGTCGAGAAAGCCGTCTTAGGAATATCTGATGGTCCAATCTTCATCTGATGGTATCCCGATCGGAGGTCAATCTTCGAGAATACCCTGGCTCCTCTCATCCGATTAAATAAATCCTTAATGCGGGGTAACAGAAACTTGTTCTTCACAGTGACATCATTAAGGAACCTTTAATCCACGCACATCCCTTGCAATCCATCTTTCTTCTTTACAAACAAAACTGGTATTCTCCAAAGTGAGGAACTCGGACGTAAGTAACTAGCCTCTTGTAACTCAGTTAACTGCTTCTTAAGCTCCTTCAACTCTTCTACGGACATTCTATATGGCCGTTTAGAAATAGGGGCGGTTCCAGGTAAGAGGTCAATAACAAACTCAACTTCTCTATCAGGTGGCATCCCTGGTAACTCCTCTGGAAAGACATCCGGAAAATCTCTAACCACCCGGATGTTGTCACCCACAAACTTCTCATCTACTAAGAATGCCACTAGTCTGATGGTGGTAGTTACTGCAACTTCAACTTCAAAACTTTGTCCTTTAGAACTGGTGAGTCCTACGGTTCCCTTAGCACAATGTATATACTGCCTTTGCCTTACTTAACCATGACATACCAAGGATCACATCTTATAGTGCTCTCTTCTAACACTATAGGGGTAGCCCATCTGGGTTAGAAATACAGGGTAAGAAAGGAAGAGTTGTAGACAAGGCGAGTAATTATGAGAAATGTTATTGCGGGGAATTTATTAGCTAAGTAGATTAGTGTGTTATCCACTAAAGCTAATACATTACCTTATGGTGGTACATACTAAGATGTCCATAGTTCAATCAATCAAAGAAGCAAATCAGGCATTTAGCATCAGCACAATCAAACAATATAGAGAAAATAGTTTTAATTTTGTCTTAGGTTCCCTATCTCTTAAAAATGTCATAAGGGTAGGGATTCCAAGGTTTGAAATCCATTTTGTCTTAGAGTAGAAAAGATAAGATTAATCAGAGGAGAGTAGCAGAAGGTGAGACAAGATCAAGATGAGATAAGTATAGAATGAGTCAGAGTAAGGTAAGTAGGAAAGGTTTGTCCATTTCTATCTAGGTTTCGTCCTACAGTCAACATTTCCTCTGATACCACTTCTGTAACACCCGGCTTTAAGGAACAAAGCCAGGTGCATCTCATACATGCGCCAAGAAGACAACACATATAATAACAGAGTGTATAGAGATAAATGTCATAAAACATCAGAGTATTTATTACATAGCGGAAGACTTATTACAAAATAAAGTAATAAAGATAAAACAAACTAAGGATCGTCGGCGCCAATGTCGACTGGGAAACGCCACCTAGATCAGATCGAACTCCTCAGTGTTAGGCGGCTCCTCCTGAACCACCTGATCATCTCCTGTGGGGGGGGGTGTGAGACAGCAAAGGTGAGCTCACACATGATCATAGCTCAACAAGTTGTGGGGAACCAGTGGACATAAACTCACAAAGGTGTGAGTTCATGTGATGTGTAAGGCTAATCAAAGATAGGGGTTAAAGCTGAGCATTGCTTTTAAGTAGTTGGTCAAACTTTTATTAGCAATTACTAAGTGTAAGTAAATACCAAACCATAAGTAAAGTAATAGAACAAAATTAATAATAAACCCATGCAATGCAAATGACAAAATTGAATTTAAGTTCCATAATTTAAACATCAGAGAGTCCTGAGCTGCTCGTGACCGTGAGCTCGGCTAGTATACCAGTTTTACACTCTGCAGAGGTTGTACCCTTTACCCACAAGTCATGTTACCCATCTGCCAAGGGGTCATGAATCCCATATACCTCTACCTAGGAAGCACGGCAGGGCAACACTACGAGGCCTTTACAAAGTTCCACTAGCTTCCGAAAACCCGCTACAGTTTATAGGAAGATCCAGTACAGGGTTCCTGGCTGACCGCCATCGCAGCAAAATCAACCAGGGACCTCCCCGCACTGACCTCTCCCCTACTGCCCTTGCCCCTTTCGGGTAAGGTAGTCTTCCACTAGCTTTCCTAATTAGTCAGCCAAGGGGTCCCATTCCTCCCTTGTGGTGGCACGTGGTTCTCAAGTTAAGCTCTATGTTCCAATTAACATTAATGATATCAACATGAACATAAACAGAATAACAACAAGAATTGGAACATAGAGGTAATAAATGATTATCCCAAAACCATATAAAGCAATAGCAAACTACCCAAGTGATTCAGGGGTAAACAAGGTAATGAGATAAACAATCTAGGGTGACCTATTGGGTCCCATCAAAATTAACCTATGCATGGATAAGTGATATTAAAGAACATTATTGGGTAAAAAGTGGTCAAGGGCACAACTTGCCTTCAATGAGCTCCTGCTCAGCTACTTCAACCTGCTGCTCACCAGGATCCTCAGCAACGGGCTCTTCTACTCGCCACAATACAAACAAGCACAGTGCATATAGAGAAATTAACATTACACCAAGCATATAAACAAAATACACAGTAATAATCTACATATTAAAATAAAATCCTAGGAACAGAAATCATAATTTTCTGAATTATAGATTTTAAGTTATGCATTTTCAAAGGTTTTATGTGCTTTAAATAGGATTAAGTGATAAATAAATTTCTTACTGTTTTTTATGCCAAAACAGAGACACTAGGTGTTAGAGAATAAAATTACAAAATTTTAGCAACTGGAATGAAGTGATTTGGACCAAAAATGAATTTTCTATGAATTATTGAAGTTCTAGCAATTATTCTCCTATTAAAAATCTATTTAATAAACATTTTCTCCGGTTTTCGTGTTGACTGGACTGGGCGTCAATTCCTGGAAAACCCAGGGGGCTCGGGGCAAAATCTTCTAAGACTCAGGCTAACCCCGCGCAGGACTGCGGGTTGATTTCACTTTTCTAGAAGGGTTCATATGTAAAACTGCCAGAGCGAACAGGTATTACGCGCACACAGCCATCGGATTATAAATCTACGGCCACGATTAGATCGGCCCAGCCACGAATCGGTATCCGATAGGAATCACATGATTAGAATTCTACGGTTCAGATTTAACGACTCGCAGATCCACTCCGCGCCACCGGATCAAAATCGGACGGCACTCGTTACCCGACCCAATTGATGCGCTCCTGCTAATCTGGACCGTCCATACGAGGATCCGACGGCCACCCGCGCTTCTTCCTCCTTGCGCCCCTCTATTCCTATTCCTCTCTCTTCCAGGCTGCCCGGCGAGCGCCATAAACGCGGCAGCGAGCTGCTCCGTGCTAGCCATCCGAGTCCCCGTTATACGGCGTGGAACGTTCTTTGCCTCCCACTCCCCGTCTAGCTTGGCACCAAGCCTTCATCTACAGACCTCTCGAGACTACGTGCCATCCAGTGGCAGGCCAACCCTTCGACAGCGCCTGGAGTATTGCCCCACCGCATCCACGCCAGAGCCTAGGCCAAGACATCTCGCGCTTCCCATCACGCTACAGAGAAGAGGCACGGAACATACCGACGCGGAGGAGGTGAAGATGGGACCGGCGCTCACGGTCCGAAGGTCTTCCACGCGATGGGAGCGCTGAGGCTTTGTTCTCTCTCCTCTCTTTCTCTCGGCGGCTGCCGTGATGGTTCCTAAGCTATGGCGGCGGAGGTTAGGCTCTATGGGAGGGGAGGAGAGGAGCGCTATGCGCGCGGCTTTATAGCCCGACAGGTCGGACGTGCCCGGCTCCGATCATGCGTCGAGGTTCTCCCCGCGCAACCCGGACGAGACGCCGAGATCCACCTGGGTTTGTTACGGCACCCGGAAGATCAACAGTGATAGGGGGCCCCACTGGTCAGCTGTGGAGTAACGGAAGCGCGCATGGGCGAATGACGGCATGCGACTGGCAAGTGGGACCCACGCGCAAGTGAGTCCGGCGGAGGCAACAATGGGCTGGCGCGGGTGTTTTGGCCAAGTGGGCCGAATAGGTGGCCGCCGGCCCAGGTAGGGTTTATTCTTTTTCCTTTTTCATTTTCTGTTTTTCTGTTTTCTTTTCTTTTTATTTTTCAATTTCCCAATTTGAATTCCAAATATGACTTTGAATTTGTACTCGAATTATAGACAAATTTTAATCATACCAGTATGGTTGAGTTTGTATACTTATAAATTTTGTTTTATATTTTCTATTATTTTTTTCTTTCTTTCTCCTTTTTCCTCTAATCCTCTTCTCATTGTCATTTTATTTCTATGTTGTCACCAAATGCACACACAAATAAAATATCCAGCATGATGCAACAATTTAGTAGCACATCTTTTATTAATTGTTCTTGGACATGGTGTTCTCATATGATGGTGCATAAAGATCAAACTCACATAAAGAGAAAATGTTTCTCTATTGATATTATTCCTAGCACTTACAAAGTAGGTGTTACAGTTACGTCCTGCGGCCAACCTAACAACTCTGATACCACCTGAAGCGCCCCAATCCTCTAGGACTCAAATGTGATACAATTACTAGTCCCAGGAGGCTATTAAACACATTTATACATTAGATGATTCTAGATCTCCTTAAACGAGACAAACCTATAAAGGTGGCGATCAACTTTAAGAGTTGGTCCACAACTCGGGACATAACATCAGAGTGGGGCTGAAGCAGCCCGATATACACAGTGAAGCAAATCAGAAGTCCAACAGCCATAGGCAAGGTTGGGAACAGGCGTAACTCATACCCGATCAATGATCTCCTTCTCTGAAAAACAACAAACAAGCAAGGGTGAGTACTTATGTACTCAGTAGTCCACCTTCACCCATAGAATGGGGAAATCAGATATAATGCTTGATGTGGAGCTCAGGATATTTTACAGAAAGAGCAATATTTGATGCATGGTTATTTTGATAAACATTTCATATTTTTCAAAGCACATCCTCTCCCAAAGGAGCAGAAAGTTCTTCAATATAAAACAAATCCCCTGGACTAAACCATCTAGGTATCTCAGCAGTTTCCCACTGGGTTTCATTTTCAAAAACAGCTACTGGACTTCCCGTCCACCATAGCTCACGGCTCAACCGCCGGACCTTTTAAAACCACTTTTCAAAAGCATTTTTTGGAAAAACAAAACACTAATTGTCAAATCCATGCCATGACTCATCCATATCCGTGGACGCGGACTATTTGAATAGGTTTTCAAACTCTGCGTAGAGGTGTACACTTTACCCACTAGTCTGGTTTCTGCAATCTCACTGTCGTGAGATCCGAATGCCGAAACTCTTTCCTTCCTTGCACGTCCTTACCTTAAAGATTATAACGGAAGGAATAAGGCCACCACAATATCCAAACCGGACAAAACATTCCCCTTCCTTATCCTCTCAGTGCTCCCCAGCCGTCATAATCCTGGGGTTTGGACCGTGCAAGTTAAGATCAAGCGACTGCCCATACAGTCTCGAGTGGTTGTACTTGATAAGAGTATAGGTATGGAGTGATGACAAACCAGTCCTTAAGCAAGAGGGACAATCCTTCATGCTCACACCTAACCCGGCTGAGCCATCACCTTAGGCCCTCGCCTAAACCAAAGAGTCCCTGATCATCCCACTCAAAGGTGATAAGGGTGACAACGCTTCATCATACCCATTTTGAAAAACATTTTCTTTTGAAAACTCACACCTTTTCTCAAATCATTTGAAATATGTCAAGGAGTATAAAGATTGATTGCAGCAATGTAACACCCCTGGTGTTACTGCAACTAAAACTTGAGCATGGCATCATAAACAATGGCATTGCATATGTTTGACACACCTAGAGTGCATTCACTAGGTAAGAATTTCAAACAAGTTGTATTGTTATAGCATTTTGCAAATAGAACCTTGGATAGGGAACTTAACCCTAAATAGGGACTAAAGGGGTAAAACCTAACCCAAGTTGAGAAAACCTAAAAGTTTTAGGAAAATAGCCATAAAATGTTCCCAAGAATGAACTTAAATCACATTTATACCCCTGGGATATCCAAAAACCCCATTTGAACCCTGGAAAACCCTAAGTCCAAACCCTAGGGGCCTATGTGAAAAAATTATGCACATTTGGACTAAAGTGTAAAAACTACTATGTTAAAGCATATAAAGTCACATGGTTCACATTTGGAAAGATTTACAAGCCAAACCCAAGTTTTGGGACTAATTTGCAAAAAGTACCACTTGACCTCTATTTCATTCTAAGTCTGAACTTCGGTATGGTACTATGGTTGGCTCAACTTTGGAGCCTTGTAACTTTCAAAATGCAGGGTTTTTGCCCTAGGGCACCACATCAAAATTGTAGACCAATCATAGGAGAACAACTTCGCTTAAGAATGTGAGCTCAGTTGTTAAGAATAAATTGAAGATAATTAAGCCTAAAGTCTGGCTGTCAGGCTGGTTCCACTCTGAAATTCAGATTTTCAGTGTAACAGAGCCATCTTTGGGTTTGAATTCAACCTTGATCTAGTGCTCAAATAAGTTCAATCCCTATAGTCGAATTATTGCTGGTTTGTAGCTCTACAATTTTGCTACAGAGCTTGGGATGTGTTGCCATACGAATCTGAGAGTAAATCATGCTCCAAGTCGCTCTGTCAGTTCATCTGATGAGAGATCGCCATGGTACAGTGTACTTTGCAGATCAGAACGCCAGTACAGCAAATCTCACCGCTGATGACTGATCTTCGCCGTGATTCGTGCCACCGCCGTTGTGATTCACATCGCCGGTGACAAGATAAGGCCGCCCGGTAAAAGCCATGCGCTGGATGCCACTCTGGTGACCCCCCCGTACTTCCCCTCTACCTTGCGGCTTGAGCAGATTGGCTCGCCGGTGAACCACCGCCTCCTGGCCTTGCGCCGCGTGGCTCTGCCTTTCCACCATGTCGCCGTGACTCTCTGTGGCCATTCCATCGTCGCCGGTGAGGTCGCCACGACGGTGGACACGAATTTATGCGCGCCAGTACCTCCCTATCCTTCCAACCTCCGCGCAATCCCCGTTAAAATTCCCGGCCACCGCTTGCGAGTACTATAAATTGAGCCTGTGGCTGGCTTCGCAACATCATTACCAACCTAGCCACCGAGAATCGAGTTTCTGTCACCCCAAAACCAACCTCACCGCGGCCAGCCCCATTTCGGTCAGTTCATCCCTCTCTCTCCCTCGTTTGAGCACTCTCATAGCTCTGTGATGCTTGCCAAACCACCAATTCGAACTGAGAGACCACCAATCATTGGGAACGCGATCAAATGCTCATAGACTTCGCGGTTCTCATGGGCAGAATAGAATAGGTCACCATTTGTGCAATTAAGTTAGGGGAAATACTCTCTAGGTCATGGATTTGGTTTAGTCCGAAGCTGAGCGCCGGTCTTGGCCCCCTCCGGCCGGTCTAGCTCGTTGGAGTTAAGCTTTCCGTGCGGAGCGCCGTCGAGGGCCAGTCGATGTAGAGAAATAGAACCTCAAGGACCTCGGTACAAGTTGTCAGCGACTGATAAGAATAGTAACTAAACCTGTTTCCAGTTAGCCAAGAACCCGAGGACCTTTCCGCAAAGACGCCAGCACTGCGCGGACGCGCGCGCGATTCCGTGTGGACCTGGGCCGCTTGGGCTGAAACCAGCCCAACACTATTCAATCTTTTTCTTTTTCTTTTTCAGTAGAGCTTTGAAAATCTGTTATAAATTGTAGAAAAATCCTAAAATTGTCAAACCAATTTTTCTAGACTTCTTATTTTCCATAGTATTTAATAAAAATAGTTTCATGATTTTTAAAAATAAATAAGAAATTTTGAGGCATTTAAAGTAGTTTAAAACATTAGTTCTGGATTTTTAGAAGATAAATAGTAATTCCAAAAATGTCCAAACTTTTTGTATGAGTTCTATACATATTTAGAAGCCTTGGGTAGAATTTGGGTTGATTTGGACCTTGTTTGATAACTAGAACCCAAACCCCCCTGCCCTTTGAACTCCTTTACTAACTCCAGAAATCCTAAGTTCTCGGAGTTCTGTGAAGGAAAATTGTATTCAAGACCTTAGATAATAAATTCTTATTATCTTTGCACTCTCATGAGCATTACATGGCATTCATTCTTATATACATGATTATGTTTAGAAAACGAAGAAGAGATCGAAGTGACTGAAGAGAAGGCACCACCACCTTTGGAATCTCAAGCAGGGACTTGTCTCTACTTTGACATCTGTGGGCCTGAGCCTGACTCACCTACTAACAAAGGCAAGCCCCGGTGCATTTGCCACCTTCCTTGATGTTTTTAAAATCTTTCTCACTTGATTGATGCATTAGGTGATAGGAGTTGAATGCTTAAACAATTCCTGCATTGACTTCCTTGATCTTTGATTATCTTCCTTGAAACCCTGTTTTTACAAAAAGATTTACTATGCTTAGTATTGCTTTAGCAAAAACAAAAGGTTTTGTTTTACAAAAGATGATTGGCAAAGTGGGAGGTATGTTTTTGAAAATAAAACTTGATGGTGAATCCATCACGGCCGTGATGGATTCAACATCGGAAAAGATGTGCCTCTGCCAGGTACCAAGTTTTTGGGTTTAAATGATTAAGCTAAGACCGGGCGGGTGACTTGCACGAGAAGAGAGTCTCGGTGTAGTGTCTCCGTCTGAGTCGATTAAGGACCGTCTCGATGTAGGCTTGCTGACCGAGGACCCTTTAATTGGTCACATGCCTCGTCATGGGTAAGCCTTGCCTCGGGCAGACTAAGGCCAGAATAAGATAACAAGAAATGGGCGTGGAGCGGTGGCGAGAGTAGCGTGTACCCTCCGTAGTAAGAGGCTGGACGGTGGTGTATCTGTGCTCTCGGTTTGCGTGAACCTGATCTGGTCTTAAGAACCCTGGTGGCGGGTTGACATATGCAAGGTTTAAGTGCTACATATGTCATGTGATTGGAGATCCTCAGCTAAGTATAATCGATTCGGATCGCCGTACCTTCGCGGTTATGAAGACTTGGTCACTGCCCTATACGTAGAACTCCAATAAAGATGAAGGATGGATTAAGAACTTGGCTAGTTCAGGATAAGTGTTTGAACTTGTCGGTGTTTTGGGTCCGACCGCACACCCGGGGTTGCCCCTCAAGGTGTTTTTAGGAGTAGGACGGTGTCACCGACTGTAGCAGAATGGTTCGTGCTAGATGCACACGGGACGATGGACAATGTCTACAGGTTCGGGCCGCTTAGAGATGCGTAACACCCTACGTCCTGGTGAGTATGCGTAGTAAATGAGGTTACAAGGCGGATCTTTACGAAGAGTTGAGGTTGGTGGCTAGGTAATAGGTTGATCGATCTGAAGGGGTGCCCCCTAGGCCTTATATACTCGGCCGTGGGGCAATGCACGTGGATATGATAACGATGTGTAGCTAAAAGATAGTGAACTGTTTTAGTTTATCTTCCTGTGGTTCTGCCGACCTATCCTCGCATGGCTCCGTTGCATGGGGGTTCCCGCGCGGGAAAGTCAGATATCTGTTGTGGTCGCTCGCTCAACGTCGTGGGTCGTCCGGGCTTGCGTCAATCCGACCTCACGTCAATCTGCTTTGCTGACTGTCCTTCCCCAGGCCCACAAAAGAATGACCTTACGATTTATTGGGCCCTTGGGCCTTTCGTGAGGTCTTTTGCTCTTTTAGTGGACCCGGGGGATATCTGTCCCCCACAAGCCCCCGATCTTTGGGTTGATTTTGAGGTAATCAGCCCAAAGATCCCAGGTCCAGCTTGTAGGTAATTTGGGGAAAATGATTTCTTATTGTGTCCTCCTGCTTTGATCACTCGTAAACAGAAGCTTTGTTTCGTGCTTGTGCCTTAGAGGTCGGCATTTCATCTTGTAGTACCCTGAAATTCATTGGGCGCACCGGAGGTGCACCTAATGGGTGTAGCCCCCGAGCTTCGAGTGGATTTTGGAAAATAATCTATTCGAAGGTCTTCCTTTGGTGTCTTTTTGTTGAAGATTGTCCTTTCTGTCTGTGAAAATCGGCATGATGCCATCCGCATTATGCTTTGTAGGTCAGCATTATGTCATCAATATTATGCTTCAGAGGTCAGCATGTATTTTGTCTTTTGCAGTTGAATCCGTAATCCATCTATATCTTGCTGGGTGGTGTAATTTATTTGCTCTGCGACTGATTGGACACTTGATGGACGCTTTCTGTCTAGTCTTCACGTTGCTTCTTGTTGGCCATAATTTGTACTTTGCTAGCTATATTTGGCTTTCCTCTGATCCTTATTGATATCTCATTTTTGTCTTGAGGTATTCATTGCATGCCCTGCACGGATGTGACAGTTTTGAAAAATGTACTGATAAATCCTGGGCGTCCCCCCCAATGGGTGTGGGCAAGGGACTGCTTGGTACGCTAAGTGTTTTAGTCGGCTGCTTCTGAGTAGTAATGTGATGTGACGGCGGGTGTAATCATATCGTCCGCGCTGTTGACTGGAGTCCCAATGGGTGTTGTGCTGCGTGAAACGGCGTCAGCCGCCTGGCGTGTCTTCAGACGGGTTGAAGTGCTTATTGAATGCTTTGCGACTGTTCAGTGACCGTGGTTGGAGGTGAGCGGTTGCCTTCTCCTTCTATAAATAATGCCGTTGCCTTTCCGGCTTTCCCACATCTCTTGCTATCCTCTGTTGCTTGCTTTTCTTCTCTCCCTTTCGCTTCTACCATGGGCAAGAACAACAAGCACAAGCGTGAGCCAACTTCTCCATCGGAGGAGTTTGGTGACTCGCAGTACTCAGAGG
Organism: Zea luxurians; assembly: GCA_029449295.1. Lineage (NCBI taxonomy): Eukaryota > Viridiplantae > Streptophyta > Magnoliopsida > Poales > Poaceae > Zea > Zea luxurians. Next base: position 991,087 of record JAOPSE010000181.1, read on the forward strand.
AGGAGTTCTCCTCTGAGTCTGAAGGTTCTCCGGCTCCCGTACCCCCGCGTGAGTCGTCCGACGACTCAGATGACTCCCAGGGGCTCGCAGCGGAGGTCTGGTCGTACATCCGGGCCGTCGAGCGCTCCGGGCTCGAGGGCTCGGATGAGTAAGAGTACTCCTCGGGTGAGGAGGACTCGTCCGAGGAGGGCGGCGGCGGCGATGTCAAGGGCGACGACGACGACGACGGAGGCAGTGGCGGTGGCGGCAGGAGCGGCGGTAGCGGCAGGAGCGGCGGCGGCGGCAAGGATGGCGACGGTGGCGGCAGCAGGAGCGGCGGCGGCGGCAGGAGCAGCAACAGGGCCAGTGGCTAGATGCCACTGGTCCTTAGATGTTAGTTTAGTATAGCTAGAATAATGTAGTAGTATTTAGTAGTGTAGAGTAGTATAGTGTAGTTTAATGTAATGTAGTAGTAGTAGTAATAGGGAAGTATCAACTCATAATGAGTTGATTTGTAAGTATGAAATCTTCCCTTTAATGAAGAAATGATGTTGGTTTCTCTGTGATGATCACTCGTTGGTATTCATAACTCAAAGCTCTTGAATCATTACTCTTCCCACGTTCCTCGTAAAGTCGATTCCCTTGGAATAGTAAGTGAATAACTCGGGCATCATATCGATGCTTTTAGAGGTATCTGCTGAGTGACTTTGAGGGCGGCGTCAATGTTTTAGAGGTAACGCCGAGCGACTTGAAGACGTCGCCAGCGTTTTAGAGGTAACACCGAGCGACTTGAAGACGTCGCCAGCGTTTTAGAGGTAACGCGGAGCGACTTAAAGGCATCACCAGCGTTTTAGAGGTAACGCCGAGCGACTTGAAGACGTCGCCAGCGTTTTAGAGGTAACGCCGAGCGACTTAAAGACGTCGCCAGCGTTTTGGAGGTAACGCCGAGCGACTTAGAGACGTCGCCAGCGTTTTAGAGGTAACGCCGAGTGACCTGAGTGCGATGTCAGTATCTTAGAGATAACGCCGAGTGATAGCGGGCTGTGTGGGCCACTTTGAGTATAATAGCCGAGCGATAATGAGGCGCACTGGTGTTCTGGAAATAACTGCCAGGTGCTGACTGGGCGCTTTTTGAAACGGTATCTGGTCCGGGAATATCCCATAGGTGCTGCGTTTTTAGCCGCCTCTGCTTTCCGTGCCCTAGTTCTTGCTTTATTGCTTCCGAATCCTTTCTGCAATTCGCCTCCCGCTTTGCTCGCCGGTATAATAGAGATGGCGCCCAAGAGGAAAGCCTCAAGTTCGTCTGCCGCAATTATTCCTCCGATCGACCCCAACAGTCAGTTGCCCTTCGCAGGTAACCACACGTCTGTCATCTCCGAGCCCGAACTTCTCCACCTCATGTCCATCGGGGTTCTTCCCCCGAAGGAGCTCTGTTCTTGGCGGATTTGCCGTGGGGTCACTGTCCCGACTGAGGATACCCATGAGTCCGTGACTTACGCCCCTTTCCTTCTCCGCGGCCTTGGTCTTCCCATTTCTCCCTTTTTCCGTGGCCTCCTTGATTTCTACCATCTTAACTTGACCCATCTGAATCCCAACTCTATCTTGCAAATTTCCATTTTCGTCCATTTATGTGAAGCTTTCCTTGGCGTGCTGCCACATTTCGGGTTATGGAAGTACTTGTACCACTGTCACCCTGGGATGGCCGGGGGACAACATCAGTTGGTTGGGGGTGCTAGCTTGGAGATGCGCCGCAGGAGGAAGACTGAGTATCTCGAAATCCCTCTCAAAGACAGTATCAAGGGATGGCGCTTGGAGTGGTTCATTGTTGAGAATTCTGGGAACTCTCTCCCCCCTCGGTCAGGAAGACAACCGGATGTTCGCACCCCAAGCTGGACCGAGCCACCCACAGATCAGGAGGTCGCTGAGGCAGGTGCTTTGCTAGCTGAAGTTGGATTGCTGAAGGAGAGGGGTCTGACTGTTGAAGCTGTGGTTGCTGATTTTGTCTTCAAGAATATTCAGCCGCTGAAAGACAGGGCATACCCGGCTTATCTGTATCGAGGCCTAGCCGACTCAACTCGGGTTACCAATAGAAGAATTCCCTCTATGGACCTGGTGAACCGACTTGAGATGATCCTTAGAGGCAAAGTGTCAAATGTTGGCGCCCCCGTGGCATACTCAGCCTGGAACTTGCCTCCTCCCAAAACCTTCACTCTTTTTGTGTCGAATCCACCTGTCACTGATGGCAGTTTGGGACTTAGAGTGCGGCCCTTTGCTGAAGAAGTTAGTGCCTTGGTTGCCTCGCTCGAGGGGATTCCTGATGATGAACGGCAGGTCTATTTTGAGGTGCCCCTGAACCCTAGTGATGCAGAGATAAGCGCTATGCTTGATTTGCTGGCTGTGGACTCTTCGGATGTTGCTCCTGCTGGGGCATTAGTGGCGGCGCCCCTCCCAGGGGCTGATATGACCTTTGATACTCAGAAGCCCGGCAGTACTCGCCCGAGGCGTACTTGCCGAGCCAGTCAACCTGATCCTTCTGCTGATGAGCAGAAAAAGAAAAAGAGACGCTTCCGGCGAGTGCCCAGTTTGGATCTGGACGTTGGTGCTTCGGTTTCTGCTGCTGAAGAAGTGCCTACAGCTGAATTTGTTGATGCTGACCCCATTGGGTGTGCCCGGTCTGCTGTTGATCCCAATGTGGGTGCTGCTTGTGTTGCTAATGAAGACGACGGGGAGGAAGAGGATGAAGTTCCTCTAACTCGGAAAAACAATCGGCAGCTCATTGCTAGCGGTGAAAGTAGTGGGGTACCTTCTCCTGCTTTGTCTGCTCTCATTGGTCTGCAAGAACTGTCCTTGGCCAATTTCGATCAGACTCTCGAGGATATGGTTCCAGAGGAGTTGTTATTGGAGCCAGCAGATGATGGTGTGATGGAGGTTTGTGCTGATGGGCTTGATGCTGGGTTGAGGTCATCCCGTGCCTCGTCGACCTTAGAGCGCGATCTCGAGGGTCGGGAGGCTGATTTGGATCATCTTGGTCCCATGGAAGTAAATGAGGGCCCATCAGCCTTAGAGGTGGCTGCCGTAGAGAACTTGGACCCCAAGGATGGCGTTGACACGTGCCTAGCCCCCGAGAATGTTGTCGGGGATGACCTGGTTCAGGTGGGAAGTGCAAGCCACTGCCCAGCCCCCGAGGGTGCTGCCGGGGATGATCCGGCTCTGGTGGGCAGTGCAAACTATGACCCAGCCCCCGAGGATGTCCGAGCGGGGTCTCCCTCCTGTACTTCCATGGACGTTCATGCGGGGTCGCCTTCGCACTCTGGCTGCATGGTGGTAGCCCAAGCTTTGGACCAGGGGGTCGCCTTAGAGGGCAGCATCCTCGCTAACCAAGCCGTGGGCTCTGCTGGTGGCACTGAGTTGGCTCCGGCTGGTTCGTTGCAAGCTGCTTCGGGTGGCGACCTTACGCTCGGTCATCAGTTGATCGCTCATGATTTGGGAATCCCTTCGTTCTTTCCAACCTCCAGGTATTGTAATGTACCTCAGCTTGATTCTTACACGTCACGAACCGCTGTCGTTGCACTCATCTGCTCTTCTTATCAGGCTTTGGTGGACGAGATGGCTAGCCAGCTGAGGTTACAGGGTACTCCTGTTCTGGAAGTGGCTTCGTCTCTTGCACGTTGGAATCCAGTGTTGCTTCAGCGTCGTGTCTCTGACTTGGAGGTGACTAACGCTGGTTAGTGCTTTTTTGCTTCTCTTTGTCTTCACTATTAAACTGCTTTACATTCTGACCCCCTTCGTTTGGTCGTCTCCTGCTAGTTATGACTCGGCAGATTTCCACTCTTGAAGAAAAGCATTCTCGAGATTAGGCTGGATTAGTCCAGCGGTGCTCTGCCTGTGAAAGAAAGTATTCTCAAAGTCAGACCGAACTAGCTCAGGTCTCTGCTGCTTTAGATGACGCTAATGTGCTGAGCTCTTCTCTTCACACTCAGCTTAATTCTGAAAAGGTGGCTTATGAAACCGTGCCTTGCCTTGTTGTGCCCCTATTGCTTGCTTGACGTTTGAGGGAGTTGGCTTTTGTTTGCAGGAAGAAAAACGTATTCTTGCTGCTTCTCACGACAATCTCGACAGATTGTATCACGATTCTAGCAACTCGCTGACCATCCTAGAGAGGAGCCATCGCTTCACCATGGAAGAGTTAGATAACCAACGCTGTAGGCTGTAGGAATCTACGGATGAGGTGACCTGGCTCAAGCAATTGATATCAGCGAAGGATGCTACTGTCAAAGAACTCCAAGCCTCCAAGAAATCTATCGTCCAGGAGTTAGAAACTGCTCGGCTGGCTGCCAAGGTTGCCGAAGAAACTTCCGCTACTCTCAGAGCCCAGCGCGACAGAGCCATGGATAAGGCTATTCGGGCGGGGCGAATCTTGATGAGGAGACCTGGCGTGGTTGTTCCTGAAGATATAAGGGCTGATGTGAATGCTGCCCCTGATTCCTCGAGTCGCCCTTCCTCATCGATTGCTCCTGAGAAAGATATCACAAAATAGAGAAACCTTTTGCGTGCTTTAGGCGCGCAGTTAGTATGGTCAGACATTTGCTAGAGGACGTCACTCCGGTGCTTGAACGACGTTGTTGTTCTCCTATTTTTTTAGAATTCATTAGTTCATAAATTTGTGGTAGTAAAATGATGTGCGATGGTTTTGAAACTTGCTTGCGGGGTATAGAAATCATCCCTCATATGAGTGATTGCGAGCGCGTGAGATCGCCTTAAATCGCTTCTGACTTAAGTCGATTGCTTCTGTATTAGTCATCCCGAATTACACAGGCGCGAGCATGTTGCACCGGTTTAAGTTGTCGCCTACTTAAGCCGATTGCTCCGTTAGCAGGGCATAGTGGTCACCCCGAGTTAAGTAAGCGTGAGCATGTTGCACCGGTTTAAGTCGTTGCCGACGTAAGCCAATTGCTCCGTTAGCAGGGCATAGTGGTCACCCCGAGTTAAGTAAGCGTGAGCATGTTGCACTGGTTTAAGTCGTTGCCGACTTAAGCCGATTGCTCTGTTAGCGGGATATAGTGGTCACCCCGAGTTAAGTAAGCGTGAGCATGTTGCACCGGTTTAAGTCGTTGCCGACTTAAGCCGATTGCTCCGTTAGCGGGGTATAGTGGTCACCCGAGTTAAGTAAGTGTGAGCATGTTGCACCGGTTTAAGTCGTTGCCGACTCAAGCCGATTGCTCCGTTAGCAGGATATAGTGGTCACCCCGAGTTAAGTAAGCGTGAGAATGTTGCACCGGTTTAAGTCGTTGCTGACTTAAGCCGATTGCTCCGTTAGCGGAGTATAGTGGTCACCCCGAGTTGAGTAAGAATGCAAGTCAATCATGAACAAACTGAGCATCTTCGAAACCCCTTTTTATTGAAGACATATTCCCATTTTACAGAGTTCATCATCGTCCCGAAAGCTTTTTGAAATACAGCTAGGGATAAAATTTCCTGAGGTGTTCTATATTCCATGAGTTCCCGATTTCCGTGCCATTCATCTGAGTGAGACGATATGATCCTAGCCGAGTGACTTCTGCTACTACGAAGGGTCCTTCCCATAAGGGTGATAACTTGTGCCGCCCCTCCCCCGTTAGAATTCGACGGAGGACGAGATCTCCTACTGAGAAGGATTGCTGTCGCACGGCCTTGTCGTGATAGCGCCTTAGAGTCTGCTGGTACTGGGCTGATTGGATCACCATGTTTAGTCGTTCTTCCTCGAGCATATCAATGTCCTCCAACCTGGTGGCTTCGACTTCTGCTACGCTCTCAAAAATCAACCTCGGTGCTCCAAACTTGAGGTCAGCGGGTAGTACAGCCTCCGAACCATAGACCATGAAGAAAGGGGTGTTTCCATGAAGAGCTCGACTAGGTTGAGTTCTTAAGCTCCAAACGACGTAAGGCAACTCTCTTATCCATTTCCCTGCAAACTTCTCGTTCTTATCGAAGACCTTTTTCCTGAGGGCTTCTAATATCATCCCATTAGCTCTTTCAACCTGCCCGTTGGCTCTTGGATGTGCTACAGAGGCGTACTTGATCTGAATGCTTTTTTGCTCGCAGAAGTCGAAGAACTCTAAACTTGTGAAGTTGGATCCTAGGTCAGTTATGATGCTGCTTGGTATCCCAAATCTGAATATTATGTCTTGTACGAATTCTACAGCCTTAGCTGATGTTAAAGAAGCAATGGGCTTGAACTCTATCCACTTAGCGAATTTGTCGATTGCTACCAATACATGAGTATACCCTCCTTGAGCTTTCTTGAAAGGTCCAATCATATCCAGTCCCCAGCATGCAAAGGGCCAAGTTACTGGTATGGTCTGCAGTTGCTGTGCTGGCAGATGTTGTTGTTTTGACAGGTATTAGCAAGCTACGCACCTCTGAACTAACTCGGCTGCGTCACTCTTCGCTGTTGGCCAATAGAATCCTGACCTGAAGACCTTCCCATCTAGTGTCCTGGACGCTACATGTATTCCACATTGCCCAGCATGGATCTCCTCCAGAAGTCGTTTCCCGGTAGATGAGGGAATGCACTTCATGAGGACGCCTGACGCACCCCTTCTATACAATGTCTCCCCAATGAGTGTGTAGTGAGCCGACTGTCTGGCAATGCGCTCAACTGCATTTTTGTCATCTGGTTCCTCTTCATTTTTTATATACCTGATGATTGGCCTTCTCCAGTCATCAGAGTCTGATTCTAGTTGATTTATAATATTACACTCATCTGCTTGATCCATTGAGATGCTCGGCTGTAGTATTTCTTGTACAAAGATTCCAGGTGGGACCTGAGTTCGACTGGATCCTAACTTGGATAATACATCGGCTGCCATGTTCCGATCTCTTTCTACATGATGAAATTCCAGACCTTCAAATTTATCTTCCAGTTTTCGGACGGCAGTGCAGTACTTTCCCATTGAATCGCTTGAGCAATCCCACTCCTTGTTCATTTGGCTAATGACCACCAGAGAGTCTCCATACACCATCAGTCTTTTGATGCCCAACGATATGGCGATATTCAATCCATGGATCAGAGCTTCGTATTCGACTGCATTGTTGGAGGCCGGAAACAACAACTGGAGGGCATATTTGAGGTGTTCGCCTCCAGGTGCGGTGAAGAGAATTCCTGCTCCTGCTCCCTGCAACTTCAGCGAGCCATCAAAATACATTCGCCATACTTCTGTGGTCTCTGGATTATCTAGTACTTGTTGTTCAGTCCACTCCGATACAAAATCAACCAATGCCTGAGTTTTAATGGCAGTGCGAGGTCGAAATTCGATGTCATGAGATCCCAGCTCGCAAGCCCACTTGGCTACTCGGCCAATGGCTTCCTTGTTGTGAAGTATGTCTCCTAGCGGGAAACCAGTAACCACTATGACTTTGTGGTCGTCAAAGTAGTGACGTAGCTTGCGGGCAGTTAGAAGTACTGCGTGCAATAGTTTCTGAACTTGAGGGTACTTTTTCTTCGAGGGACCCAAAACTTCACTGATGAAGTAAACAGGATGTTGCACTGGGTAGGCATGTCCTTCTTCTGCTCGCTCGACTACCAACGCGGTGCTCACCACGTGAGTCGTGCAAGAGATATACAGTAGCAGATCTTCAGCTGGTTGAGTCGGCGTGGCTCGTCGTGGTGGTTTCAGTACTGGTGGTGTTGTCAAGAATTTCTTCAGTGCATCTAGAGCTTCCTGTGCCTCTAAAGTCCACTGAAACTTGTCCACTTTCTTGAGCAGCTTGTAAAACGGCAGACCTTTTTCTCCCAGCCTGGATATAAATCTGCTCAGGGCTGCCATACATCCAGTCAGTCGCTGAACCTTTTTTTGTGATCGAGGTGCTTCCATCTTCATGATAGCTTCAATCTTATCTGGATTAGCCTCAATCCCCCGGTGGCTAATAATAAACCCGAGCAACTTTCCCGCTGGTACCCCGAAAACGCATTTTTTGGGGTTAAGCTTCCATCTATACCGCCTTAGGCTGTTGAAAACCAGCTGTAAGTCTTCGATGAAGTTTTCCGAGTTCTCTGTTTTGATTACCACATCATCTACGTAAGCCTCCACACGCTTGCCCCAGTGGTCGGCTAAGCATGTTTGAATGGCTCTCTGATAAATCGCTCCAGTGTTTTTGAGGCCAAATGGCATGGAGGTATAACAGAAAGCTCCAAACGGAGTGATGAACGCTGTTTTTTCTTCGTCTTCCTTTGCGAAACTAATCTGATGGTATCCAGAATAGCAATCCAGGAAAGACAGCACAGAACATCCAGCGGTGGAGTCCACCACCTGGTCTATCCTTGGGAGCCTGAAGGGATCCTTCGGACAATGTTTGTTGAGATCGGTATAGTCGACGCACATGCGCCAATCCACTTTATTCTTTTTGAGTACAAGAACAGGATTGGCTAACCACTCGGGGTGTAACACCTCTCTAATGAACCCAGCCGCGACCAAGCGATTTAGCTCGGCACGAATGGCCTCTCTCTTGTCGGGTGTGAAACGACGTAGTTTTTGCCGAATCGGCCTCGCCTGGGGATAGACTTTTAGTTTGTGCTCGACCAGTTCTCTTGGGACTCCCGGCATATCCGCAGGTTGCCATGCGAATACATCTCAGTTATCTTGCAGAAAACAGACGAGCGCGCTTTCCTATTTGTCGTCCAGGCTGGAGCTGATAATGGCAGTCTTGCATTCATCAGCGAACCCCAGGTTGATCCTTTTAGTTTCTTCAGTCGGCCGCATAGAGGTCGCGACCTGAGCTTCACCTGCCGGTACTGCGAGGTCCTCCTCAGGCTTAGAGTTCGCCTGTGTCGAAGAAGTTGTCGACGACTTGGTGGTGAGGGCTGCTTGGATGGCCACTCGGAAACACTCTGCGGCGCCTTGGAAGTCGGCTTGCACAGTTATGATTCCTTGTGGTCCAGGCATCTTCAGTATCATGTACGTGTAATGCGGAATGGCCATGAATTTGGCCAATCCTGGTCTCCCGATGATGGCGTTGTACCCGCAGTCGAAGTTCGCCACTTCGAACCTCAGGAACTCGGTTCTGTAGTTATCCGGAGTTCCGAAGGTGACGGGCATGTAGATGTGGCCCAGCGGGTACTCTCCTTCAGTCGGTACGATACCGAAGAAAGGAGTGTCCGACTCGTGGAGCTCTTTGAGGTGAACTCCCAAGCCTTGGAGTGTCCGGGGGAAGGTAACGTTGATGCTGCTCCCCCCGTCCACTAACACCTTCTTTACCCGGCTCTCTCGGATCACCGGATCGACGAGGAGCGGGTATTTGCCCGGATGGTCAAAGTTGAGCCATTGATCCGTTCGAGTGAAAGTGATCGGATGCTCCGACCACCGGTATGGGGCGGGAAGACCAGTGGTCGCCATCAGTATCCGGTGGTCGTTGAGCTTTTGTTGTCTTTTGTTTTCCTGTGACCCGTGTCCGCCGAAAATGACGTTGACCTCCCTGTCGACGCGGGGGAAAGCTCCTCCTCCTCCCTCCTCCCGCTGATGGGGTTGTCGCGGTTCTTCTGGTCCTCCCCTCGGTGGAGGGGGAGGTGGAGGTTGGAAGGGTCGGCCATGCCCGACGGAGTGCTTGAAGTCCCGGCAGTTCCGAAGAGTGTGGCACATGTCCTTGTGGTACGGGCATGGGGCGTCGAGGATGTCATCCAGTGTGCGCTCGCCTTCGCGAGGTCCCCCCTGGCACGAGAAGCTGGTGGCCCGGTGGCGTGTATTTCTTCGCGGGGCCTCTTCTCCCAGCGCTTGTCGGGTTGCTGGTTCGCATCACGTCGTGGTGCCACTGGTGCGGGCTTTGCTCCTACGACGAGGTCCTGGGCCCGTTCGTCAGCGGTGATGTAGAGGTCAGCTTCCCGGAACAGCTCCTCGGAGGTAATCGGCGCCTTCTGTAATATGGCTCGGATGAAAACCGAGTCATTGGATCCTCTGTAGAAGTCCTCGATCACGGCCGCCTCCATGACCTCGGGGATACAATTTCTCATGGTCTGGAACCTTTTGAGGTACGACTGAAGAGTTTCGTCCCCCCAGCGCTTGATGGATTTGAGGTCCCATGGTTGCGCCGGTTTGTCGGAGAGGGACTGGAAATTGGCGATGAAACGCCGACTGAAGTCGCTCCAGTTGTCGATGCAGTGTCGGGGTAGATGTCGCAGCCATTGTAGCGCGTCTTGCCCGAGGACAATGGGTAAGTATGCGATCATCACATCTTCGGACGCCCCGACAGCTCGTGCAGCGGTGGTGTAGATAGCTAGCCAGCCTCCTGGATCCTGTTTAGGTTCATATTTATCGACATTGGATACCTTGAAGTTAGGGGGCCATTGGATGGCCCTGAGGCGTGGAGTAAGAGCAGACACTCCACACATGTCCTCCTGTCGTCAGGGGTGATGTCTGTCCTGGGGAGGGGAGTAGTTGTCGTGGTTCCTCGACCGTCCCCGGGTAGTGCCGCCAGTTGAGGCCATTGTTGACTTAGTTCTGGTGGCCTGGCTCCGAGCTGGGATGCCATGATCCCTGTCGTATTCCTCCCGGCGATGGATCTCGTTCTCATGTCGTCGCTCACACGAAGCATTGATGGAGCTTCGCGTGTCTCGGTGACTATTGATGGCGTGTCGTAGATCGTTCGGCGGGTGAGCAAGCGGTAGAAGGTGGTTGGCTGCTTGGGTGAACAGTCGTCAGTAGCCCTCGGCGTCAGGAGTCCGAGGGAGTCCATCAGCTATCCGAGCTAGTACTCCTCCAACTTCGCTCGGCGTGTTCATGGCTCGAGCAAAGTCGGGATTCAGGTTGCGCCCGAAGAATGGATTCTCCCGGCGTTGTCTTGCGCCTTGCTCGGCTTGTTCCTGAGCCCGGCGACGATTGCGTCATCGGGAGTTCCTTCGTTCTCTGAAGACGCGTTCCTCCGGAGTTTCTCCTATCTCCGAGACCTCATCCCGAGAGACAGGTTGCTCCGGATCTCGTTCCCCGGCCGTGTGATGTCTTCGAACGTTTCGGCACCGGTTTCTCCATCGGCGGGACTCTCGTTGAGGTGGTTCTTCTCCGGGTGCAGTCGGTTCGTCGTCGGAGACGGGAGGCGACTCCGCTCTCCTGATGAAGAGGACGTCGGGATAGAACGGTGCTGCTGTCGTGGCGACCTTCTTTCCGTTCTCCTTTGAGGGCGGAGGAACAGAAGGAACAACTTGCTTCCCTTGGTCTCCTTCTTCCTCGCGATCTGTGTCCATTCTTTCGTCGGGGAAGTAGACAGTGGAGTTCTCCGGGCCAACGGGCTCTCGGCCCCTGACTTTTTGAAGGCGATCTTTTTTCGGAAAGCCTGAGGTTGCACTTCTCCGACATTTTCAGAGTTTGTTGGAGGAGACTTCTTCGCCGGTGGATCCGCAATGCGGTGCAGAGTTCCTTCTTCACTTGCTACGGATGAGATTGTTCCGAAGCAGAATACAGATCCGGGACGGAAGGTGACCTTGCTGTGAAAGGTAACGACCATTGAGCTAGCTTGGATCGTCGACACACCCCCTACCTGGCGCGCCAGCTGTCGGTGTTTTGGGTCCGACCGCATACCCGGGGTTGCCCCTCAAGGTGTTTTTAGGAGTAGGACGGTGTCACTGACTGTAGCAGAATGGTTCATGCTAGATGCACACGGGACGATGCACAATGTCTACAGGTTCGGGCCGCTTAGAGACACGTAACACCCTACGTCCTGGTGAGTATGCGTAGTAAATGAGGTTACAAGGCGGATCTTTGCGAAGAGTTGAGGTTGGTGGCTGGGTAATAGGTTGATCGATCTGAAGGGGTGCCCCCTAGGCCTTATATACTCGGCCGTGGGGCAATACACGTGGATATGATAACGATGTGTAGCTAAAAGATAGTGAACTGTTTTAGTTTATCTTCCTGTGGTTCTGCCGACCTATCCTCGCATGGCTCCGTTGCATGGGGGTTCCTGCGCGGGAAAGTCGGATATCTGTTGTGGTCACTCGCTCAACGTCGTGGGTCGTCCGGGCTTGCGTCAATCCGACCTCACGTCAATCTGCTTCGCTGACTGTCCTTCCCCAGGCCCACAAAAGAATGACCTTACGATTTATTGGGCCCTTGGGCCTTTCGTGAGGTCTTTTGCTCTTTTAGTGGACCCGGGGATATCTGTCCCCCACAGAACTAGGTTAGCAAGAACTCTAGATATAGGTAAGTTACCTAACATGACAATAAAACTGGATTTTTAAGGATCCACTCTTAGTAAGCATTTATGCAAAACAGAGTCTTTGATCTTGAGATACCTTACCTTGACTCCCTTATAACCAGCATACCCTTAAGAGTCTTTTCTTTAGTCGGGTAAGACTTGCTGAGTAATTCCATACTCAGGGTTTATTCCCTCGTTGTTTTTAGGTGAGGAAGCAGCAAATTTTTGTTGCTTTTGTACCAAGGTGGTTCCAAATGAAGGAAAACAAGAGTGAAGCTGCAGGAGGACCTGGTCCTCCATAAGAAACTTTTATGTAAGAACTTATCGGGAGGAGTTTTTGCCTCCCTTGGTATTGTAATAATACTACTCAACACTCGTTTTATAACTCTGGTTTGTAATAAGTAACTTGATTCTACTTTCTAAATAAATGTAAGTCTATGTAATCGCTTCCGCATTTCTATATCTCTGATGTTCTGTAATGTCTGCAAGATGGGTGAAACGTTCCTAGAAAGGTAAGAAAGAAGATACCAAACTTGTCAAGTGATCCAGGAACATCTACAGGGTTGTCTGATGTCTGTTGGACAAGGACAACTGTAGGTGGGCCTAATGACTTGGGAGGTTTCGTCACAAGCAAGTTCTAAGGCTAGGTGACCATAATAACTTATCTCTTAGCAAAATCATATCATGCATAAAATAACAGGCTGAGGGTTGTGGTTGAAAAAGCATAGGTAATTTATGCATCACAGGGATCCAGTGAGCTTGTCGTGCTTTAATCGGTGAAAGGGTGAGAGCTCGTGGAACTGGCTTCTGGCTCCACCGCCTGGCAGAGACTTACAGAACTGGCCTTCACGAGATGGCACGAACGCTCCGATAACTATGCAACATGAACAAGCAAACATACAAACCAGCAAGTGTATCAACAAATATTTAGTACAGTGGTTAGAATGGTGATATATGGATGGGTAGAGTCTTGAGCAGAATCTGTGTCATGTGGTGTTGTGATATTACTGGTGGTGGAGCTGAGGTGCTTACCAAGAGGGTCGATTGGAGGTGAAGCGACACTATGCGTGTAGCCGGTAGAGCAGGGTAACTGAGTGGGTGGGGGTTTGCCTTGGCTGAGGGTGTTGAGTGTGTGGAGAGGGAGAGGGTAACTGGGTCTATTTGTAGCTGGGTGTATGTGGTTTAGTATAGTAGAGTTCACTGTTGGTGAGAATAGTGATGAGTGAATCGTCTGACTTAGTCTGAACAGGGAAATAATAGGCAGAATATGGGACAAGAGTATTTTGGGAGTTTTCTGGAATATGAACCATGCTAAAGGGATGACATGGTTGGATAGGGAATAATCTGATAAGAATTTAGAAACAAGAATTATTGGAATCTGAGTTTGGAAGCTTGGTTCGAAAGAATTCCAAAGTTAAGCATGCTCAACTTGGAGAAAATCTGCAATGGGTGACCAGATGGGAAGTTCTTACTGGAAGGAAAATCACAGTCACCGGAGTTCGTATGACTCGAATATTGGTCTGGTAGGTCTTAGGTGAGCTGGACAGCATGATGGATGAGCAGTTGAAATTTGGGGTGATCGGATGATCGATGAATAGTAACGATGAATAGTGACGATGAAATATCATCGATGAATAGTAACGATGAATAGAAAGGGCGGATAGCAAAGACGATGAATAGTAATGGCGAATAGAAACGATGATGAATAGTAACGGGAATAGTAACAGTGAATAGTAATGGTGACTAGTTCGTATGAACGAACGATGAATGATGAATAGTGACTATGAACGAACAATGAACGATGAATAGGGACTATGAACGTTTGATGAACGATGAATAGGGACTATGAACGAACGATGAACGATGAATAGGAACTATGAACAAAAGGACGAACGAACGATCGGAATTTCGGCAGCATAACGGCTGAACAAAGATTATTTGGACGAACGAACGGACGAACGATCGAACGATCAGACGAACGAACAAACAAACTAAGAACAGGTGGACGAATGATCAAATGAACGACCGAACGATCCTTGTGCTAGTGGTGTGCTTGTGTGGGAGTTGCAGTGGGCGTGTGGGGGAGGAGAGAGTTGCCATGAAATGGCTTGGGGTGGCTTGAGAGGAGGCCCTTGCCCCTCTATTTATAGGCTAGGTGGGGGGATTAGGGGGAGGAGGCGAGGATTAGTGGGAGGATGCGAGGATTAGTGGGAGATAAGCATGTATTAGTCATGTATAAGTGAAATTAGCTTGTAGAGCTCACCGTATGACACTGGAGGCGTACGTATACGTATGAGCATGAGGAAAATTATGGAGAAACTATTTGTAGGGACTTTAAAAATGATTCTGAAGGTATTTCTAAGGAGGAAAATATTTGGAGAATTATCGATGGAATATTTGGGCAGTATTTCTGGAAAGAACATTTAGGGGATCACTAGGGAAATATTTGTAGGATATTTTGAGGAGGATTTTGGAGAGAATATAGACCACTATATTTTATTTGTTGAGATCAACTCTTAAACAAACATTTTGAAAAGAAATTTAAAATTTATTTTGAATTTAGAGCAAGTTTGAGAAAATTTCAAGATTTGAATTTTCGGGGTACTACAGCCGGTTGAATTGCCCTAGAGGTCCGGTTCAGTTTCCATGCTCCAGAGTTGAACCAAGTGAACTAGGCGGTCAAACCACCTAGATCAACTGGTGTTGGACCGGTTGAACTGCCTCTGAGGCCGATTCAACTGCCCTTCACTAGAGAGCATCTCAGCGTAGGACCGGTTGAACCGCCCCTGGGCCATTTCATCCACCTTCCATTCGAGTGGAGCTTAGGGATGGCAAGGGATACTCAAAACCCGATGGGTAAAAACCTTATTAGGGTACAAGTATGGCGAATTTTGATACCCATGGGTTTTTTATTTTATTGGGTTATTCGTTATACCCATCGGGTATGGTGGGCATGAGTATGTTCTCTCTTGCCCCATACCCTCTACCTAATAGGAAACCTGCTAACATATGACATGTGGGTTTAGATTAAGGGGCTTGTTCTCTCTTATGCATGGATTTGTATGGTGTTGTCATTTAATGTTGCATGTTGTGACCGTGTGATAAAATTATGTTGGGTTCAATGATTTACCATGCTGGCATAAAGATAATATGTTATTTTAGCATCTTTAAATATTGATGAAGTATGGGGTTTCAACATTTTGTATTTGGTACTTTTGTGATTCAAACAATCATGTCTACTATAATGTTGGTGGGTATGGGTACCCGATGGGTAGCTCTACCTATGGTGAGTATGAGTATGGTGTACTTATGCACCCATGATGGGTAGTTGGTATGGGTCTTTTTTCTTTAGTGCGTATGGGTATGGCTTTGTGTGCCCATTGGGTACCTTACCCATTGCCATCCCTAGAGGAGCTCAGTTCAGATCTGCTCTGGACAGGTTGAACTGCATACTTCACCTATAGTTGATCAAGAACAAAATGGAAGTTTTGTAGCATGGATTTTGAGCTTCTTAACAAACACCATTACATATTATGGATCCAACCTGATAGTACAGCGATTCCTATAACCCAATAACTCAAATATTAACACCACGATTGTTTATAATCTGAGCGTTGGATCAAATTATATTATAGTATTGTGCAATTTCCCATAGACATTTGGTTATTTTGATGTTAGACGTGATTCAAATCACTCTTCATAGTATAGCAAACTAAGTACATTCTTCAAGCAAACATGTAAGAACTTTTAATTTGTTTTGTCATTCAATCACAAAAACCCTCAAGAGGTTGATTGCAACTACAAGATTGTCCAATGGCGCGCGAGGCAGCATTGGCAGTTGCAGCTCCAGGGGGCTGGGGAGGTGATGAAGCAGCTGGTCTAGCCGGCCGCAAGTGACAATCGAGTGTCACTGTCTTTTGTGCCGCTGCAAACTTAGGTGGTGGCATCATGTCTATGGGTGTCATGATGCTGGTAAGAGGGGGCTAGGATGCATCCGCTAGATTAGCTCTTCAGCGTCGACGCGGTTTTGCCGGGGACAGAGTCAAATGTGAGCGAGACGAACATGTCATGACAGAGCAGGTTATTGGATTGAAGGGTGAAAGGGAAATGGGCTAATAGCAATTTCTACATGTTTTGGTGATTAAGTGCCCAACACATCGTCATAGACTAACTAGTTTGCTATGAGTATGAGCATAGGTCCACTTGAATGCAATTTGAAGGTACTAAGTCCTAAAGAGCTAAAATGGAGCAAGAAAGTGCAACTTTGGATAAAATAGTAAAAACATGATGTTTGATTGTTTAAATAAGTTGCATATGCCTAATACTATGAGTTTAACACCTTTGTTTGATCCCTAACTCTATTCTGTGAGAAAAGTGCTTGTAAGACTTAGTTTGAGCTAAACTTCAAATCTTGGTGAAAAGATCTAGAAAAAGGTGAGTTTCCCATATTTAGTCAATTAGATTTTGTGCTAAGTATGGTTGTCTAAGTCATAGGGAAACTCCCAAGAATAGCCAAAGAAGATTGAAAAAGTTAGTCTTAAAAGAGACTCACTTGGGCTGTTATGGGCCTTACCGGACCGGTCTGTAAAGGCCTAGAACTCATGTTTTTGGTGGCCTGGTACACCGGTCCGAGTCCATGTGTATCGGACCACTCGTACAGCTGAACAGTGAGGTCTCAGCAATTAATTTTAATAATTCACCGGATCAGTGTTGTGCACGGTCTGGTAGCGCACCGATTCACGGTGAGGCAACACATAGCGGTCTGACGGTGCATGGACCCAGTTTTATGCGCTCCCTAGGAGGAATGAGGTTGTTAGATCCCAGAGATGGTGCATAAGGACCCGGTCCGGTGGTGCACCGGACTGGTCTGGTGGTGCATCCCCTAAGAACTGCAAAAATTTAGTAGGTTTTAGATGGAAGTAGCAACGGCTATGGGATGCCTCGGGCTATAAAAAGGACCCCATGGCGCACTTCTTCAGCACCCAAGCACTCTAAGAGCAATACAACACTCATGTACTCTACAACAACACATTCTAGTGATTCTAGTGAGATCCGAGCAGTGATTATGAGTTGTTCTTGTGACTTTGTGTGTCTGCACTCTTGCAATCTTCTCTCTTGCATTGTGATGTTGTGTTTGCTCTCGTGTGTGTACTATCCTCTCTCTTGCGTTATTACTAAGTTATAAACTCCATTAATCTATGTATGGCTACAAGAGACTCTAACTTGTGGAGATTCCTTGTGAGAAGATAATCATTGACATAAGCAAGATCATGGCACTCAAGTTAATAGTTGGCCCACATGCTATCCTCGCTCAGGGGCGACTCTAGGTTTTGGAGGACCCTAGTTGGGCTTGTATATTTTTATTTTGTATCATCAATAATTATAGTAAAATAGAAGAAAATAAGAATAGTAAACAATATTAAATCTATATGATTACCTCAGGTGAGAATAGGTTTAGTGTATTAAATATTTCCAGGCTATATATAATTCTAATGCCTCAAAATAAATGACGTTATCGAGTATTTCTTGAGTCAAAATCTGCGAGAACAATGTTTAGATCAATGTTTTTCAATATATACTTCTCGATAGAACATGTAGCTAAGCTATTTAACCTTTCTTGCAGCATAGTTGATCTCAAATATTTTTTCAATAACTTCAACTTTGAGAAAGTTCTTTCAACTGAGGCTATGGTGCCACACCCGGGTTTCGGGGCACCAAGACCTGGGTGCGAACATAATCACTAGGTGTGTTGGGACCAAGTCTCACACATATGATGAATCATGGCACAAGATCGAATGTCACATCATTACTACATAACAAGAGTTCTGTACAAAATAAATAAATAATTACATTATAAGGAGTCAATGGTCCAGCAACCCAAAGTTGACTGGGAGACGACGGCCTAGACCTCTCACAAACACATCGTAGCATCCTCTAAGTGTCTCATCCTATGGTACCTGTTCTTGACCTGTGGGGGTGTGAGACAACAAGAGTGAGCTCACATACGTTCATAGCTCAACAAGTTGTGTGGAATACAGACAACCATGGTATAGGCAAAATTAACACCACACCAAACATGTAAACAAAATACATAATAATAATCTACACCTTAAAATAAGATTCTAGGAACAGGAATCATTAATTTTGGAGTTATGGATTTTAAGTTATGAATTTCCAAAAGTTCTAGGTGCTAGGTACAAGATTAATTAGGAGATTAATTTTAATATGGTTTTCATATCAAAGCAGAGACACTAGGTGATAGATAATATTAAAACAAAATTATTGCAACTGGAATGAATCAATTTGGAGCTAAAATGAATTAAATATAAATTTCACAAGTTTCTAGTATTATTTTTTGTATTAAAAATCATTTTTAAAAATAAATTCTGAATATCCCCATGCTTCTGGACTGTGGACACAATTTTAACAAAGCCTAGGGGGTTCTGCATAAATTCCAGGACTAAACGGTAATGGTCTTAACACTTTGGTGGATTGCGGGTTGGTTATTGGATTTTGTGAGGGCTCCTTTGCATATAATCCCAGCCGAAGGGGTATAAGTCATTCTGAGCAGCACGATCAGATATCGAGGGCTGGGACTAGATGAAAGGGAAATGTGCCCTTGGGCCATTTCTAAGTATTTTGGTGATTGAGTGTCAACACATGTGCTTAATTGTGAATTTATGTACATGGATAAACAAGGTGCAAATCATGAAGTAAAGGTATGTTTCTATTGGGGGCTTGTTCTCAAATGCTAAGAGTTAAGAACAAGGCAACATAGAAAATGTTAGGTGTTAAGGTCTTTCGTCCTCCAAAACATTATATCCCCTCAGGATATAAAGAATTTCGGACGAAGGTTACAAAGGACGTACCTTCGTAAAACATAATGTCAAGGAACGAAGCATTTATATCATATAAATCATGAAACATGAAATAAATATTTAAATATAATCATGGAATTATTTCCATCTTTATTATCATAAATGAATGAATATAAATGACTTCAAGTTACAAATGTACCTCTGGTCCTGAGGAAAGCAAAGGAACAAATGTGGTGCGAAAGCAAATGGCAGGTTCGCGTGAACAGTACAGAGGTACTGTTCATCTATTTATAGGCACAGGTCGCAGCCTGTGACAAATTACAATTATGCCCCTTACAAGAGTTTACAACATTGACTCAGACCTCTATGGATAAAAAGGTCATTCTATCTCTATGTCGGTTTGTAACGCCGAAGCTCCATGAAAAGGAACCTTCGGCCATCTCTTGGAGACGACTTCAGCCGAAGCTGCTTCTTCGTGTAAGACCTTCGGCGCACCGAAGCACGGCCCCAACAGTTTCTAAGCCTTAGTACATTGGTTTTATGTACTAATATATTTGTCTAAGTGTTAGAAACAAAAAGAGAGAAGAGGAGAAAAGACTTGGCTGTGTGCTGCCAAGACCCAGCTCGGTCTGGAGCACCGGACTGTCCGGTGTGGCACCGGACAGTGTCCGGTGCGCCAGGCTGCCTCGGCGCGAAGTGGCCGCTCTCGGGAAATTGGCCGACGGCGTACGACTAAAAATCACCGGCCTGTCCGGTGTGCACCGGACTGTCCGGTGAGCCAACGGTCGGCCGGGCCAACGGTCGGCCGCGCAATCCGCGCGGGACACGTGGCCGAGCCAACGGTCGGAAGATGTCACCGGACTGTCCGGTGTGCACCGGACATGTCCGGTGCGCCAACGGCTCCAGATCTTCCAACGGTCGGCAACGGTCGGAAGCGCCAGTTAAGGAAACAAATCGGGCACCGGACAGTGTCCGGTGTGCACCGGACTGTCCGGTGCCCCCGACGACAGAAGGCAAGGATGGCCTTCCGGATTTGCTCTCAACGGCTCCTAGCTGCCTTGGGGCTATAAAAGGAGCCCCTAGGCGCATGGAGGAGACACACAAGCAACCTTTGAGCATTCTTGATCATCCACACTTAGTCTTTGCGCTTTCGTTTGTGATTCTAAGTGATTCGAGCTCCGTTCTAGTGAGAACTTTGTGATACTCTTGTGAGCTCGAGTCTTGGCCGAGTGTGTGCGCGTTTCGCTGTGGATTTGTGTGTGTTGCTTCCCTCCCTTACTCTGTGTTTCATTTGTGATCATATACTTGTAAGGGCAAGAGACTCCAATTTGTGGAGATTCCTTGCAAACGGGATAGTGAAAGGCAAAACAAAACACCGTGGTATTCAAGTGGGTCTTTGGACCGCTTGAGAGGGGTTGATTGCAACCCTCGTCCGTTGGGACGCCACAACGTGGAGTAGGCAAGCGTTGGTCTTGGCCGAACCACGGGATAAACCACTGTGTCACCTCTGTGCTTGATCTCTTGTGGTATTGTGTTTTGTTGAGACTTCACCTTAGCCACTTGGCAATAATCGTGCTAACACTTAACAAGTTTTGTGGCTTAAGTTTGAAGTTTTTACAGGATCACCTATTCACCCCCCCCCCCCCCTCTAGGTGCTCTCAATTGGTATCAGAGCCGTTCTCTTCACAAAGGGACTAACCGCCCGAAGAGATGGATCCTAAGGGGAAGGGGATAGTGATCAACGACAAAGAGAAGGAGACCTTCGTCAACGAGCCGAAGGACGACAAGCCTACCGACTCCGGCTCGGGTCATAGACGGAAGGAAGGGAAGAAGAAGAAGACAAGACGCATCAAGGAGATCGTCTACTACGACAGCGATGAGTCTACTTCTTCCCAAAAGGACGAAGACCACAACGACTACGAGAGAAGGAAACCGGTTAATTCGAACTTTTCTTTTGATTACTCTCGTATTCCGCAAAGTTCACATTCACATTTGCTCTCCATTCCACTCGGCAAGCCCCCACACTTTGATGGAGAGGACTACGGATTTTGGAGCCACAAAATGCGTAGTCACCTATTCTCTCTCCATCCTAGTATATGGGAGATTGTAGAGAGTGGAATGCACTTTGATAGTTCGGATAGTCCCATGTTCATTAATGAACAAATTCATAAGAATGCACAAGCTACTACTGTTCTTCTAGCTTCCTTGTGCAGGAATGAATACCATAAAGTGAGCGGCTTGGATAACGCCAAGCAAATCTGGGACACCCTCAAGATTTCTCATGAGGGGAACGACGTCACCTTGCTCACCAAGATGGAGTTGGTGGAGGGCGAGCTTGGACGATTCGCCATGATAAGGGGAGAGGAGCCAACTCAAACTTACAACCGGCTCAAGACCCTTATCAACAAAATAAGGAGCTACGGAAGCACGCGTTGGACGGATCACGACGTCGTCCGCCTAATGCTCAGGTCCTTTACCGTTCTTGATCCTCATCTCGTGAACAATATTCGTGAGAATCCCAGGTACACGATGATGACGCCCGAGGAAGTACTTGGAAAATTCGTGAGCGGGCGGATGATGATCAAGGAGGCAAGATACGTCGACGACGCGTTGAACAGACCACTCCACGAGCCTCAACCCATTGCTCTAAAGGCAACGAGGAGCAAGGAGTCGCTACCTAGCAAGGTGGCGCAAGTTGAGGCGGCCGGGCTCAATGATGAAGAGATGGCTCTCATCATCAAGAGATTCAAGACGGCGCTAAATGGTCGCAAGGGGCAGCCAAGCAAGACCAAGACAAAGGGGAAGCGCTCATGCTTCAAATGCGGTAAGCTTGGTCATTTTATCGCTAACTGTCCCGATAATGAAAGTGACCAGGAAAAGGGGAACAAAAGAGAGAAGAAGAAGCAATACAAGAAGGCAAAGGGCGAGGCACATCTAGGAAAGGAGTGGGACTCGGATTGCTCTTCGTCCGACTCCGACAACGAAGGACTCGCCGCCACTGCCTTCAACAAATCGGCTCTCTTCCCCAACGAGCGTCTCACATGTCTTATGGCAAGGGAGAAGAAGGTAAGTACTCAAGACTCCACTTATGCTTCGTCTAGTGATAATGAATCTAGTGATGATGATGACATAGATTATTCATGCTTATTCAAGGGCTTAGATAGATCTAAGATAGATAAAATCAATGAATTGATTGATGCATTGAATGATAAGAATAGATTACTAGAAAAACAAGAGGATCTTTTATATGAGGAGCATGATAAATTTGTTAGTGCACAAAATTCTCTTGCTCTAGAAATTAAAAGAAATGAAGTGCTTTCTAGTGAATTATCTTCCTGTCATGAAACCATTGATACCTTAAGAAGTGTTAATAATGATTTAAGTGCTAAACTAGAAGTAGCTAGTAAATCAAATTCCTGTGTTGAAAATGTTACAATTTGCACTAGGTGTAAGGATGTTGATGTTAATGCCTGTAGTGAACACTTAGTTTCAATTTCCAAACTAAGTGATGAATTGGCTAGTCTTAATGCACAACTTAAAACTAGCAAAAGTGAATTTGACAAGTTAAAATTTGCAAGGGATGCCTATACAATTGGAAGACATCCCTCAATTAAGGATGGGCTTGGCTTCAAGAGGGAAGCCAAGAACTTAACAAGCCATAAGGCTCCCATCTTCGTCAAGGAGAAGGGGAAGGCCCCTATGGCTAGTAGTGCGAAAAAGAACCATGCCTTTATGTATAATGATAGGAGAAATGCTAGAAATGCTTATAATGATTTTGATTCACATGTTTATGATTCTCATGCCATGTTTGCTTCTAGTTCTTCTTATAAGCATGATAGAGATATGCGTAGGAGAAATGTTGTACATATGCCTAGGAGAAATATTGCTCATGTGCCTAGAAAGAATGTTATTCATGCTCCTAGGAAAGTAGTGAATGAACCTTCTATAATTTATTGTGCTTTAAACACTTCCTTTGCTATTTGTAGAAAGGATAGGAAAATAGTTGCTAGGAAGTTGGGGGCAAAATGCAAGGGAGACAGGACTTGCATTTGGGTCCCTAAGGACATTTGTGCTAACCTTGCAGGACCCAACATGAGTTGGGTACCTAAGACCCAAGCCTAAATTTGCCTTGCAGGTTTATGCATCCGGGGGTTCAAGCTGGATTATCGACAGCGGATGCACAAACCATATGACGGGGGAGAAGAAGATGTTCACCTCCTACATCAAAAATAAGGATTCCCAAGATTCAATTATATTCGGTGATGGGAATCAAGGCAAGGTAAAAGGGTTAGGTAAAATTGCAATTTCTAATGAGCACTCAATTTCAAATGTGTTTTTAGTTGAGTCTCTTGGTTACAATTTGCTATCGGTTAGCCAACTATGCAACATGGGATACAATTGCCTTTTTACTAATGTAGATGTGTCTGTCTTTAGAAGATGTGATGGTTCACTAGCTTTTAAGGGTGTACTAGACGGCAAGCTTTACTTAGTTGATTTTGCAAAAGAAGAGGCCGGTCTAGATGCATGCTTAATGGCTAAGACTTGCATGGGCTGGCTGTGGCATCGCCGCTTAGCACATGTGGGGATGAAGAACCTCCACAAGCTTCTAAAGGGAGAACACGTGATAGGTCTAACAAATGTTTATTTCGAAAAAGATAGACCTTGTGCAGCTTGTCAGACAGGTAAACAAGTGGGAGGAGCACATCACAGCAAGAATGTGATGACCACGTCAAGACCTCTGGAGCTGCTGCATATGGACCTCTTCGGACCCGTCGCCTATCTAAGCATAGGAGGAAGTAAGTATGGTTTAGTTATTGTTGATGACTTTTCCCGCTTCACTTGGGTGTTCTTTTTGCAGGATAAGTCTGAAACCCAAGGGACCCTCAAGCGCTTCCTCAGGAGAGCTCAAAATGAGTTTGAGCTCAAGGTGAAGAAGATTAGGAGCGACAACGGGTCCGAGTTCAAGAACCTTCAAGTGGAGGAGTTTCTTGAGGAGGAAGGGATCAAGCACGAGTTCTCCGCTCCCTACACACCACAGCAAAATGGTGTGGTAGAGAGGAAGAACAGGACGCTAATCGATATGGCGAGGACGATGCTTGGAGAGTTCAAGACCCCCGAGTGCTTTTGGTCGGAAGCCGTGAACACGGCTTGCCACGCCATCAACAGGGTCTACCTTCACCGCCTCCTCAAGAAGACGTCATATGAGCTACTAACCGGTAACAAACCCAATGTATCGTACTTTCGTGTATTTGGGAGCAAGTGTTACATTCTAGTGAAGAAGGGTAGAAATTCTAAGTTTGCTCCCAAAGCTGTAGAAGGGTTTTTATTAGGTTATGATTCAAATACAAAGGCGTATAGAGTCTTCAACAAATCATCAGGTTTGGTTGAAGTCTCTAGCGACGTTGTATTTGATGAGACTAATGGCTCTCAAAGAGAGCAAGTTGTTGATTGTGATGATGTAGATGAAGAAGATGTTCCAACAGCCGCTATACGAACCATGGCGATTGGAGACGTTCGGCCACAGGAACAAGATGAACGAGATCAACCTTCTTCCTCAACGACGGTGCATCCCCCAACTCAAGACGATGAACAGGTTCATCAAAAGGAGGCGTGTGATCAAGGGGGAGCACAAGATGATCATGTGATTGAGGAAGAAGCGCAACCGGCACCTCCAACCCAAGTTCGAGCGATGATTCAAAGGGATCATCCCGTCGACCAAATTCTGGGTGACATTAGCAAGGGAGTAACTACTCGGTCTCGACTAGTTAATTTTTGTGAACATTACTCTTTTGTCTCTTCTATTGAGCCTTTCAGGGTAGAGGAGGCCTTGCTAGATCCGGATTGGGTATTGGCCATGCAGGAGGAACTCAACAACTTCAAGCGCAATGATGTTTGGACGCTGGTGCCTCGTCCCAAGCAAAATGTTGTGGGAACCAAGTGGGTTTTCCGCAACAAACAGGACGAGCACGGGGTGGTGACAAGGAACAAGGCTCGACTTGTGGCAAAAGGTTATGCCCAAGTCGCAGGTTTGGACTTTGAGGAGACTTTTGCTCCTGTGGCTAGGCTAGAGTCCATTCGTATCTTGCTAGCATATGCCGCTCACCATTCTTTCAGGTTGTACCAAATGGATGTGAAGAGCGCTTTCCTCAACGGGCCAATAAAGGAGGAGGTGTACGTGGAGCAACCCCCTGGCTTCGAGGATGAACGGTACCCCGACCACGTGTGTAAGCTCTCTAAGGCGCTCTATGGACTTAAACAAGCCCCAAGAGCATGGTATGAATGCCTTAGAGATTTCTTAATTGCTAATGCTTTCAAGGTTGGGAAAGCCGATCCAACTCTTTTCACTAAGACTTGTGATGGTGATTTGTTTGTGTGCCAAATTTATGTCGATGACATAATATTTGGTTCTACTAATCAAAAGTCTTGTGAAGAGTTTAGCAGGGTGATGACGCAGAAATTCGAGATGTCGATGATGGGCGAGTTGAATTACTTCCTTGGGTTCCAAGTGAAGCAACTCAAGGACGGCACTTTCATCTCCCAAACGAAGTACACGCAAGATCTGCTAAAGAGGTTTGGGATGAAGGACGCCAAGCCCGCAAAGACGCCGATGGGAACCGACGGACACACCGACCTCAACAAAGGAGGTAAGTCCGTTGATCAAAAAGCATACCGGTCAATGATAGGTTCTTTGCTTTACTTATGTGCTAGTAGACCGGATATTATGCTTAGCGTATGCATGTGTGCTAGATTTCAATCCAATCCTAAGGAGTGTCACTTGGTGGCGGTGAAGCGAATTCTTAGATATTTAGTCGCTACGCCTTGCTTCGGGATCTGGTATCCAAAGGGGTCTAACTTTGACTTGATTGGGTACTCAGATTCCGACTATGCTGGATGTAAGGTCGATAGGAAGAGTACATCAGGGACGTGCCAATTCTTAGGAAGGTCCTTGGTGTCATGGAACTCTAAGAAACAAACCTCTGTTGCCCTATCCACCGCTGAGGCCGAGTACGTTGCCGCAGGACAGTGTTGTGCGCAACTACTTTGGATGAGGCAAACCCTCAGGGACTTTGGCTACAATCTGAGCAAAGTCCCACTCCTATGTGACAATGAGAGTGCTATCCGAATAGCGGAAAATCCTGTTGAGCACAGCCGCACAAAGCACATTGACATCCGGCATCACTTTCTGAGAGACCACCAGCAAAAGGGAGATATCGAAGTGTTTTATGTTAGCACCGAGAACCAGCTAGCCGATATCTTTACCAAGCCTTTAGATGAGAAGACCTTTTGCAGGCTGCGTAGTGAGCTAAATGTCTTAGATTCGCGGAACTTGGATTGAATTGTAGCATACATGTGCTTATGCCTTTGATCATGTTCATTCTGCATTTTGTTGCTTATTATGGTGCTCAAGTTGTACAAACACTCCCTGGACCTCACAAGTCCGTTGCAAAGTGATGCACATGTTTAGGGGGAGATGTGTTACAACTTGACCCTTTGAGACTAACCATATGTTTGAGTTTGCTTGTTTTAGTCACAAAGGAGAATTGAAAGGGAAAAGGTGGACTTGGACCGTGAAAGACTTCCACTGCACTCCGATGAGAGGGTAACTTATTCCACGTCCATCTCATGAACTCTTATTGCCATTTGCTCTTAATTGAAGATTTTGGTGAGGCAATGGGGTTAAAGGGCCAAGATTGATCCCGTTTTGGTGCTTCATGCCAAAGGGGGAGAAAATAAAGGCCAAAGCAATAAATGGATCAGCTACCACTTGAGAAATTTAAAAATAGTAGAGTAGAGTTTTTGGTTTGTCAAAACCCTTTTATTGTCTCTTTTGGCTTCTTGTGGGGAAAAGTAGCAATTATGGGAAAAAGGGGGAGTTTTTGAAATCTTTGATCAATCTCTTTTGAAATAACTCTCTTTATGCTTCAACATGTGTGTTTAACTTAGAGATAGAGATTTGAGTTTGATTTGCAAAAACAAACCAAGTGGTGGCAAAGGATGATCCATATATGCCAAAATTGATTCAAAATAAATTTAAGTTTTATTTGAAGTGAGTTTGCACTTGTTCTAGTTGCTTTATGTTGTGTTGGCATAAATCACCAAAAAGGGGGAGATTGAAAGGGAAATGTGCCCTTGGGCCATTTCTAAGTATTTTGGTGATTGAGTGCCAACACATGTGCTTAATTGTGAATTTATGTACATGGATAAACAAGGTGCAAATCATGAAGTAAAGGTATGTTTCTAAGCCTTAGTACATTGGTTTTATGTACTAATATATTTGTCTAAGTGTTAGAAACAAAAAGAGAGAAGAGGAGAAAAGACTTGGCTGTGTGCTGCCAAGACCCAGCTCGGTCTGGAGCACCGGACTGTCCGGTGTGCACCGGATAGTGTCCGGTGCGCCAGGCTGCCTCGGCGCGAAGTGGCCGCTCTCGGGAAATTGGCCGACGGCGTACGGCTAAAAATCACCGGCCTGTCCGGTGTGCACCGGACTGTCCGGTGAGCCAACGGTCGGCCGGGCCAACGGTCGGCCGCGCAATCCGCGCGGGACACGTGGCCGAGCCAACGGTCGGAAGATGTCACCGGACTGTCCGGTGTGCACCGGACATGTCCGGTGCGCCAACGGCTCCAGATCTTCCAACGGTCGGCAACGGTCGGAAGCGCCAGTTAAGGAAACAAATCGGGCACCGGACTGTCCGGTGCCCCCGACGACAGAAGGCAAGGATGGCCTTCCGGATTTGCTCTCAACGGCTCCTAGCTGCCTTGGGGCTATAAAAGGAGCCCCTAGGCGCATGGAGGAGACACACAAGCAACCTTTGAGCATTCTTGATCATCCACACTTAGTCTTTGCACTTTCATTTGTGATTCTAAGTGATTCGAGCTCCGTTCTAGTGAGAACTTTGTGATACTCTTGTGAGCTCGAGTCTTGGCCGAGTGTGTGCGCGTTTCGCTGTGGATTTGTGTGTGTTGCTTCCCTCCCTTACTCTGTGTTTCATTTGTGATCATATACTTGTAAGGGCAAGAGACTCCAATTTGTGGAGATTCCTTGCAAACGGGATAGTGAAAGGCAAAACAAAACACCGTGGTATTCAAGTGGGTCTTTGGACCGCTTGAGAGGGGTTGATTGCAACCCTCGTCCGTTGGGACGCCACAACGTGGAGTAGGCAAGCGTTGGTCTTGGCCGAACCACGGGATAAACCACTGTGTCACCTCTGTGCTTGATCTCTTGTGGTATTGTGTTTTGTTGAGACTTCACCTTAGCCACTTGGCAATAATCGTGCTAACACTTAACAAGTTTTGTGGCTTAAGTTTGAAGTTTTTACAGGATCACCTATTCACCCCCCCCCCCTCTAGGTGCTCTCACTAGATCTAGTGTTTTATATACCGGTATTTGACTAGGGCCATCGGATCACGAGCAAACGCCCTAGATTAGATCGCCCATTTAAGTGAACCGGTACGCGCTACTGGCCGACAGATCTTGGATCAACGGTTAGTATTTAATGGAACGTGATCCAATATGGGCCATCCGATCTGCCCAACGTTTCGGATCAAATCGCCGAAAGGGTACCTCCTCATCTAATCACCACCGTCCAGCCGAGATCCAACGACCTAGAGACGTCTTCCCCAACCGAGAACCAACAGCGGCGGTGAGCCGCCCACCACGGTGGCGATGCTCGCCGGAGACTGCAATTTAGCGCCTCGATGCCCCCGATCCTCCCGTAAACGGTTCTACAGGGAGAGTGGTTAGCTACGAACGACAAGGGGAGCATATTACCTGTAGTGGCGCGGCAGGAACACCAGTCCACGGCGACATGCGGTCCACGGTGGTCGTGGTTTTCCGTTGAGCAATTCCTTAGTGACAGGCGCTCATCCACCAGTGCTGGTGCCGTGAACACGTTCGCCCGGTCGCGGTGAACCTTCCTAGTCATTGTTTCAACCTCGACCGACGGCGTGAACGGAAAATAGCCGGCGGCGGTGCTCCTCCCACTCCACGATTTTGGTGGTTTTTGGACGATGCTTTGGACAATGGGAGGTGATTGGGTCTTATAGCTAGTCTTGAGAAAATCTCGGCGGGGTTGGAGGTCGGGTCGCTGACTCTGTTGCCCGGGTCAGCGAGATCACCGCGCGGATTTGCTCCCTGGTTTGTTGAGCTCCGCCAGCGATGAACGAGGACAAAGACCCTACGAGCCTAGCGTTCTCTGCCGCACGAGGTCTGCGGATTTCGTTGCCAGCCATGAGTCCGAGTCATAGCTAGGAGGTAGGAGACGCCCGTGGCCCGGATTTCAAGCGTGCACGCTTCTGTTTCCTGGACGCGGTATCACCGGATGTCTGTTTGAGCCCCATGAAGATGGAGATGAGGGAGATAGAGCTGACAGCGTGGGGCCCACATGTCATATACTCGGATCCACGCCCACAACGGTTAGCACACTGGCCCACGGGTCCCACCAGGCAGAAGACACGATCCAGAGGGGCGCTAAAATGGGTGGAGCGGGCGTGAGAGGAGTGGGAAGACTGGGCTGGCTAAGTTTAATTTGGCCCATGAACAGATTAGTGTTTTTCTTTTTTTCCTATTTCCTATTCTCAAATTCCAATTAGATTTTAAATTCAAACACAGTTCTAATTTGCACACCGAAACAATATATTTCAACGTGAATGCAAGGTTCATGTATTAAGTTTATTTATTTATTACCTTACTTATTTGTTTAGGCAATGTTTCAATATGTAACACAGAATATTCATTTTATGAAAGTATTTCGAATGTTTAGTCCATTAGAGGTTCATTCCAAAGCTTCATTATTTATTACTTATTCTATTTTGTGAAGAAATACCTTCTAGTATATAATTACTTTTACGAGAAAATATTCCTATTTAGATCTCAGGATTATATGTGTATATATATATTTCTAAATTTATTTGTTATTTGACCAATATAATCCCATTAATTGAATATGCACAAATAAAAGAAATTAAATGATCTCCAAAGGTTCCATAAACCCAAAACACTTTTATGTAAATACATGTGTTTATTATTTTATTATTATTATTTTTTTCTTATACAAATTTTAGGGCTTTACAAATCCTACCCCCTTAACAGAAATCTCGTCCTCGAGATTTGTAAGAAAAGGAATGTAGCTCTTTTGTCTCAACACATATGCACAAACAAAATCTCAACATGATGCATAATTTATTAGCAAAACATATGGTCAATCAGACCTTATTATTATTCCTAAAACAGTAACATGCTAACTACTAGCTAAACTAATATTTAGTAAAATATATCTATATATATATATTTATGTTTATTTCTATTTATGCTCTACTCTTGTTGCTCGTTGACTTCTTCACCGACTACTTCATCTTCAACTAGCTCCTCTTCTTGAATTTCAAGTTCGCCAGGTTCAACTTCTACTTCTGCATGATGGGCTTGTCCCTGATTGACAGATAGGGGCTGGCTCTTTCCTGCCGAAGCCTGACCTTGCTTCATTGGAGTTGGTGTAGTGTAGGTAGCCCTGTAGGGACAATAGTTGGCGTAGTGTCCCGGTTGTCCACACTTGAAGCATGCCCTGTTGGTGGTTGTGTTAGGAGCAACGGGTCCTGCTAGGGTGCTTGCTTGCGAAGGAGCAGTTGGTGCCTGTTGAGTTTGCTGCCCGAAACCGCCACGAGCTGGTGTACTTGGAGTGGTAGTATAGCGAGGATGGGAACTACTTCCAGCCTATCCTTGGTTAGCAGCCCTTCTTTTCTCTCCAAACATACACCTCTTGTTTTATACATCAATAGCTTTGTCAAGTAGCCTTTGGAAGGACGGGAATGTGTGCGATACCAGTTGATATTGCAAGGGTCCAATCAAACCATCCAGAAAGAGCTCCTGCTTTTTCTCATCATCCTCAACATCCCTAGGAGCATATCGAGATAACTGGATGAATTTGTCCCTATATTCACTCACAGACATACTTCCTTGCTTAAGGGATAGAAACTCCTTCCTCTTAATCTTCATGAGTCCAACAGGAATATGGTAATTCCTGAATTGAGTGGAGAATTCTGCCCAGGTAATTATGTCGACTGCAGCACGAGCAGCGCAGTACGCATCCCACCAATCCGCAGCGGGACCAATAGATGACCTGATGCATAGAGCACTTTCTCTCTGTCCGAGCACTGAGCTATGTTGAGCATCTTCTCTACAGATTTTAGCCAGTCATCTACTTGCAGCGGATCCGTGGAGTTGGAGAAGGTTGGTGGTTTGTGGCTCATGAATTCCCGGTGCTTATCGCGAGGTGGAACTAGTGGTGGTGGTGGAGGCAGTGGTGCTTGTTGCTGTTGCTGTTGCTGTTGTGCCCTTCTCTCTTAATGTATCTCCTCCCGCTCTTGGCGCATCTCCCGGCGTATATCCTCTCTTTCTTGGCACATCTCTTGACGCTCCTATCGCATTTGTGCGTGCATGTTTGCCATAGTGTCCGCCATTTGCTGCATTATTTGCATCTAGGCTGAAATAACTGGATCGGCACCGACTGGTGGAGGATTTGGGGGATTCATCTCTGCTTGTTGTTGTTGTCTAAGCACCCTCCTGTTATATGGATTGGCAGGTAGATCAATTCCTCCTCCCTTTCTGGTATTACCATCTGAGTTAGAAGCATATGGTAAGATAGCTTTGCAAGGGAAATCATTTGGTAGGCAGAATGAATAAGCTAATAGCTGGTTATGTACTAAAGATTCCTTGGCAGGGCCTGACCTAATGTTTTATGTCAAGACTAGGGTAACTAGTTGTATGAGGTGAATGTCCAAAGGTAAGATAGAATCTGTCAAGGTGAGATAGATACGGAATACTAGATACATTTTAACGGGGATAATCTAGATTGTCTAGTTACTTTACAAATACTATCATTTATGCCTAGATATATATGCAGATGTAATAGTTGACATTAATCCACAATCCATCACACTCCATCAAAGATCCAAATCAGACAAGTGTCATAAGGACAAACATTCCAACACATAGATAAAAATAGTTTTTTTGTTCCTAAGATTTGGTCTCCTATTCCTAAAAGTCACTTTAGGCACAGGATTTCAAAGTGTAAAATCCACATTTGTCTTTAGAATGAAAAAGTAAGAATAATCAGAGTAAAGCAGCAGTGGATGAGAAAAGTTTAAGGTAAGTGTAGAAAGAAACAGAGTAGCAAAGATAAGTAGATAAGGGTTGTCCAGTTCTATCTAGGTTTCGTCCTATAGTTAACATCCCTCTGATACCACTTCCATCACACCTGGGTTTTGGGGTACCAAGACTCGGGTGCGAACATAATCACCAGGTGTGCTAGGACCAAGTCTCACACATATGATGAATCATGGCACATGATCGAATGTCACATCTTTACTACATAACAGGAGTTCTGTACAAAATAAATAAGTAATTACATTATAAGGAGACAACGGTCCAGCAACCCAAAGTTGACTGGGAGACGAAGGCCTAGACCTCTCACGAACACATCATAGCATCCTCCAAACGCCTCATCCTGTAGTACCTATTCTTGACCTGTGGGGGTGTGAGATAACAAGATTGAGCTCACATACGTTCATAGCTCAACAAGTTGTGGGGAATAATGTGCATGAACTCGCCAAAGGTGGGAGCTCACGTGAAGTGTAAGGCTTACCAAAGAGGATGGTTGAAGCTGAGCATTGCTTTTTGTCGGCGTTTCGGACCCGGGGGGTCCCTGGATCGACGAGTGAAATTGTTGTTGGTACTTGCTTTCCCGGGCAAGTTGATCCAACGGGGGAGCAAAAGCAGTGTAAACAAGGTTTCAACTCGAGATGGCAATAGCTCTTGTTCATCTAGCCTCTCAAGGGCACTGTGTGGGGGTATTTATAGGTGCCTGAGTGCCCAGCATCTTGAGTTAAGGACGCATGTGCCCTCAGGCGCCTAGGTTATCCCCGGAATATTCCCATAAAGCAGGGTTATAGACTGTAATTACAGGGAAACCTTTACAAATTAGGCACGTAATGCGTGGCGGCCATGCAGGGCCTGTTACAATGGGCCGGATCACAAGTGGGCCTCCCCGTTGGGTGAGACCGCGAGATGGGACGACCTCGTCATAGGCCCTCGTCCTGCGACGCGTGGGACGAAGGGTGAAGCGTGTCAGTCGTCTTGCCTCCGTTGGTGCAGCGAGGCTAGCGAAGGCATGGAGCGAAGGGTGGCGTCTTCACCTTCGCCCCAACATTTGCCCTCCGAGGGACCAGTTCGACTAAGTCATATGGTGCCGAAGGCGTCGCTAGATGGTGGAGACGCTACCCTCGCTCGAAATGGTTCTGTGGGGGTTTTTGACATGACTGTTGATTGACGCCGCACTGTTGGATTGCGGGCTTCCCGAAGCGTCATGCCCTGTGTATATAAAGGGGGCGGGGGCAGCGCGGATTGAAATTTACCTTTCTGCACGCCGCAAAAACCCTATCCTCCTTTTCAAACTGCTCGCTTGCTCGTCTGCCCTCCTTGCTCCTGTTCGTCGGAGAACAGGCCCGCGTGAAGCAGACCGCGCGCCGCCGTCGACGGTACGTAGCCATGCCGTCTTCCTCCTCATCTGCTGCGACCACGCCGACGGGTGAGGCATCTTACGAAGATCTCTCGGGCACTATGGCGGCGGCGGAATTACGACCGGGTGACACAGTGGAATTCGGTGTTTCACGAATGTCGTTGGCCCGTGTGCAAGATATGCAACAGTTGGGGTATTTTGGTGGCGGGGTTGGTCGGGTCCGGGGGCAGAGGAGGTCCCTGAGCCCGAGGGCGAATTGGTTGTTTTTGAGGCATTTTTCATCGCCAGCCTTCGCCTGCCTGCACATTGTTTTGTGTCGGAGATTCTGCAGAAGTTTGAAGTCCAGGTTCATCAGCTGACACCGAACGCCATGGTGGCGTTGGCGAAGTATGTCTGGGCAATGACGTCGTATGGCGGTAAGCCTTCGGTGGAAGTCTTCGCCAAGAAATACTGTCGGCACTGGCAGAAGAGAAAAATTGGACATAAGATTGCACAATTTGGATCGTGCACTTTCACGCCGAAGTCTGGGAAGACTTCGATGGAAGTTGTGGAGCTGGTCCCATGTGCCCGAAATAAGTGGGGCAACTGGTGGGACTACTGGTTCTATGTTTCGGAGGCTGAAGTTGAAGATCACCCTGGGCTCCCTGCCGCCATTATGTGTTCTCATTATTATGTGGCGTACCCGCATTTGAAGTGGCGGAGGATGATGAGAATGAAAGGGCCCTTCGGATCGCTGCCCGCACGAGTAGTGGGCGCGATCTGGTTGAGCAATTCATAGGGTATGGGGTGTGGCCCTTGGCGCATGGATGGGCGTTGGGCGAAGTATGCCCTCGCGAGATGCCCTCCCTAGGTGGACGGAAGGTGCGAAGTCCGCTTTTTGCTTTGGATGTGGGAGGTCGGGATCCTGCCGCGGTTGTGCGTGAGGTGGAGGATGGGGCGGTGAGAATTGTTGGTTGCTACGTGCCAAAGACGGAGGCCCAGCGGAGTTGGGATATACGTGGATCCAACGACCGACTGAATAGGGTCTTCGAGTTGAACTGTTTGCCATATGGCGGTTATCCTGGGGAAGACGTCGTCGACCGCCGCGAGAAAAAACCAGCGGCTGTGACTGAAGACGACCCCGCGCCGGAGGCCGCCCTAGCCACTAAAAAGAGGAAGCTAGGTACTGCGGTGGGAGAACTGGGGGTCTCCGATAGTTTTGCTATAGAGTTGATGGGGACATGCGCGGCCCCCGGGGGAAGGATGTCTTCGCCCGAGCTCCAGGAGTCTTCGGCGCGGATGCTGGAGGTTACCGGGGGGCGCTGGCCCAAGAACGTTCCTATCCCCCACGCGGCTGGTGAAGACTTCTTTACGTCTCGCATGGCTCATGATTTGAGAGTGTTTCCTTACGGATGGAATATTGCTGCTGTTGTGTCGGTAGTGATGAACAAGGATCGCCAGGATGCTGCGCAGAAGCGTCGGGCGGTCATTAGGCTCCCCGATGCTAGGCGGGAAACAAAGAGAGCGCAGGGGTGCAAAGGCTGCCGCCCCCGGCGGTAGCTAGCCGACGCTTGCTACGAGACCGGCCGCGCCTGGATCCAGCAAGGTGCCGGAGATCGTGAAGGCGGTCGGCGCCGGTGGAGCCAAGTCTGCCCCGGATGGAGCTACGAAGGTCCGGGAGCTGCCTTCGCCGGGGAGACGCGTTGCCAACTTTGGCACGGATATTGGCGTGGACGACTATCTCGTTGGTAAGCTTTTTTT
Source organism: Zea luxurians (assembly GCA_029449295.1). Taxonomy (NCBI): domain Eukaryota; kingdom Viridiplantae; phylum Streptophyta; class Magnoliopsida; order Poales; family Poaceae; genus Zea; species Zea luxurians. The sequence continues at coordinate 1,026,290 of JAOPSE010000181.1, forward strand.
TGACCGGTGATACGTTGCAGGGCCGGGCGAGGGGCAACCGGTTGTTGTGCCGCCTGCGGTGGCAACCACGGCGTCAACCGCGGTGCAGGGGTGAAGGGTGGCGCTTTAGGCACTGGCGGCGAGATTGCGGCGGCCACTACCGTCAAGGACGAAGCGGGCACCGTGTCCCGCCGGTTGAGGGAGGCATCGTAGAAGTTGTCGCAGCAGCTGAGTCAAGTAAGTTGAGCTGGACTTTAGTGTCTGCCGATTTCATGGGGATTGTGGTCTCATGTGCATCTGTTAGGCGGCCGACTTCGCCGACCGCGTGGCATCGGGTGCCCTTACTGCGGATGTGTCTGCCGAGGTCGAGAGACTTCAGACGCAGCACGCGGACGCCGTTCGGGAGAAGTCGACTGCGGAGAGCAAGATCCGCAGGCTGGCGGATAAGGTGGCCGCCCTGGAGGGCGAGAGGACGGACCTCCGGCGCTAGGTGGTGGAGGAAAGGAGGGAGGCCAACCAGGCCATCGCCGAGGCGCAGGCTACGCAGGCGGAGGCCAAATTGGCGGGCGGAGGGGAGTCTCGCCGGCCAACGCGCCGAGGAATGGGAGATGCGGTTCAACACTCTGCACGGCCGCATGGAGAGGGCCGAGGCCTCTACACGCTCGGAAGTTGAGCGGACGCGTAAACAGCTCGTGGACTCATACCGCGAGCTGGGTGTGCGGACTGCTGACTTCGAGGTGCCCGACCGAGAGGCGGGCCTTCGCTTCCTCGAGTGGCTGCAAGAGGAATTACTGGCGCTTCCGACCATCGTCGAGGGCTTCATGTCCTTTGCCTCCCTCGTCACCTGCGAGGGGGCCATGAATGCGCTGTCCCGTGAGGGGTGCAATCACTATGAGGCCTTTGACCGATCCGATGAAGACTTTAGGCGTGAGATTTTTCAGGTCGAAGACCCTGTGGTGAAGGATTCCGCGGGGGACCTCTTCGATCGGATGTGGGGCCCCCACGGTCGGGAGGCTGTTAGGGAGCGGTCTGACCGAGCGAGGGGACAGGTAAAGTTTGTCTTTTGTTTCGTGTTGTTGACCATGGGTATGCGTGGGTTTGTTGAATCAGTGTGCTGTTGCTGTAGATGGCGTGTGCCGAAGACGTGGAGGACTTCGGACATCTGAACAGCGCACAGCCAGAAGCGGAGGTCAACCCGGTGGTGCCCGAGGCTGAGGTCGACCCGGCACCGCCCCCGGAAACCGGTGAAGGCTCCCTTGCTGCCCCTGCGCTGATGGCGGGGGATCCCCCGAAGGCGGCGACAGAGGAGGTAGCAGGGGATCCCATGGCGGCGGCTGGGTCTTCGCAGGTGGCTTAGCAGGTGTGCGGTAGTTAGTGAATTTTGTCTGTGTGAGTGAACCTTGGTTGCTGCGCATGTTTAGGATTTTGGGCCTGCGCACGCAACCGCTACTGCTAATTTTGTGGCGGCTTCGACCGTGGTCGCTGGAAATGAATCGGATGAGTCTACGTTTAAGTTTTCTGAGTTTGATGACTCTGGGAGTTCGGTTGTGTGGACGGAAGAGTCTTCAGATGAGGACTTGGATTACTTTGCGGCCTTGGATGTGGCTGCGACGGAGGCTTCTCCGCGTGTTACGGATGCTAAAGTTTTGCCTGGTCCGAGTGCTTTGCGTAGGCGGCGAAGGGCGGTGGCAAAGCGTAGAGTGAGTGAGGTGGATGGTGGTCGGCTTCGTGTGGGCAGGGCTGGCAAGCGGGAATTGTTGTCCTCGCCGGTTGGGGCGAGTGTAGGTGAGGGGGAGTTGCGAAGTCTTTTTGAGGCTGAGAGCTGAGGATAATGCTATTTAACTATAGGGAGATGGGTATCATTCCGAAGGTTGAGCCAATGTAAGGTGTGATGCCTTCGCTGTATGTATGTAACTATAGTTTGTATGGTAAGGCTGTGTGCTTTCGTGCATCCGGCTATGTCCATATGGGTGTTGCGCACTTGGTTGAGCACGTTTGTTATGTCGGTTCGGCTGCGCCCGTAGTCGGTCTTTGCACGGACAGTTTCTCGAAGGAGACTTCTGCACGGATGAGATGTTCCTTCGATTTTGTGCACTTGTTGTGCTAGTCCGGCTGCACCCTTAGGCGACTTTTGCGTGCATAGTCTTTTGATGAAGACTTCGATTTTACGCACTTGTTGTGCTAGTCAGGCTGCACCCTTAGGCGACTTTTGCGTGGATAGTCTTTTGATGAAGACTTTGATTTCACGCACTTGTTGTGCTAGTCCGGCTGCACCCTTAGGCGACTTTTGCGCGGATAGTCTTTTGATGAAGACTTCGATTTTACGCACTTGTTTTGCTAGTCCGGCTGCACCCTTAGGCGACTTTTGCGTGGATAGTCTTTTGATGAAGACTTCGATTTTACGCACTTGTTGTGCTAGTCCGGCTGCACCCTTAGGCGACTTTTGCGCAGATAGTCTTTTGATGAAGACTTTGATTTTACACACTTGTTGTGCTAGTCCAGCTGCACCCTTAGGCGACTTTTGCGTGGATTGTCGCACGCGAGGGTAGCCAGTGCTGCCCCTCGCGGTGACTTTTGTATTGGTCGAATGCTGAAGACCGTTGATGCGGTCTTTTTCGACGTAATTTTTGCGGGGGATTTTTCGCGTATATATTACATGGCTCCGCCTCTTTAAAAACCTCACCCCTCGGGAGGAAAAGAGTGCGGGCCAGTATGAAACTGTTTTGCGGATTACAAGGGCAAAGTGGCCCTGAGGAGTTAAACAAAAAATTTGCGAAGATTGTCGATGTTCCAAGAATGTTCTAAGTCTTCGCTGGTTGGCGTTGTGAGCCTGTACGCGCCGGGGGACGTCTTCGTCTTGACGATGAAAGGGCCCTCCCATTTTGGCTCTATCTTGCCCCGGGACTCTGTCCGAGCTGTCTGGATGAGTACGAGGTCTCCTTCGCTAAATTCCCTCGGGATGACTGTGTGGTCGCGCCATGCTTTTGTTTGAGCTTGGTATTTGTTTAGAGCCTGTAGGGTGAAGACGAGGTATCCGTCGATGAGGTCCTTCGAAGTAGGCTCGTCTATGTCGGGGACGGCCGACGCGACTATCCGCGGTGACCCATGTTTTATTTCTTGCGGAGTCATGGCCTCCGATCCATATAGAAGGCGAAAAGGGGTGAATTCGGTCGCCCTGCACTCAGTCGTGTTCAGCGCCCAGACCGCTTCAGGTAACAGGTCTGCCCACTTGCCTTTTTGTCGTCGAGGAGCATTTTCTTGACGGCAGTGAAAATTTTACCGTTGGCGCGTTCCACGACAACGTTGGATTGCGGGTGGTATACGGAGGCGAAGGCAAGCTTGGTGCCGATGGAGAAGCAGAAATTCTTGAAGTCTTGGCTGTCGAATTGCTTGCCATTGTCAACTGTGAGTTCAGACGGGACTCCGAAGCGGCAAACAATGTTTTGCCAGAAGAATTTCTGGACAGTCTTCGATGTTATCATGGATACAGCCTTCGCCTCGATCCATTTGGTAAAATACTCGACGGCGACGAAGGTGAACTTGAGGTTCCCCTGGGCCGTGGGCAGGGGCCCGACAATGTCCAGTCCCTGTGGCAGAACCTCCAAGTTATTGGGCCCACATGCACCTGTCCTTGTCCCAAAGACTTCAGACGACCATGCATGTGCACCAGATAACTCAACAGGATCTGTCCGATTGCCCCAAGGACATCAGATAAACCACTTTCAAACAGAACCGTGGGATTAAGTAACACAAATCACACACACCAACATTTTTGCAGCGGAAATACTATTACCAAATTTTACAAGTTACAAAAATTTTATATTATTTTTATCGGAGTGGTTACAAAAGTATAAGTTTGAAATATATGCTAGCTCAAGTGACCATCCTCAATAAGAAGTATAAGAGAGATACTTAGACTTATAAGAAGGCCGAGCCCACGGGCACTTAACACCATCACAACAGCACAAGGTTAGAACCTGAAAAACAACAGGGAATAAAACCCTAAGTACGGAATTACTCAGCAAGACTTACCCGACTAAAGAAAAGACTCTCAAGGGTATGCTGTCTAGAGGGATTCAAGGAGTGGCTTATCAAGAATCAAAGACTCTGTTTTGCAGAAAAGCTTACTAGGAGTGGATCCTTAAAATCCAGTTTACTTGTCAGGTTAGGTAAAGTTACCTGCATCTAGAGTTCTTTCTATCCTAGTTCAATCACTTGACCTGCACTAGCCAATTTCTTATCAACCCTTCTTCTTCACTAGATTGCTACGTGTAAGTCAGTGACCAAGTCTTCATAACCGCGAAGGTACGGCGATCCAAATCGATTATACTCAGCTGAGGATCTTCGATCACACGACATATGTAGCACTTAACCCTTGCATATGTCAACCCGCCACCGGGGTTCTTAAGACCAGATTAGGTTCACGTCAACCGAGAGCACAGATACACCACCGTCCAGCCTCTTGCCACGGAGGGTACACGCTACTCTCGCCACCGCTCCACGCCCATTGCGTGTTATCTTATTTTGGCCTTAGTCTGCCTGAGGCAAGACATACCCATGACGAGGCATGTGACCAGTTAAAGGGCCCTCGGTCAGCAGGCCTACATCGAGACGGTCCTTAATCGACTCAGACGGAGACACTACACCGGGACTCCTTTCTCGTGCAAGTCACCTGCCCGGTCTCAGCTTAATTATTTCAACCCAAAGTTTGGTACCTGGCAGAGGTACATCTTTTCCAGATGTTGAATCCATCAAGGCCTTTGACAGATTCACCATCAAGTTTTATTTTTGAAAACATTCCCACCCACTTTTGCCACATCATCTTTTGTAAAAACAAAACCTTTTGTTTTTCTAAAGCAAGGCTAAGCATCAAAAATCTTTTTGAATCACAGGGATTTCAAGGAAGGTAATCAAATTCAAGGAAGGTAATGCAGGAATTGTTTTAGCAATCAACTCCTATCACCTAATGCATCAAGCAAGTGAGAAAGATTTTAAAAATATCAAGGAGGTGGCAAATGCACCGGGGCTTGCCTGAGTAACACTAGGTTAGTGTTGTTAGGTGGCGACCACTTGGCGACCATCCTCGTCCTGGCACTTGATCAGATTATCCATCTGCATCATCCTGCGGATTAGCCCGCGCTTGGGGTCGACTTGAATCGTCTTCCGCATCGCGCGATTATTTATCGTACCTCATGAGATGCACGATGCATATGTATGAGCACAAGTATAACGAGTATATTATAGATAATCTACTCTAAAAAGGATGAAACACTTAAAATCAAGCATTAAACACCATGGATATCATAGCAGGGCATCGACTACATCCATTAACCAAAGTGACATATTAACACTAGAACATCTATTTTTATTCCTAGCTTTTTATTAACTCTCTAAACTGTGTAACTTAATTACTTGATTTACTGATTTACCTAAATCGATCATCCCAATATACGCATGCTAAATTAATAATATTTATTGTGACCAACAATTCTATTTAATCTATTTATAGGCTTAGTTGACTGGAATACGAATCAACTTACCCAGACTAATTTGACGTGATAGTCGCAAGCACGACTACGGGTCCGGTTGACGTCATCCAGGGGTCTTCTTTTCTTCGATAATTAATTGCTGAAGATCTTTTCCTTGACTGAATAATTTTAACAAATCGAACATGAGTCGCGTAGGATGTCCGAGCTTTTCTCGCGCACTTGGTGAACACCAAGCTTGCTAGCTTCGTCTTCATCCGATTCTTGGGATTTCTTGCTGACGCGCGGAACGACGACGAGATCGTGTTTGGAGTAAGTTGGTGAGGTGGTGGTCGAGCAGGGGATGATGGGTCCAACGACTTGATTGGGAATTAAAGCCGAGCAAGATGAGAGGGCGCGCTAGCGAGCAGAAAACAGGATGCGAGTACAAGACAGGGAAAACGACGAGCTCGACAACACGTGAAGCGACGACAGTCGAATCGGCAACAAAGCGTTGGCGAATTCAATGAACACGACCACAGTCGCGTGCTGACGCGGATGGGACAATAGCGACTAACGAGTTGGAGCACTAGCGAGTAGCCGACACGGTGAGCAAAGTAAGCAGGACACCGAGTGTCGTGGCAAGCTAGAAAAAGATTCGGCGCGCGAGCTCAATGCGCACAGGGAAACAACACGACGCGACCAAGCAATGACGACGCGTCAATAGGGGGTTGGACTTGGCGAGGGAACCCGACGGCAACGACACAGATGAGACCCGCGCACGGCGAAATGGGCAGAACCGAGCGTGACGGTTGAGCCGTAGCTAAGCAGTGGGACGCAGCTGCGTGCAGAGGAGAACTCGGCATAACGAGGGACGACGAAATGCTGCGTGCACGACGAGGAAGCAGAAAGCCATGACAAGGGAGCAGAGAAAATTGTGCGGACGAATGGAACAGAGACGGCGAGCACGCGCGCACAAAAAGCAGAGCACGCAGAGGACAGGGAACTGCGACGACGAAGCGCCATAGCTGGAGCAAGAGCGAGACGCGAGCTAGGCGATGGCAACGCGCAGGGACTTCACGGCGCACGGTGCTAGGCGCGTAAGGAGCAGGATGCACGCCAACGAGCTGAGCGACGGTAGGGAGCTCAACGCGTGGCACCAAAGAGCTGGAGCAGACAAGCTGCAGACCACGGCGCGAGTAGGCACGATGTGAGCAGGCACTCAGCGTGGTGACCAGGACCAAGTAGTGAGGAACTAGGACAAGCAGGGAGTTGGAAGAGGAGCACCGCCATGGCTGGGAGAAGCTGAAGTGTCGGCAAAGGGAAAGCGCGCAGGGCGCGACTAGGGAGGAGAAAGGTCCGTGTAGGAGCTTGGACCAGAGAGCAGCGACGGCCATGGGAGATGGGATGGAGAGAGCTCCGGCCAGGGAGATGCGCGCCAGAAGAGGTGCGCAGCACACGAGACCAGAGAGAGGGGCGCAGCCAGGTAGATGAGCGTCGAGCGAGCAGCTAAGGAGATGAGGCGATGTCTAAGGCTGTGTGCTGGTGATAGCACGAGTGGCTAGGAATTTTCTAGGAAATGGAGCACCTTCACCGGATAGGAACGACTAGGGATAAAGGAGAGGAGGGCGGTGAAGAATATCTCAGGGAGCCTTACCCACGTGAGAAGAGAAGACGTGAAGGACTCCGTGACTTTTAGAGACCGTTATGGATTAGGATGAGAGAAATGGCGTGAGTGATTTCCACTTAATTAAATGTGTTTGTATGAGGATAAGGATTCTAAAAGGAAGATGCTTGTTGGAACCAATGAGGATTGTGGATAAAGGATAGGAAGAGCGGTGGAGAGGATAAGTGAGGAGAGATTTTTTTACAGAAAATCACAGATATTTCGGATCACAATTTTTGCGATGTATACTGGGTCGATAGTACTTGTGACACGGTTTGATTCGATTCGGAATCTGATAAATTTTATCTGTGGTCTGAACACCTGATTCCATAGTCACGGGCAATTTATGTGATAATCGGATCTCAATTATAATTCCTTGATTATCAACCTCGTGCACGATTTCTTTCAGACAACGCGCGATATAGATTATTTTGCCCCGAACATTTCAGTTGTCAAGTTCAAATTAATTTGTCCGGGATAAAATCATCCGAGTGAGTCGGTCTTCCGAATTCGTATTCGCCTGAGCGATGAATTTTAAATAATCACCGAACGCACCGATTTTCGAAACAACGATGTTCCGAACATCAGAAAATTTAGGAAGAGCCCAGGTAAATAAAAATAAAAACGATGTCGCACTCGCGACAAACGAAATAGATGCGATATTAAAATCGCGATAAGCGAAGATGATTGAAATTTAAAATCCGTTTTATCCACTGATATTGCGTGCTTAAATCCGTACTCGTCGTCGAGCAGAATATAAACACCTGGGGTGTTACAGCCCTCCCCCCTTAAAAGAATCTCGTCCCGAGATTCGGAGTGAAAGACTTTTAAGAGTAGAGAAGCATGTAACCCATGTCCATATCAGCGGTAATCATAAGGCAGTTTCAAGCAAAGGCAAGTGTCTCAGGATATTGTTTCTTTAGTGGACATAGCATGTATCGCCTTAGGCTAATTTAGAAATGTCCACCAATAGAGAAGATATCTACCACAGGAACACATAAGGTTCCATGTGTGCAGTTTGCTTTTTTGATGACACTGTACTATCTGAGTTGGTTGAGCAAGCGGCAGATACGCGATCTTCCCCAAACAGAATCAGATGCAACCTCTTGGGTAAAACACACAGAAAGAGGTTTACCATCAAGTGGTTACGGTGAGCTCGTAGCACACGAGACGAGAGTGGATGTTGAATACTATCGCAGTTAACATGTGGCTAACCCGAGAATTCAAGTCCACGAAAGAAGGTATAGATTCAAGAGAATCACCAGTGGAGGGACCAAGAGAGGCTGACTTTGCAACCAGTCCATTTTAGCAAGCACTAACCATGGCTCGACTTGATCACACATGCTAGAAAAGCACACGTGAGGTGATCGGGACACGACTAGAGCGATGACTAGGTGGTTTCTGGTCGACTTAATCTTGAGTCTTGAAAGTACTTTCTTCGAATGAGTTGAACCAAAGTGAGTTTAGATAACTCGATAAATCGATCTCTAAACACAACCTTCGTTCATTGGACAGTTACAAGTTAGTCAAAACCAACTTGTTGAACTACTTTTGACATTGAGCAAATCCTCTCAGTACCATCAGTAAGCCAAGGGTTGAGAGTTCACTCATACTAACAGTTGATCATACACTTGGGTAGGAATCCATTTGGTTAGATTGTTCATCCGTTTCTTCTATACGAGATGAACCGACTTGGTTAGGGAATATAGGGATTAACTAAGGGAGCGAATGAACAAACTCCTGCATCTCAGCAGCAGGGGAAACATATCTCCATTTTGAGAGCTAATCAGTTGTCTCTTGACACTAAAAAGTTCGAAGGCTTCACCTTTACACAAAGGACGTAAAGGGAACGGGTATGAGTAGTCACTACCAAGATCAAAAGAAATAAGACCACACATGAGAGTGGTATGCCCTTTTGATCCAACGGAGATGACAGATGTTGCTTGATCACTTCACAAACAACATAGAAATTGTTTTAAGGAAGGAGTCCATGGAAGATCACACATCGGTGTAGTTCCACAATGGATCATGACTAGAGACTTCGGTACCGGCATGCGCCAAGCAGCAAAATCCTGTGTGCGCATGCACAGGAGGCCCTCAGATTCGCCACGGTACCATAAGTCCTTAACCATGACACCATTACAAAACTGGCACTAATAATGAATCTCACGTGGTAAGAACAAGTTGTGCAGAGATAACATATTGATATAATCTCATAATGGATTATGACTACTAACTGTGATACTAACGTGTACCAAGCAGCACAACCATGTGTGCGCACACACAGAAGGCCCCCGGTTTGGTCGCGGTATCATCAATTTTAGTCATAACACCAATTCCAGACATAACCAATAAGAAATCTCGCGTGACACCAATAAACTGAGCAAGGATGGCAACATACAAAAATAGATTCCACTTGTAAGAATGATGACAAGTAGAGAGCCAAATAGATCATGGCCTGATGAAATGAACAAAGCATGGCCATAACCTAAACTTGACGAAAGTAGTATGATGGGAGACTGTTATTTCAGCCCAAGCATATTTCTATGCCCATCATAGAGATTACAATGTCAAGGATTAGTATCTGACTAGACGCGGAGGGAAAACAATCAGAAGATTAAGTTGGTATGCCTTTGATAAATATGAAGAAACCAAAGGCATCAAACTTCAAAAAAACGGACGGACATGTCTTTCCTAAGTTAGGTTGATAAAACAACATGGCGATCCTTAAGAATAGGCAAACTGGATAAAGGACATCAGCTTGTGTCAATTGAACAAGGGGATGGTTTAGGATGGAGACATGACTCGAGATTCTTGTTTCAAGTCCGAGTACACTTTATATCCAATAAGGAAATTATCTATGCATTTATTTGCATGGGCTTGGTCAGGGAGTGATAACGGGAAAATTTAAGTTTTGGGTCAGGGTTCACTAAATGAGAACATGGCCTAGTTTTGGGTTTAGGCAATCAATTACCAACTCTCTATCGGCACATAAGGCACCCTAAGAGGTCACCTAAAGAATGGAGGACACCTATTTCATCGAAGTTCATAATTCAAGATTATACCACATTATCTACAATCAATGGTTACTGGAATAAAGATAAGAGGAGCATTTTGGGTGTATAGGTGACAAACATGATGCAACAATCAGGATGCATGCTCGTCCTATTCGTCCTCACTGATTTTGCCAACATACTGTGGCAATAGCGTTCTATCTCGGTGGCATACGTACGATTCTCACGGTATTTTGCTAGTCGTCAGCTACACATACGTTTTCGAGGTTAGTGTACCTATAGAAAATCCATTGCAGCCCAATTTCCCAATGATGCAGTTCACACATGACAGTTTATCACAGTTTATACTCCATATATTGCTATATGGAGACCAGCTCATCATTAAGCGTCGAGCCACGCATAGGCGCTGTTGCCACACTTTAACCATAGGGCAACTCATTATGGTAACTCACCTTCTTACCTGAGCGTAGGTGCGTCGTTGCAAGTACATCACACTTCTCAGTATTCCCATGTCTGTATACCCATACACATCCATGGGGTACTGATTCCCAAAAAAGTAAATACTCCACATCGCAGCCTTCATATGTACATATGTAAAACATGTATATAATCAAGCGCCACAATTAAGCACTTCCCTAGACCGACGGTTGTTCGGTCATGCTCTCACATCTCACCTTACCTTGAGCGTCGATCCATTCAAGACTGAATGGCCTCAAAAATAACATTACACATGTATGCAATACCCACCCAGTTGTGGGTTATGGTTTTCAACTAAGCCACCTGATAGTCCTTAGTATAGGGCTTAATAGAGGATGTCGCTAGCATTATAGTTTTTTTTCAAAACTGTTTTTGAAAGCCAAACAATGTGTTTAGTTGAAAATATGTTTTTCAAAACCAAAACTTTTGTTTTGAAAATACGTATGTGACCGTATATACCTAATCCAGCTCCGATACCAGCCTATGGCAGAACCTCCAAGTTATTGGGCCCACATGCACCTGTCCTTGTCCCAAAGACCTCAGACGACCATGCATGTGCACCAGATAACTCAACAGGATCTGTCCGATTGCCACAAGGACATCGGATAAACCACTTTCAACCAGAACTGTGGGATTCAGTAACACAAATCACACACACCAACATTTTTGCAGCGGAAATACTATTACCAAATTTTACAAGTTACAAAAATTTTATATTATTTTATCGGAGTGGTTACAAAAGTATAAGTTTGAAATATATGCTAGCTCAAGTGACCATCCTCAATAAGAAGTATAAGAGAAATACTTAGACTTATAAGAAGGCCGAGCCCACGGGCACTTAACACCATCACAACAGCACAAGGTTAGAACCTGAAAAACAACAGGGAATAAAACCCTGAGTACGGAATTACTCAGCAAGACTTACCCGACTAAAGAAAAGACTCTCAAGGGTATGCTGGCTTGAGGGATTCAAGGAGTGGCTTATCAAGAATCAAAGACTCTGTTTTGCAGAAAAGCTTACTAGGAGTGGATCCTTAAAATCCAGTTTACTTGTCAGGTTAGGTAAAGTTACCTGCATCTAGAGTTCTTTCTATCCTAGTTCAATCACTTGACCTGCACTAGCCAATTTCTTATCAACCCTTCTTCTTCACTAGATTGCTATGTGTAAGTCAGTGACCAAGTCTTCATAACCGCGAAGGTACGGCAATCCAAATCGATTATACTCAGCTGAGGATCTCCGATCACACGACATATGTAGCACTTAACCCTTGCATATATCAACCCGCCACCGGGGTTCTTAAGACCAAATCAGGTTCACGTCAACCGAGAGCACAGATACACCACCGTCTAGCCTCTTGCCACGGAGGGTACACGCTACTCTCGCCACCGCTCCACGCCCATTGCGTGTTATCTTATTTTGGCCTTAGTCTGCCCGAGGCAAGGCTTACCCATGACGAGCCATGTGACCAGTTAAAGGGCCCTCGGTCAGTAGGCCTACATCGAGACGGTCCTTAATCGACTCAGACGGAGACACTACACCGGGACTCCTTTCTCGTGCAAGTCACCTGCCCAGTCTCAGCTTAATTATTTCAACCCAAAGTTTGGTACCTAACAGAGGTACATCTTTTCTAGATGCTGAATCCATCAAGGCCTTTGACAGATTCACCATCAAGTTTTATTTTTGAAAACATTCCCACCCACTTTTGCCACATCATCTTTTGTAAAAACAAAACCTTTTGTTTTTCTAAAGCAAGGCTAAGCATCAAAAATCTTTTTGAAACACAGGGATTTCAAGGAAGGTAATCAAATTCAAGGAAGGTAATGCAGGAATTGTTTTAGCAATCAACTCCTATCACCTAATGCATCAAGCAAGTGAGAAAGATTTTAAAAATATCAAGGAGGTGGCAAATGCACCGGGGCTTGCCTGAGTAACACTAGGTTAGTGTTGTTAGGTGGCGACCACTTGGCGACCATCCTTGTCCTAGCACTTGATTAGATTATCCATCTGCATCATCCTGCGGATTAGCCCGCGCTTGGGGTCGACTTGAATCGTCTTCCGCATCGCGCGATTATTTATCGTACCTCATGAGATGCACGATGCATATGTATGAGCACAAGTATAACGAGTATATTATAGATAATCTACTCTAAAAAGGATGAAACACTTAAAATCAAGCATTAAACACCATGGATATCATAGCAGGGCATCGACTACATCCATTAACCAAAGTGACATATTAACACTAGAACATCTATTTTTATTCCTAGCTTTTTATTAACTCTCTAAACTGTGTAACTTAATTACTTGATTTACTGATTTACCTAAATCGATCATCCCAATATACGCATGCTAAATTAATAATATTTATTGTGACCAACAATTCTATTTAATCTATTTATAGGCTTAGTTGATTGGAATACGAATCAACTTACCCAGACTAATTTGACGCGATAGTCGCAAGCACGACTACGGGTTCCGGTTGACGTCATCCAGGGGTCTTCTTTTCTTCGGTAATTAATTGCTGAAGATCTTTTCCTTGACTGAATAATTTTGACGAATCGAACATGAGTCGCGCAGGATGTCCGAGCTTTTCTCGCGCACTTGGTGAACACCACGCTTGCTAGCTTCGTCTTCATCTGATTCTTGGGATTTCGTGCTGACGCGCGGAACGACGACGAGATCGTGTTTGGAGTAAGTTGGTGAGGTGGTGGTCGAGCAGGGGATGATGGGTCCGACGACTCGATTGGGAATTAAAGCCGAGCGAGCTGAGAGGGCGCGCTGGCGAGCAGAAAACAGGATGCGAGTACAAGACAGGGAAAACGACGAGCTCGACAACACGCGAAGCGACGACAGTCGAATCGGCAACAAAGCGTTGGCGAATTCAATGAACACGACCACAGTCGCGTGCTGACGCGGATGGGACAATAGCGACTAACGAGTTGGAGCACTAGCGAGTAGCTAACGCGGGTGAGCAAAGTAAGCAGGACACCGAGCGTCGCGGCAAGATAGAAAAAGATTCGGCGCGCGAGCTCGACGCGCACAGGGAAACAACACGACGCGACCAAGCAATGACGACGCGTCAACAGGGGGCTGGACTTGGCGAGGGAACCCGACGGCGACGACATGGACGAGACCCGCGCACGGCGAAATGGGCAGAACCGAGCGTGACGGTTGAGCCGTAGCTAAGCAGTGGGACACGGCTGCGTGCAGAGGAGAACTCGGGATGACGAGGGACGACGAAACGCTGCGTGCACGACGAGGAAGCAGAAAGCCATGACAAGGGAGCAGAGAAAATTGTGCGAACGAATGGAATAGAGACGGCGAGCACGCGCACACAAAAAGCAGAGCGTGCAGAGGACAGGGAACTGCAACGACGAAGCGCCATAGCTGGAGCAAGAGCGGGACGCGAGCTAGGCGATGGCAGCACGTAGGGACTTCACGGCGCACGGTGCTAGGCGCGTAAGGAGAAGGACGCACGCCAGCGAGCTAAGCGACGGTATGGAGCTCAACGCGTGGCACCAAAGAGCTGGAGCAGACAAGCTGCAGACCACGGCGCGAGCAGGCACGATGTGAGCAGGCACTCAGCGTGGTGACCAGGACCAAGCAGAGAGGAACTGGGACAAGCAGGGAGTTGGAAGAGGAGCACCGCCATGGCTGGGAGAAGCTGAAGCGCCGGCAAAGGGAAAGCGCGCAAGGCGCGACTGGGGAGGACAAAGGTCCGTGTAGGAGCTTGGACCAGAGAGCAGCGACGGCCATGGGAGATGGGAAGGAGAGAGCTCCGGCCAGGGAGATGCACGCTAGCAGAGGTGCGCAGCACAGGAGACTAGAGAGAGGGGCGCAGCCAGGTAGATGAGCGTCGAGCGAGCAGCTAAGGAGATGAGGCAATGTCCAAGGCTGTGTGCCGGTGATAGCACGAGCGGCTGGGAATTTTCTAGGAAATGGAGCACCTTCACCGGATAGGAACGACTGGAGATAAAGGAGAGGAGGGCGGTGAAGAATATCTCAGGGAGCCGTACCCACGTGAGAAGAGAAGACGTGAAGGACTCCGTGACTTTTAGAGACCGTTATGGATTAGGATGAGAGAAATGGCATGAGTGATTTCCACTTAATTAAATGTGTTTGTATGAGGATAAGGATTCTAAAAGGAAGACGCTTGCTGGAACCAATGAGGAGTGTGGATAAAGGATAGGAAGAGCGGTGGAGAGGATAAGTGAGGAGAGATTTTTTTACAGAAAATCACAGATATTTCGAATCACAATTTTAGCGACGTATACTGGGTCGACAGTACTTGTGACATGGTTTGATTTGATTCGGAATCTGATAAATTTTATCTGTGGTCTGAACACCTGATTCTATAGTCATGGGCAATTTATGTGATAATCGGATCTCAATTATAATTCCTTGATTATCAACCTCGCGCACGATTTCTTTCAGACAACGCGCGATATAGATTATTTTGACCCGAACATTTCAGTTGTCGAGTTCAAATTAATTTGTCCGGGATAAAATCATCCGAGTGAGTCGGGCTTCCGAATTCGTATTCGCCCGAGCGATGAATTTTAAATAATCACCGAACACACCGATTTTCGAAACAACAATGTTCCGAACATCAGAAAATTTAGGAAGAGCCCAGGTAAATAAAAATAAAAACGATGTCGCACTCGCGACAAACGAAATAGATGCAATATTAAAATCACGATAAGCAAAGATGATTGAAATTTAAAATCCGTTTTATCCACTGATATTGCGTGCTTAAATCCGTACTCGTCGTCGAGCAGAATATAAACACCTGGGGTGTTACAGGCCCCAGCGCTGAAGAGGCCACGTGTGGGCGATTAGCTTCGTGAATTGCGAAGGGCTTCCCGAGCGTGGAGAAAATTTCTGGCAGGCTTCGCAGGACCTTGTGACCCGATTTGCGGCGCAAATCATGGCGGGCCAGAAGAAGCCTTGATGGATCACCTTTGCAGCTAGGGCTCTAGGCCCTGCGTGAGAGCCGCAAGTCCCGCTGTGGACTTCGCGCAGAATTTGGACGCCTTCGGTCTTGGTGACACATTTAAGCATGGGTTGACTGACCCCCTTCTTGTAAAGTTGGCCTTCGATCAGTGCGAAGTACCGGCTTCGATGCTTGAGGCGCTTGGCCTCATTGATGTCGGTTGGATGATAGTACCCCTGCAGGAACAGGGTTATTGGTGCCCGCCAGTCTTCGGTCATGATGAGGTTGACTATGCGGTGGTCCTCGCTGTCATTGGTTATTTGGAGCCCCCCTGGGCTACGGTCGGCTGGCGTGCCGATGACATGGTAGAATACGTCGGAGGGCAGGGCCTCGCCCCTGGCGGCTGCCTTGGCCAGTGCATCGGCCTCCTCATTCTTTGCTCGGTCCACATGCTACAACGTAAAACCTTTGAATTGTCTTTCGAGGCTGCGGATGGCCGCGAGGTACTACATGAGTGCAGGGTCCTTCGCTGCATAGTCTTTCTCGACTTGGCTGGCGACTACCTTGGAGTCTGTTCTGATGATGCAGGTGGTGACACCGAGTGCCCTTAGCTTGTGAAGGCCGAGGATGACAGCCTCGTATTCTGCTATGTTGTTAGTGCATCTATCAGACTCCAAAGCAAAGCTGAGGCGTGCTGCGTATCTGTGCTTGACCCCGGTGGGTGAAGTAATGACCGCAGCGGCGCCTGCCCCCGCATGGCACCATGCACTGTCGCAATAGATTGTCCACACTTTCTCTGTGGATGGGTCCGGCTGTGTTATTGGCCCAGTCCAGTCGACGACGAAGTCTGCCAGGACTTGTGACTTGATGGCTGTCCTGGGTTCAAATGTGATGTGGTAGCCGGAGAGTTCGGCTGCCCATTTGGCAATCCGGACTGATGCCTCTGGATTTCTAAACAATTCGTTGAGTCCTCTATCTGAGGTGACCCAGACCTTGAATGCCTCGAAATAATGGTGCAATTTGCACGAGGCCATAACGACTGCATAGGCGATCTTTTCCAGTTCCATCATATTACATTTTGATGTTATGAGCACTTCAGAGACGTAATAAACTGGACATTGCCTGATCGTGCCCTCTCTGGTCTGCTCTTGAACCAGTGCTGCGCTGACCGCATGTGGCGAAGCCGCGACATAGAGCAACAGGGGTAGTGAAGGGTCAGGGCTTGTAAGAATCGCCAATTCCGATAGGTACTGCTTCAATGAAGCGAAGGCCGCCGCCTGCTCTGGTCCCCATGCGAAGTCTTTTGCACCGCGAAGTGTTTTGAGGAAAGGGAGGCTTCGCTCGGCGGATTTGGAGATGAATCTGTTGAGGGTGGCCAATCTGCCTGTCAGTCATTGGACGTCTCTGGCTGACTGCGGGGGCGTCATGTTGATGATGGCCTGGATTTTGGTTGGATTGGCTTCAATCCCACGGTGCGACACTAGGTAGCCCAATATTTTCCCCTAGCGAACGCCGAAGATGCATTTTTTGGGGTTTAGGCGAAGTCGTGCGTCCCGCATGTTCGCAAACGTTTCGGCGAGGTTAGCCAGATGGTCTTCCTTGCTTCTGCTGGCAACGACGATGTCGTCCACATACATGAATATGTTTCTACCGACTTGACTCTCGAGCACCGTTTTGGTGAGCCAAGAGAAAGTGGACCCGACATTCTTAAGTCCCTCCGGCATTCTGATGAAGCAATACGTGCCGAAGGGTGTTATGAAACTGGTGCTCGCCTTGTATTCTTCCTTCATATATATTTGATGGTAGCCGAAGAACCAATCAAGGAGTGACATGACTTCGCACCCGGCCGCACTATCGACGATTTTGTCGATCCGAGGCAGCGGGAAGTTGTCCTTGGGGCAGGCCTTGTTAAGACTGGTGAAGTCGATGCACATCCGCCATTTGCCGCTCTTCTTCTGCACCATCACTACGTTGGCGAGCCATGTAGGGTAGGCAATTGGCTCGATAAATTTGGCCTCAAGCAGGCGATGTACCTCGGCCTTGGCAGCTTCCGTCTTCTCGTCAGACATCTTACGCAGCCGCTGTTTCTTCGGCCTCACCGAAGGGTTGATTCCTAAGCTGTGCTCGATGATGGAGCGACTGACTCCGACCAGCTCGAGGGCGGACCAGGCGAAGATGTCTTTATTCTTGGACAGACAGCAGAGGAGTCTCTCCTCGTCATGCGAAGTGAGGTCTTCGCTGATGGTAACCGTCTGCTTGGGCGTTGCCTGGTCGAGGGGAACAGTCTTGGTCCCGTCGTTGCTCTGCAGCTATGCTTTGTCATGTTCTTTGGCGGTTGGACTGGCAGACCCGGGGACCTCGCGCTGGGCCGTGAGGTAGTGTACGTTTCTTTGCCCAGGAACGAAGTCTCTTTCTATGTTACGCGAACCTACTGGTTGCCGTAGACTGTGATGGCGCCTTGCGGACCTGGGATCTTCATGCACAGGTAAAGTCCGTGAATAGCTGCCTCAAACTTGTTGATGGAGCCCCGGCCCATTATGGCGTTGTACGAGTACATCATGTCGACGATGTCGAACGTGACTTGCTCACTTCAGGCATTGGGTGCTACACCGAAGAAGAGAGGTAACTCTATTTTGCCGATAGGAAAGGTGCCCTTGCCGCCGAAGCCGTACAGGGGGTTGTCCGAAGGCTTGAGCAGGCTGTGGCTTATGCCCATGCGATCGAAAGCATGGAGGAAAATGATATCCGCCTGGCTGCCATTGTCGACTAAGACTTTGTGCAGGTCCTAGCCTGCCACACTGCAGTTGATAACCATGGCGTCGATGTGGGGTGCGCTGCGCAGATCGACGTCTCGGGTGTCGAAGGTCAATGGCACATGGGACCACTTTGTCTGCACGACTGGACCGGTGATGGCGACGTGGTTGATGCTGCGGTAAAGGTCCCTCTTCTGCCGCTTTGTGTCGAAGTCGGCGCTGGACCCCCAATGATCATATGAATGACTCCGCGATACGGCTGATCGGCGAAGTCCTCTTGCTTTGGGGCTTGGGGGTGGTGGATGTTTTGCTGTTGGTGGTGTGGAGGTGGGGGAGGTACGAATTGTACCTCCTGGTGGTGTTGGTATGCGTAGTGCGGTGGAAGCGGAGCGGGGCCGTGGTTGTATGGCTGAGGGGGTTGCTGATATGTGTGCGCGACAACTCTAGGGTTGTCGGCTGGTTACGCCCGTGCCATCCTGTCTCTGGTGGCCTTTGTCTCTGGGTAGTCTCTTGTAGGATGCGCGCAGTCTTCGCCGTGGAACAGGCAGTAAAATCTGCGCGGCTGCTGCGCACGTCCCCGGCCCCGACCACGAGTTCTGTTTCCATGGCCCTGGGGGGATACTCCTAGCGACGAGGGGCCTCACCAGCGGGGTGCTGGTTGGCGATGTTGTGCACCTGCTGCTGATTGCGACCGTCTCGACCGGAGTCTACCTGCGAGGGCCTCGTCCATGTGCGGCTGGACTGCGGAGGGTCTTTGGGTTTCCTCTGAGACTCGACTTTGCGCTGGTGGAGCTCTTCGGATCTGGTGTATTTTTCAAACAGCTAATACAACTCCTGGAGGTTCCTGGGCGGATCCCTGATGCAGTGGCTGTAAAGGACGTCGGCCCGAAGGCCACTGATGGCGTAGTGGATGGCGATCTAGTCATCGACCGAAGGCAGTTGTGACTTGAGGGTCAGAAACTTGTGGTAGTACTCCCGCAGAGTCTCTCTTTCTAGCTGCTTGCAGAGTGAGAGTTCAGCCAAAGCGTCGGTGTCTGGGCGGTACCCTTGGAAGTTGAGCAGAAATTTGTCCCGGAGACTTCTCTAGGAGTCGAAGGACAATGGGGGCAACCTGGTGTACCAGGTGAGGGCTAGGCCTTCGAGGGCAATGATGAATGACTTGGCCATTGTGGCGTCGTCCCCTCCGGATGATGCAACGACGACCTGATAGCTCATGATGTACTATGCTAGGTCAGTGCTGCAGTTGTACTTGGGATAGGTCCCTGCCCTGAAGTTGGCGGGCCATGGTGTCACTTGCAGATGAGGTGCCAGGGGACTTTGCTTGTCAAGGTAGTTGACGCCTTGGAATGCCGTGGCATGAGGGATGGCGTGTCCGCGCTGAGGGATGAACAGGTCTTCGATTTGTGCGCGCTGTTGGAGGGGTGGGCCGTTTTGCAGGCCGAGTTGGCCTTCGCTCTGCATGAGCGCGATCTCTTGTTCAAGCTCCTGAGCCTTCTGCTCTTCGTCGCATATCATCTGTCGCACCTTGGCTTGTGCAGACACACGTTGGCGCTTGGCCTCGAGGATCTCTTTTTGCTTCTGGAGGTTGCGGTTCTTGATGCGCAAGGCGTGCAGCTGTAGCTGCTCTTCGGCCGAAATGCCGATGACTTCGTCGTCTTCGGTGGCGTCCGCGCCCTCTGGTGGAGCAAAGCCTGGGGAAGTTGCGGTTGTCCTCTAGAGCTACAGGTGCAGAGACTGCCTTCGGTAGTGGGTTGTTTGTTGCGCTGCCTCTTGCTGTTTGCGTCATCTTCGCAGGCCTCTTGGTGGGTGGTGTCGACAAGGGCCTTGCCCTTTTTCTCGGCCAGCAGTGCTGCCTTCGTAGCCTCATTAGCCTTCGAGGTAGCTCTCTTGGGTGCCATCGCGGGTGGTGTTTTCGTAGCACGAACGGTGGGCGCCAAATGTTGGAACTTGCTTTCCCGTGCAAGTTGATCCAACGGGGGAGCAAAAGCAGTGTAAACAAGGTTTCAACTCGAGATGGCAATAGCTCTTGTTCATCTAGCCTCTCAAGGGCACTGTGTGGGGGTATTTATAGGTGCCTGAGTGCCCAGCATCTTGAGTTAAGGACGCATGTGCCCTCAGGCGCCTAGGTTATCCCCGGAATATTCCCATAAAGCAGGGTTACAGACTGTAATTACAGGGAAACCTTTACAAATTAGGCTCGTAATGCGCGGCGGCCACGCAGGGCCTGTTACAATGGGCTGGATCACAAGTGGGCCTCCCCGTTGGGTGAGACCACGAGATGGGACGACCTCGTCATAGGCCCTCGTCCTGCGACGCATGGGACGAAGGGTGAAGTCTGTCAGTCATCTTGCCTCCGATGGTGCAGCGAGGCTGGCGAAGGCATGGAGCGAAGGGTGGCGTCTTCGCCTTCGCCCCAACAATTGTCGATGTGTGCCCCTACCCAGATGGGTTGGCGCTGGATGGAACACAAGAGGTGGGGCAAGCCTTGTATTATCCTGCACCAGGGGTGCCGCTCGTAGTAGGGGTTACAAGCACGTCGCGAGAGGGAGAGAGGGAGCCTGTTCGTTCGCTCCTTCCCCCGAGCGAACCCCCCTCCAGGATGGCCCTGGACCTCCCTTTTATAGACGCAAGGAGAGGATCCAAACGTACAATGGGGGTGTAGCTATGCACTAACGTGTCCGGTAGAGAAATGCCTAAGCCCTATGTACATGCCAACGTGGCTGTCGGAGGAGAGCTTGAGCCCTGTATATGTGATAGCGTGGCCATCGGAGAAGCGCCTGAGCCCTATAGGAGCACAGCTGGCTGTGCGGCAACGATCCTGCTGACGTCTCCTTGCTGCCGTAAGGGGCTGAGAGCCACCGGTGTCATGGTTGAACGCGGGTAGGGCTGGATATCAAGCCAGCTCGGCTCGGCTCGTTCGAGCTCGAGCTGGCTCGTTAAGCTAACGAGCTGGCTCGGCTCGGCTCGTTAAGGTAGCGAGCCACAGAGTCAGCTCGGCTCGGCTCGTTTACGAGCTCGAGCTAGCTCGTTTAGCTCGCGAGCTAGAGTAGAAAAAAATAATATGTGTATAACAATCAATTTCTAGTTAATTTTAAACTAATTTAACAACATAAAATAGTAATTATACTCATAGTTTCACAGACCGCATCAATATAACACCAAATTAACACCACTCATCACTCATCAATTCACTATCCACACACATGTTCAGCAGTTTAACCCACACTTATATTCGCATAGACCAATTTCATACATAGACATAATTCATCAATCATTAGTTTAACTTATAGGTTATATACACCACACATACATATAACATATTCATAAATTGTTATGTAAATGATATGTATATAGTTTTGTTTTGCTGAAATGTGATAGCTCATTTAGCTCGCGAGCTGGCTCATTAGCAAATCGAGCTGGCTCGTTAAGAAACCGAGCTAGGATGCCAGCTCAGCTCGTAAAAAAATTCAAACGAGCCGATCCGAGCTGAGCCAAGCTGGCCACGAACCAAGCGAGCCAACGAGCCGCGAGCATTTTGTCCAGCCCTAAATGCGGGGCACCATCATTACCCGTCGCCGGGGTAAGCCAGATGGGACGCTGGTCTTGTTCCTTGTAGCCTGAGTTGGCTAGGGATAGGGTAATGATGTATCCCCTGTTGGTGCGGTCAATCCGAGCCCAAGGATGGGTGAGGCGTAGACTTCTCTTGAGGCCGAGGCCAGGGTCGGGCAAGGACGCGATTCCTCCCAAGATCGAGGTCGAGGCCGAGTCCGGGGGTCGGGCGAGGCGGAGACCTCCTCCCGAGGCCGCAGCCTGAGGTCGGGCGAGGCGAAGACCTCCTCCCGAGGCTGGAGCCTGAGGTCGGGCGAGGCGGAGCTTCCTGTTGCGCTCGAGGCCGAACTCGGTGGTTGATCGTGACTTGTTGTCAGTCTTCGCCTGGGTGGTTGGCACGATAGTCGGAGCAGGGCGAGCGGTGCTGTTTTCCCGTAATATCGGACAGTAAAAAAGAGGGGCAAAGTGACTGCGGTCACTTCAGCCTAGCCGACTGAGGCGCGTGTGTCAGGATTCGGCGTCAGGCGACCCCTGCATTGAATGCGCTTGCGAATCGGTCGGTTGGTGAGGCGGTCTGGCCAAGGTTGCTTCATAATAAAGCCTGCCTGAGCCGGGCTTCGGGAGAGCCGAGGGGGTGCCCGCTGCCTGAGGAGGCCCTCGGGCGAGGCGTGAACTCGTCTGGGACTATTGCTCTAGCTCGAGGCTGGGCTCGGGCGAGGTCACGTCCCTTGGGTAGACGAAGCCTTTACTTGAACCGCGCCCGTCAGTTGGTCTGAGGGTGTTTACCAGCCGTGATTAGGAGTTTTGGGGGTACCCCTAATTATGGTACCCGACAGTAGCCCCCGAGCCTCGAAGGGAGTGTTAGTACTCGCTTGGAGGCTTTTGCCGCATTTTTGGTGAGGGGACCGGCCTTTCTCGGTTTGGCTTTGTTCTGGTGGGTGCGCGTGAGCGCACCCGCCGGGTGTAGCCCCCGAGGCCTCGGAGGAGTGGTTTGACTCCTCTGAGGTCTTAATGCTTTTCGTGGTGCCTCGGCCGGTCTGATCGTTCCCTCATGCGGCCTGGCCGTAGCCCGGGTGCATGGTCAGGTTCCGAGTTATCAAGCTGGTTTGTTGACGCTGTCAACAGTTTGGCCGTAGCCGGTTGCGAGAGTAGCCCCCGAGCCTCTGCATGGAGCGTCAGGACGATCAAGGACTTTCCCGACTTTTATCATACGCCCCTGCGTCGCCTTTCCGCAAGGAGGAGGAGGGGAAAGCGCCATGTTGCCCTCGGAGGGCGCCGAACATGGTGTTTCCAGTGAGCTGCTAACGGGTGATCCGAGTGGACGCCCGTGCCCCGTTCGTTAGGGGTCGGCTGGTGGCCTAGAGGCGCGCTCCAAAAGTACTTGCGGGTGATTCGCCGGACCCAGACCCCTTCGACAGGGTCTGAGGGCTTGATGCCTCCCTCCGGTGGGATTCAGTTACAAATCGTTCTCGCTAGTCTCAGAAATGTCCTAGGGTACCTCGGGAGCGTAGCCCGAGCCTCGGCCATGTATCAGACGTACCTAGAGTCATCCCTCACTCTGCGTGCTCTAGGGCGAATATCGAACCCTTCCGAGGGGCCAGCCTTCGAACCCCTGATCAGTAATGGGCGTGGAGCCCGAGCGCTCTAGGGCGGCTATCGAACCCTTCCGAGGGGCCAACCTTCGAACCCCTGATCAATAATGGGCTTGAAGCCCGACTGCTCTGGGGCGGCTATCGAAACCCTTCCGAGGGGCCAGCCTTCGAACCCCTGATCAGTAGGAGGGCTTGAGGCCCGCTTCCTTCACCGAGAAGGATCCTTTCCACAACATCCCCTTTCCCGGTCCCTGTAGCAAGAGAGAGAGAGGAGGAGGGGAAGGATACGAATTTAAATAAGGTGGCGCACCTTTTTCAACGTGGTCGTCATGGCGGAGGCGAAACGACGCCTGCCTCGCCTGCCAGAGGTGTCGCTTGCTCTGCCGAGGAGTTAATGCAATGGGACGGGCGATTCGCGTGGCGCCCATTGCGCGTGCGAGCCGTTCGAGGAACGGAAAGATCGTATTACCTTTGAGTTTTGAATTTTGCGGCGAGTTCCGGCGAAGTTTTGAATGGTTCTCGCCCGGGCCTTTATATACTCAGAAGGGGGGGGCGGCAGTGGTTCGTCACTCTGCCATTTGCGCCTGCCTTCTGCTCTGGTTTTCGCAACCTAAGAGAATAGCCAGGGAAAAGGAAACCGCGCACCTCATCCCCTTTGCCTCCACCACCTCCGTTCGGTGATGGCTGACAGGGTAACCGTTGTCCCGCCGCGCGACCCTTGGCCCTCCTCCACCGTCGTCGCGAAGGACCTGGAGGCCCTCGTTGCCGATGGTCTGCTCCGTCCCCTCTCTGGTGGGGCACAGCCGGAGTGGATGGCCCTGAGCGAGGTCGTCCCTTCCCCGCCGCCGGGGTACGTGGTTAGCTTCATCCCCTTTCATGAGCGGGGGTTTGGAGTGCCAGCGAGCCGCTTTATGCAGGCGCTCTTGCACCACTACGGGGTGGAGCTGCACAACCTCAACCCCAACTCCATTGCACAAGCGGCCATCTTCACGGTGGTTTGTGAGGGTTTTGTGGGGATCGAAGTTCACTGGGATCTGTGGACCCACCTCTTCTCCGCGGAGCTCTTTGCCTTGACGACGGATGCGAAGAAGGTCCGTATGGCGGTGCGGGCCGGTGGCTGCACCCTCCAGCTGAGGCAGGGGCGCGCGCAGCAGTACATCCCTGCCATCCTTGTGTCTTCGAACAAGGGGTGGCAGCGCCGATGGTTTTACCTCCGGAACAACGACGGGAGGCTTCCGTCATTTTCTCAATGAGTGGTGACCGCCGCCGGCAGCAACTGGCGCTGGGGCGCCACGCGCGAGAGACCGGAGAAGCTCCAGTCTATTCTGCAGGCTTTGCAGAGGTTACGAGATGGGGGCCTTACCGCTGCGGGGGTCGTTGCCGCCATCCATCGCCGGAGGGTGCTCCCTTTGGCAGGGTGGCGGTTGCAGCTTTCGGAGATGAGACCGAGGGTCGATCTGGAGGGCTCGCAGATGTCCTCGGCCTCCCTCCCCGATGACGACCTCCGCAAGCGGGTGGCGGGTACGGTAGGGAGGCTGGATGCCAGCGCGCTTACCCAGCCTGCGATGTGTCCCGACCATGGGTATGTTTCCCTGGTAAGTATCTGATCCTTCTCCTGTATTGCGCCGAGTCACCTTCGATTCCCACTGTTGGGATCTTTGCTCTTCCCCAGGGGTTAAGTTTTTATAAACCTGCCCTGCGCCAGTCCCAGAGGACGCGGTGGACCGAGCCGCGCGGAGGGTCGCCGTGGAGAAGAAGAAGGAGAAGAAGGACACGGAGAAGGCTCGGGCTCGCGAGCGGATGCGAGCTCGGGACGCCTTGGAGAAGCGTCGTCGGAGGTAAGAGAGGGACGGGCTCCCGAGGGAACCATCGCCGGAGACGCCCGACGATGATGATGACGATGATGATGACGAGGACGACGACATGGCGACCCATCTTGGCCTCAGCCCGGACCCAGGGCCGGACCAGGGGTTGCCGTGCCAGCCTCCAAGTGGGCCGGTACCATCAGTGCCCGGGGTAAGGACATCAGGGTTCCAGTCCGAGGAGTGGAGGCAGGCCGAGGGGGTGCCTGACCCCTTAGCCGAGGTAACTGCGTTGACACCGGGGAGTCAGGCCGACCCCTCTGTCCCCCAAGAGCAAGCGCCAGTGCCGGCTGTTGTCACACCCGGTTTTAGAAGGCAAACCGAATGCGAACCATGTACGTGCCAGGATCAGTTATTCACGTACACAGCAGTTACATAATATGGACATCATCACACAGTGCTCAAATAGTATTAAAAGGGGAAATAATAGTCGATTACATCATACGTCTGAGACGTCCATATAGTTCTTACAATAAATCAAAGTGCGGAAAAGAAACGTAGATAACGCGGCCTTCACAGGCAGCCGACTGGGGGTTGCCGCTAACCCACGCCTAGAACTCGTCGTAGTCTTGGAACTCCTGGAAGTCTCCTTCCACAGCTTCATCTTCTCCTGAGCAGTGGTTGCAATGCTGACAACCTGGGGGGGGTTTGGTGTGTAGAGCAAGGGTGAGTACACATCAACATACTCAGCAAGCATCCTGTTTGGCTGTAGTGGACTAGCTTTATGTGGGGATAAGTCAAGCAGTTGCTTTTAGTTGGTTAGGTTATTACTTACTAGTAGAAAGCCAGGTTTTAACATTAACCCAAGTTATTAGCCCAATGTATCCTTCCCAAACGGAAAGAATACCACTTACCAATACCATAATCATAATCAGAACCATCAATCTCACTGCCACCTGTACCAAAGTATCACTGATCAAGTATCACTAATCTCTGGAGCTCCCTTGGCCGCTCATAACCGCGAGCACGGCTGATATATCAGTTTCATAACACTCTGCAGAGGTTGCGCACTTTACCCACAAGCCGTGATTCCCTCTTGCCTCGGGCTGATCAAACCCTTAAACACTACCAAGGTGAATAGGCAGGGTCTCACTACGTAGCCTTTACAAAGATTCCCCGGGGCTGTAGCCACCCGTTAGGTTTCCTAAATGTACCGCACTCCTCCCCAAGGGACAAATCAACCTTGGCAGAGCGAGCCGCATACACCGAGCCCCATTGACGGCACAACGGCTAAGCGAACTACACCCCTGTTCCTCTAATTATTCAGCTAAGGGCGTCCCATTCCACCCTCATGGTTGCACTGTTTTCCCGGGCGGTCATCCATTGAACAGGTCCTTACGGAGAGGCACTCGAGAAACCGCTCGAGTCCCCTTGAAAGTCACAAATATAATCATAAATAAGAAGGGAAAACAGCGTATCATAGATAATCACATCATGTTCATTGATCAGAGTTGAGCAATAGCATCAGACTAAGCAGTAATAATCCGACCCAAATAGGTAAACAAGGACATGGATAACAAAAGCTAGTCAATCCTTAGGTATAAATGTGTAATGCGGGAGGTGAATTAAAGAATGAATAGGACAGAGATAGGTCAAAGGACACTTGCCTCCACCAACCGACTGCTGCTCAGGGGCTTCTCCTGCGAATTCCTCGGGCTCTTCGACCGGATCGTTCTCTATGCGAGCGCAAACATACATACATCCATCCACATATTTAATACAAAAGAACAGTACACCATACAAGGGAACAAATAAAGTGAATATGCATCAAGTATGACATTCGATATCGCATTTGTTATGGTTAGAAAGAAACGGGAGAGGGTCTCGCAGGGGGTTAAATCTTATGCACTAATGATTAGTTACAATTGGTTCTTTAACAAAAGAATTCTGTTATATATATACTAATGGAAACCTAATCATTTTTAGTTGATCAACATTGAATGAATTAAACAATTAACTAGATGAATCAACTAGCGCAACGAAATTCTAAATTAAACTTCCTATTTCAATAGCATGAACAATGATTAGCCTACCTAAAATAAAATAGCTATGATAACAGAAAGTAAATAAAATAAAATAAAAAAAATAAAAAAAACAGAGGGGGGGGCGGTTGAACCGGCCCTAGGGCGGTTGAACCGGCCCTAGGCAGGGCGGCTGGGCTGGGCGGCCGGGGTGGCCGAACGCGGGGGAGGGCGGCTGGGCTGAGCCGGCCCGGTTGAACCGGCCGACTGGGCGGTTGAACCGGCCCTGCGCAGGGGGCGCGGCCAAGGGGCCAGGGCGGCCGAGGGCGCGGCCAGGGGCTGGCCGGGGGCTGGCCAGGGGCGGCCGGGGCTGGCCGGGCGCGGCCGAGGGGCTGGCCGGGGGCTGGCCGGGCGCGGCCGAGGGGCGCCAGGGCGCGGCCGAGGGCCGGCCGGGCGGCTGGGCTGGGGCTGGGGCGGCCGAGGGCCAGGCGGCCAAGGGCGGCCAAGGGGAGAGGAGGGGAGAGGGAAGGAGGGAGGAGAGGGAGGAGAGAGGAGGGGGGGCTCACCGGCGTTGGGCGGCCGACGGCGAGGGTGGCGGCCGAGCAGGGGGCGGCGGCGGCTTAGGGCAGGGGCGTAGGGGATGGCGGCTAGGGAGAGAGAGAGGGAAAGAATGAGGGAGAGGGAGAGGGGGTTTTGGGAAAAAAAAAGGGGGGGGGTGGGGGGCGGCTGGGCCTTCCAGGCCCAAGAGGGGGCGCGCAGGGGCGGCTGGGCCGGCCAGGGTCGGCCCACGGCGCGGGAGAGAGAGAAAAAAAAAGAGAGAGAAAGAGAGAGAGAAAAAGAAAGAAGAGATTCTCTCCTTATTTTCGAAATCCGATCTAGATGAATGCATTTGCACTTTCAAACAATCAAAGAATGCATAGTTCGGCATGGTGCATCAAACAACATAAAACAGTTTTATGGTTTTCTTACACGGGAATTCCAAACCGAATCCCGCTAACTTTGGAAAAGGTCAAGGTTTAGCGAGGGGACAGAAAAGAAAAAGAAAAGGTAACGCCCGAATTTGGCGAGTAAAGAAAAGAAAAAATTCAACTGCAAAATTCGGGGCGTTACAAACCTATCCCCCTTAAAAGAATCTCGCCCTCGAGATTCAGGGCTGGCTAGCAAAGAGCTCTGGGTACTTAGCCATCAAATCATCTTCACGCTCCCAGGTTGCTTCTTCCTCAGAGTGGTGACTCCATCTGACTTTGCACATTCTGATGGTCTTCCTTCGGGTGACTCTGTCTGCAACCTCAAGGATCTGAGCTGGCTTCTCAACATAGGTCAAGTCCTCCTGGACTTCCAGACCTTCCACTGGCAACTGCTCTTCTGGCACACGCAAGCACTTCTTCAACTGAGACACATGAAAGACATCATGCACAGCTGACAAATTCTCTGGCAGACTGAGCTGATAGGCCACTTCTCCACGCTTTGCAAGAATCTGATACGGACCGATGTAGCGGGGTGCTAGCTTGCCTTTGATTCCGAACCTTCTGACTCCTCTGATCGGTGACACTTTCAGATAGACAAAGTCTCCGACTTCAAAACTCAGCTCTCTTCTTCTTGTGTCTGCATAGCTTCGCTGCCTCGATTGCGCTATCTTCAGATTCTCTCGGACCATCTTGATGTTCTCTTCAGCTTCGAGCAAAATATCTGGCCCAAACACTTGCTTTTCTCCAGGCTGGTCCCATTGCAACGGAGTTCTACAACTCCTTCCATAGAGCGCTTGAAATGGTGACATCTTCAAACTGGCCTGGTAACTGTTGTTATAGGAAAACTCTGCATAGGGCAATCTCTTATCCCATCCGGACTGATCTTGCAACGCACAGGCTCTCAACATATCTTCAAGAATTTGATTGGTTCTTTCAGTCTGACCATCTGTCTGCGGATGATAAGCTGAACTGAAATTCAGATGTGTGCCCAAGGCTTCATGCAACTGCTGCCAGAAATGAGAGGTGAACTGCGTTCCTCTGTCTGACACTATCTTCGGATCCACAGCCAATCCTTCCTTGTTGATTATGTGACCCAAGAACAGAACTTCACTGATCCAGAACTCACACTTGCTCAACTTTGCATACAACTGGTGCTCTCGCAATCTCTGCAATACCATCCTCAAATGATCTGCATGTTCTTCTTCGCTTTGAGAATAAATCAGAATGTCATCGATAAATACCACCACAAACTTATCGAGATAATCCATGAATACACTGTTCATCAAGTTCATAAAGAACGCTGGTGCATTGGTCAAACCAAAAGACATCACTGTGAACTCATACAAACCATACTTGGTAATGAATGCCGTCTTCGGAATGTCCGAAGGTCGGATCCTGAGCTGATGATAACCTGACCTCAGATCGATCTTGGAGAACACACTGGCTCCTCTCAACTGGTCAAACAGATCTTCTATCCTGGGCAAGGGATACTTGTTCTTGATCGTGACTTCATTCAAAGCTCGATAATCGATACACATCCTCTTGGTGCCATCTTTCTTTTCCACAAACAGGACAGGGGCGGCCCAAGGCGAGGTGCTTGGCCAGATGTAACCTTTCTCTGACAGCTCATCAATCTGCTTCTTAAGCTCAACCAACTCTGGTCCAGATATTCTGTAAGCTCTCTTAAAGATAGGGGCGGTTCCAGGAAGAAGCTCTATGGCAAACTCAACTTTCCGCTCTGGTGGCATACCCGGTAAGTCCTTTGGAAACACATCTGGGAATTCAAACACAACCTTGATACTCTCAATTGGGTCTGCTTCACTGCTATCGACAGCCATCTGATAACAACTTCCTTTCTTCGGCTCAGGCGGGACTAACTCGGTCACCACTTCCTCTCCTAGTGGGGACACCAACTTGATTGTCCTTTGATCACAACTGATAACTGCCTGATACTTATCTAGCCAATTCATCCCTAGGATGACATCTATTCCCTGAGTACCCATTACTATAAGGTTAGCGGGAAACGCTATCCCCCTTATTTCCACACTTACATTCAAACATATGCTATCAGCTCGAATTCTACCACCAGCTGAGTCAATTTGAATGGGGGTTGACATGGCAGTAATTGGAAGATTATGTGCTTCTACCCATGATGCAGTAATGAAAGAATGCGTTGCTCCAGTATCAAATAACACTTCTGCAATATGGGAGTCGACTGGGAACATACCTACTGTCATGCCGGGGGTCTCCTGAACTGCTTCAGCCTCCAAGTGGTTCAGCCTTCCATGATTATAGCGCTGCTGAGGGCGGTTGCCTGCTCCAGGCTGAGACACATTCTGCTTTGCTGGGGCATTGGGGCCTGACTGCTGCTGGGCTGCCTTCTTCGGACATTGCATCACCCAGTGGCCTTGCTCTCCACAGTGGAAACATGCTCTGTTTCCAACCTGAGCTGGTGCTTCCTGATTGTTCTGCTGAGTTGCGGGGGCAGGAAGACGAGGTGTCTGCTGATTCTGCCTCTGAAACTGACCTCCTCCTGACTGATTGCTCTGACGATTCTGGTACTGATGCTGAGGATACTGCCTTTGGAATTGCTGATACTGCTGACGCTGCTGATGCTGCTGAGGTGGACGCTGGTTCTGCCTGAACTGCTGAGGTTGATTGCCTGAAAAACGAGGACGGCTGCTGCTTCCAGGCTGGGGTCCACTGATCTTGCGCTTACGATCTTCCATCTCCTTACGCTTCCTTTCTGTCATGATTGCTCTGTCAATCAGGTGCTGGAATGTCGGGAAGGTATGATTCATCAGTTGGTACTGCAGAGGGTCAACCAAGCCTCTCAAGAAACGGTACTGTCGCTTGGCGTCAGTGTTGACATCCTCAGGAGCATAGCGAGACAACTGCAGAAACCTGTCTCGATACTCACTGACAGATGATGACCCTTGCTTAAGGGCTAGGAATTCCTCCTTCTTCACTATCATCAG
Organism: Zea luxurians; assembly: GCA_029449295.1. NCBI lineage: Eukaryota > Viridiplantae > Streptophyta > Magnoliopsida > Poales > Poaceae > Zea > Zea luxurians. Next base: position 1,057,488 of record JAOPSE010000181.1, read on the forward strand.
ACCTGCAGGAACATGGTACTGACGAAAGCTACCTCTGAACTCTTCCCAGGTGATGGTGTCGGGGTCGGCATGGGTGGCGAGGTAAGACTCCCACCATGATTGGGCTGCTCGTCTCAACAGACGGGGACCATACAAGACTTTCTCCCTGTCATCACACTGAGCGGTATGCAACTCCCGCTCCACAGTGTGCAGCCAATCTTCAGCATCCATGGGGTCAGAAGAGTGAGCGAACGTTGGGGGATGGCCTCTCATGAATTCAGCACGCTTGTCTCTGGGCATCTGGGGCATCTGAGGCTGGGGTGGAGCCTGCTGCTGTTGCTGCTGCTGCTGCTGCTGAATGGCGGCCAGAGTCTGACCGATGGCCTGAACTGCCTGAGTCTGCATCAGAAACATCTGCTCGATCGACATCGGGGGCGGGGGTGGCAGGTGCTGCTGCTGAGGCACCTCATCCTGCGGAGCGGCTTGCTCCTGCTGAGCACGCCTTCCTCCTCTGCGCCTGTTCTCTGACATCTGCAGAACGCAACCACACATCAGAACTGATCTGGCAAATCTTGCAGCATAAGAAAAGAGTATAGAATCCTCCAACAGCACTGAACAGATGAGCATCTTCACTGATCTCCATCGCAGACCACACAGCTTCTCAGATAAAGAGGAAAGTAGAATAAAGGTTTCCCAACTATATAACTAACTCCATTAACATAATAGGTAAACCAAAATGCAGGGGATACCCACACTCTGGTGAAAATCATTACAAAGATCCAAACCAAACATAGTTCATCATGACAAACATAAATGCACAGGATATAGCAAACTACCCTGTCTAACTAAGACTAACTAAGACCGAGATTAACGCTAAGACTGTAGCTTCTATGTATATATATTTCATATTAATTACAAGATCCAACTCTAATGAGCTATGGTTCTAGATTTATCTTGGTCTTGCAGTCAGGATTGCCATAAGACTGGAGTCCACGCCGAGGTGAGCGGTACGGGTGCTGAGTCCCGACGGGAGCGGGGGAACCATCATCCAAGTGACGACGCTCCGCGCGCTCAGCCCGCAGCAGGGCGATCTCAGCACGAGCCCTACTCAGCTCGTCTAGTGCATGGTCCAGCTCCGTGTTTAGCACGGCGGCTAGGTTGACTGTGCTGCTCAACCTAGGATTGTCCTCACCAGCAGGTGAAACAATCACGCCTCCTGTGCTGCCAGATGGACGGCGGGGGTAATACTTCAGATCGAGACCGTCAGCTACCCCACCGAGAACCGAGCAGTAGTGCGAAAGCGCACGCCGTGCAGCATCCTGCATGGCTGCCTCAGCTGAGTCCCGCTCAGAGATAGAATAGTGCTCTGAGCAAGCCTCCGCGCCCTGGAGACTGTTCTCCGGACGGCGCACCAAGCAGGTCGCCTCCCAGCGGTCCGGGTAGACCCCGCGACTATGCTGGTAGACCACACAGTGATACTCGATGGACCAAGTACGCCGGTCAAGTGCCCGACGTAGCAGGGTGTCGAGCGCGTCGTGGAAGTGACACCCGCGAGCAGCGTCGCGAGTGATGGGTCGAGCAACCCATCCTTCCGGCTCATGGTCAGCAGAGAAGTCGATGTCGTGGCTCAAGCTGTTGTCGCCATCTCCGTCGTCTGGGTCTCCTCCAGCAGCTACTCCAGAAGCTGGGGCGCCCAGTGGTGGTGCAGGGGGCGCCTCCAGGGGAAGCACAGGGGAGCAGCTCCTCACAGACTCTATCTCCTGCTGGAGCGAGAAGGAAGAGCCCTGCTGCTCCTGTCGTCGACGCTCCTGCTCCTCATGCAGGCGGTGGTGCAGTCTCTCCAAGTGGCTGGACTGTCCGGCCACGGGACGGCGAAGCGGACGCTCAGCAAGGCGGGAGGGTAAGAAGGGGATGACGGACTTTCGTGCAGTGTGTCTAAGTCGAGCCATCTACAAAAGACATCGCAAGCAAAAGGGTGAGAACAGAATTAATATGACCAGCAAATAATGAATCATAAATAAATGAAGGATCAGAATAAAACATAATTTTCAGCAAGGTATAATATATAGTAGAACATAGGTTTGGTCAGTAGGACCAACTTTTGAAGGGATACCAAAGTCAAGGCAAGGACAGAGGTCTATAATCCTTAGAACGACCATTCTACTCTAGGTTAGCGGTCCTACAGTCAGCACGGCTTTGATACCACTTATGTCACACCCGGTTTTAGAAGGCAAACCGAATGCGAACCATGTACGTGCCAGGATCAGTTATTCACGTACACAGCAGTTACATAATATGGACATCATCACACAGTGCTCAAATAGTATTAAAAGGGGAAATAATAGTCGATTACATCATACGTCTGAGACGTCCATATAGTTCTTACAATAAATCAAAGTGCGGAAAAGAAACGTAGATAACGCGGCCTTCACAGGCAGCCGACTGGGGGTTGCCGCTAACCCACGCCTAGAACTCGTCGTAGTCTTGGAACTCCTGGAAGTCTCCTTCCACAGCTTCATCTTCTCCTGAGCAGTGGTTGCAATGCTGACAACCTGGGGGGGGGGTTTGGTGTGTAGAGCAAGGGTGAGTACACATCAACATACTCAGCAAGCATCCTGTTTGGCTGTAGTGGACTAGCTTTATGTGGGGATAAGTCAAGCAGTTGCTTTTAGTTGGTCAGGTTATTACTTACTAGTAGAAAGCCAGGTTTTAACATTAACCCAAGTTATTAGCCCAATGTATCCTTCCCAAACGGAAAGAATACCACTTACCAATACCATAATCATAATCAGAACCATCAATCTCACTGCCACCTGTACCAAAGTATCACTGATCAAGTATCACTAATCTCTGGAGCTCCCTTGGCCGCTCATAACCGCGAGCACGGCTGATATATCAGTTTCATAACACTCTGCAGAGGTTGCGCACTTTACCCACAAGCCGTGATTCCCTCTTGCCTCGGGCTGATCAAAACCTTAAACACTACCAAGGTGAATAGGCAGGGTCTCACTACGTAGCCTTTACAAAGATTCCCCGGGGCTGTAGCCACCCGTTAGGTTTCCTAAATGTACCGCACTCCTCCCCAAGGGACAAATCAACCTTGGCAGAGCGAGCCGCATACACCGAGCCCCATTGACGGCACAACGGCTAAGCGAACTACACCCCGGTTCCTCTAATTATTCAGCTAAGGGCGTCCCATTCCACCCTCATGGTTGCACTGTTTTCCCGGGCGGTCATCCATTGAACAGGTCCTTACGGAGAGGCACTCGAGAAACCGCTCGAGTCCCCTTGAAAGTCACAAATATAATCATAAATAAGAAGGGAAAACAGCGTATCATAGATAATCACATCATGTTCATTGATCAGAGTTGAGCAATAGCATCAGACTAAGCAGTAATAATCCGACCCAAATAGGTAAACAAGGACATGGATAACAAAAGCTAGTCAATCCTTAGGTATAAATGTGTAATGCGGGAGGTGAATTAAAGAATGAATAGGACAGAGATAGGTCAAAGGACACTTGCCTCCACCAACCGACTGCTGCTCAAGGGCTTCTCCTGCGAATTCCTTGGGCTCTTCGACCGGATCGTTCTCTATGCGAGCGCAAACATACATACATCCATCCACATATTTAATACAAAAGAACAGTACACCATACAAGGGAACAAATAAAGTGAATATGCATCAAGTATGACATTCGATATCGCATTTGTTATGGTTAGAAAGAAACGGGAGAGGGTCTCGCAGGGGGTTAAATCTTATGCACTAATGATTAGTTACAATTGGTTCTTTAACAAAAGAATTATGTTATATATATACTAATGGAAACTTAATCATTTTTAGTTGATCAACATTGAATGAATTAAACAATTAACTAGATGAATCAACTAGCGCAACGAAATTCTAAATTAAACTTCCTATTTCAATAGCATGAACAATGATTAGCCTACCTAAAATAAAATAGCTATGATAACAGAAAGTAAATAAAATAAAATAAAAAAATAAAAAAAACAGAGGGGGGGGCGGTTGAACCGGCCCTAGGGCGGTTGAACCGGCCCTAGGCAGGGCGGCTGGGCTGGGCGGCCGGGGTGGCCGAACGCGGGGGAGGGCGGCTGGGCTGAGCCGGCCCGGTTGAACCGGCCGACTGGGCGGTTGAACCGGCCCTGCGCAGGGGGCGCGGCCAAGGGGCCAGGGCGGCCGAGGGCGCGGCCAGGGGCTGGCCGGGGGCTGGCCAGGGGCGGCCGGGGCTGGCCGGGCGCGGCCGAGGGGCTGGCCGGGGCTGGCCGGGGGCTGGCCGGGCGCGGCCGAGGGGCGCCAGGGCGCGGCCGAGGGCCGGCCGGGCGGCTGGGCTGGGGCTGGGGCGGCCGAGGGCCAGGCGGCCAAGGGCGGCCAAGGGGAGAGGAGGGGAGAGGGAAGGAGGGAGGAGAGGGAGGGGAGAGGAGGGGGGGGCTCACCGGCGTTGGGCGGCCGACGGCGAGGGCGGCGGCCGAGCAGGGGGCGGCGGCGGCTTAGGGCAGGGGCGTAGGGGATGACAGCTAGGGAGAGAGAGAGGGAAAGAATGAGGGAGAGGGAGAGGGGGTTTTGGGAAAAAAAGGGGGGGGGGGTGGGGGGCGGCTGGGCCTTCCAGGCCCAAGAGGGGGCGCGCAGGGGCGGCTGGGCCGGCCAGGGTCGGCCCACGGCGCGGGAGAGAGAGAAAAAAAAGAGAGAGAAAGAGAGAGAGAAAAAGAAAGAAGAGATTCTCTCCTTATTTTTGAAATCCGATCTAGATGAATGCATTTGCACTTTCAAACAATCAAAGAATGCATAGTTCGGCATGGTGCATCAAACAACATAAAACAGTTTTATGGTTTTCTTACACGGGAATTCCAAACCGAATCCCGCTAACTTTGGAAAAGGTCAAGGTTTAGCGAGGGGAAAGAAAAGAAAAAGAAAAGGTAACGCCCGAATTTGGCGAGTAAAGAAAAGAAAAAATTCAACTGCAAAATTCGGGGCGTTACAGCTGTGCAGGAGGTCGATCCTCCAGCCGCTGTGGCGATGCCAGGGAAGGCCGCTCCTTCGGCGCCTCGGGCGCCCGAGGTGGGAGCGGCGCCAAAGTCGGTAGCGGGGCAACCCTTGGCAGCACCTGCAGGGACCAAGGCCCAAGGGGCCTCCCCGCAGGCATGATTGGCCTTGGTCCGGAGCGGGTAAGTGCTTGGGAATGCCCCTGTTTTGGCTTCTTTCGTCGCGTGTCTTGAACTTGCTTTCTCTCTTCCTTTCAGCAAGCGGAGGCAGGGCCTGACTGGCCTAGCCCCCACGAAGGCCCATAAGACGGTGACGGCTTCTACAGCCGGTGCCACGGCGCGCCATGCCGGTTGGCTGGCCTCCGCACACGATGCTCCCGAGCGGGGGGCCCAGGCGGCACGAGCTGCCATGGGGCAAGCCTCCCAGGCCGACCCCTCCATCGAGGCGGTCGTCATGCCGGGGGAGGCTGCTGACGCGGCTGTGGCCCCGAGCCCGCCTGACATGTCGTCGGCATCGGCGTCGACTCCTGCCGCGGTCGTTGCTGATTTGCCCGCGGAGCCGTCCACCGCTCCCGATGTCGGGATGGTTGGGGCATCGCCGCTCGCAGTCGTCCCCGACCTCCCCGTTCCTGGCCCTAAGGAGGGGGCAGACGCTATTGCCGAGGTCAGCGACCGGAAACCCGCCACCTTAGCCGAGGGGAAGCCCAGCGCGTCGATGGCGATGGTGCCTGACGTGCTGACTGCAGGGGAACCCGACGCCTTGGCGGAGGAGCGCACAACACCGCGGCCCGTCTTGGGGGGCGGCGTTCTCATCCCCGCATAGTGCAACCCCAATGAGTGGTGCGGGCAGGCATTCCGGTTTTGGAGCCGCGGCGCCTCGAAACCCCTCCTCGTCCTCAACGATGAGCAAGAGGAGCAGTCTCGGGATGAGCTCCGCGAGTATGCCGAGGCGGCGATGGGGTCGCTTCGGTCAACCATGGAGATCCTTTCCAGGGACGTTCTCAGGGTCCTCCAGGTAAGGATTTTAGGCGCATACCTTGCATGGCTAGGGCATTCTTTGTAATACCTTGTCTTCCTTGCTCAGGAACTGGCGGATGTAAGCACCGTCAAGTCGCTGTTCATCCGCCGCGAGAGCGGCATCTGGGGTTCGCTGCAGTCCCAGAGGGCCACGCTTGCCAAGGCTAATGAGCGCCTTGCCCAACAGAGCACCGAGCAGGCGGACCTTCGGCTGCTCTGTGATGATCTGAAGGCGGAGGCAGCGGCGGCGCGGGCAGAGGCAGTGTTGGCGCGGACGGAGGCACAACAGCGGCAGCTGGAGCTTGGCCAGGCCATCGACGAGCGGGACCAATCTCGGAGCCAGGCTACCGAGGCCGTGGGCCGGGCTGAGGCCCTTGAGGGTCAGCTGGCCGAGGTGTCTGCTCGGGCCGGGGCCCTTGCGGTGGACCTGGCTGTGGCCGTCGGATCTGCCCAGTCTGCCCAAGTCATGGCCTCGCAGGTGCGTGCCCGGGCTAAAGGTGTGTTTCGCCTGCTTTGTGACTTTAATTCAGCTTCATTCTTCAACTCGTGTCTGAAGAATTTTGATCGGCTATCTGCAGAGCTCGAGATGGCTCTTAATGAGTCCGTCAAGGTGCATGCTCGGGTGGCTGAGCAGAATGAAGTCGACCGTGTGGCTATATCCGAGGCTATCTCTGGCTTTTGCCGAGCCTTTGACCTTGACGACGTCCCCTCGGGTAGCTCCCCCCAGAGTCATCTGTGGGCCTTGGGCGGCCATGTGCGCAGCAGACTCCATGGGGCGCTACACCACTGCGTTAGGCGAGCCTTCGCCGTGCTCGCTTCCCACTACGATGTGGACTTGGAGTGGGTCAGCGAGGGGTACTGTCTACCTGACGAAGACGAGGCTGCCTTAGCCGAGGTCCAGAGGCTTGACGCGGCCGCCGAGGGCCCGAGCGTGGTGCTGGCCTCCTCCTTCGAGGTGGAGATCCTTCTGCCTGCGTCGTCGTCTGAGGCTGGGCCAGACCTCACCAAAGGCGGAAACGGCGCCAAGGGCGCAGCTGCTTCCCCTGCCGATGCCTGATCCTGCTGGAGCAGTTTATTTGTAGCATGCGTGTGTTCTTCGCGGCCGCTGAGGCCTAAACACTTTCATCGTTGTATCATAAAGCTACGTTTTCTTTCCCCTTGTTTCGTAAGCCATGACTTGTTCGTTGGTAGCAGAACCACTTGTCCGAGCGAGAGTTACTTTTCACGGAAGGTGACGAGTGGGGTATCCGTATCCCAGAGGCGTAGGAGTCCCTCGGCTCGGTCAGCCTTGCCGCTTACGTGTACTCTCATCATTTTTAGGATCCCGCTATCGATGCAGAAGTCGAAAGCATGAAAGGTCGTTTTGGTAGAAAAAAATTTTCCGAGGAAAATTTTGACGCAGAGGGGGTTCCCTTCTTCTAGCCCCCAAGGGAGGGTCGGGATTTGCTGAGGCAAGGCCGACCCTTCCTTGATAGTTAGACTTTATGTATGTAAAGAAAACGAGGTATATGAACGACTTAAAACCTCTTAAGGGTAGAAGCGATATAGCTGTTGGATGTTTCAAGCGTTGCTGTAGACCTTGCCTTGGTCGTTGGCCAGCTTGTATGTTCCGGGCTTCAAAATCTTGGCGATGATGAAGGGCCCTTCCCAAGGAGGAGTGAGCTTGTGGCGCCCTTGGGCGTCCTGTCACAGAAGAAGCACCAAGTCTCCCACTTGAAAGCCTCGGGGCCGAACGCTTCAGGTGTGGTAGCGTCGCAGCGACTGCTGGTACCGTGCCGAATGTAGCAAGGCAACGTCCCGAGCCTCTTTGAGCTGGTCCAGCGAGTCCTCTCAGCTGGTCTGGTTGCTTCGGTCTTTGTACGCCCTGGTCCTCGGGGAGCCGTATTCTAAGTCCGTGGGGAGGACGGCCTCGGCCCCATAGACTAGAAAAATGGCGAGAACCCTGTGGCCCGGCTCGCGTCGTCCTTAGACTCCAGACCATCGATGGTAGCTCTTTCATCCACCGCTTGCCGAACTTGTTGAGGTTGTTGTAGATCCTCGATTTGAGCCCCTGCAAGATCATACCGTTGGCACGCTCCAGCTGCCCATTCGTCATGGGGTGAGCCACTGCGGCCCAGTCCACACGGATGTGGTGGTCGTCGCAGAAGTCCAGGAACTTTTTTCCGGTGAACTGCATGCCATTGTCGATGATGATGGACGATGTTGGTGAAGAATGCCACTGCCTGCTCGGACCTGATGCTGGTCAAGGGTCGGACCTCGATCCACTTGGAGAATTTGTCTATGGCGACCAACAGGTGCGAGAAGCCCCCGGGTGCCTTCTGCAAGAGACCGACGAGGTCGAGACCCCATACTGCAAACGGCCAGGTGATGGGTATTGTCTGCAGGGCCTGAGTGGGCAGGTGCATCTGCCTCGCGTAAAATTGACACCCCCGGCAGGAGCGTACAATCCTAGTGACGTCGGCCACCGCGGTTGGCCAGTAGAAATATTGTCCGAAGGCATTTCCCACGAGGGCTCGAGGTGCTGCATGGTGGCCGCAAGCTCCCGAGTGTATTTCTTGCAACAACTCTTGTCCTTGGGCGATGGATATGCATCGTTGGAGGATGCCCGAGGGGCTGTGGTGATAGAGCTCCTTTTCATCACTCAGCAAGACGAAAGACTTGGCGCACCGTGCCAGTCGTCGAGCTTTGGCCTTGTCGAGGGGAATCTCTCCTTGGAGGAGATATTCCAGGTAAGGGGTCTACCAGTTCGGATCTGGTGTGACCCCATTCTGTTCCCCTTCAACGGGCAAGGCCTCCTCCTCGATGGCCGAGGGTACCTCAGGCTCGGTCGAGGCCTCCTCGGGCTCGGTCGAGGGTACCTCGGGCTGGGCCAAGGCTTCCTTGGGCTCGGGCGTGTCATCGATCTTGACAGATGGTTGATGTAGGTCTCTGGAGAAGACATCCGGGGGGACCATCATCCGCCCCGAGGCTATCTTCGCCAGCTCATCCGCAGTCTTGTTGTACCGTCGGGCGATGTGGTTGAGCTCCAGCTCGTAGAACTTGTCTTCCAGGCGCTGGACTTCGTCGCAGTAGGCTTCCATCCTCGTGTCACGGCAGTGGGAGTTCTTCATGACTTGGTCGATGACAAGCTACGAGTCGCCACGAGCGTCAAGACGCCGGACCCCTAGCTCGGCGACGATGCGCAGCCCATTAACCAGAGCCTCGTACTCGGCCATGTTGTTTGATGCCGAAAAATGGAGGCGTATGACGTAGCGAATATGCTTTCCGAGGGGTGAAACGAAGAGCAAGCCAGCGCCTGCTCCTGTTTTCATGAGTGACCCATCGAAGTACATGGTCCAAAGCTTGGGTTGGATTGGAGTTGTTGGTAATTGGGTGTTAGTCCACTCAGCCAAGAAGTCTGCCAAGACCTGGGATTTTATGGCCTTCCGATGGGCGAATGATAGCGTTTCGCCCATGAGCTCCACTGCCCACTTTGCTATCCTACCCGAGGCCTCACGGCACTGGATGATCTCCCCCAGGGGGAAGGATGACACCACAGTCACCGGATGAGACTCGAAGCAGTGTCACAACTTTCGCCGTGTCAGAATCACTGCGTAGAGCAGCTTCTGGATCTGCGGGTAGCGAACTTTGGTCTTAGAAAGCACTTCGCTGATGAAGTAGACTGGCCTCTGGATGAGCAGTGCAAGCCCTTCTTCCCGTCTATCGACTACGATCGCGGCGCTGACCACCTGAGTGGTCGCGGCTACATAGATCAAGAGGGCTTCTCCTGCAGCTGGCACCAGGATGGGTGCGTTTTGTAAGGAGCGCCTTAAGGTTTCCGAGGGCTTCCTCGGCCTCGGGGGTCCAAGTGAAGCGCTCGGTCTTCCTTAAGAGGTGGTACAGAGGCAAGCCTTTTTCGCCAAGGCGTGAGATGAAACAGCTCAGAGCCGCAAGGCATCCCATGACCCTCTGTACTCCTTTTAAATCTTTGATCGGTCCCATGTTGGTGATGGCCGCGATTTTCTCCGGATTGGCCTCTATGCCCCGCTCGGAGACGATGAACCCTAGGAGCATGCCTCGGGGGACTCCGAAGACACACTTCTCGGGGTTGAGTTTCATGCCTTTCGCTCTCAGACACTTGAACGTCGTTTCAAGGTCAGAGAGGAGGTCGGAGGATTTCTTTGTCTTGACAACGATGTCATCGACGTAAGCCTCGACCGTCCTGCCGATGTGTTCTCCGAACACATGGTTTGTGCACCTCTAGTAGGTGGCGCCTGCATTCCTCAAACCAAATGGCATAGTAGTGTAGCAGTACATGCCAAAAGGTGTGATAAAAGAAGTCGTGAGCTGGTCGGACTCTTTCATCTTGATTTGGTGATAGCCTGAGTAGGCATCGAGGAATGACAGGGTTTCGCACCTAGCAGTGGAGTCCACAATTTGATCGATGCGAGGTAGAGGGTAGGGAACTTTCGGACATGCTTTGTTTAGACCAGTGTAGTCTACACACATCCTCCATTTCCCATCCTTCTTCCTTACAAGAACAGGGTTAGCTAACCATTCAGGATGGAATACCTCTTTGATGAACCCTGCCGCGAGTAGCTTGTGGATCTCCTCGCCTATGGCCCTACGCTTTTCTTCATCAAAACGGCGCAGGGTTTGCTTCATGGGTCGGGCTCTAGCTCTGATGTCCAGTGAGTGCTCGGCGACATCCCTTGGTATGCCTGGCATGTCCGAGGGACTCCACGCAAAAACTATGGCGTTCGCGCGGAGAAAGTCGACGAGCACTGCTTCCTATTTAGGGTCGAGCTCGGAGTCGACTCGGACTTTCTTGTCGGCGTCGTTGCTGGGGTCGAGAGAGACGGACTTAACCGCCTCGGCTAGTTTCGAAGTTGCCGGCATGCCACTTCGCATTGGGCGCCTCCTTGGAGAGGCGTTCCAGGTCAGCGATGAGGGCCTTGGACTCGGCGAGGGCCTCAGCGTACTGCACGCATTCCACTTCGCATTCGTACGCGTGGCGGTACGTGGATCCGACAGTGATGATCCCGTTCGGGCCCGACATCTTGAGCTTGAGGTAGGTATAGTTGGGGACAACCATGAACTTGGCATAGCACGGCCTTCCCAATACCGCGTGGTAGGTCCCTCGGAACCCGACAACCTCGAAGGTGAGAGTTTCCTTTCAGAAGTTGGAGGGAGTCCCGAAGCAAATGGGTAAGTCGATCCGTCCAAGGGGCAGGATTCGCTTTCTGGGCTCGATCCTGTGGAAGGGTGCCGCACCGGCCCGGACTTCGGACCGATCAACCCCCAAGAGTTCCAGGGTCTCGGCGTAGATGATGTTAAGACTGCTGCCTCCGTCCATGAGGACTTTGGAGAGCCTAACGTTGCCGATGATTGGATCGACGATGAGCGAGTACCTCCCTGGGCTTGGCACAAAGTCGGGGTGGTCGCCTCGGTCGAAGGTGATAGGCTTGTCGGACCAGTCTAGGTAGACTGGCGCTGCCACCTTCACCAAGCAGACCTCCTGGCGCTCCTGCTTGCGGTGCCGAGCCGAGGCGTTCGCCGCCTGCCCGCCGTAGATCATGAAGCAGTTGTGGACCTCCAGGAACTCTCCTTCCTTATCGCCCTCCTTCTTGTTGTTGTCATGGCCTTTGCTATCTTCCACCGGGGGTCCAGCCTTGTGGAAGTAGCGCCAGAGCATGACACATTCTTCGAGGGTGTGCTTGACGGGACCCTGGTGATAGGGGCACGGCTCTTTGAGCATCTTGTTGAACGCGCTGGCCCCTCCAGGAGGTTTCCGAGGGTTCCTATGCTCGACCGCAGCGACGAGATTCGCGTCAGCGGCATCGCGCTTCGCTTGCGACTTGTTCTTGGCCTTCTTCTTCGTGCCCCGTTGGGCGGACACCTCGGGGGCGTCTTTCTTTGGCTCTCCCTGAGGCTGCTTGTTCTTTCGAAAGATGGCTTCGACCGCCTCTTGACCCGAGGCAAACTTGGTGGCGACATCCATCAGTTCGCTCGCCTTGCTAGGAGTCTTGTGCCCCAGTTTGCTCACCAGGTCTCGGCAAGTGGTGCCAGAAAGGAAAACCCCGATGACATCCGAGTCGGTAACGTTGGGCAGCTCGGTGCGCTGGTTTGAAAACCGCCAGATGTACTCTCAAAGGGACTCCCCTAGCTGCTGGCGACAGCTTCAAAGATCCCATGAGTTCCCAGGGCGCACGTACGTGCCTTGGAAGTTTCCCACGAAAGCCTTGACCAGACCGTCCCAGTCGGAGATCTGCGCAGGAGGCAGATGCTCCAGCCAAGCTCGGGCAGTGTCGGAGTGGAAAAGGGGTAGATTACGGATGATGAGGTTGTCATCATCCGCCCCTCCCAACTGGCATGCCAGTCGGTAGTCCGCGAGCCACAGCTCCGGCCTTGTCTCCCCTGAGTACTTGGTGATGGTAGTCGGGGCTCGAAAACGGGCGGGGAACGGCGCTCGTCGTATGGCCCGGCTGAAGACTCGTGGACCGGGCCGCTCGGGCGAAGGACTCCGATCCTCCTCGCTGTCGCAGCGTCCCCCGCACCTAGGATGATAGCCTCGGCGCACCTTCTCCTCGAGGTGGGCTCAACGGTCGAGATGGTGGTGCTCGTTGCTGAGGCGATCCCGGGCGGCAGGCGCCTCGTCCCACGTGCGCTCGGGATGGACCGAGGCTTCTCGCACGCGTTGGGAGGACACCGCGTGGTGATCCGAGGGGCTGGCTCGCCTCCGGGAGGCAGAGCTCTTGGCTCATCGAACCGTGGTGCCTTCCAGAAGATCCTTGAGTTCGCCCTGGATACGCCGTCCCTCGGTGGTGGATGGCTCCAGCATGGCTCGAAGTAGCATCGCCGCTGCAGCTAGGTCCTGGCCGGACCCGCTGACGGCCGGGGGTAGCGCTACCCTGGCATTGTCGATGATGCGGCGCTGGACGTCTTGGGCCCGATGACAGGCTCCTCCGACGAGTGTCCGGCCTGTCCACTCCTGTTCGATGTTCTATCAGAGCTGCACAAGCAGGCCTGCTTCCCCGTCGACCCGGGCTTGCATCTCACGGATTTGCTTGAGCTATGTGTCCCAACCCCCCGCAGGGACTGGGACCGAGCTAGCTCCCGTGGGATGTAAACGCGGGATGCAGGCCCAGGGGGATCGTCAACCTCCGGCATACCGAGGTGGTTGCCTTGGTTGTGATCTCCCTGATCGACGTGGAAACATTCGCGACTTGGGCCGTAACCCTCGTTGTCGAGGCCGTGGCCACTGTCAGAACAACCGGAGAGGCAGTGGTCACATGTGGACATGAAGTCCTGCATGGCACCGGGGTCATCGAGGCTAGAGAAATCCCAACCGGAGTCGGGGCCATCCTCTTCCTCGGAACCCGCCGGTCCGAAGGTTGAGATGGCTGTCAGTCGGTCCCAGGTCGACCACATATGGTACTCAGAAGGTTTGGATACGCCTTTACGAAAGCGCTCACCGTAGCGGGGTCGCTAGGTGGATCGAAGCTGAATCGAAAGAGTACGGGATGGAAAACGGACGGTACCTCTTGGTTGATGGACGGTGGTGAAGTCACGTCGAGGGCAAAGCACACCGTCATCTCAGGTACGAGGGTAACACCCAGCAGATCCTTTGCGAGGGTGCTGGCGTCATCAGCCCGCTTGGGGTTAACACGTTGCGGGGAAGTGACACCCGCCGTCATCTCAGGTGCAAGGACAATGCCTGACATGTCCCCCGGGGGAGTGCTGGCGTCGTCGACTCGCTCTGGTGCGACAGCCGATAAGGTGTTGCCTCCTGCGTGGCCATGGTTGCCCCATCTCCGCCTCCTCCAGCGAGGAGGGTGGCGGGGACGACCGGAGTGCTCCTCTTCTGCCACGGGGAGATGCTGTCGTCGAGCTCGCCGCCGTCGGGCGAGTCGAAGTCCGAAGTTGTCGTCGTGCCGCGAGGGGAGGAGTACCATGTCGTAGCTGTCGTCGAGGGACATGAACTCGAGACTCCTGAAGCGGAGCACCATCCCGGGCTGAAGAGGTTGCTGAAGACTCCCCATTTGGAACCCAATGGGAAGGTGTTCGTTAACACACAGTAAGTCCCCTACCTGGCGCACCAACTGTCGGCGTTTCGGACCCAGGGGGTCCCTGGACCAACGAGTGAAATTGTCGCTGCGTGCCCCTGCCCAGATGGGTTGGCGCGGGATGGAACACAAGAGGTGGGGCAAGCCTTGTATTATCCTGCACCAGGGGTGCCGCTCGTAGTAGGGGTTACAAGCACGTCGTGAGAGGGAGAGAGGGAGCCTGTTCGTTCGCTCCTTCCCCGCGCGAACCCCCCTCTAGGATGGCCCTGGACCTCCCTTTTATAGACGCAAGGAGAGGATCCAGACGTACAATGGGGGGTGTAGCTATGCGCTAACGTGTCCGGCAGAGAAATGTCTAAGCCCTGTGTACATGCCAACATGGCTGTCCGAGGAGAACTTGAGCCCTGTATACGTGATAGCGTGGCCGTCGGAGAAGCGCCTGAGCCCTGTAGGAGCACAGCTGGCAGTGCGGCAAGGATCCTGCTGACATCTCCTTGCTGCCGTAAGGGGCTGAGAGCCACCGTCGTCATGGTTGCACACGGGGCACCATCATTATGCGTCGCCGGGGTAAGCCAGATGGGACGCCGGTCTTGTTCCTTTAGCCTGAGCTGGCTAGGGATAGGGTAATGATGTATCCCCTGTTGGCGCGGTCGGTCCGAGCCCAAGGTTGGGCGAGGCAGAGACTTCTCTTGAGGCCGAGGCCGGGGTCGGGCGAGGACACGATTCCTCCCGAGACCGAGGTCGAGGCCGAGTCCGGGGGTCGAGCGAGGTGGAGACCTCCTCCCGAGGCTGGAGCCTGAGGTCGGTCGAGGCGGAGACCTCCTCCCGAGGCCGGAGCCTGAGGTCGGGCGAGGCGGAGCTTCCTGTTGTGCCTGAGGCCAAACTCGGTGGTTGATCGTGACTTGTTGTCAGTCTTTGCCTGGGTGGTTGGCACAGCAGTCGGAGCGGGGCGAGCGGCGCTATTTTCCCGTCATATCGGACAGTAAAAAAGAGGGGCGAAGTGACTGCGGTCACTTCGGCCTGGCCGACTGAGGCGCGTGTGTCAGGATTCAGCGTCAGGCGACCCCTGCATTGAATGCGCCTGCGAAGCGGTAGGTTGGTGAGGCGGTCTGGCCAAGGTTGCTTCATAACGAAGCCTGCTCGAGCCGGGCTTCGGGAGAGCTGAGGGGGTGCCCGCTGCCTGAGGAGGCCCTCGGGCGAGGCGTGAACTCGTCTCAGACTATTGCTCCAGCCCGAGGCTGGGCTCGGGCGAGGTCATGTCCCTTGGGTAGACGAAGCCTTGACTTGAACCGCGCCCGTCAGTTGGTCTGAGGGTGTTTACTAGCCGTGATTAGGAGTGTTGGGGGTACCCCTAATTATGGTACCCGACTCTTTTAAAGTTGGTCAAAATTTTATTAGCAATTACTAAGTATAAGTAAATACCAACCCAATTAAGTAGTAGCACAAAAGTAATAACAACACCCACGATGCAATGCATATGACAAATTGAATTTAGTTCCATAAATTAATCATGTGAGGGTCCGAGCTGCTCATGACCATGAGCACGGCTGATATACCAATTTTACACTCTGCAGAGGTTGCGCATCTTTACCCACAAGTCATGTTACCCATCTGCCACGGGGTTTACGGGCCCCATACACCTCTACCAAGGAAGTGAGGCAGGGTAACACTACGAGGCCTTTACAAAGTTCCACTAGCTTCAGAAAACCCGCTACAGTTTATAGGAAGCTCCAATGCAGGGATCCCTCGCCTGACTGCCATCGCAGCAAAATCAACCCAAGGACCTCCCTACACTGACCACTCCCCTACTGCCTTTGCCCCTTTCGGGTAAGGTAGTCATCCACTAGCTTTCCTAGTTAATCAACCAAGGGCATCCCATACTACCCTTGTGGTAGCACTGTTTTCCTGGGTGGTCGCTCCATGTTCCAATTAACATAATGATCTTATCATGAACAGTAAATAACAACTGATAACAAAAGTATGAATAATGTGTATCTCAATGCCCAAATCCACATATAGCACTAGCAAGTACTACCCAAAAAGTTCAGTGGTAAACAAGGCATAAAATAGTCAAACTAGGGTGACCTATTGGGTCCCATCAAAATTAACCTATGCAAATCATTATGCTTAATCAGAACATGACTAGGTAAAAAGAAGTGATCAAGGGCACAGCTTGCCTGGGACATGAGATTCCATGTACCAGGATGATCTTCAGATGACACATGTCCTCATTGCTAAACGTAGCAATACAGACAACCATGGTATATGCAAAATTAACACCACACCAAACATGTAAACAAAATACATAATAATAATCTACACCTTAAAATAAGATTATAGGAACAGGAATCATTAATTTTGGAGTTATGGATTTTAAGTTATGAATTTCCAAAAGTTCTAGGTGCTAGGTACAATATTAATTAGGAGATTAATTTTAATATGGTTTTCATGTCAAAGCAGAGACACTAGGTGATAGATAATATTAAAACAAAATTATTGCAACTAGAATGAATCAATTTGGAGCTAAAATGAATTAAATATAAATTTCACAAGTTTCTAGTATTGTTTTTGTATTAAAAATCATTTTAAAATAAATTCTGAATATCCCCAGGCTTCTGGACTGTGGACACAATTTTAACAAAGCCTAGCGGGTTCTGCATAAATTCCAGGACTAAACAGTAATGGTCTTAACACTTTGGTGGATTGTGGGTTGGTTATTCGATTTTGCGGGGGCTCCTTTGCATATAATCCCAGCTGAAGGGGTCCGGTCATTCTGAGCCGCACGATCAAATATCAAGGGCTGGGATTAGATCTAGTGTTTTATATACCGGTATTTGACTAGGGCCATCGAATCGCGAGCGAACGCCCCAGATTAGATAACCCATTTAAGTGAACCGGTACGCGCTACTGGCCGCCAGATCTTGGATCAACGGTCAGTATTTAATGGAACGTGATCCAATATGGGCCATCCGATCTACCCAATGGTTCGGATCAAATCGCCGAAAGGGTACCTCCTCATCTAATCACCACCGTCTGGCCGAGATCCAACGACCTAGAGACGTCTTCCCCAACCGAGAACCAGCAGCGACGGTGAGCCGCCCACCACGGTGGCGATGCTTGCCGGAGACTGCAATTCGGTGCCCCGATGCCCCCGGTCCTCCCATAAACGGTTCTACAGGGAGAGTGGTCAGCTGCGAACGACAAGGGGAGCATATTACTTGTAGTGGCGCGGCAGGAACACCAGTCCACGGTGACATGCGGTCCACGGTGGTCGTGGTTTTCCGTTGAGCAATTCCTTAGTGACAGGCGCTCATCCACTAGTGCTGGTGCCACAAACACGTTCGCCCGGTCGCGGCGAACCTTCCTAGTCACTGGTTCGACCTCGACCGACGGCATGAACGGAAAACAGCCGGCGGTGGTGCTCCTCCCACTCCGCGAATTCGGTGGTTTTTGGATGATGCTTTGGACAATGGGAGGTGGTCGGGTCTTATAGCTGGTCTTGCGAAAATCTCTGTGGGGTTGGAGGTCGGGTCGTGGACTCCATTGCCCGGGTCAGCGAGATCACCGCGTGGATTTGCTCCCTGGTTTGTTGAGCTCCGCCAGCGACGAACGAGGACGAAGACCCTGCGAGCCCAGCGTTCTCTGCCGTGTGAGGTCCGCGGATTCCGTTGCTAGCCATGAGTCCGAGTCACAGCCAGGAGGTAGGAGACGCCTGTGGCCCGGAGTTCACGGGCGCACGCTTCTGTTTCCTGGACGCGGTATCATCGGATGTCTGTTTGAGCCCCGTGAAGATGGAGATGAGGGAGATAGAGCTGACAGCGTGGGGCCCACACGTCATATACTCGGATCCACGCCCACAACGGTTGGCACACTGGCCCACGGGTCCCACCAGGCAGAAGACACGATCCAGAGGGGCGCTAAAATGGGTCGAGCGGGCGTGAGAGGAGTGGGAAGACTGGGCTGGCTAAGTTTAATTTGGCCCATGAACAGATTAGTGTTTTTCTTTTTCTTCCTATTTCCTATTCTCAAATTCCAATTAGATTTTAAATTCAAACACAGTTCTAATTTACACACCGAAACAATATATTTCGACATGAATGCAAGGTTCATGTATTAAGTTTATTTATTTATTACCTTACTTATTTATTTAGGCAATGTTTTCAATATGTAACATAGAATATTCATTTTACGAAAGTATTTCGAATGTTTAGTCCATTAGAGGTTCATTCCAAAGCTTCAGTATTTATTACTTATTCTGTTTTGTGAAGAAATACCTTCTAGTATATAATTACTTTTACGAGAAAATATTCCTATTTAGATCTCAGGATTATATGTGTATATATATATATTTCTAAATTTATTTGTTATTTGACCAATATAATCCCATTAATTGAATATGCACAAATAAAAGAAATTAAATGATCTCTAAAGGTTCCATAATCCCAAAACACTTTTATGTAAATACATGTGTTTATTATTTTATTATTATTTTATTTT
Organism: Zea luxurians; assembly: GCA_029449295.1. Lineage (NCBI taxonomy): Eukaryota > Viridiplantae > Streptophyta > Magnoliopsida > Poales > Poaceae > Zea > Zea luxurians. Next base: position 1,076,026 of record JAOPSE010000181.1, read on the forward strand.
TTTCTTATACAAATTTTAGGGCTTTACATATGGTCTCTCTTTCTTTTGTTCCTCTTTTAAGCACCAAAATAAATGCTTCTTAGGCAACCTTGTAAATTCATAAGGAAAAATAAATACGAGCAAATACTACTATGCTAATATATAAATGACGGACGATACATAATCAGTGATGCATATACGAATATAGCTTCAGGAGAAGAATTGATATACTGGTTTGGTATTAGGTTTTTCCAAGCGAAGATTTTATTTGAGTTTCATCTTCATTAAATAGCTCACCATATAAGCAAATTTGATGACATGACAAGAATTTAATAAGAAAGAAAATAAAGAGAGTTTTATCTAGATAAACTTAGGGTACAAGATTTTATTAGCAAAAACTGACATAATATTTTTAAAAATTGTGTAATAAAATACTATATTGAAAATAGCCTTAGTATTTTGGGCCTCTCGTTGCTTGGGACCTAGGCGGTTTCCCCTCCTGCCTAGGGTCAAAGCCGACCCTGTCCTCGCTGCGAGTAGCACTCGCACGGCCACATCGCCTGCCTCGCTGTTGCTACGCCCACACACCCTGCAAGGTCTAGCAAAATCTACTCATACTTGTCAAACATAGTATTCTTGCTTGATGAAGTCTAAACTTGATCAAGTTAAATTAAGTTTGCCCAATTGACCTCTTGCTTGATGAATGTTAGAATTATAGGTATTTTCCGTATTATTTTAATTCCATAAAGTAACATTATGATGATGACATATAACAAATAATTAACCATAGAAATCGTGATTTCAAATTGATCCATACCAATATGGATCAAGAGAACATAGAGCATATGAATCATATAATAAGTATATAAACATGATTCATGAATTATTACGGAACAACTAAAAATAAGTAGATAGCAATATAAACAACATGACTGTAAAACTAAAACAAATAGATATAACATATTATATAATGACAGAACACATGAGACAAATACATGACTACATATGAAACAACAGAGGTGAATATATGAAACATATGTAATCTGCAGAACGTAAAACAGTAAGGAAATAAACTGATCATACCCTCTCATACGCTCTGATGATCCGGATCCTTGTCCATCTTCCCTTGTCATGTCGTCAGGAAGAAGACGTTTTTTGGGCAGTCGCGTAGCCGCTCCCCAAAAACCTAATTGCCGATCCACCGAGCAGGGTCTCGAACGGCAAGGGCTTCGGAGGCACCTGCCCTCTCGCCTCTCTGTGCGCGCAGAGCTACGAGATGGAAACACCCTCACTTGCGACTGGACTTGTGACTCTGAATGTTCTCGTGTGTACCGAGTGATAGGGGTGCTCCTCTATTTAAAGTCTCGCCGAGTCACGCCAAGAGTCGGTCAGCTGAAGGAGAAGGGTCTCGCCGAGTTACGCCATGAGTCGGCCAGCTGAAGGAGAAGAGTCGCCGAGTCACGCCATGAGTCGGCTCGCCGACGCATGCGGCAGACGAAGAGACGGGCAACTGAAAGGTTAACCCGGAGTGAAAACTCCCACGATTAATGAGTGCTAAAAATTAACACAACCACATCATGCCCACTCGCCTGCCTGCCTGCCTCGCCTCGCCTCGCCTCGCCTTGCCTTGCCACGCCACGCCACGCCTGGCCCGGCCGACGGCGGCGGCGGCGGCGCGCGCGCGTGTGGCACGCCCTTGTCCATTTCTTGACTTCTCAAGTTAGATAGAATAAATCCCACCATATAAGTCAAGCCAAAAAACCCTTGGACTTCCAATGTGGTACTATTGGTATTCTCCACCATTACACACCATAGAGTTTATTCAATAAATGGGCCAAGCCCATAAAAGATCCAACAATCCCCACCAAACTCTAGGGTTTGTAATGATGAAGTATCAGAATCACAATCCTTTGATATACCAGTGTTTCGATGGAGACTGTTAAGTTGAACATCCATCTAGAATAAGAGTTTCACTCATTCACAACTGAACAATGGACTATGCCTTGAATTTACAGTTTTGTGCGAAATAAGATTCACTCAAATCCTTTGCTGATACTAGGCTGCAAAAGGGTATTCCCGCTGTTTAGAAGCATATAAGTCACACTTCAGTGCCTTTCATGAGTATTTAGGGATTACCCAAGTCCCATAGACTGTGACCAGCAGTCTGACTCATATAGGTGTATTCCTCAAAAGATGTTCTGTAGGACAACATCTCACCTTTGTAAGACTCTTGGAATACATTAAGGTAAAAACCATCCTGCCTTACAGATAGGAAAGATGTGCATCAGAAATGAGTTAAAGAAGGGATCTTTCCTCACAATCTACTCCTAGCTTGTTTCTCCACTCTACTTCACGGGATCTCCGATCACATAAAGCAGGTTACCACTAGAGTAGATCTCACATGGGTCTCATACCCATTTCTCTTGATGCACTTTCTATCACATTGCGTGACAGACCCTTAGTGAATTGATCTGCCAGATTATTCAATGTGTGGACATAATCCATAGTTATAACTTCGGAGTTTTTCAACTTTCTGACAGATTTCAATCTCCTCTTAACATGCCTTGTAGACTTCATGTTATTCCTAGAACTGTTAACCTTTGTAATCACAGTTTGATTGTCACAGTTCATGGAAATAGCCGGTATCGGTTTTTCAACTACCGGTAAGTCCAATAGGAAATCACGAAGCCACTCGGCCTTAGCCCTAGCAGTGTCTAATGCTGCGAGTTCTGCTTCCATTATAGACTTTGTTAAGATAGTCTACTTGCAAGACTTCCAGGAAACAGCGCCACCTCCAAACAGAAACACATATCCGCTTGTGGCATAAAGCTCATCAGCATCAGAAATCCAGTTGGCATCACAATAGCCTTTCAGCACTTTTGGGTTTCCGGTATAATGAATACCGTATGTCATAGTAGCTTTCAAATACTGCAACACTCTCTCAAGAGCACGCCAGTGATCATCTCCTGGTTTCGACACAAACCGACTTAGCTTACTCACAGCATAAGAGATGTCTGGCCTTGTTGCACTTGCAAGGTACATGAGCGAGCCAATGATCTGGGAGTATGTCAATTGATCCCTTGCTATTCTTCGATTCTTTCTCAATAGCACACTAGGGTCATAAGGTGTTGGAGCAGGATCACAGTCAATAAAACCAAAGCGACTCAATACCTTTTCCACATAATGGGATTGCAACAAAGTTACCCCACCATCAGCTTCTCTAACAAGCTTGATGTTTAGAATGACATCAGCTTCTCCCAAATCTTTCATTTCGAAATTGCTCGATAGAAGATTTTTAACTTCCTCAATCACATTGAGATTTGATCCAAAGATCAAGATGTCATCAACATAAAGGCACAGCATAACAGACTCACCCCCACCATACCGATAGTATACACACGTGTCAGATTCATTTATAGCAAAGCCAGCAGCTGTAAGAGTATTATCAAACTTTTCATGCCATTGCTTAGGTGCTTGTTTTAGGCCATACAATGATTTTATCAACCTGCACACCTTGTTCTCTTGACCATCCGCAATGAACCCTTCTGGCTGATCCATATAGATCTCCTCATCCAACTCTCCATTAAGGAAAGCTGTCTTAACATCCATCTGATGAATGATAAGACCATAAATGGCTGCCACAGCTATTAATGTGCGAATTGTAGTCAATCGAGCCACTGGTGAGTAGGTATCAAAGAAATCTTCACCCTCCTTTTGGGTATATCCTTTGGCCACAAGCCTTGCCTTGTACCTCTCGATTGTACCATCAGGCCTAAGCTTTTTCTTGAAGATCCATTTGCAACCTATAGGTTGACAACCATAAGGATGGTCAACGACCTCCCAAGTTCCATTAGACATAATAGATTCCATCTCACTCCTTACCGCTTCCTTCCATAAGTCAGCATTAGGAGAGGAATATGCCTCACTAATGGTAGTTGGTGTGTCTTCCACAAGGTACACTATAAAGTCATTACCAAAGGATTTTGCAACCCTCTGTCTCTTGCTCTTTCGAGTGACTATAATGTCATCCTCCTCAGGGATGTGCACGTGAGAATCCTCAGCGTGATCTATAGGAATCGACAGTTCGTGCTCATGGGGAATTATAGTCTCATGACTTGTATCACTAGGTGTATTCTTCATGGGAAACTCATTCTCAAAAAATGTTGCGTCTCTTGATTCCATGATAGTATCAACATACATATCAGGCACATCAGATTTTATAATTAAGAACCTATACCCAGTGCTGTGAAAAGAGTACCTAAGGAATACACAATCAACAGTTTTAGACCCAAGTTTACGCTTTTTGTTGATTGGCACATTCACTTTAGCCAAGCAACCCCAAGTGCGCAAATATGAGAGATTTAATCTTCTCTTTTCCCATTCCTCGAATGGTGTGATCTCTTTGTTCTTTGTTGGAACTCTATTCAGGACATGACATGCTGTCAAAATCGCCTCACCCCACCGTGCCTTGGATAATCCCGCTGTACTCAACATGGCATTCACCAAATCTGTTAGAGTGCGGTTTTTCCTTTCAGCAATCCCATTGGATTGTGGTGAGAATGGCGGTGTCCTCTCATGAATAATACCATGTTCCACGCAGAACTCATCGAACACATTAGAGAAATATTCTCCACCTCGATTGGACCTTAAACGTTTTATTTTCCTTTCAAGTTGGTTCTCAACTTCAGCTTTATAGGCCTTAAAATAATTGAACGCTTCATCTTTTGTTTTTAAGAGATACACATAGCAAAATCTAGTGGAGTCATCTATAAAAGTGAGAAAGTATCTTTTACCACCTTTGGTCAAAATTCCATTCATCTCGCACAGATCAGAATGAACAAGTTCTAGAGGTGCCAAACTCCTCGCCTCAGCAGCCTTGTGAGGCTTGCGGGGTCGTTTTGATTCAACACACACATGGCACTTAGACTTTTTGACCAAGTTAAATTTAGGAATTAAATTTATATTTGCTAGCCGCATAAGACAGCCAAAACTTGCATGACAAAAACGTGAATGCCATAAATCTGACTCACCAGAAAAATTAATAGAATTCACCATTTTATTACACACATCATGCAGTGATAAGCGGAACAAGCCTCCGCAGTCATATCCTTTACCAACAAAAGTACCATGTTTCGACACAACACATTTATTAGACTCAAGAATAACTTTGTATCCATCTCGACATAGCATAGAAGCGCTAACGAGATTCTTCTTGATAGAGGGCACATGCTGCACGCTCTTCAATGGCACCGTCTTTCCCGAAGTAAACTTCAGAATGACCGTACCAACACCAAGAACATGAGCACGCGACCCATTTCCCATTAACAAGGCGCCAGACCTCCCGACCTATTAGGAAGTGAACATAGAGGCATCAGCACACACATGAATGTTTGCACCACTGTCCATCCACCACTCAGGTGAATTACAGACTGAAAGAACAAATGGTAAAGAATTACCATACCTAGATGTTCCATCTCCAGTTTCAGTGGTTACAACATTAGCTGATTTCTTGTCCTGTGTGAACTTGCGATCAGGGCACTCTCTAGCCCAGTGTTGATCACTGCCACAGATAAAGCATCCTCCCTTTCCCTTGTTATTGTTGTTCTTCTTTTTAAACTGTGCTATTTGAACAGGTTTATTTGCATTCTCTTGTTTGTTCTGGTTTTTCTTCTTGTTAAACTTGCGGAAGTTTCTCTTCTGCACCACATTAGCAGTAGAAGTCTCAACACCTTTTCCACTATCCTTTGTTCTAGCCCTTTCCTCAACATCAAGAGTACCAATGAGCTCTTCCACATTGAACTCTTGTCTTTTATGTTTGAGAGAGGTAGCAAAGTCCTTCCAAGAAGGTGGTAACTTGGCGATTATACCGCCAGCCACAAACTTGTCAGGCAATGGACAAGGAAAAAGTTCGAGTTCCTTAGCTAGTGCCTGAAACTCATGAGCCTATTCCACTACAGATCGGTTCTCAACCATCTTGTAGTCATACAACTGCTCCATGAGATACAGCTCGCTACCAGCGTCAGTTACTCCAAACTTTCCAACAAGTGCATCCCACAGCTCTTTCCCTGTAGGAAGGATGATATAGCTTTTCTGGAATTTAGTATCCAGTGCGCTAATAACTGCTCCTCGAAAGAGGTTGTCTTCAGCCTTAAACTTAGCCTCATCCTTAAGAGGTAAGTTGGCAGGCTTGCCCTCAGCGGCATGAAAAAAAGACATCGCAGTTAGCCACAATTCCATCTTAGCTTTCCATATCAAGAAGTTTTTACCATCAAAAGGATCAGGCTTTAGCACAACAGCAAAACCTCTGATAGAAAAATGCCTAACATTAGGTTTTTGGATTGTTAGAATTATAGGCATTTTCCGTATTATTTTAATTCCATAAAGTAACATTATGATGATGACATATAACAAATAATTAACCATAGAAATCGTGATTTCAAATTGATCCATACCAATATGGATCAAGAGAACATAGAGCATATAAATCATATAATAAGTATATAAACATGATTCATGAATTATTACGGAACAACTAAAAATAAGTAGATAGCAATATAAACAACATGACTGTAAAACTAAAACAAATAGATATAACATATTATATAATGACAGAACAGATGAGACAAATACATGACTACATATGAAACAGCAGAGGTGAATATATGAAACATATGTAATCTACAGAACGCAAAACAGTAAGGAAATAATCTGATCATACCTTCCCATACGCTCTGATGATCCGGATCCTTGTCCAGCTTCCCTTGTCATGTCGTCAGGAAGAAGACGTTTTTTGGGCAGTCGCGTAGCCACTCCCCAAAAACCTAATTGTCGATCCCCGAGCAGGGTCTCGAACGGCAAGGGCTTCGGAGGCACCTGCCCTCTCGCCTCTCTGTGCGCGCAGAGCTACGAGATGGAAACACCCTCACTTGCGACTGGACTTGTGACTCTGAATGTTCTCGTGTGTACCGAGTGACAGGGGTGCTCCTCTATTTATAGTCTCGCCGAGTCACGCCAAGAGTCGGTCAGCTGAAGGAGAAGGGTCTCGCCGAGTTACGCCATGAGTCGGCCAGCTGAAGGAGAAGAGTCGCCGAGTCACGCCATGAGTCGGCTCGCCGACGCATGCGGCAGACGAAGAGACGGGCAACTGAAAGGTTAACCCGGAGTGAAAACTCCCGCGGTTAATGAGTGCTAAAAATTAACACACCACACCACACCTGCCTGCCTGCCTGCCTGCCTGCCTCGCCACGCCACGCCACGCCTGGCCGGCGGCGGCGCGCGCGCGTGTGGCACGCCCTTGTCCATTTCTTGACTTCTCAAGTTAGGTAGAATAAATCCCACCATATAAGTCAAGCCAAAAGACCCTTGGACTTCCAATGTGGTACTATTGGTATTCTCCACCATTACACACCATATAGTTTATTCAATAAATGGGCCAAACCTATAAAAGATCCAACAATGAATTCCAGTAAAACCTATTCAAACTAGTGAAAAATAAAACATTATTTTAAATTTGGTCAACTAGATCTATGTTTTGACATTTGTACTTCTACTTGATGCATTGTGGCAAAACTTACTCAAAATAGTAAAATATAGTATACTACATCTAAACTTTACTGATTCAAACTATTTTTTAATTTGGACTTATTTATATATTGCACACATTGATCTCTGGCACAAGGGCTTCAGAATTACCATACTTCATCCGTATAGATACCAGCACCTAGAAAGCATGTGACTTTAGTGCTTATTGTAATGTAAATTTTAGATTTGTCCATACCAATGTCTAATTATTGCTAATCATATATTTTGGTTTACATAGTCGAGCTGGAGGATGTTGAAACTACATTTGTAAATGTAATCTTCGGTGACCCTTGTATAAGTAGAGTCCAAGTGGTAGCTATTTAAGATTCCATTTCATGTAATACATATGACTATGGTAATTTGACTTGAACTTCGATGTGCTTAGTTAATTTGACATATTTATGAGATGTTGTCAAGGAAAGACATTTGGACTATAGATATTTATTTAGTTGTTTGTGTCAATGTTGTATGAGTTGTGAGTAAAATGTTACTTGAACCAATTAATGTGGTATGAATGAATGATTTTTGTGATTTATGTGGAGAAATAAATAAAACACATATAGTTTGGTTGCTAATATGAGAAATTTGGAATATTGTCATTATAAAACGGGTGTTTCACTATATTGCCATCAAATGGATGGGTTTCGTCTAAATACCATTATGATCCATGGACTATACGCTAAAATGTCATTAGCTATTTAACAAAAAGTTAAAACAGCTTTTATTTAATTAAAGGAGACCAACGGACTAGCTTGCCCCTCTCCCGTGCGTGCGTTTCTTCTGAATCATTGTAAGGGCACGTACAGTGGTGTTTAATGTGGAGACTCTTAAGGTGTTTAAAGGGTGTATTTGCAAAAAAAATTTAGAGTCGTCTCTACGTGAAGAGACGCCTCTGGCTTGTAAACCAAGTAATAACAGACGTCTCACTTCCTACTGTACGAATTTGTCGTCTGTTCTATCGATCTGCTGCTGTACAAATACATTTAATTCTGTATTTATTAATAGAGTATATTTATAGACACTCCATTGTATAATAGAGTTTCTTAGTTGTCTCTTATGCTTGGAGAACCGTTTTAATGTCTTTTCACTGTACATACCCTAAGTAGTTGCAGCTCGCCTTGATGCGGCCGAGGTACCGCCAGGTTGCAGTAGGCGACGCTCGCCGGGGTGAGCACTGAGCAGCAACGCAGAGCGTGGGGTTCGCCGTTCGTGGCGAGGCGAACCAATAGCCGAAGAAGGAGATGGTGAGGGAAAGATGCATGAGACACAGCGCTGCTGTTGGCACCGACGTCCTGGCCGTGAGCGGATTTGATGACCAAATGACATTTTAGCGTGTGCGGTATTGTTGATAATGGCATTCGAGCGAATTCCATTTATTTGATGACAATCTGACGCAACTCACATTTGATAATGGCAAGATTGTAAATTTCTTCTGGAAACGCTTAACTTTTCTCGCCTAAATAGATGGTCAATTGAAGTTAGCTACTTACCTATGGCGTCGCTAATTTTTGTTGGCTGGATTATTGACTTAAGCTGACGCAAGCTAGCATGGCCAAATATAACATTTATTGGCGTGTGTAGAAGAAGAAAATTAGGTGCACATGTGAACTAGTAAAACTCATGAGCGGTTTTGTTGCAGAATTAGTAGTATTTTTTGACTAATTACTAGTCCTAAATTTATGTTAATGCCAAAAATGCTAATTACTTTTGTAATGGCAATAGGAATGATATTAACTCCTATTTATTTATTATCTATGTTACGCCAGATGTTCTATGGATACAAGCTATTTCATGTTCCAAACAAAAATTTTGTAGATTCTGGACCACGGGAACTCTTTCTTTTAATTTGTATCTTTTTACCAGTAATAGGAATTGGTATTTATCCAGATTTGGTGCTGAGGACTATGATCGAGACACTCGGCAACCAAGCAACCTTTGCCGATTGTGAAAGGGAAATGTGTCTTTTGCCATTTCCATATTGTTTTGGTGATTAAATGCACAACCCACTATGTGAGAACTAACAAATGTTGAACAAAGGTATATCTAGATGGATCAAGTATGAAGGTAAGTTCTAGACGCTTAGTCAATTATTTATGTGCTAAGCATACTTGTCTAAGTGCCAGGGACTCGGCTGAGTGAAGACCAAAAGAATCAAAGGAAGACAAAGGAAGGAACGTTGAAAAGGTGCTGGACTGCGCAGCACCGGACGGTCCGGTGCACGGTCTACCCAACTCTCTGCTCTCGGGTTTTCCTGGCTACGCCGACTATAATTCACCGGACAGTCCGCGTGAGGCACCGGACAGTCCGATGTACCAGCCGTGCAACGGCTACCTGCCACGTTGACCAAGGCCAACGGTCATATGGCGCACCGGACCATTCGGTGCTCAACACCGGACAGTCTCGTGCCCCACAGAAAAGGAAACCAACCAATCAGGCGGTTCTCTACCACGTCCTGTGCTTGTACTGTTCATTGTCCGGTGTGCACCGGACAGTCCGGTGCGCCCACGGACAGAAAGCAAGAATTGCCTACCAAATAGAGCTCCAACGACTCCTAGCTGCTTGGGGCTATAAAAGGGACCCCTAGGCGCATGGAGCAGAACACCAAACCTCCATTGAACATCCTAAGATGCCTAGACTCTGCAAGCACGCATCCAGATCATTGCGATTGAGACTTGAGCACTTGTCTAGTTGTGAACTTGTTGTGCTGTGTTTTGTGTGCTCTTGTCTGAACTTGTGTGCGTGACTTCGCTGCGACTCTAGCTCTTGCGTGTGTTTCTTTTCCTCCCTTACTCTTGTGGTTTTCATTGAGATCAATCTTGTAAGGGTGAGAGGCTCCAACTTGTGGAGATTCCTCACAAAAGGGAAACATCTACAAAGGAAGAAAACTGTGGTACTCAAGTTTGATCATTAGATCACTTGAGAGGGATTGAGTGCAATCCTTGACAGAAGTAGGTCACCACAACGTGGAGTAGGCATTGGTCGAACCACGGGATAAAATCATCATGTCTCTTGTGTCACTTTTTATTGTGATTGGTTTCTCTTCTTGAATTCTCGCTATAGCATCTTGGTTTAATATTACTAACATTTTCATAACCAAGTTTGGACTATTTATTGTTGTAATTTACAGGATCACATATTCACCCCCCTCTAGGTGCTCTCAATTGGTATCAGAGTTGTACTCTTCATTAAGGGACTAACCGCTCGAAGAGATGGATCCTAAAGGCAAGGGGATGGTGATCAATGACAAGGAGAAGGAGACCCTCTACGAGCCAAAAGACGACAAGCCCACTGACTCAGGCTCGAGTCACAAGAAGAGGGATGGAAAGAAGAAGAGGCGCATTAAGAAGATCATCTACTACGACAGCGACGCCTCCTCTTCTTCACCAAGGGATGACGACGATGAAGACTCTTCATCGAAAAAGAAAACAGTTAATCAAAACTATTCTTTTGATTATTCCCGTATCCCTTATAACTCAAATGCCCATTTACTATCTATTCCACTTAGAAAACCCCCACACTTTGATGGAGAGGATTATTCATTTTGGAGTCATAAAATGTGTAGTCATTTATTTTCCCTCCATCATAGTATCTGGAAGATTGTTGAAAATGAAATGCATTTTGACAGCACTGATAATTCTGTATTTATAAATGAGCAAATACATAAAAATGCCCAAGCTACTACTGTTTTGCTAGCATCTCTATGCAGGGATGAATATAACAAAGTGAGCGGCTTGGACAATGCCAAGCAAATATGGGATACCCTCAAAATCTCTCATGAGGGTAATGATGCCACCATGATCACCAAGATGGAACTGGTGGAAGGCGAGTTGGGAAGATTCACTATGATAAGGGGAGAGGAGCCAACACAAACGTACAACAGGCTCAAGACCCTTGTCAACAAAATTCGAAGCTATGGAAGTACAAGATGGACGGATCATGACATCGTCCGACTCATGCTAAGGTCATTCATCGTTATTGATCCTCATCTTGTAAATCTTATTCATGAGAACCCCAGGTACACCAAGATGACGCCCGAGGAAATTCTCGAAAAATTTGTGAGCAGGCGCATGATTGTGGAAGAAGCAAGGTATGTGGACGATGCCTTAAACGGACCACTTCTTGTCTACGAGCTGCAGCCCGTTGCTCTCAAAGCAACCAACAGCAAGGAAGTGCTACCTAGCAAAGTAGCACAAGTGGAGGCTGTCGGGCTCAACGAGGACGAAATGGCGCTCATCATCAAGCGCTTCAAGACCGCCTTGAAGGGATGCAAGGAGTATCCCAACAGGAACAAATCAAGGGGAAAGCGCTCATGCTTCAAGTGCAGTAAGTCTGGTCATTTTATAGCACAATGTCCCGATAATGACAATGACCAGACACAAGAGAAGAAAGGGAAGAAGGAAAGAAAGAAGAATTACAGGAAGGCACATTGGAAAGGAATGGGACTCCGACTATTCTTCATCCGACTCCGATGATGAAGGACTAGCTGCCTCAGCCTTCGATAAGTCCTCCCTCTTCCCCAACGAACGACACACATGTCTCATGGCTAAGGAGAAGAAGGTACGTACACGAGATACACCTATGTACACTTCTTCTAGTGATGAGGAATTTTCTGATGATGATGATGAAATAGACTATAGTGATCTTTTTAAAGGATTAGATAGATCTAAGGTAGACAAAATAAATGAATTGATTGATGCACTTAATGAAAAAGACAAGCTACTAGAAAAACAAGAAGATATTCTCTATGAGGAACATGATAAGTTTATTAGTGTTCAAAAATCTCTTGCACTAGAAGTTAAGAAAAATGAACTATTGTCTTCTAAGTTGTCTACCTGTCATGATTCTATTTCTAGTCTAAAAAATTTAAATGCTGATTTAAATACTAAGCTAGAAAAGTTAATGTGGCTAGTTCATGTGTAGAGCATGTTATAATCTACAATGAGGGGTAAAGATTTTAATATTGATGCTTGTAATGAACATGCCTCTACTATTCTTAAATTAAACAATGAAGTTGCAAGTCTTAATGCTCAACTTAAGACTTGTAAGGATAACTATGAGAAACTAAAATTTGCTAGGGATGCCTACACCATTGGTAGACACCCCTCAATTAAGGTTGTACTTGATTTCCAAAAGGAGACCAAGAACTTTACAAGCTATAGGACTTCCAATCTCAATAAGGAGAAAGGGAAGGCTCCTATGGCTAGTAGTTATCAAAATAACCAATTCTATCTTTATAAGAAAGTTCCTAATGTTACTCATCATGATAAGTGTCATAATCATTCTGTTTTTTCTATATGTCATGATGATGTATTTAGTTCTCATGCCATGTTTGCAACTAGCTCCTCTTATGCTCATGGTAGAAATAGGCCTAGGCGTAATCATGTTGTTTCTCATGTGCCTAGGAAAGTATCCACTGGTCCAACTGCTATTTATCATACATGTGATGCTTCATTTGTACTGTCATCTAAAAATGCTAAAGTAGTTGCTAGAAAGTTGGGATCTAAATGCAAGAGAGATAAAACTTGTATTTGGGTTCCAAAATCTATTGTAACTAACCTTGTAGGATCCAACAAGAGTTGGGTACCTAAAACCCAAGCTTAATTACCTTGCAGGTTTATGCATCTGGGGGCTCAAGCTGGATTATTGACAGCGGATGCACAAACCACATGACGGGGGAGAAGAAAATGTTTACCTCCTACGTCAAGAACAGGGATTCCCAAGGCACTATCATCTTTGGAGATGGAAACCAAGGCAAGGTCAAAGGCTTAGACAAAATAGCCATCACAACCGAGCATTCAATCTCTAGTGTGTTTCTAGTAGAATCGCTCGGGTACAATTTATTGTCTGTAAGCCAATTATGTCATATGGGTTATAATTGTTTATTTACAAATATTGATGTATCTATCTTTAGAAGAAGTGATGGTTCATTAGCTTTTAAGGGTGTATTAGACGGCAAGCTCTACTTAGTTGATTTCTCAAAAGAGAATGCCGATCTAGATGCATGCTTAATTGCTAAGACTAATATGGGCTGGCTCTCGCACCGCCGTCTAGCGCATGTTGGAATGAAGAACCTTCATAAGCTTCTAAAGGGAGAACATGTGTTAGGACTAACTAATGTCTGTTTTGAGAAAGACAGACCTTGTGCAGCGTGCCAAGTAGGGAAGCAGGTGGGAAGTACTCATCAAAGCAAGAATGTGATGACAACATCAAGACCACTGGAACTCCTACATATGGATCTCTTCAGGCCCGTTGCTTATCTCAGCATCGGGGGAAGTAAGTATGGTCTTGTTATTGTAGATGATTTTTCCCGCTTCACTTGGGTTTTCTTTTTGCAGGATAAATCTGAGACCCAAGGAACCCTAAAGCGCTTCTTAAGGAGAGCTCAAAATAAATTTGAGCTAAAGGTGAAAAAGATAAGGAGTGATAATGGATCGGAATTCAAGAACCTTCAAGTCAAAGATTATCTTGAGGAGGAAGGCATCAAGCACGAGTTGTCCGCTCCCTACACACCACAACAAAATGGTGTAGTAGAGAGAAAGAACAGGACACAAATTGACATGGCAAGGACTATGCTTGGAGAATACAAGACGCCTGAGCGGTTTTGGTCGGAAGCTGTGAATACAGCCTGCCATGCCATAAACCGGCTCTATCTGCATTGCCTCCTCAAGAAGACCTCATACGAACTCCTAACTGGTAACAAACCCAATGTTTCATATTTTTGTGTATTTGGGAGCAAATGTTACATTTTGGTAAAGAAACGTAGGCATTCGAAGTTTGCTCCCAAAGCTGTAGAAGGGTTTTTACTAGGGTATGACTCAAATACAAAAGTGTATAGGGTTTTCAACAAATCATCAGGATTAGTTGAAGTCTCTAGAGACGTTGTATTTGATGAAACTAATGGCTCTCCAAGAGAGCAAGTTGATCTTGATGATGTAGATGAAGATGAGGTTCCGACGGCCGCAATGCGAACAATGGTGATAGGTGATGTGCGACCACAGGAACCACAAGAACAAGATCAACCTACTTCCTCTACATTGGTGCATCCCCCAACTCAAGATGAGGAACAGCTACCTCAAAATGAAGGGCTGAATCAAGGGGGAGCACATGAAGAACAGGATAAGGAGGAAGGAGCTCCACAAATTCCTCCAACACAAGTTTGGTCAACGATTCAAAGAAATCATCCAATAGATCAGATTCTAGGTGACATCAGCAAGGGAGTAACCACTCGCTCACGTTTAGCTAACTTTTGTGAGGATTACTTGTTTACTTCTTCTATTGAGCCTTTCTGAAAGTCGCCTAGAGGGGGGGTGAATAGGGCAAAACTGAAATTTACAAATATAATCACAACTACAAGCCGGGTTAGCGTTAGAAATATATAAACGAGTCCACGAGAGAGGGCGCAAAACAAATCGCAAGCAGATGAAGAGTGTGACACGCGGATTTGTTTTACTGAGGTTCGGTTCTCGTAAACCTACTCCCCGTTGAGGAGGCCACAAAGGCCGGGTCTGTTTCAACCCTTCCCTCTCTCAAACGGTCCCTCGGACCGAGTGAGCTTCTCTTCTCAAATCAACCCGGGAACAAAACTTCCCCGCAAGGACCACCACACAATTTGGTGTCTCTTGCCTTGGTTATAATTGAGTGTTTGATCACAAGAACAAATGAGAAAGAAAAGCAAGCGATCCAAGCGCAAGACCTCAAATGAACACGACAAATCACTCTCTCTAATCACTAAGGCTTGATGTGGAGTTGGGAGAGGATTTGATCTCTTTTGTGTGCTTTGGAATGAATGCTAGAGCTCTTGTAAGGTGTTGAAGTGTAGAAACTTGGATGCAACTGAATGTGGGGTGGTTGGGGTATTTATAGCCCCAACCACCACAAAGTGGCCGTTGGAAGTGGGCTGTCGTATGGCGCACCGGACAGTCCGGTGCGCTACCGGACACTGTTCGGTGCGCCAGCCACGTCAGCGAGCCGTTGGGGTTCCGACCGTTGAGCTCTGACTTGTGGGCCCGCCAGGATGTCCGGTGGTGCACCGGACAAGCACTGTAGGTTGTCCGGTGCGCCACCCGTGCGTACTCTGCTCCTCTGCGCGCGCTGGCGCGCATTAAATGCGTTGCAGGTAGCCGTTGGCGCGCGAAGTAGTCGTTGCCCGCTGTCACACCGGACAGTCCGGTGTGCACCGGACATGTCCGGTGAATTATAGCGGACGAATTCCCGACGCTGGCGAGTTCCAGAGCCGCTCTCCTCTGGAGCACCGGACACTGTCCGGTGTACACCGGGCATGTCCGGTGAATTATAGCGGAGCGCCTCTGGAATTTCCCGAAGGTGAAGAGTTGAGCCTGGAGTGCCCTGGTGCACCGGACACTGTCCGGTGGCACACCGGACAGTCCAGTGTGCCAGACCAGGGCTGCCTTCGGTTATCCCTTGCTCTCTTTGTTGAACCCAATTCTTGGTCTTTTTATTGGCTAAGTGTGAACCTTTTGCACCTGTAGAGCTTATACACTAGAGCAAACTAGTTAGTTCAATTATTTGTGTTGGGCAATTCAACCACCAAAATCATTTAGGAAAATAGGTGTAAGCCTAATTCCCTTTCAATCTCCCCCTTTTTGGTGATTGATGCCAACACAAACCAAAGCAAATATAAATGTACATAATTGAACTAGTTTGCAAAAAGTAAGTGCAAAGGTTACTTGGAATTGAGCCAATATAAATACTTAGGATGCGCATGGATTGTTTCTTTCTTATTTAACATTTTGGACCACGCTTGCACCACAAGTTTGTTTTTACAAATTCTTTTGTAAATTATTTTCAAAGTTCTTTTGCAAGTAGTCAAAGGTAAAGGAATAAGATTTTGCGAAGAATTTTTCAAGATTTGAAATTTTCTCCCCTTGTATCAAATGCTTTTCCTTTGACTAAAACAAAACTCCCCCTCAATAAATTCTCCTCTTAGTGTTCAAGAGGGTTTTAAGATATAAATTTTGAAAGTGCTACTTTCTCCCCCTTTTGAACACAATAAGATTTCAAATTGAAAAACATGATACTTTGAAATTTGCCAATCGAAAATCATTTTTAAAAATTAGGGTGGTGGTGCGGTCCTTTTGCTTTGGGCTATACTTTCTCCCCCTTTGGCATGAATCGCCAAAAACGGATACTTAGAGTGAAATATAAGCCCTTTCCTAACTACTTTCTCCCCTTTGGCAAATAAAACATATAAGTGAAGATTATACCAAAGCCGGAGTCCTTTTGCTTCATACTCTCTCCCCCAAGGATGAAGCGTGGCATGGAGCGACGGCGAAGGATGAGTTACGGAGTGGAAGCCTTTGTCTTTGCCGAAGACTCCAATTCCCTTTCAATACACCTATGACTTGGTTTTGAAATTCACTTGAAAACACATTAGTCATAGCATATATAAAAGAGACATGATCAAAGGTATATTCATGAGCTATGTGTGCAAGTTAACAAAAGAAGTTCCTAGAATCAAGAATATTTAACTCATGCCTAAGTTTGGTAAAAGTTTGTTCATCTAGTGGCTTGGTAAAGATATCGGCTAATTGATCTTTAGTATTAATATAAGCAATCTCGATATCCCCCTTTTGTTGGTGATCCCTAAGAAAGTGATACCGAATGGCTATGTGTTTCGTGCGGCTATGCTCAACAGGATTATCCGCCATGCGGATTGCACTCTCATTATCACATAGAAGAGGAACTTTGGTTAATTTGTAACCATAGTCCTGCAGGGTTTGCCTCATCCAAAGCAAATGCGCGCAACAATGACCTGCGGCAATGTACTCGGCTTCGGCGGTAGAAAGAGCGACCGAATTTTGCTTCTTTGAAGCCCAAGACACCAAGGATCTTCCCAAGAACTGGCAAGTCCCCGATGTGCTCTTTCTATTAATCTTGCACCCTGCCCAATCGACATCCGAATAACCAATTAAATCAAATGTGGATCCCCGAGGGTACCAAAGCCCAAACTTAGGAGTATAAGCCAAATATCTCAAGATTCGTTTTACGGCCGTAAGGTGAGATTCCTTAGGGTCGGATTGGAATCTTGCACACATGCAAACAGAAAGCATAATATCCGGTCAAGATGCGCATAAATAAAGCAATGAACCTATCATTGACCGGTATACCTTTTGATCTACGGATTTACCTCCCGTGTCGAGGTCGAGATGCCTATTGGTTCCCATGGGTGTCTTGATGGGCTTAGCATCCTTCATCCCAAACTTGTTTAGAATGTCTTGAGTGTACTTCGTTTGGCAAATGAAGGTGCCCTCTTGGAGTTGCTTGACATGGAATCCTAAGAAATACTTCAACTCCCCCATCATCGACATCTCGAATTTTTGTGTCATGATCCTACTAAATTCCTCACATGTAGATTCGTTAGTAGACCCAAATATAATATCATCAACATAAATTTGGCATACGAACAAATCATTTGCAAGAGTCTTAGTGAATAAAGTAGGATCGGCCTTGCCGACTTTGAAGCCATTTGCAATAAGGAAATCTCTAAGGCATTCATACCATTCTCTCGGGGCTTGTTTGAGCCCATAAAGCGCCTTAGAGAGCCTATAGACATGGTTAGGGTACTCACAGTCTTCAAAGCCGGGAGGTTGCTCAACATAGACCTCTTCCTTGATTGGTCCATTGAGGAAGGCACTCTTCATGTCCATTTGGTAAAGCTTGAAGCCATGGTAAGTAGCATAGGCCAATAAAATGCGAATTGACTCAAGCCTAGCTATGGGTGCATAGGTTTCACCGAAATCCAAACCTTCAACTTGTGAATACCCCTTGGCCACGAGTCGAGCTTTGTTCCTTGTCACCACACCATGCTCGTCTTGCTTATTGCGGAAGACCCACTTGGTTCCTACAACATTTTGATTAGGACGTGGAACTAAATGCCATACCTCATTTCTAGTGAAGTTGTTGAGCTCCTCTTGCATCGCCACCACCCAATCCGAATCTTGAAGTGCTTCCTCTACCCTGGTTGGCTCAATAGAGGAAACAAAAGAGTAATGCTCACAAAAATGTGCAACACGAGATCTAGTAGTTACCCCCTTATGAATATCGCCGAGGATGGTATCGATGGGGTGATCTCGTTGTATTGCTTGGTGGACTCTTGGGTGTGGCGGTCTTGGTTCTTCATCCTCCTTGTCTTGATCATTTGCATCTCCCCCTTGATCGTTGCCGTCATCTTGAGGTGGCTCATCATTTTGATTCTCTCCTTCATCAACTCGAGCCTCATCCTCATCTTGAGTTGGTGGAGATGCATGCGTGGAGGAGGATGGTTGATCTTGTGCTTGAGTGGGCTCTTCAGATTCCTTAGGACACACATCCCCAATGGACATGTTCCTTAGCGCGATGCACGGAGCCTCTTCTTCACCTATCTCATCAAGATCAACTTGCTCTACTTGAGAGCCGTTAGTTTCATCAAACACAACGTCACAAGAAACTTCAACAAGTCCTGAGGACTTGTTAAAGACTCTATATGCCCTTGTGTTTGAGTCATATCCTAGTAAAAAGCCTTCTACAGTCTTAGGAGCAAATTTAGATTTTCTACCTCTCTTAACAAGAATAAAGCATTTGCTACCAAAGACTCTAAAATATGAAATATTTGGCTTTTTATCGGTTAGGAGTTCGTATGATGTCTTCTTGAGGATTCGGTGTAGATATAACCGATTGATGGCGTAGCAAGCGGTGTTGACCGCCTCGGCCCAAAACCGATCCGGTGTCTTGTACTCATCAAGCATGGTTCTTGCCATGTCCAATAGAGTTCGATTCTTTCTCTCCACTACACCATTTTGTTGTGGGGTGTAGGGAGAAGAGAACTCATGCTTGATGCCCTCCTCCTCAAGGAAGCCTTCAATTTGAGAGTTCTTGAACTCCGTCCCGTTGTCGCTTCTAATTTTCTTGATCCTTAAGCCGAACTCATTTTGAGCCCGTCTCAAGAATCCCTTTAATGTCTCTTGGGTTTGAGATTTTTCCTGCAAAAAGAATACCCAAGTGAAGCGAGAATAATCATCCACAATAACTAGACAGTACTTACTCCCGCCGATGCTTATGTAAGCGATCGGGCTGAATAAATCCATGTGTAGGAGCTCCAGTGGCCTGTCAGTCGTCATAATGTTCTTATGTGAATGTTGAACACCAACTTGCTTCCCGGCTTGGCAAGCGCTACAAATCCTGTCTTTCTCAAAATGAACATTTGTTAGTCCTAAAATGTGTTCTCCCTTTAGAAGTTTATGAAGATTCTTCATTCCAACATGGGTAGTCGGCGGTGCCAGAGCCAACCCATATTAGTCTTAGCAATCAAGCAAGTGTCGAGTTCAGCTCTATTAAAATCTACCAAGTATAGCTGACCCTCTAACACTCCCTTAAATGCTATTGAATCATCACTTCTTCTAAAGACAGTGACACCTACATCAGTAAATAGATAGTTGTAGCCCATTTGACATAATTGGGATACGGAAAGCAAATTGTAATCTAAGGAATCAACAAGAAAAACATTGGAAATAGAATGGTCAGGAGATATAGCAATTTTACCCAAACCTTTGACCAAACCTTGGTTTCCATCCCCGAATGTGATAGCTCGTTGGGGATCTTGGTTTTTCTCGTATGAGGAGAACATCTTTTTCTCCCCTGTCATGTGGTTTGTGCACCCGCTATCAATGATCCAACTTGTGCCCCCGGATGCATAAACCTACAAAACAAGTTTAGTTCTTTGTTTTAGGTACCCAAACGGTTTTGGGTCCTTTGGCATTAGAAACAAGAACTTTGGGTATCCAAACACAAGTCTTGGAGCCCTTGTGTTTGCCCCCTACAAACTTGGCAACTACTTTGCCGGATTTGTTAGTAAGCACATAGGAAGCATCAAAAGTTTTGAATGAAATGCTATGATCATTTGATGCATTAGGAGATTTCTTTTTAGGCAACTTGGCATGGGTTGGTTGCCTAGATCTAGATGTATCACCCTTATACATAAAAGCATGGTTAGGGCCAGTGTGAGACTTCCTAGAATGAATTCTCCTAATTTTGCTCTCGGGATAACCGACAGGGTACAAAATGTAGCCCTCGTTATTCTGAGGCATGGGAGCCTTGCCCTTAACAAAATTAGATAGTTTCTTAGGAGGGGCATTAATTTTGACATTGTCTCCCCTTTGGAAGCCAATGCCATCCTTAATGCCAGGGCGTCTCCCATTATAGAGCATACTACAAGCAAATTTAAATTTTTCATTTTCAAGTTCATGCTCGGCAATTTTTGCATCTAATTTTTCTATATGATCATTTTGTTGTTTTATTAAAGCCATGTGATCATGAATAGCATTAACATCAATGTCTCTACATCTAGTACAAATAGAAACATGCTCAATAGATGTAGAGGGTTTGCAAGTTTTTAATTCTACAACCTTAGCATGCAATATATCATTTTTACTTCTAAGGTCAGAAATGGTAGCATTGCAAACATCAAAATCTTTAGCCTTAGCAAGCAATTTTTCATTTTCATCTCTAAGGCTAGCAAGAGAAATGTTTAATTCATCAATCTTAGCAAGTAAATCAACATCATTGTCTCTAAGATTGGGAATTGGAACATTACAAACATGAGAATCAACCTTAGCATTTAAACTAGCATTTTCATTTCTAAGGTTGGTAATCAAATCATGGCACGTGCTTAGCTCATTAGATAATTTTTGACATTTTTCTACTTCTAGAGCATAAGCATTCTTAACCTTAACATGCTTCTTATTTTTTTTAATAAGGAAGTCCTCTTGAGAATCCAAGAGATCATCCTTCTCATGAATAGCGCTAATCAATTCATTTAATTTTTCTTTTTGTTGCATGTTTAGGTTAGCAAAAAGAGTGCGCAAGTTATCCTCCTCATTTTTAGCATCATCCTCATCACTAGAGGTTTCATATTTGGTGGAGGATCTTGATTTTACCTTCTTTTTGCCATCCTTGGCCATGAGACATTTGTGGCCAACGTTGGGGAAGAGAAGGCCTTTGGTGACAGCGATGTTGGCGGCGTCCTCGTCGGAGGAGGAGTCGGAGGAGCTCTCGTCCGAGTCCCATTCGCGGCATACATGAGCGTCGCCACCCTTCTTCTTGTAGTATTTCTTCTTCTCCTTTCTTCTCTCCTTCTTGTCGTTGTCCCTGTCACTATCACTTGATAATGGACATTTAGCAATAAAATGACTGGGCTTACCACATTCGTAACAAACTTTCTTGGAGCGGGGCTTGTAGTCTTTCCCCCTCCTTTGTTTGAGGATTTGGCGGAAACTCTTGATAATGAGTGCCATCTCCTCATTGTCGAGCTTGGAGGCGTCGATGGGTTGTCTACTTGATGTAGACTCCTCCTTCTTTTCCTCCGTCGCCTTAAGTGCTACGGGTTGAGCTTCGGAAGTGGAGGGCTCATCAAGTTCGTTTATCTTCCTTGAGCCCTTGATCATATATTCAAAGCTCACAAAATTCTCGATTACTTCCTCGGGAGTCATTAGTATGTATCTTGGATTGCCACGAATTAATTGTACTTGAGTAGGGTTAAGGAAAATGAGTGATCTCAAAATAACCTTAACCACTTCGTGGTCATCCCATTTCTTGTTCCCGAGGTTGCGCACTTGATTCACCAAGGCCTTAAGCCGGTTGTACATATCTTGTGGCTCCTCTCCTTGGCGAAGACGGAAGCGACCGATCTCCCCCTCGATCTTTTCCCGCTTGGTGATCTTGGTGAGTTCATCACCCTCGTGCGCGGTCTTGAGCACATCCCAAACCTCCTTGGTGCTCTTTAGTCCTTGCACCTTGTTGTATTCCTCCCTACTTAGAGAGACAAGGAGGATTGTTGTTGCTTGAGAGTTGAAGTGCTCAATTTGGGCCACTTCGTCCGCATCATAATCTTCATCCCCTACGGATGGTACCTGCACACCAAACTCAACTACGTCCCATATACTTTTGTGGAGTGAGGTTAGATGAAATTTCATTAAATCACTCCACCTTGCATAATCTTCACCATCAAAAGTTGGTGGTTTGCCTAATGGGACGGAAAGTAGAGGTGTATGTTTAGGAATGCGGGGATAGCATAGGGGGATCTTACTAAACTTCTTGCGCTCATGGCGCTTAGAAGTGACGGACGGCACGTCGGAGCCGGAGGTCGATGGTGATGAAGTGTCGATCTCGTAGTAGACGACCTTCCTCATCTTCTTGTGTTTGCCGCTACTCCGATGCGACTTGTGGGAAGAAGACTTCTTCTCCTTCCCCTTCCCCTTGTTGCGGGACTCTTCCGATGAGTGGCTTGTAGTGGGCTTGTCGTCGGTCTCCATCTCCCTCTTGGCGTGATCTCCCGACATCACTTCGAGCGGTTAGGCTCTAATGAAGCACCGGCCTTTGATACCAATTGAAAGTCGCCTAGAGGGGGGTGAATAGGGCGAAACTGAAATTTACAAATATAATCACAACTACAAGCCGGGTTAGCGTTAGAAATATATAAACGAGTCCGCGAGAGAGGGCGCAAAACAAATCGCAAGCAGATGAAGAGTGTGACACGCGGATTTGTTTTACCGAGGTTCGGTTCTCGCAAACCTACTCCCCGTTGAGGAGGCCACAAAGGCCGGGTCTCTTTCAACCCTTCCCTCTCTCAAACGGTCCCTCGGATCGAGTGAGCTTCTCTTCTCAAATCAACCCGGGAACGAAACTTGCCCGCAAGGACCACCACACAATTTGGTGTCTCTTGCCTTGGTTACAATAGAGTGTTTGATCACAAGAACAAATGAGAAAGAAAAGCAAGCAATCCAAGCGCAAGAGCTCAAATGAACACGGCAAATCACTCTCTCTAATCACTAAGGCTTGATGTGGAGTTGGGAGAGGATTTGATCTCTTTTGTGTGCTTTGGAATGAATGCTAGAGCTCTTGTAAGGTGTTGAAGTGTACAAACTTGGATGCAATTGAATGTGGGGTGGTTGGGGTATTTATAGCCCCAACCACCACAAAGTGGCCGTTGGAAGTGGGCTGTCGTATGGCGCACCGGACAGTCCGGTGTGCCACCGGACACTGTCCGGTGCGCCAGCCACGTCAGCGAGTCGTTGGGGTTCCGACCGTTGAGCTCTGACTTGTGGGCCCGCCAGGATTTCTGGTGGTGCACCGGACAAGCACTGTAAGCTGTCCGGTGCGCCACCCGCGCGTACTCTGCTCCTCTGCGCGCGCTGGCGTGCATTAAATGCGTTGCAGGTAGCCGTTGGCGCACGAAGTAGCCGTTGCCCGCTGTCACACCGGACAGTTCGGTGTGCACCGGACATGTCCGGTGAATTATAGCGGACGAATTCCCGACGCTGGCGAGTTCCAGAGCCGCTCTCCTCTATAGCACCGGACACTGTCCGGTGTACACCGGACATGTCCGGTGAATTATAGCGGAGCGCCTCTGGAATTTCTCGAAGGTGAAGAGTTGAGCCTGGAGTGCCCTGGTGCACCGGACACTGTTCGGTGGTGCACTGGACAGTCCGGTGTGCCAGACCAGGGCTGCCTTCGGTTATCCCTTGCTCTCTTTGTTGAACCCAATTCTTGGTCTTTTTATTGGCTAAGTGTGAACCTTTTGCACCTGTAGAGCTTATACACTAGAGCAAACTGGTTAGTTCAATTATTTGTGTTGGGCAATTCAACCACCAAAATCATTTAGGAAAATAGGTGTAAGCCTAATTCCCTTTCACTTTCAGGGTAGAAGAAGCCTTGCAGGATCCAGACTGGATGTTGGCCATGCAGGAAGAGCTCAACAACTTCAAAAGAAATGAAGTGTAGAGCCTAGTGCCACGTCCAAAGCAAAATATTGTGGGAACCAAGTGGGTGTTCCTCAACAAGCAAGATGAACACGGTGTAGTGACAAGAAACAAGCAAAATATTGTGGGAACCAAGTGGGTGTTCCTCAACAAGCAAGATGAACACGGTGTAGTGACAAGAAACAAGGCTCGACTTGTGGCAAAAGGTTATGCCCAAGTCGCAGGTTTGAATTTTGAGGAGACTTTTGCTCTTGTGGCTAGGCTAGAATGAATTCGGATTTATTGGCCTATGCTGCTCACCACTCTTTTAAGCTTTTTTAAATGGACGTGAAGAGCACCTTTGTAATACCCAATTTATGAGAAAAATATTAAAGGAGACATTATTTCCTTTATATGTGTCATCTCTATTTACCATCACATGTGAACACCTCATTTAAAAACAAATGATTAATAAAAGACGTGCCACTAAATTATGCATCATGCTGAGTTTCATTTTGTGTGCATTTTGTGACAATATAAAAATAATGTAAAAATATATTAATGGCCAAATTGAAATTTAAGATCTAAAAGAAATTCTAGAATTTAGAAAAGAGAAGAAAGAAAATATTATGTGGATAAAATAAGTAAATAAAAATATATTACTCCTACACTAGGATTTGAATTTGTATTTTTACTCAAAGGTGAAACTCATAACAAGATTCAAATTTAAATTGGAGATTCAAATGAAAAGGAAAAAGAAAATCAAAAGAAAAAGAAAAATACAAAAGAAAAAGGGAAAAACAGTAACTGGCTCGCTCGGTCGCTTTTCAGCCCACCAGAGGATTCCATTCCGCGTAGCCCAGCCTTCATTCCTCCACCGCGCGCCGACAGATGGACCCCCCTGTCAGTCACAGCGAACGCGTCCGCGCGCCGACCCACTTCACTTGTGCGTCGACCGTTGTAACCGACGGGTCAGGCCCACGTGTCTGTGACTTCCTCTCGCACTGCTTCTCTCGCCCCACGTCTGGCGCGTGGGACCACTCCGTCAGCCCAACTAACCACGCCACAAGCTCGGGTGCGCCAACTGACGTGCCGACTTCGCCGGTGGCACGAACTCCGGGTCAGCTGGTACAAATGCGGGCGTTCGCGAACCCTGAAGCCCCTACGCCCTCACATGCCCTGCGGCCCCTCCCTGCCATCATGAAAACCACGCAGCAAGGGTAGTCCACCGTCCACCGCCGTGAGCCTGTGCCTGTACTGACGATTGGTGACTGGTGAGGTGTCGGGAGCATTCGTCGGTGTGGATGGATTGTTGGCGTGAAGTATTAAGCCCGGGGGACCGTTCTCGTGCCCGGAATTCCTTGCCGTTGATGGACTCTGCCGCGCGCCGCGGACGTCTCTGCTCGACCATTAATTGCCGGTAATACTCCCTTTCCACATCTCGCTCTTCGCTGGACATCGCATAGGGCTAGACTCGTGTGGTTTGGACCTCTAGGGTGCGAGAATGTCGTGTCCGGCCATGGTGCCATCGTGTTGCCTGGCAGCGCTGCCGCTGTCGAGGTCATTTGGGGGAGATGAGCACTGGCCATCGATCTGTTCACCGATGGCTGTGATCGAGTAAGAGAATACCGCTTCAATCAATTGAATCATAACCGTCCAATCGGGATCGGATGGCGGTTACTCACACTTGGTTTCATAAAATCGTGGGCGTTGGATCTAGATCCGAGGGACCTCATAGAATACTGATTCGTGTGGGCCGCAGATCTAATCGGAGGTAGTCGTTTTAGATCGAACGGCTTGGATACCCCGATACCCCTTCGGCTAGTCGTGTTATCAATTAGGCCCCACAGTTTTTAGGTTAATAACCTACCGTCCACGCCAGGGACGCTCTGTGTCTTAGGAAATTTCACTCCAGAGACCCTGTATTTTCCTATAATTGATGTGTAGTCCAGAGAACTTATAAATTGGATAAATAAATATGGAAATGGATTTTTAATGTAAAAATAAATGCTAGAACTTGTTTAATTCATAGAAAATTCATATTGAGTCCAAATTAGTCCATTCCAGTTTCTATAATTTTATAATATTATTGTCGGGTACCATAATTAGGGGTACCCCCAACGCTCCTAATCATGGCTGATAAACACCCTCAAACCAACTGACGGGTGCGGTTAGGGCTGGACAAAAAACTCGTAGCTCGTTAACTCGCTCGACTCGACTCAATAGTGGCTCGACTCAACTCGACTCGTTTATAATTTGTAACGAGTTGAGCTTGTATTTTAACTCATTACGATAACGAGCCAGCTCGAGCTGGCTCGCGAGCTGACTCGCGAGCCAAACGAGTTGGAGTAATTAGTCAAATTACAATTATCTCTGATCCAAAATAGTTAATCTTATATTCTACTATAGTTAATCTTGTTCTTTGTTGAGTGTGGAATCTTAAGTTGCAAACTCTATTCTTTTTTCTACATAGATCTCCTTCTTTTCTTTTGCTACATGTTTTTATATACATTCGTAGACAGTAGACATGGTATTATCGAGCTGGCTCGCGAGCTAAACGAGGCAGCTCGAGTTGCCAAACGAGTCGAGCCGAGTTGGATCTTCAGCTCGTTAACATAATGAGTCGAGCTCAGCCAGCTCATTATCTTAACGAGCCAGCTCGAGTCGAGTCGAGTCGAGCCGAGCCAGCTCGATATCCACCCCTAGGTGCGGTTCAAGGCAAGACTTCGTCTACCCGAGGGACGCGATCTCACCCGAGCCCAGCCTCAGGTTGGAACAGTAGTCCCAGACGAGTTCACGCCTCGCCCGAGGGCCTCCTCAGGCAGTGGGCGCCCCCTCGGCTCTCCCGAGGCCCGGCTCGGGCAGGCTTCGTTGTGAAGAAACCTTGGCCAGACCTTCTCACCAACCGACCGCTTCACAGGCGCATTAAATGCAGGGGATGCCTGACGCCGTATCCTGACACACGCGCCTCAGTCGGGCAGGCCGAAGTGACCGCAGTCACTTCGCCCCTCTTCTTTACTGTCTGACATGACAGGAAAACAGCGCCGCTCGCTCCGCTCTGACTGTCGTGTCTGCCACTCCGGCGACGACTGACAACAAGTCACAATCAACCATCGAGTTCAGCCTCGGGCGCAACAGGAAGCTCTGCCTCGCCCGACCTCATGCTCCGGCCTTAGGAGGAGGTCTTCGCCTCGCCCAACCTCAGGCTCCAGCCTCGAGAGGAGGTCTCCGCCTCGCCCGACGCCCGGACTCGGCTTCGACCCCGGTCTTGGGAGGAATCGTGTCCTCGCCCGACCCCGGCCTCGGCTAACAGGGGATACATCATTTCCCTATTCCTAGCCTACTCAGGCTATAAGGAACAAGACCGGCGTCCCATCTGGCTTACCCCGGCGACGGGTAATGATGGTGCCCCGCGTGCACCATGACGCTGGTGGCTCTCAGCCCCTTACGACAGCAAGGAGACATCAGCAAGAGCCTCACCGCGCTGCCAGCTGTGCTCCTACAGGACTCAGGCGCTCCTCCGATGGCCACGCCATCACATGTACAGGGCCCAAGATCTCCCCCAACGGCCACGTTGGCATGTACACAGGGCTTAGGCACTCCACTACCGGACACGTTAGCGCATAGCTACGCCCCCCGTTGTATGTCTGGACTCTCTCCTTGCCTCTATAAAAGGGAGGTCCAGGGCCACCCTGAGGGGGGTTCACGCGGGGAAGCGGCGGACGAACTCTGTGTCTCTCTCTCCCCCACGCGACGCACTTGTAACCCCTACTACGAGCGGCACCCCTGGTGCAGGATAATACAAGGCTTGTCCCACCTCTTGTGTTCCATCCTGCGCCAACCCATCTGGTTAGGGGCACGTAGCGATTTCACTGGTCAGTCCAAGGGACCCCCTGGGTCTGAGACGTCGACAGTTGGCGTGCCAGGTAGGGGCCTGATACGGGTTAACGAACACCTTCCCGTTGAGATCCAGATGGGGAGTCTTCAGCAACCTCTCCAGCCTGGGATGGTGCTCCACTTCGAGAGTCTCGAGTTCATGTCCCTCGACGGCAGCTATGACATGGTACTCCTCCCCCCGCGGCGTGACGACAACGACGGTCTCCGACTCGCTCGGCGGCGGCGAGCTCTACGATAGCATCTCCCCACGGCAGAAGAGGAGCACTCCGGTCGTCCTCGCCACCCTCCTCGTCGGAGGAGGCGGAGACGAGGCAACCATGGCCATGCAGGAGGCGGCACCTTGTTGGCTGTCGCAACAGAGCAAGTCGACGACGCCGGCACTCCCCCGGGGGACATGTCGGACATTGTCCTCGCACCTAAGACGACGGCGGGTGTCACTTCCCCGTGACGTGTCAGCCCCAAGCGGACTAATGACGCCAGCACCCTCGCAAAGGACCTGCTGGGCGTTACCCTCATACCTGAGATGACCGTGTGCTCCGCCCCTGATACGACTTCACCACCGTCCATCGACCAAGAGGTACCGTCCGTTTTCCATCCCGTACCTTTTCGGTTCAGCTTCTGTAACACCCCTGGTGTTACTGTAACTAAAACTTGAGCTTGACATCATAAACATTGGCATTGCATATGTTTGACACACCTAGAGTGCATTCACTAGGTAAAAATTTCAAACAAGTGTATTGTTTTTAGTGTTTTGCAAATAGGACCCTTGATAGGGGACCTGACCCTAAATAAGGCTCAAAGGGGCAAAACTTAACCCAAATGAAGAAAACCTAAAAGCTTTAAGGGAAGGGTCACAAAATGATCTCAAGACTTAAGTGGAATTACACTTAGACCCCTGGGATACCAGAAACTCTAATTGGAACCCTGGAAAACCCTAAAACCAAAACCTAGGGACCTATGTGCAAAATTAGCCCACTTTTGGACTAAAGTGCAAAAACCAAGTCAAATAAGTATTTTAAGTCATTTAGTTCACAAATGTGTGGACTTGTAAGCCAAACATTGGATTTTGGACTTAAATGCAAAATGGACCTCAATTAGGTTCTATTCTAAGTCTGAATTTCAGTGTATTGTGCTCAACTTTGAGATCTTGTAACTTCTAAACAAAAGAGATTCTGCCCTAGGTCACCACATCAAAATTGTAGCCCAATTATAGGAGAACAATTTTGCTGAAGAGGGCAAACCATGTTCTTGTGAGAAAGTTGAAGATAATCTTGCCCAAAGTTGGACTGTCAGACTAATATAGACTGAATTTCAGTTGGACAGTGACTTTGATCC
The DNA here is from genome assembly GCA_029449295.1 of Zea luxurians. Taxonomy (NCBI): domain Eukaryota; kingdom Viridiplantae; phylum Streptophyta; class Magnoliopsida; order Poales; family Poaceae; genus Zea; species Zea luxurians. Next base: position 1,105,548 of record JAOPSE010000181.1, read on the forward strand.
AACATTAAGAGCCAGTTAGACTAAGATCCAGTGGGAATTTACCTTGGATTGCTATAACAAAGTTGTAGCTAGATCTTAAGACTATAACTTTGCTAAAGAATGTTGATCATGTTATTACAAAAAATTGGGAGTAATTAGCTCTGCAATTCGGGCTGTCAGTTCATCTGAATGAGGAATTCCATGGTACAATAGTCTGATATTGATCAGATCGCCAGCGTATCCATCCTCACCGCCGGTGACCTGCCGCCGTGATTCGTGCCGTCGTCGACACGATTGATGCTCGGTTGATGTGGATAACGCTCTGGGTAGAAAGATCTTCATCGCCCATGCGCTGGACACCACTCAGGCTAGCCGCCGTGCCTCCCCCTTGCTCACCGTCCTTGGATAAAGCTCTTCACCGCCATCGAGCCCTCACCATTATCCGCCGCATGGCTCTGCCTTTACACCTTGTCGCAGTAACTCCCCGGGGCAGTCCCATCGTCGCTGGTGAGCTCGCCACGGTTGAGGACACGCAATCACTTGCGCCAGTACTCTTCTCCTCCCATAACTGCCGCGCGTCGTCGCTCAAATTCGCGGCCACCACTCTCGGACTCTATAAATTGATCGCGCCCCCAGCTCTGCCATGTACCCAAGCAGCTACTACACCCACCTGCATCCCGAATTCCCCACTAGCGAGCGCTAATTTGGGATTTCCCCCAAACCAGTGGAAGAACACCGTGAAGCAAACCTCCCCGTGGCCAGCCCATTTCCAGTCTGTTCATCTCTCGCTCTCCCTCGTTTGAGCATTTGTATAGCTCTGTAATGCTTACCGTGTCATCAATTTGAACTAAGAAACCGCCAATCATCGGGAACACTCTCATCTGTCCGCCACCTATTCGGTTCTCGTGGATAGAACTTGATAGCTCACCAATGATGCAATTAACTTGGGGGAAATGATCGGTAGGGGTTCAATCTGGTGTGTGTAGCTCAAAGGCACTGATCATAGTGTAAATCCGCCAGTACAACCTCGCCGGAGTTCGTTCCCCCGCGCGGTCGCCGTCGTGGACTTGAAACAGAGAATAGAGAGAAGTGTGGGGGCCTATCTGCAATCTGTCAGTGACTCTGTGCAATAGTAAATGACCCCGCTTCGAGTTATTCGTCTGCTCAGGGCTTTTCTGTAAAGTCGCCAGCGCGGGCGCGCGCGCGGGCGTCTTTCCCCTCTGAACTGGGCCGCTGGGCTGAAATCAGCCCAGTACTATTCACCAGTTTTCCTTTTCTTTTTATTCCAGAGCTAAAACAATTATAGAAAAATGTAGAAAAATCCTAAAATTGTGAAACTAATTTTCCTAGACTTCTTATTTTCCATAGAATTTAACAAAAAATAGTTTCATGATTTTTGGATTAAATTGGGAATTTTAGGGCATTTTAAGTAGTTTAAAGAAGTAGTTCTGGATTTTTAAAAGATAAATGGTAATCCCAAAAATGTTCAAAATTTTTATATGAGTTCCTTATATTATTTAGAAGCCTTGGGTACAATTTGGATTGATTTGGACCTTATTTGGCACCTAAACCCCAAAACAACCTCCCTGCCCTGTGAATTCCTTTACTGACTCAGGAAACCCTAAGTTCTCGGAGTTCCGTGAAGGAAAGTTGTATTCAAGACTTAGATAATAAGTTTATATTATCTTTGCACCCTCATGAGCATTACATGGCATTCATTCTTATATACATATATATGGTTATGATTAGAACACAAGGAAGAAGTGGAAGTCACTAAAGAGCAAGCACCACCACCCTTGGAAACACAGGCTGAGAACTGTTTCTACTTCGACATTTGTGGATCTGAGCCTGACTCACCCATAAACAAAGGCAAGCCCCGGTGCATTTGCCACCCTCCTTGTGTTTTAAAAATCTTTATCACTTGCTTGATGCACTAGGTAATAGGTGTTGATTGCTTAAACAATTCCTGCATTACTTCCTTGGATTTGATTACCTTCCTTGAAACCCTGTTTTTATAAAAAGGTTTTACTATGCTTAGTATTGCTCTAGAAAAGCAAAAAGGATTTGTTTTACAAAAGATGTCTGGCAAAGTGGGAGGGTTGTTTTCAAAATAAAACTTGATGGTGAATCTGTCAAAGGCCTTGATGGATTCAACATCGGAAAAAGATGTACCTCTGTCAGGTACCAACCTTTGGGGTTAAATGATTAAGCTGAGACCGGGCGGGTGACTTTCACGAGAAAGAGAGTCTCGGTGTAGTGTCTCCGTCTGAGTCGATTAAGGACCTTGTCGATGTAGGCCTGCTGACCGAGGACCCTTTAACTGGTCACATGCCTCGTCATGGGTAAGCTTTGCCTCGGGCAGACTAAGGCCAGAATAAGATAACACGAAATGGGCATGGAGCGGTGGCGAGAGTAGCGTGTACCCTCCGTGGCAAGAGGCTAGATGATGGTATATCTGTGCTCTCGGTTTGCGTGAACCTGATCTGGTCTTAAGAACCCCGGTGGCGGGTTGACATATGCAAGGGTTAAGTGCTACATATGTCGTGTGATTGGAGATCCTCAGCTGAGTATAATCGATTCGGATCGCCGTACCTCCGCGGTTATGGAGACTTGGCCACTGACTTACACGTAGCAATCCACTAAAGATGAAGAGATTGATGAGAAAGTGGCTAGTACAGGACAAGTGATGGAACTAGGGTAGAAAGAACTCTAGCTACAGGTAATTTTACTTAACCTGACAATAAAATTGGATTTTAAGGATCCACTTTAGTAAGCAATTCTGCAAATAGAGTCTTTGATTCTTGAAAAGCCTTACCTTGACTCCCATATAACCAGCATACCCTTGAGAGTCTTTTCTTTAGTCGGGTAAGACTTGCTGAGTAATTCCATATTCAGGGTTTATTCCCCCGTTGTTTTTAGGTGAGGAGACAACAAACTTTTGTTGTTTTTGTACCAAGGTGGTGAAAAATGAAGACAATCAAGAATGAAGCTGGAGGACCGAGTCCTCCTTAAAAAAACTTTTATGTAAAGAACTTAATGGGAGGAGTTTTTGCCTCCTAGGTATTGTAATAATACTTTTCAGCACTCGCTTTATACTCTGGTCTGTAATAAATAACTTACTCTTACTTTTAAATAAATGTAAGTTTATGTAATCACTTCCGCATTTCCGCACCTCCGATGAACATATTGTCTGTCAGACGGGTGAAACGTTCCTGGTAAGGTAAGATAAAAGATACCGAACTTGTCGAGTGATTCAGGAACATCTACAGGGTTGTCTGATGTCTGTTGGACAAGGACAACTGTAGGTGGGCCTAATGACTTGGGAGGTTCCGTCACAGCTAGTATCGGAGCATAGCCCTTCTTGGTAGATTCTATGTAGCATCTTCAAAAGGATTTTCTTAAACTTATCTAGAAAATTTCTCTTTTACTTACCTAAGCATCTCTGAAGAGTTTATTTCAAAGACCAGATAGGAAGAGTGCAATGTATAGAAGGTTGAATCAACTAAGGTTGATTATGTAATTATTCATGCGTCATGCTAAGAATTGTACTAATAAATTTTCCCCCTTAGAAAATGCCGTCGCGTACTCGGAAAACTGCGCGAAAGCATACTGGGCCTATTGGTGTACCTCGACATCGACTTGCCCCACGAGATGTGGACAGTAGTAGTGGAAGCAATGATCCTATAGGGGATCTTGAAGCTGAAGTAGGTCGGCTCCAAGCGGAACTCCGCCGCAGGACGGCTATATGGGTCATAGATGGCGACCGCATAAATGAGTTAAGAAGAGATGTTCGCCATCTACAAGAATAGCTTGCTGACCGGGATTTGGCACTCGATTGGGTTGTTTAATCTCGTTCGCTTGCTTGGGCCAAAGAAGCAAAGGCTCAGGCCCGTATAACTGAGCTCAACTTGGCTGTTGAAGACCTGCAGACATATTGCAATACATTACATGAGGAAGTCCATGTATTGTATTCGCAACTGCATCCCAGTGAGCCTATAAATCCTGTTGAGTCGGAAGCCGGACCCTCGCATGTGATGGGACACGCGCTTGGTGGTGAGTTAGACCTTTTTCAGCCCCCTCCTTCTATGAGGCTGGTCGATGAATGGTCTCCCACACCCAACGATGAAGCTGCCAAGAGCAACCAGAAGTAGAAGTAGTGGTGTAGTAATAGAAATAAAAAGTAGTGTATTGTAGATTGTACTGTTGTACAATAGGTAGTGTATTAGATAATGGGTAATGTATCCTGTTGTATAACATCGAGTCTGTATCATTACTTTCGATGGTAATGTAAAATGGAAGGTTTCTCTGGCATATTATATTTATTTCAAATGTTCTTTGCCTCAGATGCCTACCAGGACTTGAGGACAGGATGCAGCAGGAACTTCTGGGGGAAGGGATGTTACCCCAAATCCACCTCCGGTTCCTCCCACATTGGCCGAGGCGATTGCCGCCTTGGTAAACGCAACTGCAGACAATACCCGCTTCCTGAGAGAAATGGCGGGCCAACAATTCCAGCAGCAAAGTGGAAGGGGTTATCAGCAAGGCCCCCGTGAAACCACATATTTGGATTTCTCTGAAACCCGTCCACCACTATTTGTCAAGGCTGAGGACCCGTTGGAAGCTGATGAGTGGATACGGGTTATCGAGCAAAAATTTGGTCTTCTCCGCTGTTCAGAGACACAGAAGCCGTTGTTCGCAGCGCAACAACTGCGCGGCCCTGCCAGCACCTGGTGGGGAAATTTCGTGGCTGTCCAACCTGCGAACCATCAAGTAACATGGGATGAATTTAAAGTGGCCTTCCGTGAACACTATATCCCGGAGGGTGTTCTGCATATGAAACAAGAAGAGTTCATGAAGCTCAAACAAGGAGGAGATACCATCAATCAGTATCTCAACAAGTTTAATCACCTGTCGCAGTATGCCATCGATCAGGTTAATACAGACCTAAAAAAGAAGAACTGCTTTATGAGAGGTCTGAATGATCGATTGCAGAGAAAAATGGCCACTTGCATAGATCTCATGTATGGAAAGGCTGTCAGCACAGCCTTATCTGTTGAAGCAAAATATGCAGGATCTGGGAAGAACAAGGGATTTAGTGGTGAGAAGCCTAATCAGGGCCAGGCAAAGAGGCAACGGTTTGTGATCCGGCCTTCTAGCCAAAATCGATCTTTTTCTCGTCCACCCTCATTTCCTTTCAAGCAGCCAATCATTATTCGCCCCAACAATACCCCCACTACCCCAAATCAGCCGGGTGCCCCAGGCACTCGATTCCCTGCTTTGCCAAGTTCTTCAACTAGGTGTTTCAACTGTGGCAAGTCTGGGCATTTTATCAAAGATTGCCCATATCCCAAGCAAAATCAGGCCAGTAATCAGCAAGGATCTGGGAAATCAGATCAGCCCAAGGGAAATAATGTGGGGAAGAATACAAAGAAGACGGGGCGGGTATACTATACTCAAGTGGCCGCTACACCAAAAGGAGAACCAGTGATGATGGGTATGTTTCTCGTGGCCAGTCACCCAGCAATTATTCTTTTTGATTCTGGTGCTTCGCATACATTTATTAGCAAGAAATTTGTGGAGCAACATCATATTTCATGCCATGAATCAAAAGAGGGTTTTAAAATCCATTCACCAGGGGGACAAATTTTTACTAGAGAAGTGGCATATCAAGTGCCAGTAATAATGGCCGGATGGAACTTTCCTGCTAACATGATTGTCCTGAAAGGCCAGGATCTAGATGTAATTTTGGGTATGAACTGGTTAACCCAATATAAGGCAATTCTCAACACTGAGCTGAGAACCATCAGGTTGAGCTATAATCAAGAAGAGATTCTTTTGTCCATCCCTGTAACCAATCCAGCCAAAGCTTCTGGTAGAATATATGAAGCCATTGTACCGGAGATTGAGGACATTCCGGTAGTATGTGAATTTCCGGATGTATTCCCGGAACATTTGCCTGGACTTCCACTTGAGAGAGATGTAGAATTTGTAATTGAGTTAAAGCCCGGTACGGCTCCCATTTCCCGAAGGTCGTACCGTATGCCTCCTAATGAGTTGGCAGAATTGAAGATTCAATTACAAGATCTATTGAATAAAGGATTCATCCGGCCAAGCTCGTCACCATGGGGTTGTCCCGCCATTTTTGTTAAGAAGAAGGATCAGACCTTACGAATGTGCGTGGATTATCGACCCCTAAATGAGGTCACTATCAAGAACAAGTACCCTCTTTCGAGGATTGACATCTTATTTGATCAACTGACCAGGGCGAGGGTATTTTCTAAAATTGATCTCAGGTCGGGCTATCACCAAATCCGTATTCGGCCTGAGGATATACCGAAGACCGCGTTTACTACGCGATATGGTTTATTTGAATATTTGGTAATGTCCTTCGGACTAACAAATGCTCCTGCCCATTTCACTTATTTGATGAACTCGGTGTTCATGCCCGAGTTGGACAAGTTCGTGGTGGTCTTCATCGACGATATCTTGATATATTCTAAAAATGAAGAGGAGCATGCTCAGCATTTGCGGATTGTATTGGCGCGCCTGAGGGAACATCAGCTGTATGCCAAGTTCAGCAAGTGCACGTTCTGGCTGGAGGAAATTCAATTTTTGGGGCACGTGTTATCTGCCAAAGGAATTGCGGTAGATCCTAGCAAGGTCAAGGATATTCTGGAGTGGAAATCCCCTACCACTGTTCATCAAGTTCGGAGTTTTCTTGGACTAGCTGGGTATTATCGCAGATTCATACCAGATTTTTCTAAGCTTGTGAAGCCAATCACAAGTTTATTAAAGAATGATAGTAAATTTAATTAGTCTTCCAAGTGTGAAGAAGCCTTTGAACAATTGAAGACATTATTAACCACTGCTCCGGTATTGGCTCAACCAGACATCACCAAGCCTTTTGATGTATATTGTGATGCCTCAGGCAGTGGACTCGGCTGTGTATTAATGCAAGAAGGCCGAGTAATTGCATATGCTTCAAGGCAGTTGCGCCAACATGAGGAGCATTACCCAACTCATGATCTGGAGCTAGCTGCTGTGGTTCATGCCCTGAAGATCTGGCGTCATTATCTACTGGGTAATATCTGTCATAAAAGTTTGAAGTATATCTTCACCCAGTCAGAATTGAATATGAGACAAAGGCGATGGCTTGAGCTTATTAAGGATTATGAACTGGAAATTCATTATCACCCAGGCAAAGCCAATGTGGTAGCAGATGCATTGAGCCGTAAGATTTCCTGCCACTGTCTTACAATAAGGACTTCTGACAATACATTATGTCAGGAAATGGAGAAGCTTAACCTGGGGATGGTCCAACAAGGAACCCTGAATCAGCTAAAGCTTGAGTCAGTTCTCTTGCAAAGGATAATTGATGCTCAAAAGGATAATATGGGTATGACGCACATACGGGAAAAGATAAGGGCTAGAACAGCCAAATGTTTCAAAGAAGGAGATCAAGGTGTGATATGGTTTAATAACCGCATAGTGGTGCCAAAGAATGAAGAACTCCGCCAGCAAATCTTAGATGAAGCGCATCTTAGTCGCTATTCTATTCATCCGGGAAGCACTAAGATGTATCATGATCTAAAGCAGCACTACTGGTGGACGAAGATGAAAATTGAAATTGCACGCTATGTGGCGAGATGTGACACCTGTAGACGTGTCAAAGCCATACACATGAAAACTGCTGGTCCATTACAATCTTTGTCGATCCCAACATGGAAATGGGAAGATATAAGTATGGACTTTATCGTGGGATTGCCCAGGACCGCAAAAGGGTATGACTCTATCTGGGTTATAATTGATCGGCTCACAAAGATTGCTCATTTTCTGCCGGTCAAGACAGATCACCCGGTTACTGTCTATGCCCAATTGTACATTACTCGTATTCTTAGTCTGCATGGTGTTCCAAAAACCATAGTGTCGGATCGTGGACCTCAATTTGTAGCCAAGTTTTGGGAAGCACTTCACAAATCCTTGGGTACTAAGTTGCTCCATAGTTCGGCATATCATCCACAAACCAGTGGACAGACTGAGAGGATTAATCAAGTAATCGAAGATATGTTACGAGCATGTGTTCTGGACTTCTCACCAAAATGGGATGAATGTTTACCTTTGGCGGAGTTTTCATACAATAACAGCTATCAAGAAAGTATCAAGATGGCACCTTTTGAAGCTTTATATGGACGACGATGTCGTACTCCGCTAAATTGGTCTGAACCTGGAGAAAGGTTTTTCTTTAGGCCTGATATTGTGAAGGAGGCCGAGGAAAAGGTTCAGAGAATTATTCATAATATGAAGAAAGCACAAGCTCGTCAGAAGGGTTATGCAGACAAACGACGAAAGCCCTTATATTTTCATGAAGGGGACTATGTCTACCTGAAAGTTTCACCCATGAAGGGAGTATCGCATTTTGGGTTAAAGGGAAACTTGCACCTAGATACATTGGTCCATTCCCGGTACTTGAGCAATGTGGACCAGTGGCATATCGACTGCAGCTCCCTGAAACATTGTCTGCTATCCATAATGTGTTCCATGTGTCGCAATTGAAGAAGTGTCTTCGGGTTCCTGATCGAACCATTGAAGTGACAGATGTAGTCCTTGAACCGGACTTGACATATTCTGAACATCCTATTCGAGTTCTGGATCAAAAGGACAGGGTTACCCGAAGAAAAACTCTCAAGTTCTATAAGGTACAGTGGAACCAACATTTTGAAGAGGAGGCTACATGGGAAACTCAAAACTTTTTAGATAAGAATTTCCCAGGCTTTCTAGCCTCATGTAATTTGTAAAGTGTATATAGTTACTGAATAAAGGAATGAACCCCCACACCACCCCTACCTTGTACCAGAAATAAGGAAATAAAAATGTGACACATTTCCTTTTCCATTAATCACCCTAGGACTTTTAATCTCGGGACGAGATTCTTTTATGGGGGGAAGGATGTAACACCCCTGGTGTTACTGTAACTAAAACTTGAGCATGACATCATAAACATTGGCATTGCATATGTTTGACACACCTAGAGTGCATTCACTAGGTAAAAATTTCAAACAAGTGTATTGTTTATAGTGTTTTGCAAATAGGACCCTGGATAGGGGACCTGACCCTAAATAAGGCTCAAAGGGGCAAAACTTAAAACAAATGAAGAAAACCTAAAAGCTTTAAGGGAAGGGTCACAAAATGATCTCAAGACTTAAGTGGAATTACACTTAGACACCTGGGATACCAGAAACCCTAATTGGAACCCTGGAAAACCCTAAAACCAAAACCTAGGGACCTATGTGCAAAATTAGTCCACTTTTGGACTAAAGTGCAAAAACCAAGTCAAATAAGTATTTTAAGTCATTTGGTTCAAAATGTGTGGACTTGTAAGCCAAACATTGGATTTTGGACTTAAATGCAAAATGGACCTCAATTAGGTTCTATTCTAAGTCTGAATTTCAGTGTATTGTGCTCAACTTTGAGATCTTGTAACTTCTAAACAAAAGAGATTCTGCCCTAGGTCACCACATCAAAATTGTAGCCCAATTATAGGAGAACAATTTTGCTGAAGAGAGCAAACCATGTTCTTGTGAGAAAGTTGAAGATAATCTTGCCCAAAGTTGGACTGTCAGACTAATATAGACTGAATTTCAGTTGGACAGTGACTTTGATCCAACATTAAGAGCCAGTTAGACTAACATCCAGTGGGAATTTACCTTGGATTGCTATAACAAAGTTGTAGCTGGATCTTAAGACTATAACTTTGCTAAAGAATGTTGATCATGTTATTACACAAAATTGGGAGTAATTAGCTCTGCAATTCGGGCTGTCACTTCATCTGAATGAGGAATTCCATGGTATAGTAGTCTGATATTGATCAGATCGCCAGCGTATCCATCCTCATCGCCGGTGACCTGCTGCCATGATTCGTGCCGTCGTCGACACGATTGATGCTCGGTTGATGTGGATAACGCTCTGGGTAGAAAGATCTTCATCGCCCATGCGCTGGACACCACTCCGGCTAGCCGCCGTGCCTCCCCCTTGCTCACCGTCCTTGGATAAAGCTCTTCACTGCCGTCGAGCCCTCGCCATTATCCGCCGCGTGGCTCTGCCTTTACACCTTGTCGCAGTAACGCCCCGGGGCAGTCCCATCGTCACCGGTGAGCTCGCCACGGTTGAGGACACACAATCACTTGCGCCAGTACTCTTCTCCTCCCTTGACCGCCGCGCGTCGTCGCTCAAATTCGCGGCCACCACTCTCGGACTCTATAAATTGATCGCGCCCCTAGCTCCGCCATGTACCCAAGTAGCTACTGCACCCACCTGCATCCCGAATTCCCCACTAGCGAGCGCTAATTTGGGATTTCCCCCAAACCAGTGGAAGAACACCGTGAAGCAAACCTCCCCGTGGCCAGCCCATTTCCGGTCTGTTCATCTCTCGCTCTCCCTCGTTTGAGCATTTGTATAGCTCTGTAATGCTTACCGTGTCATCAATTTGAACTAAGAAACCGCCAATCATCGGGAACGCCCTCATCTGTTCGCCACCTATTCGGTTCTCGTGGACAGAGCTTGATAGCTCACCAATGATGCAATTAACTTGGGGGAAATGATCGGTAGGGGTTCAATCCGGTGTGTGTAGCTCAAAGGCACTGATCATAGTATAAATCCGCCAGTACAACCTCGCCGGAGTTCGTTCCCCCGCGCGGTCGCCGTCGCGGACTTGAAACAGAGAATAGAGAGAAGTGCGGGGGCTTATCTGCAATCTGACAGTGACTCTGTGCAATCGTCTGCTCAGGGCTTTTCTGTAAAGTCGCCAGTGCGGGCGCGCGCGCGGGCGTCTTTCCCCTCTGAACTGGGCCGCTGGGCTGAAATCAGCCCAGTACTATTCACCAGTTTTCCTTTTCTTTTTATTGCAGAGCTAAAACAATTATAGAAAAATGTAGAAAAATCATAAAATTGTGAAACTAATTTTCCTAGACTTCTTATTTTCCATAGAATTTAACAAAAATAGTTTCATGATTTTTGGATTAAATTGGGAATTTTAGGGCATTTTAAGTAGTTTAAAGAAGTAGTTCTGGATTTTTAAAAGATAAATGGTAATCCCAAAAATGTTCAAAATTTTTATATGAGTTCCTTATATTATTTAGAAGCCTTGGGTACAATTTGGATTGATTTGGACCTTGTTTGGCACCTAAACCCCAAAACAACCCCCCCTGCCCTGTGAATTCCTTTACTGACTCCGGAAACCCTAAGTTCTCGGAGTTCCATGAAGGAAAGTTGTATTCAAGACTTAGATAATAAGTTTATATTATCTTTGCACCCTCATGAGCATTACATGGCATTCATTCTTATATACATATATATGGTTATGATTAGAACACGAGGAAGAAGTGGAAGTCACTAAAGAGCAAGCACCACCACCTTTGGAAACACAGGCTGAGAACTGTTTCTACTTCGACATTTGTGGATCTGAGCCTAACTCACCCATAAACAAAGGCAAGCCCCGGTGCATTTGCCACCCTCCTTGTGTTTTAAAAATCTTTATCACTTGCTTGATGCACTAGGTAATAGGTGTTGATTGCTTAAACAATTCCTGCATTACTTCCTTGGATTTGATTACCTTCCTTGAAACCCTGTTTTTATAAAAAGGTTTTAGTATGCTTAGTATTGCTCTAGAAAAGCAAAAAGGATTTGTTTTACAAAAGATGTCTGGCAAAGTGGGAGGGTTGTTTTCAAAATAAAACTTGATGGTGAATCTGTCAAAGGCCTTGATGGATTCAACATCGGAAAAAGATGTACCTCTGTCAGGTACCAACCTTTGGGGTTAAATGATTAAGCTGAGACCGGGCAGGTGACTTGCACGAGAAAGAGTGTCTCAGTGTAGTGTCTCCGTCTGAGTCGATTAAGGACCTTGTCGATGTAGGCCTGCTGACCGAGGACCCTTTAACTGGTCACATGCCTCGTCATTGGTAAGATTTGCCTCGGGCAGACTAAGGCCAGAATAAGATAACACGAAATGGGTGTGGAGCGGTGGCGAGAGTAGCGTGTACCCTCCGTGGCAAGAGGCTAGACGATGGTGTATCTGTGCTCTCGGTTTGCGTGAACCTGATCTGGTCTTAAGAAACTCGGTGGCGGGTTGACATATGCAAGGGTTAAGTGCTACATATGTCGTGTGATTGGAGATCCTCAGCTGAGTATAATCGATTCGGATCGCCGTACCTTCGCGGTTATGGAGACTTGGCCACTGACTTACACATAGCAATCCACTAAAGATGAAGAGACTGATGAGAAACTGGCTAGTACAGGACAAGTGATGGAACTAGGGTAGAAAGAACTCTAGCTACAGGTAATTTTACTTAACCTGACAATAAAATTGGATTTTAAGGATCCACTTTAGTAAGCAATTCTGCAAATAGAGTCTTTGATTCTTGAAAAGCCTTACCTTGACTCCCATATAACCAGCATACCCTTGAGAGTCTTTTCTTTAGTCGGGTAAGACTTGCTGAGTAATTCCATACTCAGGGTTTATTCCCCCGTTGTTTTTAGGTGAGGAGACAACAAACTTTTGTTGTTTTCGTACCAAGGTGGTGAAAAATGAAGACAATCAAGAATGAAGCTGGAGGACCGAGTCCTCCTTAAAAAAAAACTTTTATGTAAAGAACTTAATGGGAGGAGTTTTTGCCTCCTAGGTATTGTAATAATATTTTTCAGCACTCGCTTTATACTCTGGTCTGTAATAAATAACTTACTCTTACTTTTAAATAAATGTAAGTTTATGTAATCACTTCCGCATTTCTGCACCTCCGATGAACATATTGTCTGTCAGACGGGTGAAACGTTCCTGGTAAGGTAAGATAAAAGATACCGAACTTGTCGAGTGATTCAGGAACATCTACAGGGTTGTCTGATGTCTGTTGGACAAGGACAACTGTAGGTGGGCCTAATGACTTGGGAGGTTCCATCACAGCTTCGATCCACCTAGCGACCCCGCTATGGTGAGCGCCTTCGTAAAGGCGTATCCAAACCTTCCGGGGTACCACATGTGGTCGACCTAGGACCGACTGACAGCCGTCTCAACCTTCGGACCAACGGGTTCTGAGGAAGAGGACAACCCCGACTCCGGTTGGGATTTCTCTGCCCTCAATGACCCCGGTGCCATGCGGGGCTTCATGTCCGCATGTGACCACTGCCTCTCCGGTTGTTCTGACGATGGCCATGACCTTGACGACGAGGGTTACGGCCCAAGTCGCGAATGTTTCCACGTCGATCTGGGAGATCACAACGAAGGCAACCACCTCGGTATGCCAGAGGTTGACGATTCCCCTAGGCCCGCATCTCGCGTAGACATCCCGCAGGAGCTAGTTGTGGTCCCAGTCCCTGCGGGGGGGTCAGGACATACAGCTCGAGCAAATCCGTGAGATGTAGGCCCGGGTCGACGGGGAAGTAGGTTGGCTTGTATAGCTCTGACAGAACAACGAACAGGAGTGGGCAGGCCGAACACTGGCCGGAGAAGCCTGTCACTGGGCCCAAGACATCCAGCGCCGCATCGTCGACAATGCCAGGGCAGCGCTGCCCCCGGCCGTCAGCGGGTTCGGTCAGGACCTAGCTGCAGCGGCGATGCTGCTTCGAGCCATGCCGGAGCCATCCACCACCGAGGGACAGCGTATCCAGGGCGAACTCAAGAATCTCCTAGAAGGCGCCGCGGTTCGACGAGCCGAGAGCTCCGCCTCCCGCAGGCGAGCTGACCCCTCGGAGCATCACGCGGTGTCATCCCAGCGCTTTCGGGAAGCCTCGGTCCATCCCGAGCGTACGCGGGACGAGGCGCCCGCCGCCTGGGAACGCCTTGGCAACGAGCACCACCATCTCAACCATTGAGCCCGCCTCGACGAGAAGGTGTGCCAAGGCTACCATCCCAGGCGTGGGGGATGCTGCAACAGTGAGGAGGATCGCAGTCCTTCGCCCGAACCACCTGGTCCGCGAGTCTTTAGGCGGGCCATACGACGAGCGCCGTTCCCTGCCCATTTCCGAGCCCCGACTACCATCACCAAGTACTCGGGGGAGACGAGGCCGAAGCTGTGGCTCGCATACTACCGACTGGCATGCCAGTTGGGAGGGGCGGATGATGACAACCTCATCATCCGTAATCTACCCCTTCTCCTCTCTGATGCCGCCCGAGCCTGGCTGGAGCATCTGCCTCCTGCGCAGATCTCTGACTGGGACGATCTAGTCAAATCTTTCGCGGGAAATTTCCAAGGCACGTACGTGTGCCCTGGGAACTCGTGGGACCTCCGAAGCTGCCGCCAGCAGCCAGGGGAGTCCCTCCGAGAGTACATCCGGTGGTTTTCAAAGCAGTGCACCGAGCTACCAAACGTTACCGACTCAGATGTCATCAGGGCTTTCCTTGCCGGAACCACTTGCCGAGATCTGGTGAGCAAACTGGGGCGCAAGACTCCCACCCGTGCGAGCGAACTGATGGACGTCGCCACCAAGTTTGCCTCGGGTCAAGAGGCGGTCGAAGCCATCTTCCAAAAGGACAAGCAGCCTCAGGGAGAGCCGAAGACAGACGCCCCAGAGGCGTCCGCCCAGCGAGGCACGAAGAAGAAGGCTAAAATCAAGTTGCAAGCGAAGCACGACGTCGCAGACGCGAATCTCGTCGTTGCAGCCGAACACGGGAACCCTCAGAAACCTCCTGGAGGGGCCGACGCGTTCGACAAGATGCTCAAAGAGCCGTGCCCCTATCACCAGGGGTCCGTCAAGCACACCCTCGAAGAATGTGTCATGCTCTGGCGCTACTTCCATAAGACCGGGCCCCCCGCGGAGGATGGCAAGGGCCATGACAACGACAAGAAGGAGGGCGACAAGGAAGAGGGATTCCCGGAAGTCCATAACTGCTTCATGATATACGGTGGGCAGGCGGCGAACGCCTCGGCTCGGCACCACAAGTAGGAGCACTGGGAAGTCTGCTTGGTGAAGGTGGCGGCGCCAGTCTACCTAGACTGGTCCGACAAGCCTATCACCTTCAAACAAGGCGACCACCCCGACTTCGTGCCAAGCCCAGGAAGGTACCCGCTTGTCATCGATCCGATCATCGGCAACATTAGGCTCTCCAAGGTCCTCATGGACGGAGGCAGCAGCCTTAACATCATCTACGCCGAGACCCTGGAACTCTTAGGGGTTGATCGGTCCGTGGTCCGGGCCAGTGCGGCACCCTTCCAAGGGATCGCGCCCGGGAAGCGAATCCTACCCCTCGGATGGATCGACTTACCCGTCTACTTCGGAACTCCCTCTAACTTCCGAAAGGAAGCTCTCACCTTTGAGGTCGTTGGGTTTCGAGGAACCTACCATGCGGTATTGGGAAGACCATGCTATGCCAAGTTCATGGCTGTCCCCAACTACACCTACCTCAAGCTCAAGATGTCGGGCCCGAATGGGATCATCACCGTCGGATCCACGTACCGCCACACGTACGAATGCGACGTGGAGTGCGTGGAGTACGCTGAGGCTCTCGCCGAGTCCAAGGCCCTCATCGCCGACCTGGAACGCCTCTCCAAGGAGGCGCCCGACACGAAGCGGCACACCGGCAACTTTGAACCAGTTGAGGCGGTCAAGTCCGTCTCTCTCGACCCCAGCAACGACGCCAGCAAGAAAGTTCTGATTGTTAGAAATATGCCCTAGAGATAATCATAGAGATGAGCATATTTCTTTGTATCCATGATATATATATTGCTTAATTGATTATCCATGGAAGGCACCTTGTATTGATTAGCAATTATGTGAATTGTTTGTGAGATTCTTTACTTATATGGTTATTCTAAATGATGTCCCTAGTCAGAGTCGTTGACTAGCACATGTATTAGTTGATGACTACATTTCACAAGTCATGAACATGGAGATGTTAAACTAATAATGTGGGCGCATGTATGACATGAGGCTGGACCGACCCAACGTGAGATATTGTAATATAGTTCTCTTTTTGCAACATGAATACTGTATCCTTAAACATGAGATTGTCGCATGTTCTAAAGATGTGAATTGACTTACTTAGGGACTATCAAACGCTATTTCGTAACTGGGTAGTTATAAAGGTAGTTTTGGGTTTGTCAGGAAGCATGCTGTGAGGCGTGGTCAGTCAAGATGGAATTTTTCCCTCTCTTTGTGAGAGAGATATCTCTGGGCCCCTCGAGTGATTGGATCAAGAAATGCATGGCCATGCTAGGGTTAAGAGTTAACCATTGAAAGGATTCCAATTCACAGTATCGAGAAAGAGAGGTCAGCTTAGAGCCAGACCAAATATCGTGAGACAAAGGGAACAACATGTACGTAATGTTGCAATGGTTCGTGTGATATGATCTTTACGTGCGCATAGGAGTTGACATGTCTTGCTAGAGGCCGCTGTCAATTATTGGGCCAAGTAAGAGTACTCGGGCTATGTCTATTTGTACGTGAACCTATAGGGTCACACACTTAAGGGGAAGGAAGCCTAACTCGGATTAGATCCAAAATTAGACTGGGCTTTAGGGTTAATGATGGGCCTCGGTGTCTGAAGCCCACCATAACGCCTATATAATGAGGGGCGGGGGCGCGGTTAGGCTTTACCTAATTTGCCACCAGCAAACGAGCAGTCGCCGCTCACCTCTCGCCAAGCCGCCGTCGCGAACCTAGCAGTTCGGTACGCGGCGCTTCCTCCCTGTACGTGTGGATACCTCGGAGGTGCTGCATCTGGAGCACTAGGACGAACCGTGCGAGGACGTGAAGGACGCCGACGACTGCACGGCACTGCTCGACGCGTTCGTCTACATCGAGACGTCTTCCACTGCTCTGCGCGTCTAGTGGTAATTCCATGACCTATAACCGCAGTAGTTCTTGGTATTATGGGGTTGAAAATTTTTGTTTGCGCTAGCGTAGCCTCCCCGTAATCCTTCACTGATCGGCTCCAAGCTCGACCCCAAATAGGAAGCAGTGCTCGTCGACTTTCTCCGCGCAGACGCCGAAGTCTTTGCGTGGAGTCCCTCGGACATGCCCGGCATACTAAGGGATGTCGCCGAGCACTCACTAGACATTAGAGCTGGAGCCCGACCCCTGAAGCAAACCCTACGCCGTTTTGACGAAGAAAAACGCAGGGCCATAGGCGAGGAGATCCACAAGCTACTCGCGGCAGGGTTTATCAAAAAGGTATTCCATCCCGAATGGTTAGCTAACCCTGTTCTTGTAAGGAAGAAGGATGGGAAATGGAAGATGTGTGTAGACTACACTGGTCTAAACAAAGCATGTCTGAAAGTTCCCTACCCTCTACCTCGCATCGATCAAATTGTGGACTCCACTGCTGGGTGCGAAACCCTGTCATTCCTCGATGCCTACTCAGGCTATCACCAAATCAAGATGAAGGAGTCCGACCAGCTCGCGACTTCTTTCATCACACCTTTTAGCATGTACTGTTACACTACAATGCCATTTGGGTTGAGGAATGCAGGCGCCACTTACCAGAGGTGCATGAACCACGTGTTCGGAGAACACATCGGCAGAACGGTCAAGGCTTACATTGATGACATCGTTGTCAAGACGAAGAGAGCCTCCGACCTCCTCTCTAACCTTGAAACGACATTCAAGTGTCTAAGAGCGAAAGGCGTGAAACTCAATCCCGAGAAGTGTGTCTTTGAAGTCCCCTAAGGCATGCTCCTTGGATTCATCATCTCCGAGCGGGGCATCGAGGCCAACCCAGAGAAAATCGCGACCATCACCAACATGGGACCGATCAAAGATTTGAATGGAGTACAGAGGGTCACGGGATGCCTTGCGGCTCTGAGCCGCTTCATCTCACGCCTAGGCGAGAAAGGCTTGCCTCTGTACCGCCTCTTAAGGAAGGCCGAGTGCTTCACTTGGACCCCCAAGGCCGAGGAAGCCCTCAAAAACCTTAAGGCGCTCCTTACGAACACACCCATCCTGGTGCCCCCCGTCGCAGGAGAAGCCCTCTTAATCTACGTAGTGTGACGGAACCTCCCAAGTCATTAGGCCCACCTACAGTTGTCCTTGTCCAACAGACATCAGACAACCCCGTAGATGTTCCTGAATCACTTGATAAGTTCGGTATCTTTTCTTACCTTTCCAGGAACGTTTCACCTGTCTTGCAGACATTACAGCATATCGGAGATATCGAAATGCGGAAGTGATTACATAAACTTACATTTATTTAAAAAGTAAGATCAAGTTGCTTATTACAAACCAGAGCTATAAAACGAGTGCTGAGTAGTATTATTACATTACCAAGGGAGGCAAAAACTCCTCCCGAAAAGTCTTTACATAAAAGTTTCTTATGGAGGACCATGTCCTCCCGCATCTTCACTCTTGTTTTTCCTCATGTGAAACCACCTTGGTACAGAAGCAACAGAAATCTGCTGCTTCCTCACCTAAAAACAACGAGGGAATAAACCCTGAGTATGGAATTACTCAGCAAGTCTTACCCGACTAAAGAAAAGACTCTCAAGGGTATGCTGGTTATAAGGGAGTCAAGGTAAGGTATCTCAAGATCAAAGACTCTGTTGTTGCATAAATGCTTACTAAAAGTGGATCCTTAAAAATCCAGTTTTATTGTCAAGTTAGGTAAACTTACCTATATCTGGAGTTCTTTCTAACCTAGTTCAAACACTTATCCTGAACTAGCCAAGTTCTTAATTCTTCCTTCATCTTCACTGGATTGCTACGTGTAAGTCAGTGACCAAGTCTTCATAACCACGAAGGTATGGCGATCCGAATCGATTATACTCAGCTGAGGATCTCCAATCACACGACATATGTAGCACTTAACCCTTGCATATGTCAACCCGCCACCGGGGTTCTTAAGACCAGATCAGGTTCACGCAAACTGAGAGCACAGATACACCACCGTCCAGCCTCTTGCTACGGAGGGTACACGCTACTCTCGCCATCGCTCCACGCCCATTTCGTGTTATCTTATTCTGGCCTTAGTCTGCCCGAGGCAAGGCTTACCCATGACGAGGCATGTGACCAGTTAAAGGGTCCTTGGTCATCAAGCCTACATCGAGACGGTCCTTAATCGACTCAGGCGGAGACACTACACCGAGACTCTTTTCTCGTGCAAGTCACCCGTCCGGTCTCAGCTTAATCATTTACCCCAAAAACTTGGTACCTATCTGAGGTACATCTTTTCCGATGTTGAATCCATCACGGCTGTGATGGATCCGCCATCAAGTTTTATTTTCAAAAACATACCACCCACTTTGCCAATCATCTTTTGTAAAACAAAACCTTTTGTTTTGCTAGAGCAATACTAAGTAGAGTAAAAACCTTTTGTAAAATAGGGTATCAAGGAAGGTAATCAAAGATCAAGGAAGGTAATGCAGGAATTGTTTAAGCATTCAACGCCTAACACCTAATGTAGCAATCAAGTGAGAAAGATTTTAAAAACATCAAGGGAGGTGGCAAATGCACCGGGGCTTGCCTTCGTTAGTAGGTGAGTCAGGCTCAGGCCCGCAGATGTCAAAGTAGAGATAAGACCCTGCCTGAGAGTCCGAAGGTGGTGGTGCCTTCTCCTCAGTCACTTCAATTTCTTCTTCGTTTTCTAAACATAACCACATATTTGTATATAAGAATGAATGCCATGTAATGCTCATGAGAGTGCAAAGATAATAAGAACTTATTATCTAATGTCTTGAATACAATTTTCCTTCACGGAACTCCGAGAACTTAGGGTTTCCGGAGTCAGTAAAGGAGTTCATAGAGCAGGGGTGGGGGTTTTGGGTTCTAGTTATCACACAAGGTCCAAATCAACCCAAACTCTACCCAAGGCTTCTAAATGATGTGTAGGGCTCATGTAAAAAGTTTGGACAATTATGGGATTACCATTTTTTTCTAAAAATCCAGAACTAATACCTTAAACTACTTTAAATGCCTTAAAATTCCTTATTTAACCTAAAAATCATGAAACTATTTTTATTAAATACTATGGAAAATAAGAAGTCTAGGAAAATTAGTTTGAAAATTTTAGGATTTTTCTACAATTTTCTATAATTGTTGGAGTTCTGCTGGAAAAAGAAAAAGAAAAAGAATGAATAGTTCTTAGGCCGATTTCAGCCCAGGCAACCCAACACAAGAGGGAAAGAGCGCGCGCGTGCCCGCGGGGAAGACTTTGTAGAAGAGCCCTCAGGGTTTAGGCTAATTGGAAATGGGTTTGGTCACTGTTGCACTAAGTCGCTGACCGTTTGCAGAAAAGACCCCCAGTTTCTATTTCTTCGCAGGGGAAGGTCCCCGACGACGGTGTACGCGGCCGAGCTCCGGTGAGCTAGCAGACCGGCCAAACGGAGCAATGACTGGGGTTCCCGAGCGGCGGACACCAATGTAGACCTACCTCGAGCATTTCCCTTAAGTTAATTGCACAGTTGGTGAGCTATCAAGCTTTGTCCACGTGAACCGAGGGGGTGGCGGACAGATGAGTGCGTTCCCGGTGATCCCTAGCAGTCCAGTTCAATTAAAGGAGTCGAGGGGCATCACCAGCATGCAAAGATGCTAGAACAGGAACAGGGAGTGTATGAGCAGACCTGTGGAGGGCTGGCCACGACGAGCTTGGTTCTACGGTGGTGGAAGCTTGATTTGGGGGAAACAAGAAATTCGGGCACACTGGTGATCGATTGCTAGCAATTCTTGGTGGCTGGGTAGTGGATGACCTTGCGGAACTGGTGGAGGGCTCAATTTATAGGGAGAGTGACCGGTGATGATCAATTCGGCCGAGCCGTGCTGGCTGCCGGAGATGAAGAAGAACCTTGGCGTAGTGAATTCGTGTCCACCGTCGTGGCAACCTCCCCGGCAACGATGGGACAGCACTAGGGAGTCACGGCGACGCGGTGGAAAGGCAGAGCCACGCGGCACAAGGCCGAGAGGTGGCGGTCACCGGTGAAGTTATCGGATTCCGCTGTGGTGAACATGGTACGGTGGCCGGAGTTGTTTAATGGCCGGAGTCTATCCACGGCGAGGATATTTACGCGACCCCAAGTGCTATCCGGTTACCAGTGAGTGTGAATCTTAACGGCGGCGGCGATCCTGGCGCGAAGTCATCGGCGGCGAGGGGAGCGGTTGATCTGATCTGTCCAGGCACTGTACCATGGCGATGGTTATTCAGTGTGTCTGATAGCCAAGATTTAGGGCCAGATTTCTCCCAATTTTCTATGGAAACATCCCCAAGTCTCTGCATCAAAGTTGTAGTGCTACATACCAGTTACAAATTTGTTATGGGAATCATGTTCAAACTTGCACTGGATCATGTTTAAATCCGAGCCCTAACTGCATGCCATTCCACTATTAATCTGAATTTCAGATTTCAAGCAGTCTGACAGTCCAACTTCAGACTCATTTATCTCAAAATTCTTCATGGTACCAAGGCATGAGTTCTATGGCAAAGTTATTCGTCTTCCATAGATCTACAATATTGATGTGGTTACCTAGGGCAAAAACCCTATATTTTGAAAGCTACAAGACTCAAAAGTTGAGCCCATAACACTAAAATTCAGACTTAGAATAAATTCTCAATTGGGGTCCTTTTTGTAAATCAATCCAAAACTCAAGGTTTGGCTTGTAAATTCATATATTTGTGAACTAAATAACTTAATATACTTATTCAACTTGGTTTTTGCACTTTAGTCCAAAAATGGACTACTTTTGCGCTTAAGTCCCTAGGGTTTGGCTATAGGGTTTTCTAGGGTTCCAATTAGGGTTTTTGGTACCCCAGGGGTATAAATGCAATTCAACTTTATTCTTGGGACCATTTTATAACCTTTTCCTTTAAGCTTTTAGGTTTTCTCAATTTGGGTTATGTTTTACTCCTTTAATCCCCCTTTAGGGCTAAGTTCCCTATCCAGGGTTCTATTTGCAAAATACAACTTGTTTGAAATTTTTACCTAGTAAATGCACTCTAGGTGTGTCAAACATATGCAATGCCAATGTTTATGATGCCATGCTCAAGTTTTAGTTATAGTAACACCAGGGGTGTTACACGTAGCCGCGACTACTCAGGTGGTCAGCGCCGTGATCGTCGTCGAGAGACGAGAAGAAGGGCATGCACTGCCCGTCCAGAGGCCAGTCTACTTCATCAGCGAACTGCTTTCCGAGACCAAAGTCCGCTACCCACAGATCCAGAAGCTGCTCTACACAGTGATTCTGACACGGCGAAAGTTGCGACACTACTTCGAGTCTCATCCGGTGACTGTGGTGTCATCCTTCCCCCTAGGGGAGATCATCTAGTGCCGCGAGGCCTCGGGTAGGATAGCAAAGTGGGCGGTGGAACTTATGGGCGAAACGCTATCATTCGCTCCTCGGAAGGCCATAAAATCCTAGGTCTTGACAGACTTCCTGGCTGAGTGGACTGACCCCCAGTTACCAACAACTCCAATCCAGCCCGAGCTCTGGACCATGTACTTCGATGGGTCACTCATGAAAACAGGAGCAGGCACTGGCCTGCTCTTTGTTTCACCCCTCGGAAAGCATCTCCGCTACGTCATTCGCCTCCATTTTCCGGCATCAAACAACGTGGCCGAGTACGAGGCTCTAGTTAACGGGCTGCGCATCACCATCGAGCTAGGGGTCCGACGCCTCGACGCTCGAGGCGACTCAGAGCTTGTCATCGACCAAGTCATGAAGAACTCCCACTGCCGTGACCGGAGGATGGAAGCCTACTACGACAAAGTCTAGCGCCTAGAAAACAAGTTCTATGGGCTGGAGCTCAACCATATCGCCCGACGGTACAACGAGACTGCGAACGAGCTGGCGAAAATAGCCTCGGGGCGAGCGATGATTCCCACGGACGTCTTCTCCAGAGACCTACATCAACCATCCATCAAGATCAATGACACGCCCCAGCCTGAGGAAGCCTCGGCCCAGCCTGAGGTACCCTCGGCCGAGCCCGAGGTACCCTTGGCTGAACCCGAGGCACCCTCAGCCATCGAGGAAGAGGCCTTGCCCGTCGAGGAGGAACAGAATGGGGTCACACCAGATCCGAACTGGCAGACCCTGTACCTGGAATATCTCCTCCGAGGAGAGCTTCCCATCGACAAGACCAAAGCTCGGCGGCTGGCTCGGCGTGCCAAGTCATTCGTCTTGCTGGGTGATGAAAAAGAACACTATCACCACAGCCCCTCGGGCATCCTCCAACGATGCATATCTATCGCCAAGGATAAGAGCTGTTACAAGAAATACACTCGGGGGCTTGCGGCCACCATGCAGCACCTCGAGCCCTCGTGGGGAATGCCTTCCGACAAGGTTTCTACTGGCCAACCGCGGTGGCCGACGCCACTAGGATTGTGTGCTCCTGCCGGGGGTGTCAATTCTACGCAAAGCAGACGCATCTGCCCGCTCAGGCCTTGCAGACGATACCCATCACCTGGCCATTTGCTGTGTGGGGTCTAGACCTCGTCGGTCCCTTGCAGAAGGCACCCGGGGGCTTCTTGGACCTTCTGGTCGCCATCGACAAATTCTCCAAGTGGATCGAGGTCCGACCCTTGACCAGCATCAGGTCCGAGCAGGCGGTGGCGTTTTTTACCAACATCATCCATCGATTCGGGGTCCCAAACTCAATCATCACCGACAATGGCACGCAGTTCACCGGAAAAAAGTTCCTGGACTTCTGCGATGACCACCACATCCGTGTGGACTAGGCCACCGTAGCTCATCCCATGACGAATGGGCAGGTGGAGCGTGCCAATGGTATGATTTTGCAGGGGCTCAAACTAAGGATCTACAATGACCTCAACAAGTTCGGCAAGCGGTGGATGAAAGAGCTACCCTCGGTAGTCTGGAGTCTGAGGACGACGCCAAGCCACGCCATGGGTTTTACGCCATTCTTTCTAGTCTATGGGGCCGAGGCCATCCTCCCCACGGACTTAGAATACGGGTCTCCGAGGACCAAGGCGTACGACGACCGAAGCAACCAGACCAGCCAAGAAGACTCGCTGGACCAACTCGAGGAGGCACGGGACGTTGCCTTACTACATTCGGCACGGTACCAGCAGTCGCTGCGGCGCTACCACGCCCGAAGCGTTCGGTCCCGAGGCTTCCAAGTGGGAGACTTGGTGCTTCGCCTGCGACAGGACACCCGAGGGCGCCACAAGCTCACTCCTCCCTAGGAAGGGCCCTTCATCATCGCCAAGATCTTGATGCCCAGAACATACAAGCTGGCCAACGAACAAGGCGAGGTCTACAGCAACGCTTGGAAGATCCAACAGCTACGTCGCTTCTACCCTTTAGATGTTTTAAGTCGTTCATGTACCTCGTTTACATACACAAAGTCTAACCGTCAAGGAAGGGTCGGCCTTGCCTCAGCAAAGCCCGACCCTCCCTTGGGGGCTAGAAGGGGGGAACCCCCTCTGCGTCAAAATTTTCCTCGAAAAAATTTTCTACCAAAACAACTTTTGTGCTTTCGACTTCCGTATCGATAGCGGGATCCTGAGAACGACGAGATTACACGTAAGCGGCAAGGCCGACCGAGCCGAGGAACTCCTACGCCTCCGGGATACGGATACCTCACTCATCACCTTCCGCGAGAAGTAACTCGCGCTCGGATAAGCGATCCTGCTACCGAACAAGTCCTAACACTCGGGTAGAAAACGACTTTCGTGCCTTCTCGACTGTACCAATAATGGAATCCTTCGACCAAATGAGAGCGCACGTAAGCGGCAAGGCCGACCGAGCCGAGGGACTCCTACGCCTCCGGGATACAGATACCTCACTCATCACCTTCCGCGAAAAGTAACTCTCGTTCGGATAAACGATTCTGCTTTGACAGACAAGTTGTGATGCTCGAAACAAGAGGAGAGAAGACGCAGCTTTTTAAACACGACGATAAAGTGTTCCTGCAGGTTCGGGCATCGGTAGGGGGAGCAGCACAACCCTCGGCGGAACTAGGCCCGGCCTCGAAAAAGCATGTGCATGCTACAGACAAACTGTTCCTGCAGGTTCGGGCATCGGCAGGGGGAGCAGCACCACCCTCGGCGTTGTTTCCACCCTCGGCGGAACCAGGCCCGGCCTCGGACGGTGACCCAGGCAAAAGGACCTCCACCTAAGGGAGGACGCCAGCATCGCGCCAGCAGATGTCTTGGCCAAGCTCTAGAGGCTGCTACCACATCTTCCTCGGCCTAGGAAACCGCCATCTCCCGGGCCGACGAAGTCTCTTTCCGAGCCGACTTCGCGTCTATCCGCGCTAACACCGCCGCCTCCGGCTCCGGCTCATCGCAGAGCAACCGAGGGTTCCAAAAACTGAGCAAGAGAAGCCTAGAGCGGCAAGGCCGACCGAGCCGAGGGACTCCTATGCCTCCGGGATACGGACACCTCGCTCGTCACCTTCCGCAAAAGGCAACCGACACTTGGTTAAGTGGTTCGGCTAGCCAACAGGCAAGTCCTAGTGCTCGGAATGAGGAAGACACATAGCTTCATTCTCGAATACCCAAATGTTCAGGCCTCAACAGCCACAAAGAACAAACACATATACTCGGGGGTAACAATGCTACATAGACTTAGACGTCGGCAGAACCCTCGGCGGTTCTCCCGACCTACGACAAGTGTCTAAGTACTTGAAGCGGTTACATTTTGCTTCGGCAAAAAACCGGTATATCTCCTTACAAACGGGACTCCGGTTCCGCTCCCGCGGGTATGAACAACCTCCATACCAGAGGGCCTGCGGAACAACGAACTCCAAGCGGCTCGCCGGCAGATCCCCACTCAAATCCTCGAGGACCGGCCAGCGCCGGTCCCCACGAGGACCAAGCGGCAGGAGGCAGCATCGGGAGCGGCGCTAGAGCCAGCTGGGCCAGCGAGCCGGACATGCTGCAGATGACGACGTCTACGGCCGACCGAACCCGCGTTGTCGAGGACCGCCCTCTCCGCAAGGGTGGTGACAGCAGCCACCGGCGTACGGCACAACCGTTGCCCAGGTGGAGGACGGACGGCTGCGCCCTGGCCGGGTAGCAACGGTTCGCCTTCCCCCGCATGGCTGGAGGACGTCACCTCCCAGGGCTGGAGGATACCCTTCTCTCCCCCAAATGTTGGAGGAAGAAGCGGGTCGCTGGCCCACACGGGAGGCGAAACCCGGCTCAACTCGCTCTCCACCTCAGCCTGCACGATGAAAATCCTTGAAGCCGAGCGATGGCTAAAAGGTGTTGATCTCCACGAGGCTGCGCTCCTCCAACAATTGCAAGAGCAAGGCGGCACTGGAGCACCCCATCCGGGGATCGATCCCCCTTTTATAGGCAGACCTCCTCACTTGCACCCCTTAGCGTCACGGGCAAAATCCCCACTGACATCCTCCAGGGTTCTCCCCTACGACATGGGGGCTGGGACCCACACGTCATACGAGCTGATCCGAAGCACGAAGAAGGCGAACCGCCGCACGCGAGGCATGTAACCGTCCCGCGGTTACAAGCGCTCTCCCATCTTTGCATAAACTGGTGGTCGAAAGGGTGGACTGCCACACGACAGGCATCCAACTGCACCACAATTGTGCGCCCCTTCGGCTCCGTCCACATCCGGTGGACCAACGCAAAGGAAGCGGGCCCGCATGTCATGTAACCGGCGCTCTGGTTACGACGTGCGAGAAGTTACACTGCCACTCGCGCCAATGTTGCGCCTCCTCGACTGCGGAACCGGTACCGTGACTTGAGGTAGCCCTGCGCAGGACCCAATAGTGCCAGTTAAATGTGATGGCCACGGGCCGGTCAATCGCGGGGTAGGCACGACGGTTGGCATGGTCAAAAATGGGTCGGCAGTAGCTGCAGCGGCTGACGAACGGAAGCAGCGGTCAAGTCGCCTGTAGGCTCGTGTCCCCTCCTGAAGCAACGGGAGAGCCCTCTCCCACGGTGTGAAGACGACGCGCCCATGCCCCGTTCCTCGAACGGCTCGCACGCGCAACGGGCGCCACGCGAATCGCCCATCCCGCCGCATTAACTCCCCGGTGGAGCAGGCGACACCTCTGGCAGGCAAGGCGGGCGTCGCTTCGCCTTCACCATAATGACCGCGTCAAAAAAGGTGCGCCACCTTATTTAAATTCATATCCTTCCCCTCCTCCTCTCTCTCTCTCTTGCTACAGGGACCAGGAAAGGGGATGTTGTGGAAAGGAACCTTCTCGGCAAAGGAAGCGGGCCCTGAGCCCTCCTACTGATCAGGGGTTCGAAGGCTGGCCCCTCGGGAGGGTTTCGACAGCCACCCCAGAGCACTCGGACCTCAAGCCCATAAGTGATCAGGGGTTTGAAGGCTGGCCCCTCGGAAGGGTTCGACAGCCGCCCAGAGCGCTTGGGCTCCACGCCCACTACTGATCAGGGGTTCGTAGGCTGGCCCCTCGGAAGGGTTCAACAGTCACCCCAGAGCACGCAGAGTGAGGGATGACTCTAGGTACATTAGATACATAGCCGAGGCTCGGGCTACGCTCCCGAGGTACCCTAGGACATTTCCGAGACCAGCGAGAATGATTTGTAACGGAATCCCACTAGAGGGAGGCATCGAGCCCTCGGACCCTATCGAAGGGGTCTGGGTCCGGCAAATCATCCGCAGGTACTTTTGGAGCGCGCCTCTGGGCCACCAGCCGACCCCTAACGAACGGGGCATGGGTGCCCACTCGGATCACCCGTTAGCAGCTCACTGGAAACACCATGTTCGGCGTCCTCCGAGGGCAACATGGTTCTTTCCCCCCTCCTCCTTGCAGAAAGGCGACGCAGGGGCGTATAATAAAAGTCAGGAAAGTCCTTGATCGTCCTCTCGCTCCGTGTAGAGGCTCGGGGGCTACTCTCGCACCTGGCTACGGCCAAAACTGTTGACAGCGTCAACAAACCAGCTTAATAACTTGGAACCCGACCACGCACCTGGGCTACGACCGGGCCGCATGAGGGAACGATCAGACCGGCCAAAGCACCACGAAAAGCATTCAGACCTCAGAGGAGTCAAAACTCTCCTCCAAGGCCTCGGGGGCTACACCCGGCGGGTGCGCTCGCACGCACCCACCAGAACAAGGCAAAAACCGAGAAAGGCTGGTCCCCTCACCGAAAACGCGACAAAAGCCTCCAAGCGAGTACCAACACTCCCTTCGAGGCTCGGGGGCTACTGTCGGGTACCATAATTAGGGGTACCCCCAACGCTCCTAATCATGGCTGGTAAACACCCTCAGACCAACTGACGGGTGAGGTTCAAGCCTAGACTTCGTCTACCCGAGGGACGCCATCTCACTCGAGCCCACCCTCGGGTTGGTACAGTAGTCCCAGACGAGTTCACACCTCGCCCGAGGGCCTCCTCAGGCAGCGAGCGCCCCCTCGGCTCTCCCGAGGCCCGGCTCGGGAAGGATTCGTTGTGAAGCAACCTTGGCCAGACCGCCTCACCAACCGACCGCTTCGCAGGCGCATTACATGCAGGGGATGCCTGACGCCGTATCCTGACACACGCGCCTCAGTCGGGCAGGCCAAAGTGACCGTAGTCACTTCGCCCCTCTTCTTTACTGTCTGACATGACAGGAAAACAGCGCCGCTCGATCCGCTCCGACTGCCGTGTCTGCCACCTCGGCGACGACTGACAACAAGTCACGATCAACCATCGAGTTCAGCCTCGGGCGCAATAGGAAGCTCCGCCTCGCCCGACCTCATGCTCCGGCCTCGGGAGGAGGTCTCCGCCTCGCCCGACCTTAGGCTCCGGCCTCGGGACAATGTCTCTGCCTTGCCCGACCCCCGGACTCGGCTTTGACCCCGGTCTCGGGAGGAATCGCGTCCTCGCCCGACCCCTGCCTCAGCCTCAAGAGAAGAATCCGCCTCGACCGATCCTGGGCTCGGGTCGACCGCGCTAACAGGGGATACATCATTTCCCTATTCCTAGCCTGCTCAGGCTATAAGGAACAAGACCGGCGTCCCATCTGGCTTACCCCAGCGACGGGTAATGATGGTGCCCCGCGTGCACCATGATGCCGGTGGCTCTCAGCCCCTTAAGACAGCAAGGAGACGTCAGCAGGATCCTCACCGTGCTGCCAGCTGTGCTCCTATAGGACTCAGGCGCTCCTCCGACGGCCACGCCATCACATGTACAGGGCCCAAGCTCTCCCCCAACGGCCACGTTGGCATGTACACAGGGCTTAGGAACTCCACTGCCGGACACGTAGCACATAGCTACGCCCCCCCGTTGTACGTCTGGACTCTCTCCTTGCCTCTATAAAAGGGAGGTCCAGGGCCACCCTAAGGGGGGTTTGCGTGGGGGAAGCGGCGGACGAACTCTGTGTCTCTCTCTCCCCCACGCGACGCGCTTGTAACCCCTACTACGAGCGGCACCCCTGGTGCAGGATAATACAAGGCTTGTCCCACCTCTTGTGTTCCATCCCGCGCCAACCCATCTGGGCAGGGGCATGCAGCGATTTCACTGGTCGGTCCAAGGGACCCCCCCCCCGGGTCCAAGACGCCGACAATTATTGTTTATCAATTAGTGCCTCTGTTTTGACATGAAAGCCACATTAAAATTTATATCCTAATTAATCTTGTATCAAACACATAAAATCTTTAGAAATTCATAACTTAAAATCTATAACTCCAAAATTAATGATTCATGTTCCTATGATCTTATTTTAATATGTAGATTATTAATATGTATTTTGTATTCATGTTTGGTGTGATGTTAATTTACTCTTTATACTATGCTTATTTGTATTGTGGTGAGTAGAAGAGCTAGTGGCTGAGGATCCCGATGTTCAGCAAATAGAAGTTGCTGAGCAGGAGCTCATTGAAGGCAAGTTGTGCCCTTGACCACTTTTACCCAATAATGTTCTCTAATATCACTTATTCATGCATAGGTTTAATTTTGATGGGACCCAACAGGTCACCCTAGTCTAATTATCTTTTACCTTGTTTACCTCTTAATCATTTGGGTAGTTTACTTTTGCTTTATATGGTTTTGGGTTAAATATTACATTATGTCCATGTTCCAATTATTCTGTTATTTTATTTATGTTCATGTCAAGATCATTATTTTTAATTGGAACATGGAGCTTAATTTCAGAAACACGTGCCACCATAAGGGTGGAATGGGATGCCCTTGGCTGACTAATTAGGACAGCTAGTGGAAGACTACCATACTCGAAAGGGGCAAGGGCAGTAGGGGAGTAGGCATGTATGGAGGTTCTCGGGTTGATTTTGTTGTGATGGCGGTCAGATGAGGGATTCATGCATTGCTCTTCCCAAAAACTGTAGCGGGTTTTCGGAAGCTAGTGGAACTTTATAAAGGCCTTGTAGTGTTACCCTACCTCGCTTCCTTGGTAGAGGTGTATGGGACCCGTACAACCCTGTGGAAGATGGGTAACATGACTTGTAGGTACAGGGTACAACCTCTACAGAGTGTAAAACTGGTATACTAGCCGAGCTCACGGTCATGAGCAGCTCAGGACTCTCACATGATTAAACTATGAAATTAAATTCAATTTGTCATTTGCATTGAATGGGATTATTTATTAATTTTGTTCTATTCTTATTATGGTTTGGTATCTACTTACTGCTAATAAAATTTGACCAACTTATTAAAAGAAATGCTCAGCTTTAACCCCTATTATTGATCAGCCTTACACATCACATGAACTCCCACCTTTGGTGAGTTCATGCACATTATTCCCCACAACTTGTTGAGCGATGAACATATGTGAGCTCACCCTTGCTGCCTCACAACCCCCCCCCACATGAGAAAAACATGTGGTTCAAGAGGAGCCACACAACGAGGAGTTTGACTTGATCTAGGTGGCGTCTCCCAGTCAACTTTATGGCGCCAAGGATGGACTTTAGTTTGTTTTATATTTATCTTTTATTTTGTAAGACTTCCGCTATGTAATATGTACTCTGATGATATTATGACATTTATCTCTATACACTCAGTTATTATATGTGTTGTCTTCTTTGGCGCATATATGAGATGCACCCGGCTTTATCCCTTAAATCCGGGTGTGACAGAAGTAGTATCAGAGGAAATGTTGACTGTAGGACGAAACCTAGATAGAAATGGACAAAACCCTTACCTACTTACCTTACTCTGATTCTTTCTATACTTATCTTGATCTTGTCTTACCTTTTGCTATAATACTCTGATTACTCTTATCTTTTCTACTCTAAGACAAGATGGATTTCACACCTTGGAATCCTACATTTATGACCTTTCTAAGAGATAGGAGGCCTAAGACAAAATTAAAACTATTTTCTTTATTTAAAAAATGTTGGTTGATTGTTGTGATGATAAATGCCTGATTTGCTTCTTTGACTGATTGAAATAGTATAGCCGGACATCTTAGCATGTACCACCATAAGGTAATGTATTAGCTTTAGTAGGTAACACACTAATCTACTTAGCTAATAAATCTCCCAAAGTAACATGATTCGTAATTACTTGCCTTATTTACAATTCTTTCTTACCATATATTTCTAACTCAGATGGTCAATACCAGGAAGGGTGGTGGAATTGATCTACCCCCAATCGACATAATCGGAGGGTACTTAGACAACAACAGCAAGCCGAGATGAATCCTAAGAATCCTCCAAATCCTCCACCAGCCGAGGCTGATCCAGCAGTTGTAGCCCAGATGCAGATAATGCAACAAATGGCTAATACTATGGTGGATATGCACACGCATATGCGGCAGGAACGCCAAGAGATGCGCCAAGAGAGGAAGGAGATGCGCCAGGAGCGAAGGGTGCAACAGCAGCAAGCACCATTGCCTCCACCACCACCACTAATTCCACCTCAGGACAAGCACCGGGAATTCATGAGCCACAAGCCATCGACGTTCGCCAGCTCTCCAGGTCCTCTGCACGCTGATGATTGGCTGAAGTCTGTGGAGAAGATGTTGATTATTGCCCAATGCTCTGACCGAGAGAAGGTTCTCTATGCTTCTGGTCGTCTTACTGGTCCTGCTGCTGATTGGTGGGATTCTTACACTACTGCCCATGATGCTACTGATACTATCACATGGACGGAATTTGCTACTCAGTTCAGAAACTATCATATTCCTGCTGGACTGATGAAGATTAAGAAGAAGGAATTTCTGTCACTGAAGTAGGGGAGCATGTCAGTCAGCGAGTACCGCGACAGATTCATTTAGCTC
Source organism: Zea luxurians (assembly GCA_029449295.1). Classification (NCBI taxonomy): domain Eukaryota; kingdom Viridiplantae; phylum Streptophyta; class Magnoliopsida; order Poales; family Poaceae; genus Zea; species Zea luxurians. Next base: position 1,137,610 of record JAOPSE010000181.1, read on the forward strand.
TCAAGATATGCACCTGATGAAGTGGTTGAAGATGAGAGAAAGCAAGAACACTTCATCAAAGGACTCAATGGACCTCTGCAGTATGCTCTAGTGGCTCATACATTTCCGTCATTTCAGAGGCTGCTTGACAAGGCCCAGCTAGGGGACCTAAAGAGGAAGGCAATATCCTAGGGTCAGGGGAGCAGCAGCGTTCGTCCTCGCTATGTTCCACCCTAGAGTACACCAGTTCACATTGGAGGAGGCCAGCGTCCAACCCAGTACACACCTCAGGGGACTCCACCGACTCGTTAGGCTACCCCCACCGGCACCCCGACAAAGTTCTCAGGACAGAGTGCTGGTACCACATGCTACAAGTGTGGTAAGACGGGACATTATGCGAATGTTTGTCCACAGAGGATTGCTACTACACACGTGCAGAACAAGCAGCAGACTCCTAGATCTGGCAAGGGATTCTCTATTGTCAGGGTTAATCAAGTCAGCGCTGATGCTACTACTGAAGGAGCTGACATCGCACTTAGTATGTTTTATATTAATGTGATTCCTGTAACAATATTATTTGATTCTGGTGCTACACATTCATTTATGTCTGCTCGATATGCTAACACAAATGAGTTACCACTGCGAAATATGAAAACACCAACGATAGTAATTACACCTAAAGGGCAAGTTGAGGCAAATTATATGACACATAGATTGACATTGACAATTATGGGAAGAGAATTCTGGGCTACCCCTATAATATTAGAGGAAAGCAGTATAGATCTGATCCTTGGTATGTCATGGTTAAGAAAGGCAAAGGTCATTATACAATGTGGTAGGGGTACTGTAGAACTCACCAGCCCTAAAAGAGAAAGATTTGAAGTTGAAACTGCAGTAACTACCTCTACCAGACTTGCGGTATTCTTAGTAGATGGGAAGTTTGTTGGTGACAACATCCGTGTGGTTAGGGATTTTCTAGATGTCTTTCTAGAGAAGTTACTCGGGATGCCACCAGATAGGGAAGTTGAGTTTGTCATTGATCTCTTACCTAGGACTGCTCCTATTTCTAAACGGCCATACAGGATGTCCGTAGAAGAACTAAAAGAACTTAAGAAGCAGTTAACGAAATTACAGGATGCTGGGTACATTCATTCGAGTTCCTCACCTAGGGGAGCATCGGTTCTGTTTATATAGAAGAAAGATGGATCGCAAAGGATGTGTATGGATTATAGATCCCTTAATGATGTTACTATGAAGAACAAGTATCCGTTACCCCACATTGAGGATTTATTTGATCAGATGAGAGGTGCAAGGGTATTCTCGAAGATTGATCTCCGATCAGATTACCATCAAATGAAGATTAGGCCATCTGATATTCCAAAGACGGCTTTCTAAACCCGATGTGGTTCATATGAATTCATAGTTATGTCATTTGGACTAACTAATGCACCAGCCTATTTTATGAATCTGATGAATAAGGTGTTCATGGAGTATCTGGATAGATTCGTCGTGGTATTCATTGACGATATTCTTATTTATTCCAAGAGTGATAGTGATCATGAGGAACATCTGAGATTGGTGTTACAAAAGCTATGGGATAATCAATTCTACGCCAAGTATAGCAAATGCGAGTTCTGGATTGACGAAGTACCATTCCTTGGACATATCATCTCTAATGGTGGAATCTTAGTGGATTCTACTAAAGTCAAGGAGATAGTGGAGTGGAGCATACCCAATACAGTTACCGAAGTCTGGAGTTTCTTGGGACTTGCATGCTATTATCGGAGATTTATTGAAGGATTTTCCAAGATTGCTAAGCCTATGACCTCACTTCTGGAGAAGGGAAGAGAGTTTAAGTGGGACAAGAAGTGCCAAGGTAGCTTTGATCAATTAAAGATGAGATTGATGTCACCTCCAGTGTTGGTTATGCCAGATCTACAGAAGGGATTTGACATTTATTGTGATGCCTACGGCCAAGGCTTGGGATGTGTGCTTATGCAAGAAGGACACATGATTGCCTACGCATCTCGTCAGTTGCAGAAACATGAGTTGAACTATCCCACTCATGACTTAGAACTAGCAGTCGTAGTGCATGCGCTGAAGATATGGAGACATTATATTATGGGAACCAAGTGCCAAGTGTACACCGATCACAAGAGTTTGAAGTACATATTCACTCAGAAGGATCTCAACCTTAGGCAACGCCGATGGTTGGAGCTCATAAAGGATTATGATTTGGAGATTCATTATCATCCAGGCAAGGCAAATCTGGTTGCAGATGCCTTGAGTTGAAAGGAACATGTCCATTCAGCTATTGTTTCCTAGCTACCCGTTGAGATTGTTGAGGATTTCAGGAGACTCAACCTAGGAATTGTTGCACACACTGAAGGAGTCACTATTGATGTGGAACCTACCTTGGAACAAGAAATTCGCAAAGGTCAAATTGGCGATGCTAAAATCCAAGAGATCAAGGATCTTATTACTGAAGGTAGAGGTCCAGAATTCATGGAGGATGAGCAAGGTACGGTATGGTTCAAGGACCGGATATGTGTTCCTGAGATTGACAGCCTTCGTGAGACTATACTGATGGAAGCCCATGATTCTGATTACTCTATTCATCCTGGGAGCACTAAGATGTATCAGGATTTGAAGCAGAAGTACTGGTGGTATGGGCTGAAGAGAGATGTGGCTGCACATGTGCCTATGTGTGATGTATGTCAAAGAGTCAAGGCCGAACACCAAAGACCAGCTGGACTATTGCACCCGTTAAAGATACCCGAATGGAACTGGGAAGAGATTGGTATGGATTCCATTACTAGATTGCCTCACACCCCGAAAGGATATGATTCTATATGGGTGATTATGGATAGACTGACCGAAGTGGCCCATTTCATTCCGATCAAGACTACTTATAAAGGATCTCAGTTGGCAGAATTGTATATGGCTCGGATTGTGTGTTTACATGGAGTACCAAAGAAGATCATGTCTGATCGAGGTTCACAGTTTACCTCTAGATTTTGGAAAAGTTTTCATGAGAATCTGGATACGAAGTTGAATTTCAGTTTGGCCTATCATCCTCAGACTGATGGCCAGACTGAAAGGACTAATCAAGTACTGGAGGATATGTTGAGAGCTTGTGCCCTTCAGCATGGAGGCAGTTGGCACAAGAGTCTACCTTATGCTGAGTTCTCTTATAATAATAGTTACCAGGCCAGTCTGAAGATGTCACCATTCGAGGCTTTATATGGCAGGAAGTGCAGGACTCCTCTATATTGGGATCAGACTGGAGAAAGGTAGTTCTTTTTGGGCCTAAACTTATTCAAGAGGCAGAAGAACAAGTCTATATAATCAGGGAGAACTTGAGGGTAGCTCAGACCAGGCAAAAGAGCTATGCTGATAATCGTAGAAGACCACTGGAGTTTGAGGAAGGTGATCATGTGTACCTCAAGGTGTCACCACTTCATGGAATGAGGAGATTCAAAGTCAAGGGCAAATTATCCACTCGCTTTGTTGGACCCTTCAGAATCTTTAGAAGAGTTGGGGAGATGGCATACCAACTCGAGCTACCTGATAACCTATCTAATGTGCACGATGTATTCCACGTGTCTCAACTTAAGAAGTGTCTCTGTGTCCCTGAAGAACAGTTACCAATGGAAGAGCTCAGAGTTCAGGGTGATTTGACTTACACGGAATATCCTATCAAGATTCTTAACACATTGACTCGAGTTACAAGAAATAAAGTTATAAAGATGTGCAAAGTGCAGTGGAGTCACCATGGAGAAGATGAAGCTACATGGGAGAGAGAAGAAGAACTTCGAATAGAATTTCCCCATCTTTTCCCTAGTCCTTCCTAAATCTCGAGGACAAGATTCTTGTTAAGGGGGGTAGGATTTGTAATACCCAATTTATGAGAAAATATTAAAGGAGACATTATTTCCTTTATATGTGCTATCTCTGTTTACCATCACATGTGAACACCTCATTTAAAAACAAATGATTAATAAAAGATGTGCCACTAAATTATGCATCATGCTGAGGTTTCATTTTGTGTGCATTTTGTGACAAAATAAAAATAATGTAAAAAGAAATATATTAATGGCCAAATTGGAATTTAAGATCTAAAATAAATTCTAGAATTTAGAAAAGAGAAGAAAGAAAATATTATGGGATAAAAATAAGTAAATAAAAATATATTATTCCTACACTAGGATTTGAATTTGTATATTTGACTCAAAGGTGAAACACATAACAAGATTCAAATTCAAATTGGAGATTCAAATGAAAAGGAAAAAGAAAATCAAAAAGAAAAAAGGAAAATACAAAAGAAAAAGGGAAAAAACAGTAACTGGGCTCGCTCGGTCGCTTTTCAGCCCACCAGAGGATTCCCTTCCACGCGGCCCAGCCTTCATTCCTCCACCGTGCGACGACAGATGGACCCCCTGTCAGTCGCAGCGAACACGTCCGCGTGCCAACCCACTTCACTCGTGCGTCGGCCGCTGTAACCGATGGGTCGGGCCCACGTGTCTGCGAATTCCTCTCGCACCGCTTCTCTCGCCCCATGTTTGGCGCGTGGGACCACTCCGTCAGCCCAACTAACCATGCCGCAAGCTCGGGTGGCACAAACTCCGGGTCAACTGGTACAAATGCGGGCATCCGCGAACCCTGAAGCCCCTACGCCCTCACATGCCCTACCGCCCCCTATCATCGTGAAAACCGCGTCGCAAGGGTAGTCCGCCATCCACCGTCGTGAACTCGTGCCTGTACCGACGATTGGTGACTGATGAGGTGTCGGGGGCGTTCGTCGGTGTGTGCGGATTGCTAGCGTGAAGTATTAAGCCTGAGGGACCGTTCTTGTAACACCTCAGGTGTTACCATGGCTAGAGCACACCTTGGTGCTAAGGACTATGATCACATGTGGTAATAACTTAAGGAGAACAAAGAACCTTGGAGACCAGGTGTTAACCAAGATTGTTAATGACCTAAGAGCACCACTTAAGTTTTTGTGCACTTGCTACATTGGGCAAGAAGGGGGAGAACCCTAGACCCCTCTTGAACCCTCCTTTCCAAAGCCATGGTTGAAAGGGGGAGAGAGTGAGCAAATTGTGCAAACCTTGAGATAATCTTAAATCAAACCTTGAGCAACCTTAACCAGCAATTGCGGGCAGGAAATATTGCAAAAAGACCCCTGGAGAAACCCCAAATCAAATCTCCAAGTGGAGTGAGAGCTAGAGCTCTCTATTCCTCTCTAAGTCAAAAACTACACCTACACTAAAGATCAGTCGTGTTCACCTTGAAGATGGCACCAAAACCACCTATGTTCTATACCAAAAATGTGGCATACCACCTAGGGCACCCACTAGAAAAAGTTGAGCCCGAGACTTGGACGTTTGACATGCCATGGCATTACTTTTGTCGCGAAGTGAGCAGAGTGACATACCTGATTTAGCACCCGAAGATCTCCCTACCTAGGCCATATCTGCCATGGCAACTCACGGATGAGAGACAGCCCTAGGTGCCAGGAAAAGACTCGCGCCGGATTTTTGCCAAGATTCGCACGTTTGCGACTTGGGTGAGCTGTGGAACACGGGCAGAAGGAAAGCTCCATGTGTTCGACGCTCTGCGCACGCCAGAGCACGCCTGCGCCCGACCCCGCGCCGCGCCGAGCCCTGTCCGTGTCCCCTGTGTGCGCCCGCGCCTATAAAGCCCACTCAGGCGTCGACCACACTCTTCCGTGCACGCTCAAACCTCACCGGAGCTCAACTCACCGTCGTTTGCCCGCGCACGGCGTGTCCGCAGCCACCAGGGCCCCTACCGCCGTAGACCGGCCAGCCCAGCCTTTCCCAACCCTGTCCAACCCTCGGAGATGAGTGAGCACACCTCGGTGAAGCTCCCCGAGCAAGGAATCGAAGCCTGCTTCGCCGGAGAGGCCAGTCCACGGTCGCCGGAGTTCGCAACCCCGCCGGAGTGCGTGGACCGGGTAATCCACTGAACCATTTCTCGATTCCTTGAACACACAGCCCCTACATCACCCCGTGAAGCTCACCGTGCCATCGGATTGCATTAGATCGCCGTGATTTGGCCGGCACACCCGCCGCCGACGAGGACACCCGCCTGCGTACATGGACCGAGCGATTCCGGCCATCCCCGCCGTCGAGCCGTACATCGCTGTGACCGCCAGAGCCTCCCCGAGCCAACCCCACCCCTCGCCGGACCTATCTCGCCGCCGGTAAGCCGCGCCACCCTTTTCTTTCTTGCGGGCACTGTTTAAACCTAGGGAGGGACCGCGGGGGAGAAGGAAGGAAGTCTGAGGGGTTTTGTGAAATGTCAGAGACTCAAATGAATAGTAGCGCGGGGGTATAACTGAGAGAGTTAGTTTGGAAATAACCCAGGGTCCTCGGTGTAAACTGCTTTTCCAGAAAACCTTTATTAAATCTGATTATAAATTTGAACAGAAACTTTAATAATTCATAACTTCTGTTTAGTTCATCCAAATTTGGTCAAACCAATTTTGTCAGACTCCAAATAATGCAAACTACTTAGGAAAAATATAAAACCCCTATGTACTACAGGAAACTTTAGGGTTCTGATTTAATTGTTGTTTTGACCAAAAGCTAAATAATAGGGATAAAAATAGTTGCACTATTTGACTAGAGTTAGAAAAATTTGGAGAAGTTTATATCCACCTAATGACCTGTTTAAAAATGCTAAAACTCTCTATCAAACCCATTAAGTTAGTTTTTACCATTATTTTACAATATGCTTAAGATTAAGAAAAATAGAAAAGATGATTTGAATAATGAACCAAAGGGTACCCCAATTTTTGTTAGAATACTTGTTCAATGTAGTTCCCCAGAAAAATCTATTATACCCTGGTTTAGTATAAAATAAATAGGATACCTTTTATTTTAAGAAAACAAAGGAAACTTAGAAAAAAACCCTAGGAAAATAACCCCAAGGAGAAAACACCTCAAACCTTGGGATAACTAATGACATGTGATTATAAACATGAGAAAAATATGGAATCTGTTGTTTGATATTTTTCAAACAATAACTTAGTTCTAAGCACCCTTTTGGCATAAAAATTTAGAAAATCATGATTAAATAACCATCATTTGGCTTTCTGTGATTTTTGGCACAGAAGCCTATTATTACTGTTAGATGCCAACAAAAATAACCTCTAGGGCAGAACTCACCTCTAATTCAGAGATGTAGTGTAAAGTGGCCCATTTTACACAACTTTTGTTATTTTTGTCTAAAGCATAGTCTTTTTATTTTAAACCTTAAATTCCTAGAACAGGCTATAATGACCAATGGCCACCCACTGTAATTTTTGTGGAATTTTTGGGAAAAGTTAATTCACCCTTGTAGTTCAAGCCTACACCAGAAATTATAAATAGAAAATAAAGAAAGGGAAATATGAATAATAGAAAATTAGTGTCATCCTAAAAACTATTTATAACTTGTCCACTGAAATACATAAAGGAAGTACCAATTACCTATGCCTATCCCTAGCAAGACCTAGACCTAGGAGTGATGAGCATAAATCATTAAAAGCCACATATGACCCGGAAACCCTAAGTTACTCATTAACTTAGTTTTTCTTCCCTTAGCTTAATGTTATTAAATCATGCATAATCATGACATACATGTTCCTTGCATTTCGATAGACTGTAACCTTGCTGACGGAGAGTACGTCCTCGTGCCGGAGCAAGGAGCTGCTCAGGAGGTAGCCCCGGACCCAGCACCAGAGCCTGCACCAGAGGATCTGCCTGCCACTGCTTTGGAAGGCAAGCCCCGGTTTTATGCATAACATGTTCTATATGCTATTTTACTACACTTAATGTTTGTAGGCTTGTATTGTGCACTTAAGTGTAGGAGTTGTTTGAAACCCTAGTTGCATGATCTCAGGAATCCTGTTGAAATGAATACTAGTATGCTAGGTCGAGTAGCTGCTTTATTAATTAGGATGTCGGTAGAAGTCGAGTGATTTTTCTAGCACTCGCGCGAGGTCAGGAAATTGGTTGTATTCACTTTCTTCTCATAATGATGCCGGTTGTGGACAACAATCCATGGGGATTGGTTGCCCACGGGATAAAAACGGGAATAAGGATTAAGGTGTGGTACCGTGAGTCAAGCGTTTGAACGTACTAAACATATGCCGAGAAATATGGTAAATCGGTAAGCCTAGTACCTGAGTGAACCTGGCAGTGGACATATCCCCTCACGTGACCTGAGACGTGGTCTCCCATTCCGGTTATGGTGGGTACAAGTGCGATCACTGCACGACGGCAGTCGGGGTCAGTGAGGCATTGTACGCCAAGGCGGTGAGCCCTGATCTGTTGACGTGGAATCGATGGGGACGGTTGATGTGTGTGGGGACGGAGTGCCTCGCCACGTCGTGTGTTTAGGTTTACCTTGCAAGGTTTAAAAACTCGATTCGAATCGTCTGCTTCTCGCAGCTAATGAGACTGCTTGATCCATGCTGCTACATTGAGTAACAAGTGGAAATATGATGAGTTGATATAAAATGTTGATTGATAAAAATGTTTGCTACTATGTATGAGTAGATAGTACATGTTTAGCCTTAAGAGAGTCACACTTATATTTGACAAAGTTAAAGCTTGATTTAGAAACTCAGCTAGTGCTTTTGGCAACCAAACCCCACAGCCAAACAGCTGCATGTCTAGAGGTAGAGGAGTATAGACTCCTCACACCGGGTAAGTCTAGCTGAGTATTAGTATACTCAGCCTTCCTTGTGACACAATTTTACAGGTTCTTTGGAGGACATGGTTGCTGGAGTGACTTGGCCGTCCACCTTACCACCGGGTTGGACTGTTGAGTGGGACCCTGCCTCGGCTGAGGAGGAGCATGAGGAGTGATGGGACAGGCTTCCCCATCTCTCTGTCTATTTACCGTTAGTTTTATTCCGCTGCACTTCGAACAATGATGGTCACTTTTGCAGAAAACTCTGATGATGATGATGATGATGTAATAATCTAATACTCTTACATGTATGGTTTTATGCTTTATTGTATTTGCTCTGTGACTCACCATCGAGTGAGACTGTGGTACTTGATCCTGTCAGTGGCCTAGTCGGACCTGATCCGAGGGATTGACGAGTTATTCCCATTTAAGTGTGGTCTAGCCTTTGAGGCAGGACTTAGGCACTTAAGTTGGAATAATTCGGGCGGTTCCGCCACAGCTGGTATCGGAGCTTGTACCACCACAGAGGAATCAATAAAATATAAATACCATCCTTTTTGAAGTAAAACTTGATAGAAACAATGTTGGATAGATAGTAGGACGAGCAGGATAGACCTAGGACGTGAAGCCTTAGGATGATAGAAGGGTAGTTAGGTGGCTAAGTATTAGGCCCCACAGGCCACTTTAAGGGACGGGAGTTCTTCCCTATTCCCTTTTACTTTGTTGTGAGGTCGTTCAGGACGAGCATGCATGCATTCTTTAAATTGAACAAATGGAAAAATTTGTAAGGACTTAAATTACGACCAACTAAGTTTCTCGGTACTATTCTGTCTTAATTAGAGAGGAGTTGAGTCTTATTTTTTTTCCTTGTTCTTTTTATAATTCTTTTCCTTTACTTACGCTTAACCGTCCACAGATGGCTTCCCACGGATCCTTAGACAACAAGAATGCACTGTCCCACACTGACGGGCTTGCACGAGAGGGCTTTCCCCGCATTTTGTGGGAGGTACTTCAGGGGGTTGGATACATGACACCCCCTCAGTACGCGGTACAGCAGTTCGAGAAGCACCGGGTGCCCCGCTGTAGGGTGAGGATGACCCTGGAGCCTCATCCCCTGCAGCCAGGCTGGCGTTCACTGGACTCTGAGTCCTTTGGATACCGGGCTGAGGACACGATCGAGGCAATTGCTCTGCACGGGTTGACCACTTTCTACGGATTTCACCCCTTGGAGCTTTCCACCCACCCCATTGGCCTGTTCCCCGCTGAGAAGGAGGACGACCCGATGTGGAAGGACCAGGTGGAGCATGCCAAGGATATCTGGGCTCTCTACCCAGGCCAGACTGCTCACCTGACAGTGCGGTGCATGAATGCCTTGTACCGTCTGCAAGTGATGCGTGGTGAGGCAATGTCCCATCTGATGGCATTGTTGGAGGCAACCAAGATCACCCTGGACAATAGGGAAGAGCTTGTGGTTGACTTGTCCCAAGAGATGGTGGAAAAGGACTTGCAAGTGGAGCAGTTGTCAGATGAGATCCATGAGCTGGAGGAATTGGTGGGAACCAGGGAGAACACCATCGAGGTTCTCGAAGATCAGCTCCTCAACACCCAGCAGCAGCTTGCGGAGGCTAATGAGCATCTGGATATGCATCACCAGGAAATCCAGAATGTGGAAGCTGACGAGGACGTTGACATTGAGGGAGGGGAGGAGCCTGCTTCCAGTGTGGACACCGCTGGCTCAGGGAGACCACCTTCCCCCGAGTCAAGTGTTGCCTCGTTCGCTCACTAGGTGTCAGGGATAATATTAGAGGTTGGTGATAGTTGGACTCCTCGCCGCTAGCTTAGCTTTTGCACCCTTAGGGTACTAGGCTAGGTAGAGTTGAGTCTTTGGGACCATTGATGTAACCATGATAAACTCTTTTGGAAGTTTGGTGGATAATTGATGTCAGTTTAAATTTGGACGGAAAGTTTATGCTTTTTGGTTTATGTTGGAATCTATCAAATTACTTTAACTCTCCTACCGCGAATAAACCTTAAACTTGAAGATGTGTTATTAAGCAAACATGTGATTTTTCAGATGGCTGGGAGAGCGCGTCGTGGTCAGAATGAGCGCATTCCTCCACCGCCGCCACCGCCTCCCACTTTGCAGGAGCTAATGGCTCAGCAGAATGAGATCTTGAGGCAGCTGGCTCAGCGTCAGCCACCACCTCAGCACTATGGTGGTGGAGACCATCAGCGTCACCCCGCGGCCGCCACTTACCAGGAGTTCCTAAGCACCCAGCCACCATTGTTCACCAGGGCAGAGGACCCACTTGATGCAGATGTGTGGTTGAGAGTGGTCGAATCCAAATTCCCGCTACTCCATGGAGTTTGCTCAGAGGTCGCCAAGGTCAGGTTCGCCACCCAGCAGCTTCGCGGACCCGCAAGGACTTGGTGGGACCATTTTCTTGCTATGTAGCCAGAGGGCAGAGAGGTGGAATGGAGAGAGTTCAAGGCAGCTTTCAGGGGGCACCATATACCAACTGGCATTATGGACCGAAAGCTCAACGAATTTCTGGCACTCACTCAGGGCAGCAGGACAGTGTTACAGTATGCTCAGGCCTTCAATGACCTGTGCCAGTATGCCGGTTACCATGCAGATACGGATGAAAAGAAGAGAGACAGGTTCAGGAGGGGGCTCAGCACTAAGCTCCGTGACCGTCTCAACACCGTCAGGGCCAACAGCTACAATGAGTTAGTCAACATGGCTATCTCCCAGGAGGACTGCATTACAGCTCGGCAGGCAGAAAAGAAGAGGAAGACCCCTGTGGCAGGACCCTCAGCTCAGCCACAGTGCTTCAGGATTGTGTCCGACACCCAGAGCAGGGGACCCCAGCAGCAGCAAGGGTGTTGGGTGATTCGACCACAGCAGCAGCAGGCACCCAACCGCACCCAGTTTCTAGCTCAGAGGAACAATCAGCAGCAGCAGCAGTATCGCCAGACAAATGACAACAGGTGTTGCACATGTGGCAGCACCGGGCATTATGCCAAGAATTGCCCCAAAAACCAACAGAGGCAGGGGCAGAATGTTAATCAGAATCAAGGCAAGAGACAGAAGGTGCAAGTGAGGCAGGGCAAGCTGAATTTCACTACTATGGCTGAAATCCCGGAGGGCGCACCTGTCATGACTGGTATCTTTACAGTTTTGAATTATCCTGTTATTATTCTTTTTGATTCTAGTGCATCTCATAGTTTTATCAGTGCCAAATTTAGTGCCAAGTGTCAGTTACCTTTTCACCACACCAATGGGGGTATTATGATTTCAACACCCGGAGGCAGGATTGCCACCAATCAAATTAGCAAGAATGTGTCTATAAGGTAACCAACCTTCTTATTTTGGGTTTGGATAGTGTGGATATCATATTGGGAACTGACTGGTTGACCAAACATCAGGCTGTAATTGATATTGCAGCTAGGGCCATTGAAGTGCACTCACCAACCTGCGGTGAAACCACATTATATTTGCCCGACCAAGGTTGTACCCGTTCATGTGCCTTCGTTATGATAGAATCCCCAGTGGAAAAGATCCCAGTGGTTTGTGACTACCCAGATGTTTTTCCGGATGAATTGCGGGGAATGCCACCCGACAGAGACATTGAGTTCGCCATTGAATTGCAACCCGGGACTGCTCCTATCTCCAAGAGACCTTATAGGATGCCTCCCGCGGAATTGGCAGAACTGAAAAAGCAACTGCAAGAGCTGTTGGACAAGGGGTTCATTCGCCCAAGTACTTCACCTTGGGGATGTCCGGCCTTGTTTGTGAAGAAAAAGGATGAGAGTTTGAGAATGTGTGTTGATTACCGCCCTCTCAATGCGGTGACCATCAAGAACAAGTATCCACTGCCCCGCATTGATGTCCTGTTTGATCAGTTGGTGGGAGCCAAGGTTTTCTCCAAGATAGATCTTCGCTCAGGCTACCATCAAATCAAGATCCGTGCTAGTGATATTCCGAAAACGGCTTTCTCGACCAGATATGGGCTCTATGAGTTTTTGGTGATGTCTTTTGGGCTGACCAATGCCCCAGCTTATTTCATGTACTTAATGAACTCAGTATTCATGCCAGAGTTGGACAAGTTCATGGTCATTTTCATTGATGATATTCTGGTCTATTCCAAGAATGAAGACGAACATACTAAACATCTGCACATCGTGCTTAAGCGACTGCGCGATCATCGCCTTTATGCTAAGTTGTCCAAGTGTGAATTCTGGCTGAGGGAGATTAAATTCTTGGGTCACACAATTTCTCAGGATGGTGTATCCGTTGATCCTTAGAAGGTGCAAGAAGTGATGGATTGGAAACCCCCGACTACCGTAAGGCAAATTCGGAGTTTTCTCGGATTGGCAGGGTATTATCGACGACTTATTCCGGATTTCTCTAGAATTGCTAAACCAATGACTGAATTGTTAAAAAAGGGAGTCAAGTATGATTGGAGCCAAAAGTGCGAGGATGCCTTTCATACTTTGAGGCAGCATTTGACCACAACCCCAGTGTTGGCTCAACCGGATAACACCAAGCCATTTGAGGTTTATTGTGATGCTTCTGGTACCGGATTGGGATGTGTCTTAATGCAAGATAATAGGGTGATTGCTTATGCTTCTCGAGCACTTAGACCCCATGAGCAGAATTACCCGACACATGATCTAGGGTTGGCAGCCGTAGTTCATGCTCTCAAGATATGGAGACATTACTTGATGGGAGCTCACTGTAACATTTACACTGATCACAAGAGCCTCAAGTACATTTTCACTCAGGTAGATCTGAACATGAGGCAGAGGAGATGGTTGGAGTTAATCAAGGACTATGATTTGGAAGTGCATTACCATCCGGGCAAGGCCAATGTTGTGGCAGATGCCTTGAGCAGAAAGGCCCAGTGCAATTGTGTGAGCATGGATGCAAGAGTTACCACCCTATGTGATGAGTTGTGTAAGCTGAACCTGGAAGTTGTTCCTTCCGGTGAATTAAGTTATATCTCGGTGGAACCGACGTTGCAAGAGCAAATAGTCATGGCACAAATTGAAGACAAGGGTATTCAGATTATCAAGGACATGATCAAGCAGAAGGCAGAGAAATACAAATGCTTCCGTCAAGACAGCAAGGGAACTCTATGGTTTGGGGATCGATTGGTTGTTCCCAAGGACCCAGAGCTCAGAAAGAAGATACTGGATGAAGCTCACCTTTCAAGGTTCTCCATGCACCCTGGCAGCAACAAGATGTACCATGATCTCAGATCATTATACTGGTGGACCAGAATGAAGAGGGAAATTGTCAAGTACTTATCCGAGTGCGACACCTGCCAGAGAATCAAAGCCAGTCATTTGAAGGCAGCAGGCCCTTTGCAACCCCTTCCCATACCATCTTGGAAATGGGAGGACATTTGCATGGACTTTATCGTAGGATTGCCCAATACCTCCAGACACCATGATTCAATTTGGGTTATTGTCGACAGATTGACCAAGTCAGCTCACTTCTTGCCAGTACACACCACTCACAGGACGGAAAAGTATGCGAAAATCTACATTGACCAGATAGTGCAATTGCATGGTATTCCAAAGACCATTGTATCTGACATAGGAGCACTGTTTGTAGCACGCTTTTGGGAGCAGCTGCAAGAATCACTTGGGACCCATGCCATACGAAGCTCAGCTTACCATCCTCAGACCGATGGTCAGACGGAGAGAGTAAATCAGATCTTGGAAGACATGTTGAGGGCATGTGTACTGCACTACGGAAAGGATTGGGACAAATGTCTTTCCTTGGCAGAGTTTTCTTATAATAACAGTTATCAGTCCAGTCTAAAGATGGCACCTTTTGAGGCTTTGTATGGGAGGAGATGTAGGACCCCGCTGAATTGGTCTCAAGCAGGAGAGAGGGAAATATTTGGGCCAGATTTGGTACTTGAAGCAGAGGAAAAGGTCAGGGTTATTACCAAGAACTTAGAAGCTGCTCAGGCCAGGCAAAAGAGCTATCATGACAAGAGGCGGAAACCTCTGCAGTTTGAAATGGGAGATCATGTTTATCTTAAGGTATCACCCACTAAAGGTGTCCAGAGATTCGGAATTAAGGGCAAGTTAGCTCCTCGCTACATTGGACCCTACGAGATCAAAGAAGCTTGTGGACCAGTAGCATATCAATTGAGGCTACCACCCCACATGTCGGCTATTCATGATGTGTTCCATGTATCTCAGCTGCGAAAATGTGTACGCTTACCTACTGAAGTGCTACCTGAACCAGACATTGAGATAGAACCAGACCTGTCCTATCAAGAGTACCCCGTCAAAGTGTTAGATCAGAAGGAGAGATCAACGCGGGCAAGGTCGATCAGAATGTATAAGATTCAATGGAGTCACCATTCAGTGGAAGAAGCTACATGGGAGACGGAGGATTTCCTACGCTCGCGCTTCCCCGACTTTCTGCCCAAAGGAGTCGGTACGTAACCCCAAAACCCCACCCCCGCCTGCCCTTTGAATACAATTGTAAGAAAAACTTAGATAACAAGGATAGTCTAAGTTGTGGTTTCAACTTAAAAAGGGCTTCCTTCTGAAATTGCAAAGAGGATGACATTCGAAGAACAGTAACTAAAGGAACTTAAAGGCAGAAAACCTACACGAGCACACCTTCAAGGCACCCTCCTAAGGACTCTACCTAAAATCTCGGGATGAGATTCCTTTAAGGGGGGAGGGCTGTAACACCTCAGGTGTTACCATGGCTAGAGCACACCTTGGTGCTAAGGACTATGATCACATGTGGTAATAACTTAAGGAGAACAAAGAACCTTGGAGACCAGGTGTTAACCAAGATTGTTAATGACCTAAGAGCACCACTTAAGTTTTTGTGCACTTGCTACATTGGGCAAGAAGGGGGAGAACCCTAGACCCCTCATGAACCCTCCTTTCCAAAGCCATGGTTGAAAGGGGGAGAGAGTGAGAAAATTGTGCAAACCATGAGATAATCTTAAATCAAACCTTGAGCAACCTTAACCAGCAATTGTGGGTAGGAAATATTGCAAAAAGACCCCTAGAGAAACCCCAAATCAAAGCTCCAAGTGGAGTGAGAGCTAGAGCTCTCTATTCCTCTCTAAGTCAAAAACTACACCTACACTAAAGATCAGTCGTGTTCACCTTGAAGATGGCACCAAAACCACCTATGTTCTATACCAAACATGTGGCATACCACCTAGGGCACCCACTGGAAAAAGTTGAGCCCGAGACTTGGACGTTTGACATGCCATGGCATTGCTTTTGTCGCGAAGTGAGCAGAGTGACATACCTGATTTGGCACCCGAAGATCTCCCTACCTAGGCCATATCTGCCATGGCAACTCATGGATGAGAGACAGCCCTAGGTGCAGGAAAAGACTCGCGCCGGATTTTTGCCAAGATTCACACGTTTGCGACTTGGGTGAGCTGTGGAACACGGGCAGAAGGAAAGCTCCACGTATTTGACGCGCTCTGCGCACGCCAGAGCACGCCCACGCCCGACCCCGCGCCGCGCCGAGCCCCGCCCGTGTCCACTGTGTGCGCCCGCGCCTATAAAGCCCACTCAGGCGTCGACCACACTCTTCCGCGCACGCTCAAACCTCACCGGAGCTCAACTCAACGTCGTTTGCCCGCGCACGGCGTGTCCGCGGCCACCAGGGCCCCTGCCGCCGTAGATCGGCCAGCCCAGCCTTTCCCAACCCCGTCCAACCCTCGGAGACGAGTGAGCACACCTCGGTGAAGCTCCCCGAGCAAGGAATCGAAGCCTGCTTCGCCGGAGAGGCCAGTCCACGGTCGCCGGAGTTCGCAACCCCGCCGGAGTGCGTGGACCGGGTAATCCACTCAACCATTTCTCGATTCCTTGAACGCACAGCCCCTACATCACCCCGTGAAGCTCACCGTGCCATCGGATTGCATTAGATCGCCGTGATTTGGCCGGCACACCCGCCGCCGACGAGGACACCCGCCTGTGTACGTGGACCGAGCGATTCTGGCCATCCCCGCCGTCGAGCCGTACATCGCTGTGACCGCCAGAGCCTCCCCGAGCCAACCCCACCCCTCGTCGGACCTATCTCGCCGCCGGTAAGCCGCGCCACCCTTTTCTTTCTTGCGGGCACTGTTTAAACCTAGGGAGGGACCGCGGGGGAGAAGGAAGGAAGTCTGGGGGGTTTTGTGAAATGTCAGAGACTCAAATGAATAGTAGCACAGGGGTATAACTGAGAGAGTTAGTTTAGAAATAACCCAGGGTCCTCGGTGTAAACTGCTTTTCCAGAAAACCTTTATTAAATCTGATTATAAATTTGAACAGAAACTTTAATAATTCATAACTTCTGTTTAGTTCATCCAAATTTGGTCAAACCAATTTTGTCAGACTCCAAATAATGCAAACTACTTAGGAAAAATATAAAACCCCTATGTACTACAGGAAACTTTAGGGTTCTGATTTAATTGTTGTTTTGACCAAAAGCTAAATAATAGGGATAAAAATAGTTGCACTATTTGACTAGAGTTAGAAAAATTTGGAGAAGTTTATATCCACCTAATGACCTGTTTAAAATGCTAAAACTCTCTATCAAACCCATTAAGTTAGTTTTTACCATTATTTTACAATATGCTTAAGATTAAGAAAAATAGAAAAGATGATTTGAATAATGAACCAGAGGGCACCCCAATTTTTGTTAGAGTACTTGATCAATGTAGTTCCCTAGAAAAATCTATTATACCCTGGTTTAGTATAAAATAAATAGGATACCTTTTATTTTAAGAAAACAAAGGAAACTTAGAAAAAACCCTAGGAAAATAACCCCAAGGAGAAAACACCTCAAACCTTGGGATAACTAATGACATGTGATTATAAACATGAGAAAAATATGGAATCTGTTGTTTGATATTTTTCAAACAATAAGTTAGTTCTAAGCACCCTTTTGGCATAAAACTTTAGAAAATCATGATTAAATAACCATCATTTGGCTTTCTGTGATTTTTGGCACAGAAGCCTATTATTATTGTTAGATGCCAACAAAAATAACCCCTAGGGCAGAACTCACCTCTAATTCAGAGATGTAGTGTAAAGTGGCCCATTTTACACAACTTTTGTTATTTTTGTCTAAAGCATAGTCTTTTTATTTTAAACCTTAAATTCCTAGAACAGGCTATAATGACCAATGGCCACCCACTGTAATTTTTGTGGAATTTTTGGGAAAAGTTAATTCACCCTTGTAGTTCAAGCCTACACCAGAAATTATAAATAGAAAATAAAGAAAGGGAAATATGAATAATGGAAAATTAGTGTCATCCTAAAAACTCTTTATAACTTGTCCATTGAAATACATAAAGGAAGTACCAATTACCTATGCCTATCCCTAGCAAGACCTAGACCTAGGAGTGATGAGCATAAATTATTAAAAGCCACATATGACCCGGAAACCCTAAGTTACTCATTAATTTAGTTTTTCTTCCCTTAGCTTAATGTTATTAAATCTTGCATAATCATGACATACATGTTCCTTGCATTTCGATAGACTGTAACCTTGCTGACGGAGAGTACGTCCTCGTGCCGGAGCAAGGAGCTGCTCAGGAGGTAGCCCCGGACCCAGCACCAGAGCCTGCACCAGAGGATCTGCCTGCCACTGCTTTGGAAGGCAAGCCCCGGTTTTATGCATAACATGTTCTATATGCTATTTTACTACACTTAATGTTTGTAGGCTTGTATTGTGCACTTAAGTGTAGGAGTTGTTTGAAACCCTAGTTGCATGATCTCAGGAATCTTGTTGAAATGAATACTAGTATGCTAGGTCGAGTAGCTGCTTTATTAATTAGGATGTCGGTAGAAGTCGAGTGATTTTTCTAGCACTCGCGCGAGGTCAGGAAATTGGTTGTATCCACTTTCTTCTCATAATGATGTCGGTTGTGGACAACAATCCATGGGGATTGGTTGCCCACGGGATAAAAACGGGAATAAGGATTAAGGTGTGGTACCGTGAGTCAAGTGTTTGAACGTACTAAACATATGCCGAGAAATATGGTAAATCGGTAAGCCTAGTACCTGAGTGAACCTGGCAGTGGACATATCCCTCACGCGACCTGAGACATGGTCTCCCATTCCGGTTATGGTGGGTACAAGTGCGGTCACTGCACGACGGCAGTCGGGGTCAGTGAGGCATTGTACGCCAAGGCGGTGAGCCCTGATCTGCTGACGGGGAATCGATGGGGACGGTTGATGTGTGTGGGGACAGAGTGCCTCGCCATGTCGTGTGTTTAGGTTTACCTTGCAAGGTTTAAAAACTCGATTCGAATCGTCTGCTTCTCGCAGCTAATGAGACTGCTTGATCCATGCTGCTACATTGAGTAACAAGTGGAAATATGATGAGTTGATATAAAATGTTGATTGATAAAAATGTTTGCTACTATGTATGAGTAGATAGTACATGTTTAGCCTTAAGAGAGTCACACTTATATTTGACAAAGTTAAAGCTTGATTTAGAAACTCAGCTAGTGCTTTTGGCAACCAAACCCCACAGCCAAACAGTTGCATGTCTAGAGGTAGAGGAGTATAGACTCCTCACACCGGGTAAGCCTAGCTGAGTATTAGTATACTCAGCCTTGCTTGTGGCACAATTTTACAGGTTCTTTGGAGGACATGGTTGCTGGAGTGACTTGGCCGTCCACCTTACCACCGGGTTGGACTGTTGAGTGGGACCCTGCCTCGGCTGAGGAGGAGCATGAGGATTGATGGGACAGGCTTCCCCATCTCTCTGTCTATTTACCGTTAGTTTTATTCCGCTGCACTTCGAACAATGATGGTCACTTTTGCAGAAAACTCTGATGATGATGATGATGATGTAATAATCTAATACTCTTACATGTATGGTTTTATGCTTTATTGTATTTGCTCTGTGACTCACCATCGAGTGAGACTGTGGTACTTGATCCAGTCAGTGGCCTAGTCGGACCTGATCCGAGGGATTGACGAGTTATTCCCATTTAAGTGTGGTCTAGCCTTTGAGGCAGGACTTAGGCACTTAAGTTGGAATAATTTGGGCGGTTCCGCCATAGTTCTCGTGCCCAGAATTCCTCGCCGTTGACGAAGTCCGCCGTGTGCCGCGGACGTCTCTGCTCGACCATTAATTGCCAGTAATACTCCCTTTCCACGTCTCACTTTTCGCTGGACATCGTGTAGGACTAGACTCGTGTGGTTTGGACCGCTAGGGTGCGAGAATGTCGTGTCCGTCCATGGCGCCGTCATGTTGCCTGGCAGCGCCACCGCCGTCGGGGTCGTTTGGGGGAGATGAGCACTGGCCATCGATCTGTTCACTGATGGATGTGATCGGGTAAGAGAATATTGCTTCGATCAATTGAATCGTAACTGTCCGATCGGATTGGATGGTGGTTACTCACACTGGGTTTCATTAAATCATGGGCGTCGGATCTGGATCCGAGGGTGAAAGTCGCCTAGAGGGGCGGTGAATAGGGCGAAACTGAAAATCTCAAAAATAATCACAACTACAAGCCGGGTTAGTGTTAGGAATATAATAGAGTCCGCGAGAGAGGGCGCAAAACAAATCGCAAGCGAATAATGAAGTGAGACACGCGGATTTGTTTTACCGAGGTTCGGTTCTCTCAAACCTACTCCCCGTTGAGGAGGCCACAAAGGCCGGGTCTCTTTCAACCCTTCCCTCTCTCAAACGGTCCCTCGGACCGAGTGAGCTTCTCTTTCTCAAATCACTTGGGAATCAAACTTCCCGCAAGGACCACCACACAATTGGTGTCTCTTGCCTCAATTACAAGTGAGTGTTTGATCACAAGAAAGAATGCCAAAGAAAAAGAAGCGATCCAAGCGCAAGAGCTCAAATGAACACTACAAATCACTCTCACTAGTCACTAGGGCTTTGTGTGGAGTTGGGAGAGGATTTGATCTCTTTTGGTGTGCTTTGCAATGAATGCTAGCTCTTGTATAGTGGTTGGAAGCTGGAAAACTTGGATGCAATGAATGGTGGGGTGGTTGGGGTATTTATAGCCCCAACCACCAAAAGTGGCCGTTGGGAGGCTGTCTGTTCGATGGCGCACCGGACAGTCCGGTGCACACCGGACATGTCTGGTGCCCCCGCCACGTCACCAATGCCGTTGGATTCTGATCGTTGGAGCTTCTGACTTCTGGGCCCGCCTGGATGTCCGGTGCACACCGGACATCTCCTGTTCATTGTCCGGTGCGCCAGTATGGGCGCTCCTGACTTCTGCGCGCGCAGAGCGCGCATTGAATGCGCCGCAGGTAGCCGTTGGCGCCGAAATAGCCGTTGCTCCGTGGTTACACCGGACAGTCCGGTGCACACCGGACATGTCCGGTGAATTATAGCGGAGCGGCTGCTGCGCGATCCCGAGGCTGGCGAGTTGCGGAGGCCGCGCTTCCTTGGAGCACCGGACACTGTCCGGTGTACACCGGACAGTCCGGTGAATTATAGCGGAGCGGCTTGACAAATTCCCGAAGGTGGCGAGTTCGAGTTGGAGTCCTCTGGTGCACCGGACACTGTCCGGTGGCGCACCGGACACTGTCCGGTGTACACCGGACAGTCCGGTGCCTCCAGACCAGAGGTGCCTTCGGTTGCCTCTTTGCTCCTTTGTTGAATCCAAAACTTGATCTTTTTATTGGCTGAGTGTGAACCTTTTGCACCTGTATAACTTATACACTAGAGCAAACTAGTTAGTCCAATATTTGTGTTGGGCAATTCAACCACCAAAATTATTTAGGGACTAGGTGTAAGCCTAATTCCCTTTCAATCTCCCCCTTTTTGGTGATTGATGCCAACACAAACCAAAGCAAATATAGAAGTGCATAATTGAACTAGTTTGCATAATGTAAGTGCAAAGGTTGCTTGGAATTGAGCCAATATAAATGCTTACATGATGCGCATGGATTGTTTTCTTTGTTTTTGACATATTGGACCATATTTGCACCACAAGTTTTGTTTTTGCAAACTCTTTTGTAAATTCTTTTCAAAGTCCTTTTGCAAGATAGTCAAAGGTAAATGAATAAGATTTTGCAAAGCATTTTCAAGTTTTGAAATTTTCTTCCTTTGTTCCAAATGCTTTTCCTTTGACTAAACAAAATTCCCCCTCAAAAAGGTCTCCTCTTAGTGTTCAAGAGGGTTTTAAGACATCAATTTTGAAAATACTACTTGCTCCCCCTTTAGAGCACAAAGAGATACCAATTTTGAAATTTTTCATCCGATTGACAAACATTAGTTTTAAAATTAGGGTGGTGGTGCGGTCCTTTTGCTTTGGACTCATATTTTCTCCCCCTTTGGCATGAATCGCCAAAAACGGAATTATTAGAGCCCTTAGAAGTACTTTCTCCTCCTTTGGTCATAAAATAAATGAGTGAAGGTTATACCAACGTTGGAGAGTGATGCGGAGCGACGGCGAAGGATGAGTAGTAGAGCGGAGTGGAAGCCTTTGTCTTCGCCGAAGACTCCAATTCCCTTTCAATATACCTATGACTTGGTTTGGAATACACTTGAAAACACATTAGTCATAGCATATAAAAGAGACATGATCAAAGGTATTCTTATGATCTATGTGTGCAAGTTTAGCAAAAGAAATTCCTAGAATCAAGAATATTAAGCTCATGCCTAAGTCTGGTAAAAGATTGTTCATCAAGTGGCTTGGTAAAGATATCGGCTAATTGATCTTTAGTGTTAATGTATGAAATCTCGATATCCCCCTTTTGTTGGTGATCCCGAAGAAAATGATACCGAATGGCTATGTGTTTGGTGCGGCTATGCTCAACGGGATTATCCGCCATGCGGATTGCACTCTCATTATCACATAGAAGAGGAACTTTGGTTAATTTGTAACCGTAGTCCCGCAGGGTTTGCCTCATCCAAAGCAATTGCGCGCAACAGTGGCCTGCGGCAATATACTCGGCTTCGGCGGTAGAAAGAGCGACCGAATTTTGCTTCTTTGAAGCCCAAGACACCAAGGATCTTCCCAAGAACTGGCAAGTCCCCGATGTGCTCTTTCTATTAATCTTACACCCCGCCCAATCGGCATCCGAATAACCAATCAAATCAAAAGTGGATCCCCGAGGGTACCAAAGCCCAAACTTAGGAGTATAAGCCAAATATCTCAAGATTCGTTTTACGGCCGTAAGGTGTGATTCCTTAGGGTTGGCTTGGAATCTTGCACACATGCATACGGAAAGCATAATGTCCGGTCGAGATGCACATAAATAAAGCAATGAACCAATCATCGACCGGTATACCTTTTGATCCACGGACTTACCTCCCGTGTCGAGGTCGAGATGCCCATTTGTTCCCATGGGAGTCTTGATGGGCTTGGCATCCTTCATTCCAAACTTGCTTAGAATGTCTTGAGTATACTTTGTTTGGCAAATGAATGTGCCCTCTTGGAGTTGTTTGACTTGAAATCCTAGAAAATACTTCAACTCCCCCATCATAGACATCTCGAATTTCTGTGCCATGATCCTACTAAATTCTTCACATGTAGATTTGTTAGTAGACCCAAATATAATATCATCAACATAAATTTGGCATACAAACAAATCATTATCAAGTGTTTTGGTGAATAAAGTAGGATCGGCTTTGCCGACTTTGAAGCCATTTGCAATAAGGAAATCTCTAAGGCATTCATACCATGCTCTTGGGGCTTGCTTGAGCCCATAAAGCGCCTTAGAGAGCCTATAAACATGGTTAGGGTACTCACTGTCTTCAAAGCCGGGAGGTTGCTCAACATAGACCTCCTCCTTGATTGGTCCATTGAGGAAGGCACTCTTCACGTCCATTTGATAAAGCTTGAAGCCATGGTAAGTAGCATAGGCCAATAATATGTGAATTGACTCAAGCCTAGCTACGGGTGCATAGGTTTCACCAAAATCCAAACCTTCGACTTGTGAATACCCCTTGGCCACGAGTCGAGCTTTGTTCCTTGTCCCCACACCATGCTCGTCTTGCTTGTTGCGGAAGACCCACTTGGTTCCTACAACATTTTGATTAGGACGTGGAACTAAATGCCATACCTCATTCCTTGTGAAATTGTTGAGCTCCTCTTGCATCGCCATCACCCAATCCGAATCTTGAAGTGCTTCCTCTACCCTGTGTGGCTCAATAGAGGAAACAAAAGAGTAATGTTCACAAAAATGTGCAACACGAGATCGAGTAGTTACCCCCTTATGAATGTCGCCGAGGATGGTGTCGACGGGGTGATCTCGTTGTATTGCTTGGTGGACTCTTGGGTGTGGCGGCCTTGGTTGTTCATCCTCCTTGTCTTCATCATTTGCATCTCCCCCTTGATCGTTGCCGTCATTTTGAGGTGGCTCATCTTCTTGATCTTCTTGTTCAACATCTTGAGCCTCATCTTCAATTTGAGTTGGTGGAGATGCTTGCATGGAGGAGGATGGTTGATCTTGTGCATGTGGAGGCTCTTCGGATTCCTTAGGACACACATCCCCAATGGACATGTTCCTTAGCGCTATGCATGGAGCCTGTTCTTCACCTATCTCATCAAGATCAACATGCTCTACTTGAGAGCCGTTAGTCTCATCAAACACTACGTCACAAGAAACTTCAACAAGTCCTGAGGACTTGTTAAAGACTCTATATGCCCTTGTGTTTGAGTCATATCCTAGTAAAAAGCCTTCTACAGTTTTAGGAGCAAATTTAGATTTTCTACCTCTTTTAACAAGTATAAAACATTTGCTACCAAAAACTCTAAAATATGAAATATTTGGCTTTTTACCGGTTAGGAGTTCATAGGATGTCTTCTTGAGGATTCGGTGAAGATATAACCGGTTGATGGCGTAGCAAGCGGTGTTGACCGCTTCGGCCCAAAAACGATCCGGTGTCTTGTACTCATCAAGCATGGTTCTTGCCATGTCCAATAGAGTTCGATTCTTCCTCTCCACTACACCATTTTGTTGTGGAGTGTAGGGAGAAGAGAACTCATGCTTGATGCCCTCCTCCTCAAGGAAGCCTTCAATTTGAGAGTTCTTGAACTCCGTCCCATTGTCGCTTCTAATTTTCTTGATCCTTAAGCCGAACTCATTTTGAGCCCGTCTCAAGAATCCCTTTAAGGTCTCTTGGGTATGAGATTTGTCCTGCAAAAAGAACACCCAAGTGAAGCGAGAATAATCATCCACAATAACTAGACAGTACTTACTCCCGCCGATGCTTATGTAAGCGATCGGGCCGAATAGGTCCATGTGTAGGAGCTCCAGTGGCCTGTCACTAGTCATGATGTTCTTGTGTGGATGATGAGTGCCAACTTGCTTCCCGGCTTGGCATGCGCTACAAATCCTGTCTTTCTCAAAATGAACATTGGTTAGTCCTAAAATGTGTTCTCCCTTTAGAAGCTTGTGAAGATTCTTCATTCCAACATGGGCTAGTCGGCGGTGCCAGAGCCAACCCAAGTTAGTCTTAGCAACCAAGCAAGTGTCGAGTTCAGCTCTATCAAAATCTACCAAGTATAGCTGACCCTCACTACAGTAAAACGTAGAAACTCCGACGGCCACCTTATCTCCGACGGTTTCGTACGCAGCCGTCGGAGATAAGGTAATGTCCGACGGCCACAGAGGGCGCTCGGAAATACTCCTTATCTCCGACGGCTTCGTACACAGCCGTCGGAGATAAGACTATGTCCGACGGCTTCGTATAACGCCGTCGGAGATAAGGTTTTTTAACGGGGCCCGAGCCCGGCGCGCGGTTCATTTTCACGCGCGCTCGACTTTCTCTCTTCTCTCTCCCGTCGCTGCCCACTGCGCCGCCGTCGCCCACTCGCCGTCGCCGCCCCGGCCGCCGACGCCGCCCCGGCCGCCGACGCCGCCCCGGCCGCCGTCGCTCTGCGCCGTCGCCACCCCGGCCGCCGACGCCGCCCCGGCCGCCGACGCCGTGCTCTGGCCGCCGCCACGTGCTCCGCCCCGTGCACCGGCCGCCGCCCCGTGCTCCGGCCGCCGCCGCCTCGTGCTCCGGCCGCCGCCGCCGCCTCGTGCTCCGGCCGCCGGCCCCGTGCGCCCGCCGCCGGCCGGCCGTCTCTCCACGCCCGCTAAGTGAGTATTCTTAACAATATTGTTTATTAGAATTGTATGCATGTATTAATGTATTTGATTAGAATTGTATGTATGAATGCATTTGATTGTTTAGTTTGTTATGTCCGACGGCCAAAATTTGATTACGTAATTAAATTAGCTTGTTTTAGTTTATTTAGTGGTGCTTTAGATAATTTAAATTTTTAATTTCCGAGGGTAATTATTATGCCCTCGGAAATAAGGTCATTTTATATGATTTGTCATCCATAACAATGTTATTTCGTATGTAATATTGTATTGTGGTTTATTAGTTTAATTATTTAATAATGCACGATGATTATAGTTAATCATATTGTATCATAGTGTGAACAAACGAAACCTAGGCATCACCCGTTTCGGTCCAACACACCTTACAAGCGACGCATGTGAGGTATGTTGGGCCGGAATTGTCCCTTTATTGGACAGCCTCGGGGTGACCGACAGAGTCCGTGTTTATGACAAAAGCATGTGCTGCTGCTTAGTTTCGGCAGCATAACCTCTCTGTTCTCCAATTGCACCATTTTTAGGCGTGCGATTGGAGAACAGCGGGGTTATGCTGCCGAAATTTCGCACGACCACATGTCTTGTCATAAACACGGCCTCGTCGGTCACTCCTGGGTGGGTTTAGGACCTATCCTTTCCTACAGATGTAGGGGCGTGATTTCTTCGTAAAAACGGATGGTCCGTGCATTACTTATCTAATTAAGTTAACGTCTCGTATCTAGTATGGAGGAGAATCGTCGATGGATGTATGAAGGTTGGAAGAAAAGAGGTGCTCTATCAAGTGAGTGGGTTGCCAAGACTGATGCTTTTCTCGACCATGCTTTTGCTCGGTCAGAGACTGGAACCGATGTTAGGTGCCCTTGTAGCAAGTGTCGGAACATTAATTTCCTTGACAGGAGGACTATGTCTATACATATTTGCAAGAACGGTTATATGCCAGGCTATGAGGTGTGGGTGCACCACGGTGAGGACCCACCTCCTCGTACTGTATCGGAAGTTCAGTCACATGAAGAGGAGGACTACGATAGGATGGAAGAGATGCTTGACGATGTACGCCATGAGCTTCTAATCGTCGATTCGGAGAACCCCGGTCAACCCACCGAGTTTGAGGATCCAGCTACACCTGAGGTTCAGAAGTTCTTTGAGCTCCTTAAAGCTGCCGAAGAGCCATTGCATGAGCACACAAAAGTGACCGTCCTTGTATTTGTGACTCGACTTATGGCTATTAAGTCTAAGTTTGCATTCTCAAACAACTGTTACAAGGAACTTTTGAACTTGATCAGTGATGTACTTCCGGAGAATCACAAGATGCCAAAGGACATGTATCAGTCTAAAAAGCTGTTATCTGGCCTCGGTATGGACTACGAAAAAATCGATGTCTGTGAAAATAATTGTATGCTTTTCTGGAAGGAGACCGCAGGTGAGAAGGAGTGTACTGTATGTGGTGAGCGTAGATTCGTTGAGGTTGAAAACGACGATGGTTTGACCGTGACTACGAAGATTGCACGTAAGCAGCTTCGTTACATGCCTCTTATACCTCGGTTGAAACGTTTGTTCATCTCCAAGAATACAGCCAGACACATGAGGTGGCACAAAGAAGGGGTACGTGAGAATCGAAATGTCATGGTGCACCCAGCTGATACAGATGCATGGAAGGCACTAGATGCTTTTGATTCCAGCTTTGCTGATGAAGTGAGGAATGTTCGCTTCGGTTTGGCAACAGATGGTTTCTCGCCATTCAATCTAACTGCAACGTCGTACTCATGTTGGCCCGTCTTTGCTGTTCCATACAACCTTCCACCAGCTCTTTGCATGAAATATGAATTTATTTTCTTGTGTCTTGTAATACCTGGTCCGGATCATCCTGGAACAAAGATCGATGTGATGATGAGGCCCCTGATTGAAGAATTGAAAATTTTGTGGGAAGGAGTCGAGGCGTACGATTGTTACAAGAAACAGAAGTTCAACCTGAGAGCCGCGTTTTTATGGTCTATTCATGATTTTATGGCTTATGGTATCTTTGCTGGATGGAGTTGTCATGGGATTTTGACATGTCCGATATGCGTTGAAGACACTTCATGCTTTCGACTAAAGTTTGGTGGAAAGATATGTTACTTCGATTGTCATAGATGTTTTTTGCCAGAGGATCACCCGTTCAGGTTCGATAGGAACGCTTTTAAAAAGGACACGATTGTGACGAGGGGACCACCCAAGCGTCTAAGTGGTCCAGAGATTCTCGCGAGACTTAATGATTTGAAACTAAACGAACATGGAAATCGTTTTGAAGGTTATGGAACCGAGCATAATTGGACTCACAAATGTGGTCTATGGGAACTCCCTTATATGAAAGCCTTCATTCTAATGCATAACATTGATGTCATGCACCAGGAACGAAATATGGGTGAAAGCATTATCAGCACTTGCATGAATATCACTGACAAAACAAAAGACAACCCTAAGGCAAGGAAAGACTTGGCCTTAATCTGTAGAAGACCAACTATGGAGATAGGAGAGAATCAGAAGAAGCCACGTGCTCCTTTCAGTATTAAACCTAAAAGGAAGAAACAATTGATGAAATGGTTGAAAAACTTAAAGTTCCCAGATGGTTACGCCGCGGGCTTTAGAAGGTCTGTGAATTTGAAGACGGGCAAGTTTTCTGGGTTGAAGAGTCATGACTACCACATAATAATGGAAAGACTCCTTCCTGTTATGTTTCGTGGTTTTGTAAAAAATGATGTATGGAAAGCATTAGCGGAGCTAAGCTACTTTTATAGACATCTTTGTGCCAAAGAAATAAAGAAAGAGATGATGGAGAAGCTTGAGCAACAAATACCGATTTTGGTATGCAAACTTGAAAAACTATTTCCACCAGGTTTCTTCAATCCGATGCAACATCTACTTGTTCACCTACCATACGAAGCTAAGGTAGGAGGTCCTGTGCAATATAGATGGATGTATCACATCGAAAGGACACTAAAGAAGCTACGTGCAATGGTTGGTAATAAGAGACGAGTTGAAGGGTGCATCGCTGAAGAATTCAAATATAAAGAGATAGCATCGTTCACGGGCCTGTACTTTGCAGAGGAACACAATGTCAATGCCCATACGTTGCGGTATCATGTCGACGAGCCCCCTATCAGTGATATTGAAATTTTTCAATGGAGGGGCAAAACTGTAGGACCCAGCACAACATACTGTTTCACCAACGACGAATGGAAGACTGCTTTACTCTACATGTATAACAACATGGAAGAGATGAGTCAGTTTCTCCTGTAAGTGTAAACTTTATTTTAGTCATTGCCGCTAGAATTTTTGTTGTGAGACTAAAATGTTTGTTTCCTTGTACTAACAGGGAATTTGATTCTCAAAATTGCATCTCTGGCTGTGAACGTGACCAGATTCGTCGAGAGGGAAAAGATGGGGGACTTAATTTCTTGTGTTGGTTTCGAGATTATGTAGATAAAAATGACAATATACACCCGGACCTTCGACAATTATCCCTAGGAGCAGTAACTGGCAGATGTTATGGTCGGTATGATGTCAATGGTTTTAGATTCCGTTCCACAAGGTTCGAAGATGATCATCCTCTAGCAGCCACGACAAATTCCGGAGTTGTAACTAGAGCTGTCGATGATGAAGGGAAGGTGACTAATTATTATGGAGTCATTAATGATATAATCGAGTACAAGTTTTTTGGAGATAAACAACTCAAAGTGGTGTTCTTTGATTGTGATTGGTTTTCTCCAAACTCAACGCGAGAAAATCAATATGGCATGGTGGAAGTCAAACACAACGACAGATTAAAAGGCCACGACACTATAATCCTTGCCCACCAATGCGAGCAGGTGTATTATATGACATATCCATCTAAGAAAAAGGGTTTGGTTGATTGGAGGGTAGTGTACAAAGTTAATCCTCGTGAACGACTATATGCTCCTGGTGATGCTGGTTATGTTGAAAGTCAAATCGAGCACGAAGTGGGGGCTGCTGAGATTTTCCAAGACGAAGAACTTACAAGCACGTTTAATGTACAAACTGAAATGTTGGAAGAATCTTTATTAGGTGATCAAAATGATGTAGAGGTTCCTCCAAAACGAAAACGAGTGACGAGAAAAAAGAAAGCTACTTGGCGTCCATTAAATCGACGAAAGCAACTAGATCCTGATTTTGATTACGATTACGATTGACGAGTATGGAACATGATTTTATTGCATATTTTATTATTTTATTGCATATTTTATGATTTTGTTGCATATTTTATTGTCGATTTATGTACTAACTTGTTGTTGTTAAAATAGGATGTCAAAGAAAATGAAGTCTTTTGCTCGTAGTTTGCTTGGGACGAGGAGTAGCTCGAGGAGCAGCTCGAGGGGTGAGGATTCAGTTTTTCAGGGCTCAGGTTCTACCATGAGCAGACGGAGAGCGCTGGCAGAACATTTGCCTCCACAAGATGTAAGTTAGTTGTTAAATTACATTATTTGAGTTACTTAATATTGTATGATGTAAGGTATTTGTTTCATAGGATGCTGAAATTGAGGAACCAGTGGTAGAGGATCATGCAAGAGATGATGTTGAAGATGATGGTGGAGATGATGGTGGAGATGATGCTGGAGACGATGCTGGGGATTCTGGGGCTGGTGGAGATTCCGCAGCTGGGTCTGGAACTTCTCGAGTTAGGAGAATGAGGAAGCTGCATTTTGTTGGACCACCTCCAGAGCTTCCACCCGAATCTCGGGTTTTGATAAAGCCTAGTGGAAAGTGAGTGACATGTCTTTGCTTAAATGTTATTGAAAGTTATGTTTTAATTTCCACATTGTGTATACTATTTCCAGGTCTTGGATCGACGACTCGTTCACAGGCACAGGACACTACAGGCAGGTGAACATGGTCCTTGGTAATCTTGTTCGTCTGCACTGGCCTGGTGTTGTGACTTTGCCTACTGGCGAGTCTGTCCCCGCCACCACTTGGGAGCATTATCGCTATGGTGTCTGTAGAACGTTTGGCAACACACAGGCACTAGTTTGGGATGCATTCTGGGTATGAATTATTTATACTATTTTAGTTATTCCATACATGTTTGCTTTTATGATAACACTAATTTTTTTTGCAGAAACGGTACAAGTTGCCGGACGATGGATCATATGATATGAACGCTCGTTACGTGTTTGAGTATAACGCGAACGATGTCGTTGCAGATGCAATGTACTATGCACGAATTCAGGCTATAAAGGCATGGTACAGAGCAAATGCTGATGATCGACCGATGCCAAATACCAAGGCCGAGTGGTCATCAATTTACTTGACGGAGGAGCAATACCTAGAGGTAAACAGGTTCTTGCCTCTCAAATCGCACGAAGCCATGTATTTGCTTGCTTTATTTAAAAAATTTCATGTAGGTGTCGGTGCCGTGGATGGCCACCCGATCGGAGGGTTATCGGGCATTGTGCAGATGGTGGGCTTCCCCTGAGTTTCGTGCCATTTCCGAAAGGAACAGGGGAAACCGTGGGACCGAGTCGTTCCACAACTACGGTGGTGATGGTCATGTGCGCTTGGCTAAGCGAATGGTAAGTCACAGTTTGTTGTAACTTTTGAATTACATAGAAATGTGTCATTGTAACTTTTATGTACAGGAAGTCAAATCCGGTCGTACGCCCACGGATGTGGAGGTGTATATGCAAGGGCATAGGGGTTCTGATCCTCAGAATCCTGATGTGTTATGCACTCAGACGGCCACCGACCGTCTAGTGAGTTTTTGATACTCTATTATGTGTTTGATATTGTTTGCAAGGGCATATATAGGGGTTATGCACTTATATTTGATATTGTTTGCCTCCAGGCTTCGTATGGGGAGGAGATGGTTCAACGTCATGGGCAGGAGTACGATTGGAGGAGCCAGCCAATCGACCCTCAGGCAGCATATGCTAGCGGAGGAGGACAAGCCCACGGACGGTGAGATTATTTAATTTGGATTACAAAATTGGCATCATATGCTTGCGATTCAACTGAGGCATGAGTTACTATACTAAGTGCATGGTTCACTCTTGTAGGTTGGGTATTTTTGATTCTACGATTGATTCCAGAGAGCTAAGACGCCGTGGACGACAGTCCACATCGTCGTCTTCACAGTCGTCCCGTTCACGATCATCCGCCCACGACATAGAGATGGCAGTGTTGCGTCAACAGGCAGAGTACCATCAATCAGTCTTGAGGGAACAATTGGAGTACCAGAGGCAACAATCTGAGTACCAGAGGCAACAAGCCGAGTACCAGAAGAAGAGGGACGAGTATTATGCAAACCTCCAGGCCCAAAATCAAGCTCTTCTCTCGGTAAGCTGAAGTAACATTTTGTAGCTTATTTTGCAAAACACTTGATGTGTATCTTATTAGCTCAACAATAACTTGTATATAATTTGTAGCAACTAGCCCAACAAGCGGGCGTCCCGATGCCGACATATGGGATGCCGCCTCCGGAGTTTGCACTGCCAATGCCAATGTTGGCGCCTCCACC
Source organism: Zea luxurians (assembly GCA_029449295.1). Taxonomy (NCBI): domain Eukaryota; kingdom Viridiplantae; phylum Streptophyta; class Magnoliopsida; order Poales; family Poaceae; genus Zea; species Zea luxurians. The sequence continues at coordinate 1,169,888 of JAOPSE010000181.1, forward strand.
ACCGCCTCCGCCTCCGTCACAATTCCCTATGGTATGTACACATATGCGTGTGTGACATGTTCATAGATGTCTTATGTGTTTAAATGAACAATTGAGTGGTTACTATTTCATGTGCTTGTGTTATAGGGATTTCAGACACCACCCGCTTCAGTTGCCGCACCTGGAGATGGGTCTGGTCAGGACGACCCAACACATTCGTGGGTGAACAATCTTTTCAGCACGCATAGTCCAGCCGGAGGAGGTGGCGATGGATATGAGTGATAATGATGTAAAACACTTGTTGCAACCTTTCATGTGAAAGCCTATCCGTCGAATAATGTTCATTTTGGAGTTTGGACAACTATGTTTATGTAAACACTTGTTGCAACCATTTGGAACTATGTCGTTATGTTAAATTTTGTGAATGTGAATGCTTATGTGATTATATTTGTGAATGTGTATACTTATGTGAGTATATTTGTTAATGTGAATGTGTATATGTGTATGAAATCTGTTTTGTATTTGCAAATGTCAGATTTTTTAAATTTCAGATTTTTGTGCAATTTCTGAAAAATGTTATGTCCGACGGCTTAGTGTAGGCCGTCGGACATAACATAAACATTATGTCCGACGGCTTAAAACCGTCGGAGATATGCTATATGTTATGTCCGACGGCTTTAAACCGTCGGACATATGCTATATGTTATGTCCGACGGCTTTAAACCGTCGGACATAACAGCTGTGGGCCCAGGCGACGGGTAAAACGGTTACGCGGCCTTATCTCCGACGGCTCGATAGGGCCGTCGGACATACGCTATGTCCGACGGCTGTCGTCGGATATAACGCTATTTCCGACGCGTTATCCACGACGGCTTAAAACCGTCGGAGATAAGCTAATGCCGTCGGACATAGCTTATCTCCGACGGTCCAAGTCTTATGTCCGACGGTTTTAGCCGTCGGAAATTTTGGCGTTTACTGTAGTGCCTCTAACACTCCCTTAAATGTTATTGAATCATCACTTCTTCTAAAGACAGTAACACCTATATCAGTAAATAGACAGTTGTAGCCCATTTGACATAATTGGGATACGGAAAGCAAATTGTAATCTAAAGAATCTACAAGAAAAACATTGGAAATAGTATGGTCAGGTGATATAGCAATTTTACCCAATCCTTTGACCAAACCTTGATTTCCATCCCCGAATGTGATAGCTCGTTGGGGATCTTGGTTTTTCTCATATGAGGAGAACATCTTTTTCTCCCCTGTCATGTGGTTTGTGCACCCGCTGTCGAGTATCCAACTTGAACCCCCGGATGCATAAACCTACAAAACAATTTTAGTTCTTGACTTTAGGTACCCAAACGGTTTAGGGTCCTTTAGCATTAGAAACAAGAACTTTGGGTACCCAAACACAAGTCTTTGATCCCTTGTGTTTGCCCCCAACAAATTTGGCAACTACCTTCCCGGATTTGCTAGTAAGCACATAAGAAGCATCAAAAGTTTTAAATGAAATAGCATGATCATTTGATGCATTAGGAGTTTTCTTTCTAGGCAACTTGGCACGGGTTGGTTGCCTAGAACTAGATGTCTCACCCTTATACATAAAAGCATGATTAGGGCCAGAGTGAGACTTCCTAGAATGAATTTTCCTAATTTTGTTCTCAGGATAACCGGCAGGGTATAAAATGTAACCCTCGTTATCTTGAGGCATGGGAGCCTTGCCCTTAACAAAGTTAGACAAGTTCTTAGGAGGGGCATTAAGTTTGACATTGTCTCCCCTTTGGTAGCCAATGCCATCCTTGATGCCAGGGTGTCTCCCATTATAGAGCATGCTTCTAGCAAATTTAAACTTTTCATTTTCTAAGTTATGCTCGGCAATTTTTGCATCTAATAATGCTATATGATCATTTTGTTGTTTAATTAAAGCCATGTGATCATGAATAGCATTGATATCAACATCTCTACATCTAGTACAAATAAAAACATGCTCAACATTAGGTGTAGAGGGTTTGCAAGATTTTAGTTCTACAACCTTAGCATGTAACATATCATTCTTAGTTCTAAGGTCGGAAATAATAGTATTGCAAACATCAAAATTTTTAGCCTTAGCAATCAACTTTTCATTTTCTACTCTAAGGCTAGCAAGAGACTCATTCAATTCCTTAATCTTAGCAAGCAAATCATCATTATCATTTCTAAGATTGGGAATTGAATCAATACAAACATGAGAATCAACCTTAGCAATTAATTTAGCATTTTCATTTCTAAGGTTGTTAATGGTCTCATGGCAAGTGCTTAGCTCACTAGACAATTTTTCACATTTTTCTACCTCTAGAGCATAAGCGTTTTTAACCTTAACATGTTTCTTGTTTTCCTTGATTAGGAAATCCTCTTGGGAGTCCAAGAGATCATCCTTTTCATGGATAGCACTGATTAGCTCATTTAATTTTTCTTTTTGTTCCATGTTAAGGTTGGCAAAAAGGTTATGCAAATTGTCTTCCTCACCACTAGCATTATCATCACTAGAAGATTCATATTTAGTGGAGGATTTAGATTTAACCTTCTTCCTTTTGCCGTCCTTTGCCATGAGGCACTTGTGGCCGACGTTGAGGAAGAGGAGTCCCTTGGTGACGGCGATGTTGGCGGCGTCCTCGTCGGAGGAGGACTCGGTGGAGCTCTCGTCGGAGTCCCATTCCCGGCAAACATGGGCATCGCCGCCCTTCTTCTTGTAGTACTTCTTCTTTTCTCTCCTTTTTCCCTTCTTGTCGTCGCCCCTGTCACTGTCACTAGACATAGGACATTTTGCAATAAAATGACCGGGCTTACCACATTTGTAGCACACTTTCTTGGAGCGGGGTTTGTAGTCCTTCCCCCTCCGTTGCTTGAGGATTTGGCGAAAGCTTTTGATGATTAAAGCCATCTCCTCATTGTCGAGCTTGGAGGCGTCAATTGGTTGTCTACTTGGTGTAGACTCCTCCTTCTTCTCTTCCGTTGCCTTGAAGGCCACCGGTTGCGCCTCGGATGTGGAGGGATCATCAAGCTCGTTGATCTTCTTTGAGCCATTGATCATACATTCAAAGCTCACAAAATTCCCGATAACTTCCTCGGGGGTCATTAGTGGATATCTAGATTACCACGAATTAATTGAACTTGAGTAGGGTTAAGGAAAATAAGAGCTCTTAAAATAACCTTAACCACCTCGTGGTCGTCCCACTTTTTGCTCCCGAGGTTGCGCACTTGGTTCACCAAGGTTTTGAGCCGGTTGTACATATCTTGTGGCTCCTCCCCTTGGCGAAGACGAAAGCGACCGAGCTCCCCCTCGATCGTTTCCCGCTTGGTGATCTTGGTGAGTTCATCACCCTCGTGCGCCGTCTTGAGTAGGTCCCAAATCTCTTTTGCATTCTTCAACCCTTGCACTTTGTTGTATTCCTCCTTGCTTAGAGAGGCGAGGAGAATGGTTGTGGCTTGGGAGTTGAAGTGCTCGATTTGGGCCACTTCGTCCGTATCATAATCCTCATCCCCTATTGATGGTACCTGTGCTCCAAACTCAACAACATTCCATATACTTTTGTGGAGTGAGGTTAGATGAAATTTCATTAAATCACTCCACCTAGCATAATCTTCGCCATCAAAAGTTGGCGGTTTGCCTAATGGAACGGAAAGTAATGGAGTATGTCTAGATGTGCGGGGATAGTGTAAGGGGATCTTACTAAACTTCTTGCGCTCTTGGCGCTTAGAAGTTACGGACGCCGCGTCGGAGCCGGAGGTGGATGTCGATGAAGAATCGGTCTCGTAGTAGACCACCTTCCTCATCCTCTTCTTCTTGTCCCCACTCCGATGCGGCTTGTGGGAAGAAGATTTTTCCTTCTTCTCTTTGTGATGTGAAGAAGATCTTTTCTCCTTTCCTTTGGAGGAGACCTTCTTCTTCTCCTTCCTCTTGGTGCGGGACTCTTCCGATGAAGTGCTCCCTTGGCTTGTAGTGGGCTTGTCGCCGGTCTCCATCTCCCTCTTGGTGTGATCTCCCGACATTACTTCGAGCGGTTAGGCTCTAATGAAGCACCGGGCTCTGATACCAATTGAAAGTCGCCTAGAGGGAGGGTGAATAGGGCGAAACTGAAAATCTCAAAAATAATCACAACTACAAGCCGGGTTAGTGTTAGGAATATAATAGAGTCCGCGAGAGAGGGCGCAAAACAAATCGCAAGCGAATAATGAAGTGAGACACGCGGATTTGTTTTACCGAGGTTCGGTTCTCTCAAACCTACTCCCCGTTGAGGAGGCCACAAAGGCCGGGTCTCTTTCAACCCTTCCCTCTCTCAAACGGTCCCTCGGACCGAGTGAGCTTCTCTTTCTCAAATCACTTGGGAATCAAACTTCCCGCAAGGACCACCACACAATTGGTGTCTCTTTCCTCAATTACAAGTGAGTGTTTGATCACAAGAAAGAATGCCAAAGAAAAAGAAGCGATCCAAGCGCAAGAGCTCAAATGAACACTACAAATCACTCTCACTAGTCACTAGGGCTTTGTGTGGAGTTGGGAGAGGATTTGATCTCTTTTGGTGTGCTTTGCAATGAATGCTAGCTCTTGTATAGTGGTTGGAAGCTGGAAAACTTGGATGCAATGAATGGTGGGGTGGTTGGGGTATTTATAGCCCCAACCACCAAAAGTGGCCGTTGGGAGGCTGTCTGTTCGATGGCGCACCGGACAGTCCATTGCACACCGGACATGTCCGGTGCCCCCGCCACGTCACCAATGCCGTTGGATTCTGATCGTTGGAGCTTCTGACTTCTGGGCCCGCCTGGCACCGGACATCTCCTGTTCATTGTCCGGTGCGCCAGTATGGGCGCTCCTGACTTCTGCGCGCGCAGAGCGCGCATTGAATGCGCCGCAGGTAGCCGTTGGCGCCGAAATAGCCGTTGCTCCATGGTTACACCGGACAGTCCGGTGCACACCAGACATGTCCGGTGAATTATAGTGGAGCGGCTGCTGCGCGATCCCGAGGCTGGCGAGTTGCGGAGGTCGCGCTTCCTTGGAGCACCGGACACTGTCCGGTGTACACCGGACAGTCCGGTGAATTATAGCGGAGCGGCTTGACAAATTCCCGAAGGTGGCGAGTTCGAGTTGGAGTCCGGTGGCGCACCGGACACTGTCCGGTGTACACCGGACAGTCCGGTGCCTCCAGACCAGAGGTGCCTTCGGTTGCCTCTTTGCTCCTTTGTTGAATCCAAAACTTGATCTTTTTATTGGCTGAGTGTGAACCTTTTGCACCTGTATAACTTATACACTAGAGCAAACTAGTTAGTCCAATATTTGTGTTGGGCAATTCAACCACCAAAATTATTTAGGGACTAGGTGTAAGCCTAATTACCTTTCAGAGGGACCTCGTAGAATACTGATTCGTGTGGGCCACAGATCTAATTGGAGCCAGTCGTTTCAGATCGAACGGCTTGGATCCCGCGATACCCCTTCGGCCAGTCGCGTTATCAATTAGGCCCCTCAGTTTTTAGGTTAATAACCCGTCGTCCACGCTAGGGATGCTGTGTCTTAGGAAATTTTACTCCAGAGACCCTGTAGTTTCCTGTAATTGATGCGTAGTCCAGAGAACTTATAAATTGGATAAATAAATATGAAAATGGATTTTTAATGTAAAAATAAATATTAGAACTTGTTTAATTCATAGAAAATTCATATTGAGTCCAAATTAGTCCATTCTAGTTTCTATAATTTTGTAATATTATTGTTTATCAATTAGTGTCTCTGTTTTGACATGAAAGCCACATTAAAATTTATATCCTAATTAATCTTGTATCAAACACATAAAATCTTTAGAAATTCATAACTTAAAATCTATAACTCCAAAATTAATGATTCATGTTCCTATGATCTTATTATAATATGTAGATTATTAATATGTATTTTGTATACATGTTTGGTGTGATGTTAATTTACTCTTTATACTATGCTTATTTGTATTGTTGCGAGTAGAAGAGCCAGTGGCTGAGGATCCCGGTGTTCAGTAGATAGAAGTTGCTGAGCAGGAGCTCATTGAAGGCAACTTGTGCCCTTGACCACTTTTTACCCAATAATATCCTCTAATATCACTTATTCATGCATAGGTTTAATTTTGATGGGACTCAATAGGTCACCCTAGTCTGATTATCTTTTACCTTGTTTACCCCTGAATCATTTAGGCAGTTTTGCTATTGCTTTATATGGTTTTGGGTTAAATATTACATTATGTCCATATTCAAATTATTCTATTATTTTATTTATGTTCATGTCAAGATCATTATTTTTAATTGGAACATGGAGCTTAACTTGAGAAACACGTGCCACCACAACGGTGGAATGGGACTCCCTTGGCTGACTAATTAGAAAAGCTAGTGGAAGACTATCTTACCCGAAAGGGGCAAGGGCAGTAGGGGAGTAGGCATGTAGGGAGGTTCTTGGGTTGATTTTGCTGCGATGGTGGTCCGACGAGGGATTCCTGCATTGCTCTTCCCAGAAACTGTAGCGGGTTTTCGGAAGCTAGTGAAACTTTGTAAAGGCCTCGTAGTGTTACCCTTCCTCACTTCCTTAGTAGAGGTGTATGGGGCCCGTACAACCCCGTGGCAGATGGGTAACATGACTTGTGGGTACAGGGTACAACCTCTACAGAGTGTAAAACTGGTATACTAGCCGAGCTCACGGTCATGAGCAGCTTAGGACTCTCGCATGATTAAACTATGGAATTAAATTCAATTTGTCATTTGCATTGCATGGGATTATTTATTAATTTTGTTCTATTCTTATTATGGTTTGGTATCTACTTACATTTAGTAACTATTAATAAAATTTGACCAACTTATTAAAAGCAATGCTCAGCTTTAACCCCTATTATTGATCAGCCTTACACATCACATGAACTCCCACCTTTGGTGAGTTCATGCACATTATTCCCCACAACTTGTTGTGCGATGAACATATATGAGCTCACCCTTACTGCCTCACAACCCCCCAGGAGAAGAACAGGTGGTTCAAGAGGAGCCACATAATGAGGAGTTTGACTTGATCTAGGTGGCATCTCCCAGTTGACTTTATGGCGCCAAGGATGGACTTTAGTTCGTTTTATATTTATCTGTTATTTTGTAAGACTTCCGCTATGTAATAAGTACTCTGATGATATTGTGACATTTATGTCTATACACTCTGTTATTATATATGTTGTCTTCTTTAGCGCATATATGAGATGCTCTTTAGCGCATATATGAGATGCATCCGGCTTTATCCCTTAAATCTGGGTGTGACAGCCTTCCTCAATGGACCAATCAAGGAGGAGGTATACATAGAACAACCCCGTAGCTTTGTGGATGACAGGTATCCCGACCACGTCTACAAGCTCTCTAAGGCGTTCTATGGACTTAAGCAAGCCCCAAGAGCATGGTATGAATGCCTTAGAGATTTCCTTATTACTAATGCTTTCAAGGTTGGGAAAGCTGATCCTACTCTCTTTACTAAGAATTGCAATGGTGATCTTTTTGTATGCCAAATATATGTCGATGACATTATATTTGGTTCTACTAATCAAAAGTCTTGTGAGGAGTTTAGTAGGGTGATGATGCAAAAGTTCGAGATGTCAATGATGGGCGAGTTGAACTACTTCCTTGGATTTCAAGTGAAGCAACTCAAGGAAGGAACCTTCATATCCCAAACAAAGTACACTCAAGATTTGCTCAAGAGGTTTGGGATGAAGGATGCAAAGCCCGCAAAGACACCGATGGGAACGAACGAACATCTTGACCTCAATAAAGGAGGTAAGTCCGTTGATCAAAAGGCATACTGGTCTATGATAGGATCTTTGCTTTATCTTTGCGCTAGTAGATCGGATATTATGTTAAGTGTATGCATGTGTGCTAGATTTCAATCAGACCCCAAGGAGTGTCACCTTGTGGCCGTTAAGCGAATTCTTAGATATTTAGTTTCTACGCCTTGCTTCGGGATCTGGTATCCAAAGGGGTCTACCTTTGACTTAATCAGATACTCGGATTCCGACTATGCCGGGTGCAATGTTGATAGGAAGAGCACATCAGGGACTTGCTGAGAGCACCTAGAGGGGGGGTGAATAGGTGATCCTGTAAAAACTTCAAACTTAAGCCACAAAAACTTGTTAAGCGTTAGCACAGTTAATGCCAAGTGGCTAAGGTGAAGTCTTCAACAAAACACAATACCACAAGAATCAAGCACAGAGGGACACGGTGGTTTATCCCGTGGTTCGGCCAAGCCAATGCTTGCCTACTTCCACGTTGTGGCGTCCCAACGGACGAGGGTTGCAATCAACCCCTCTCAAGCGGTCCAAAGACCCACTTGAATACCACGGTGTTTTGTTGTTCTTATCTCAATCCCGTTTGCGAGGAATCTCCACAACTTGGAGCCTCTCGCCCTTACAAAAGATGTTCACAAAGAATCACGGAGTAAGGGAGGGATTAGCAACTCACACACAACACAAAGATCACAGCGAATACGCACACACAAAACCCAGACTTGAGCTCAAGAGGCTAACACACTAGAACAGAGCTCAAATCACTAGAATTTCAAACAAGTGCGCAAGATTGATGTGTGAGTGATCAAGAGTGCTCAAGGAATGCTTGTGTACTTCCTCCATGCGCCAAGGGGTCCCTTTTATAGCCCCAAGGCAGCTAGGAGCCGTTGGGAACAAATCTGGAAGGCCATCTTTGCCTTCTGTCTCGTGGCGCACCGGACAGTCCGGTGCACACCGGACACTGTCCGGTGCCCGATTTGTTTCCAAAAACAGCACTTCTGACCGTTGCTGGCTGCTCCAGATCTGCGCTCAGTTGGCGCACCGGACATGTCCGGTGCACACCGGACAGTCCGGTGTTCCTTCCCGACCGTTGGCTCGGCCACGTGTCTCGCGCGGATTGCGCGGCCGACCGTTGGCCCTGGCCGACCGTTGGCTCACCGGACAGTCCGGTGCACACCGGACAGTCCGGTGAATTTTAGCCGTACGCCGTCGGCGAATTCCCGAGAGCGGCCAGTTCGCGCCGAGGAGGCCTGGCGCACCGGACACTGTCCGGTGCACACCGGACAGTCCGGTGCTCCAGACCGAGCAGGGACTTGGCTGCACACAGCCAAGTCATTCTCTCCCCTTTTCTCTTTTTCTTCTTGCTGTTTCTAACACTTAGACAAACATGTTAGTCCACAAAACCAATGTACTAAGGCTTAGAAACATACCTTTACTTCATGATTTGCACCTTGTTCCATTTTACAATTAGGCACCTGTGTTGAGCACTAAATCACCAAAATACTTAGAAATGGCCCAAGGGCACATTTCCCTTTCAATCTCCCCCTTTTTGGTGATTTATGCCAACACAACATAAAGCAAATTGAACAAGTACAAAAATACTTCAAATAATAACTCAAATCTATTTTGATTCATTTTGACTTATATGGATCACTCTATGCCACCACTTTGTTTGTTTTTGCAAATCAAACTCAAATCTCTATCTCTAAGTTAAACACACATGTTAAAGCATAAAGAGAGTCATTATCAAGATTTCAAAAACTCCCCCTTTTTCCCATAATCAATACTTCTCCCCACAAGAAGCCAACTTTTGACAAGAGAGACATCAAAAGAGTTTTGACAAACCAAACGCTCTATTCTACTATTTTCAAAAACTCTCAAGTGGTAGCTGATCCATTTATCACTTTGGCCTTTATTTTCTCCCCCTTTGGCATCAAGCACCAAAACGGGATCAATCTTGGCCCTATAACCCCATTGCCTCACCAAAATCTTCAATTAAGAGCAAATGGCAATAAGAGTTCATGAGATGGACTTGGAATAAGTTACCCTTCATCGGAGTGCAGTGGAAGTCTTTCATGGTCCAAGTCCACCTTTTCCCTTTCAATTCTCCTTTGTGACTAACACAAGCAAACTCAAACATATGGTTAGTCTCAAAGGGTCAAGTTGTAACACATCTCCCCCTAAACATGTGCATCACATTGCAACGGACTTGTGAGGTCCAGGGAGTGTTTGTACAACTTGAGCACCATAATAAGCAACAAAATGCAGAAGGGAACATGATCAAAAGCATGAATACATGTATGCTATAATTCAATCCAAGTTCCGCGAATCTAAGACATTTAGCTCACTACGCAGCCTGCAAAAGGTCTTCTCATCTAAAGGCTTGGTAAAGATATCGGCTAGCTGGTTCTCGGTGCTAACATAAAACACTTCGATATCTCCCTTTTGCTGGTGGTCTCTCAAAAAGTGATGCCGGATGTCTATGTGCTTTGTGCGGCTGTGCTCAACAGGATTTTCCGCTATGCGGATAGCACTCTCATTATCACATAGGAGTGGGACTTTGCTCAGATTGTAGCCAAAGTCCCTGAGGGTTTGCCTCATCCAAAGTAGTTGCGCACAACACTGTCCTGCGGCAACGTACTCGGCCTCAGCGGTGGATAGGGCAACGGAGGTTTGTTTCTTAGAATTCCATGACACCAGGGACCTTCCTAAGAATTGGCACGTCCCCGATGTACTCTTCCTATCGACCTTACATCCAGCATAGTCGGAATCTGAGTACCCAATCAAGTCAAAGTTAGACCCCTTTGGATACCAGATCCCGAAGCAAGGCGTAGCAACTAAATATCTAAGGATTCGCTTCACAGCCACTAAGTGACACTCCTTAGGATCGGATTGAAATCTAGCACACATGCATACGCTAAGCATAATATCCGGTCTACTAGCACATAAATAAAGTAAAGACCCTATCATTGACCGGTATGCTTTTTGATCAACGGACTTACCTCCTTTGTTGAGGTCGGTGTGTCCGTCGGTTCCCATCGGAGTCTTTGCGGGCTTGGCGTCCTTCATCCCAAACCGCTTCAGCAGATCTTGCGTGTACTTCGTTTGGGAGATGAAGGTGCCGTCCTTGAGTTGCTTCACTTGGAACCCAAGGAAGTAGTTCAACTCGCCCATCATTGACATCTCGAATTTCTGCGTCATCACCCTGCTAAACTCTTCACAAGACTTTTGATTAGTAGACCCAAATATTATGTCATCGACATAAATTTGGCATACAAACAAATCACCATCACATGTCTTTGTAAAGAGAGTTGGATCGGCTTTCCCAACCTTGAAAGCATTAGCAAGTAAGAAATCTCTAAGGCATTCATACCATGCTCTTGGGGCTTGTTTAAGTCCATAGAGCGCCTTAGAGAGCTTACACACGTGGTCGGGGTACCGCTCATCCTCGAAGCCAGGGGGTTGCTCCACGTACACCTCCTCCTTTATTGGCCCGTTGAGGAACGCGCTCTTCACATCCATTTGGTACAACCTGAAAGAATGGTGAGCGGCATATGCTAGCAAGATACGAATGGACTCTAGCCTAGCCACAGGAGCAAAAGTCTCCTCAAAGTCCAAACCTGCGACTTGGGCATAACCTTTTGCCACAAGTCGAGCCTTGTTCCTCGTCACCACCCCGTGCTCGTCCTGTTTGTTGCGGAACACCCACTTGGTTCCCACAACATTTTGCTTGGGACGAGGCACCAGTGTCCAAACTTCGTTGCGCTTGAAGTTATTGAGTTCCTCCTGCATGGCCAACACCCAATCCGGATCTAGCAAGGCCTCCTCTACCCTGAAAGGCTCAATAGAGGAGACAAAAGAGTAATGCTCACAAAAATTAACTAATCGAGATCGAGTAGTTACTCCCTTGCTAATGTCACCCAAAATTTGGTCGACGGGATGATCCCTTTGAATCATCGCTCGAACTTGGGTTGGAGGTGCCGGTTGCGCTTCTTCCTCCATCACTTGATCGTCTTGTGCTCCTCCTTGATCACACGCCTCCTTTTGATGAACCTGTTCATCGTCTTGAGTTGGGGGATGCACCGTCGTTGAGGAAGAAGGTTGATTACGTTCATCCTGTTCCTGTGGCCGAACGTCTCCAATCGCCATGGTTCGTATAGCAGCCGACGGAACATCTTCTTCATCTACATCATCACAATCAACAACTTGCTCTCTTGGAGAGCCATTAGTCTCATCAAATACAACGTCGCTAGAGACTTCAACCAAACCCGATGATTTGTTGAAGACTCTATACGCCTTTGTATTTGAATCATAACCTAATAAAAACCCTTCTACAGCTTTGGGAGCAAACTTAGAATTTCTACCCTTCTTCACTAGAATGCAGCACTTGCTCCCAAAAACACGAAAGTACGATACATTGGGTTTGTTACCGGTTAGTAGCTCATATGACGTCTTCTTGAGGAGTCGATGAAGGTAGACCCTGTTGATGGCGTGGCAGGCCGTGTTCACGGCTTCCGACCAAAAGCACTCGGGGGTCTTAAACTCTCCAAGCATCGTCCTCGCCATATCGATTAGCGTCCTGTTCTTCCTCTCTACCACACCATTTTGCTGTGGTGTGTAGGGAGCGGAGAACTCGTGCTTGATCCCTTCCTCCTCAAGAAACTCCTCCACTTGAAGGTTCTTGAACTCGGACCCGTTGTCGCTCCTTATCTTCTTCACCTTGAGCTCAAACTCATTTTGAGCTCTCCTGAGGAAGCGCTTGAGGGTCCCTTGGGTTTCAGACTTATCCTGCAAAAAGAACACCCAAGTGAAGCGGGAAAAGTCATCAACAATAACTAAACCATACTTACTTCCTCCTATGCTTAGATAGGCGACGGGTCCGAAGAGGTCCATATGCAGCAGCTCCAGAGGTCTTGAAGTGGTCATCACATTCTTGCTGTGATGTGTTCCTCCAACTTGTTTACCTGCCTGACAAGCTGCACAAGGTCTATCTTTTTCGAAATAAACATTGGTTAGACCTATCACGTGTTCTCCCTTTAGAAGCTTGTGGAGGTTATTCATCCCCACATGTGCTAAGCGGCGATGCCACAGCCAGCCCATGCAAGTCTTAGCCATTAAGCATGCATCTAGACCGGCCTCTTCTTTTGCAAAATCAACTAAATAAAGCTTGCCGTCTAGTACACCCTTAAAAGCTAGTGAACCATCACATCTTCTAAAGACAGACACATCTACATTTGTAAATAAACAATTATATCCCATTTGACATAATTGACTAACAGATAGCAAATTATATCCAAGACTCTCCACTAAGAATACATTTGAAATAGAATGCTCATTAGAAATTGCAATTTTACCTAACCCTTTTACCTTGCCTTGATTCCCATCACCGAATATAATTGAATCTTGGGAATCCTTATTCTTGACGTAGGAGGTGAACATCTTCTTCTCCCCCGTCATATGGTTTGTGCATCCGCTGTCGATAATCCAGCTTGAACCCCCGGATGCATAAACCTGCAAGGCAAATTTAGGCTTGGGTCTTAGGTACCCAACTCATGTTGGGTCCTGCAAGGTTAGCACAAATGTCTTTAGGGACCCAAATGCAAGATTTATCTCCCTTGCATCTAGCCCCTAATTTTCTAGCAACTACCTTCTTACCCTTTCTACAAATAGCAAAGGGAGCATTACAAGCATAATAAATGATAGAAGGTTCATTCACTACTTTCCTAGGAGCATGAATAACATTCTTTCTAGTTACATGAGCAATATATCTCCTAGGCATATGTACAACATTTCTCCTACACATATCTCTACCATGATTATAAGAAGAACTAGAAGCAAACATTGCATGAGAATCATAAACATGTGAATCAAAATGATTATAAGCATTTCTAGCATGTCTCCTATCATAATACATAAAAGCATGGTTCTTTTTAGCACTATTAGCCATAGGGGCCTTCCCTTTCTCCTTGACGAAGACGGGAGCCTTATGGCTTGTTAAGTTCTTGGCTTCCCTCTTGAAGCCAAGCCCATCCTTAATTGAGGGGTGTCTACCAACCGTGTAGGCATCCCTTGCAAATTTTATTTTATCAACTTCATTCTTGCTAGTCTTAAGTTGGGCATTAAGACTAGCCACTTCATCATTTAATTTGGAAATTAGAACTAGGTGTTCACTACAAGCATTAACATCAAAATCCTTACACCTAGTACAAATTTCAACATGTTCAACACAAGAATTTGATTTACTAGCTACTTCTAGTTTAGCACTTAAATCAATATTAACACTTCTTAAGGTAGAAATGGTTTCATGACAGGAAGATATTTCACTAGAAAGCATTTCATTTCTTTTCACTTCTAAAGCATATGATTTTTGTGCCTCTACAAATTTATCATGTTCATCATACAATAAATCTTCTTGCTTTTCTAAAAGCCTATCCTTTTCATTCAATGCATTAATTAATTCATTGATTTTCTCTATCTTAGATCTATCTAAGCCCTTGAACAAGCAAGAATAATCTATGTCATCATCACTAGACTCACTATCACTAGATGAAGCATAAGTGGAGTCTTGAATACTCACCTTCTTCTCCCTTGCCATAAGGCAAGTGAGACGCTCGTTGGGGAAGAGAGCCGATTTGTTGAAGGCAGTGGCGGCGAGTCCTTCGTTGTCGGAGTCGGAGGAGGAGCAATCCGAGTCCCACTCCTTTCCTAGATGCGCCTCGCCTTTTGCCTTCTTGTATTGCTTCTTCTTCTCTCTTTTGTTCCCCTTTTCCTGGTCACTTTCATTATCGGGACAGTTAGCAATGAAATGACCAAGCTTACCGCATTTGAAGCAAGAGCGCTTCCCCTTGGCTTTGGTCTTGCTTGGTTGTCCCTTGTGACCTTTAAGCACCGTCTTGAATCTCTTAATGATGAGAGCCATCTCTTCATCATTAAGGCCCGCCGCCTCAACTTGCGCCACCTTGCTAGGTAGCGACTCCTTGCTCCTCGTTGCCTTTAGAGCAATGGGTTGAGGCTCGTGGAGTGGTCCGTTCAACGCGTCGTCGACGTATCTTGCCTCCTTGATCATCATCCGCCCGCTCACGAATTTTCCAAGCACTTCCTCGGGCGTCATCATCGTGTACCTGGGATTCTCACGAATATTGTTCACGAGATGAGGATCAAGTACGGTAAAGGACCTGAGCATTAGGCGGACGACGTCGTGGTCCGTCCATCGCGTGCTCCCGTAGCTTCTTATCTTGTTGATAAGGGTCTTGAGCCGGTTGTACGTTTGCGTTGGCTCCTCGCCCCTTATCATCGCGAACCGTCCAAGCTCGCCCTCCACCAACTCCATCTTGGTGAGTAAGGTGACGTCGTTCCCCTCATGAGAAATCTTGAGGGTGTCCCAGATTTGCTTGGCGTTGTCCAAGCCGCTCACCTTATGGTATTCATCCCTGCACAAGGAAGCTAGAAGAACAGTAGTAGCTTGTGCATTTTTATGAATTTGTTCATTAATGAACATGGGACTATCCGAACTATCAAAGTGCATTCCACTCTCTACAATCTCCCATATACTAGGATGGAGAGAGAATAGGTGACTACGCATTTTGTGACTCCAAAATCCGTAGTCCTCTCCATCAAAGTGTGGGGGCTTGCCAAGTGGAATGGAGAGCAAATGAGAATGTGAACTTTGCGGAATACGAGAGTAATCAAAGGAAAAGTTCGAATTAACCGGTTTTCTCCTCTCGTAGTCGTTGTGGTCCTCATCCTTTTGGGAAGAAGTAGACTCGTCGCTGTCGTAGTAGATGATCTCCTTGATGCGCCTGGTCTTCTTCTTCTTCCCATCCTTTCGTCTTTGACCCGAGCCGGAGTCGGTAGGCTTGTCGTCCTTCGGCTCGTTGACGAAGGTCTCCTTCTCTTTGTCGTTGATCACTATACCCTTCCCCTTAGGATCCATCTATTCGGGCGGTTAGTCCCTTTATGAATAGAACTGCTCTGATACCAATTGAGAGCACCTAGAGGGGGGGTGAATAGGTGATCCTGTAAAAACTTCAAACTTAAGCCACAAAAACTTGTTAAGCGTTAGCACAGTTAATGCCAAGTGGCTAAGGTGAAGTCTTCAACAAAACACAATACCACAAGAATCAAGCACAGAGGGACACGGTGGTTTATCCCGTGGTTCGGCCAAGCCAATGCTTGCCTACTTCCACGTTGTGGCGTCCCAACGGACGAGGGTTGCAATCAACCCCTCTCAAGCGGTCCAAAGACCCACTTGAATACCACGGTGTTTTGTTGTTCTTATCTCAATCCCGTTTGCGAGGAATCTCCACAACTTGGAGCCTCTCGCCCTTACAAAAGATGTTCACAAAGAATCACGGAGTAAGGGAGGGATTAGCAACTCACACACAACACAAAGATCACAGCGAATACGCACACACAAAACCCAGACTTGAGCTCAAGAGGCTAACACACTAGAACAGAGCTCAAATCACTAGAATTTCAAACAAGTGCGCAAGATTGATGTGTGAGTGATCAAGAGTGCTCAAGGAATGCTTGTGTACTTCCTCCATGCGCCAAGGGGTCCCTTTTATAGCCCCAAGGCAGCTAGGAGCCGTTGGGAACAAATCTGGAAGGCCATCTTTGCCTTCTGTCTCGTGGCGCACCGGACAGTCCGGTGCACACCGGACACTGTCCGGTGCCCGATTTGTTTCCAAAAACAGCACTTCTGACCGTTGCTGGCTGCTCCAGATCTGCGCTCAGTTGGCGCACCGGACATGTCCGGTGCACACCGGACAGTCCGGTGTTCCTTCCCGACCGTTGGCTCGGCCACGTGTCTCGTGCGGATTGCGCGGCCGACCGTTGGCCCTGGCCGACCGTTGGCTCACCGGACAGTCCGGTGCACACCGGACAGTCCGGTGAATTTTAGCCGTACGCCGTCGGCGAATTCCCGAGAGCGGCCAGTTCGCGCCGAGGAGGCCTGGCGCACCGGACACTGTCCGGTGCACACCGGACAGTCCGGTGCTCCAGACCGAGCAGGGACTTGGCTGCACACAGCCAAGTCATTCTCTCCCCTTTTCTCTTTTTCTTCTTGCTGTTTCTAACACTTAGACAAACATGTTAGTCCACAAAACCAATGTACTAAGGCTTAGAAACATACCTTTACTTCATGATTTGCACCTTGTTCCATTTTACAATTAGGCACCTGTGTTGAGCACTAAATCACCAAAATACTTAGAAATGGCCCAAGGGCACATTTCCCTTTCACTTGCCAGTTCCTGGGAAGGTCCCTGGTGTCTCAGAGCTCTAAGAAACAAACTTCTGTTGCCCTATCCACCGCTAAGGCTGAGTACATTGCCGTAGGACAGTGTTGCGCGCAACTACTTTGGATGAGGCAAACCCTCCAGGACTTTGGCTACAATCTGAGCAAAGTCCCACTCCTATGTGACAATGAGAGTGCAATCCTCTTGGCAGATAATCCAGTTGAACACAGCCACACTAAGCACATAGACACCCAACATCACTTTTTGAGAGACCACCAGCAAAGGGAGATATCGATATTTATCATATTAGCACCGAGAACCAGCTAGACGATATCTTCACCAAGCCTTTAGATGAGAAAAGGTTTTGCAGGTTGAGTAGTGAGCTAAATGTCTTAGATTCATGTAACTTAGATTGATCTATAGCATACATGTGTTCTATGCCTTTGATCATGTTACTTTAAGCATTCATGTCCTTAATTGCTTATTTTTGGTGCTCAAAGTTGTACAAGTCATCCCCAGACCTTACAAGTCCCTATGCAAATGATGCACATGTTTAGGGGGAGGATGTGTTACAACTTGACTCCCTTGAGACTAACTTGTTTGTTGAGTACTACTAAAATAGTCTCAAAGGTGCATTGAAAGGGAAAAGTGAACTTGGACAAAGAAAGGGCTTCCACTGCACTCCGGTATAAGTGTATCTTGTCTCAAGTTTGTACCAGTGTTCTCAATGCCTTTTGCTCATGTTTGACACTTTGGTGAGGCAATGGTGTTAAAGGGCCAAAAAGGTCTCCTGTTTTGGTGCTTAATGCCAAAGGGGGAGAAATTAAGGCCAAAGCAAATGGATCAGCCAACCACTTGTGAACTTCAAAAATTGTAGAGTTAGAATCTTTGTGTTTGATCAAAACCCTCTTATTGCAAAAATTGTTCTCTTACGGGGGAGAATTGTGATTATGGAAAAAGGGGGAGTTTGTGACATTTGATCAGATTTACTCTTGAAAGATCTCTTGATTTGCCAAAACAAGTGTTTTTGATATAGAGATAGGAAAAAGAATTTTTTTGTGAAAATAAACCAGGTGGTGGCAAAAGTGATCCAAATATGCCAAATCCTATGTGAGTTAAACTAGTCTTCAATTTGACATAAACTTGCGCTTTGGAGCTCTTCTAGATATGTTAGTTCGTAATGAGTTGCTTTTTAATGTGTTGGCATAAATCACCAAAAAGGGGGAGATTGAAAGGGAAATGTGCCCTTGGGCCATTTCCATATTGTTTTGGTGATTAAATGCACAACACACTATGTGAGAACTAACAAATGTTGAGCAAAGGTATATCTAGATGGATCAAGTATGAAGGTAAGTTCTAGACGCTTAGTAAATTGTTTTATGTGCTTAGCATACTTGTCTAAGTGCCAGGGACTCAGCTAAGTGAAGACCAAAAGAATCAAAGGAAGACAAAGGAAGGAACATTGAAAAGGTGCTGGACTCGCAGCACCGGATGGTCCGGTGCCACCCACCGGATGGTCCGGTGCATGGTCCGCACAACTCTCTGCTCTCAGGTTTTCCTGGCTACGTCGGCTATAATTCACCGAACAATCTGCACGAGGCACCGGACAGTCCGGTGTACCAGCCGTGCAATGGCTAACTGCCATGTCGACCAAGGCCAACGGTCATATGGCGCACCGGACCGTCCGGTGCCCCACGCCAGACAGTCCAGTGCCCCATAGAAAAGGAAACCAACCAATCAGGCGATTCTCTGCCACGTCCTGTGCTCGTACTGTTCACTGTCCGGTGCGCACCAGACAGTCCGATGCGCCCACGGACAGAAGGCAAGAATTGCCTACCAAATGGAGCTCCAACGGCTCCTAGCTGCCTTGGGGCTATAAAAGGGACTCCTAGGCGCATGTAGCAGAACATCAATCCTCCATTGAACATCCTAAGACGCCTAGACTCCGCAAGCACGCATCCGGATCATTGCGATTGAGATTTGAGCACTTATCTAGTTGTGAACTTGTTGCACTTTGTTTTGTGTGCTCTTGTCTTAACTTGTGTGCGTGACTTCACTGTCACTCTAGCTCTTGCGTGTGTTTCTTTCCCTCCCTTACTCTTGTGGTTTTCATTGAGATCAATCTTGTAAGGATGAGAGGCTCCAACTTGTGGAGATTCCTCACAAAAGGGAAACATCTACTAAGGAAGAAAACCGTGGTACTCAAGTTTGATCATTCGATCACTTGAGAGGGATTGAGTGCAATCCTTGATCGAAGGAGGTCACCACAACGTGGAGTAGGAATTGGTCGAACAACGGGATAAAATCATTGTGTCGCTTATGTCAATTTTTATTATGATTGGTTTCTCTTCTTGAGTTCTCGATATAGCATTTTGGTTTAATATTACTAACATTTTCATAACCAAGTTTGGACTATATAGTGTTGTAATTTATAGGATCACCTATTCACCCCCCTCTAGGTGCTCTCAAATTGCCACCTAATGCACTCGGCAAAGGAACTGGCAAAGGGACCCACTAGTGCTTCCGTTGCCGAGAGCTAGTCTAGCTGACACTCGACAAAGACATAACCTTTACCGAGTGCCTCCTAATACACTCGGCAAAGGAACTGTCACAGGGGTCCACGAGGGGCTTCTTTGCCGAGGGTCAGTACAGAAGACACGTGGCAAAGAGGGAGCATTTGCCGAGTGTCATGGTGGCACTCGACAAAGTCTCTGTCATCGTCACCTGGCGCTGTGATGGCAACTTTTCTTTGCCGAGAACTAGGTGGCACTCGGCAAAGTCTTTGCCGAGTGCCCGACAAAAAGTACTCGGGAAAGAAGTCGTTGCCAATGTACAGTTCACAGAGACTTCTTTGCCGAGTGTCAAACTCGGCAAAGAGTTTGCCGAGTGTTTTTTCGGCTTTGCCGAGTGCTTAGTAGCTGTGTCCGGCAGTGGTAACTTCTATTGGCGGCCTACAAAAGTTAATAATTTTTATCGTCTACTGGATATCGAGCGAGAGCTGACAGAAGTTAGCTCAATCTGATAAAATAGACTAATTTACAATTTCAGTTCGATTTTAATCAATGGAAGTTATCTATATTACTGTTGTGCACCAGTATGAGTGATCACAACAGAAATCATGAACATTTCCATCTGTCATATTAATTCTTGTTGGTTTTTGATCCAATCGACGGGAGTTAAGTAAATCTCGTTAGTTAAAAATTAGTCAATGGAAATTAAGATAACTCCCATCGGTCTAACTAGCAACCGACAGGAGTTAAAAAAGCCCATCGACATTGCCTCTAGGTCGACAACAATTATGTAACTCCTGTCGGTTGTCGGTTTGACCGATGGGAGTTAAGTTAATAGATGTCAAACCTAAGCTCGCATGCACCATTCTCTTAGATGCGGATGCCGACTCCCACTCTAGGCCACTGTTGCCCTTGACCTCGGTTGCCGCCGCCACGCTGTGCCCCTGCCCCTGCCTTTGTTGCACTACGCCACGCCCCCATCTCTGCCCCAAACTGTGGCGTCGTGCCCTGCCCCACTCAGGGCCACCACACCGTCACGCCCCGCCGCAGAGCGCCCAACCTAGTCTTTGCTGCCTCGCCGCCTTAACATCTGCCCCAACCGACACACTTCTTACGTATTCAATTCAATGACCGCATTGTCGTCTTAGCTTGTTCCCAACAACCAACAGGAGTTAAGTTATTTAGGTTGTGTATGATGGACAATATGAATTGAACTCAATGTTTAAGGTTTGGTGAATGAATGACTTACTTGTGATGTGTTTGTGACTTTGAATCGATATGTGAGCTATGATGATCTTTGAGAAATTTGGAATGTGATGCGTTTGATATATGTGAGTTATGAATGATGTATGTGAATGGATATATTTTATATGTGTGTTGTTGGGTTTAAATTGGATGAGAATTTGGTGTTGAGTTGCAACAGAACAACATAACTCTTGTTGGTTTTACTATAAACAATGAGAGTTATTCTGTTACTGTGATAGGCTAGCTCCCGACGACTATGGTAAAACCGACGAAAATCAAGAGATGATATGACACCACTTCACTTAATTCTTATCAGAGACGTAAGCCGACTGGAGTTATTGCCCTGAGCACAGCTAAATTAAATAAACCCCGTTGGCCGTGGTAGAGGAGAATTAAACAAACCCATCTAAAAATTCTCAGCTGATAAATGCTGACAGAAATTAGGCTTATTCCTGTCAATTTTAGACTAATTCTCGTTGATCCTCGACGGAGGAGAATTTATCGAATTACTGCTTTGGAGGGAACCATACAAAGTTAGTGTTTACATGCCAACACCGCCAAAATTTAGCAAGTGAAGGTGCTCATCGCGCCAAGATTATAAGAGCGATTTTCAAAGATATATCTAAAAAACGCGTTTATACAATACAATTCAATGTATCTAAGTTTGGTATATATATTAGTTATTAGAACCCTTCGAAACACGACTCATTTATGTGATATGTATGGATGAAACCGTATCTAGAGTTCTAGACTAACTGTGATAGAGACATTTCGTCTCTTATATTTATTTACACTTATCTTTATTTATGTAGTCATTTGAGTGGCTTCTACATGTCCTAATGTTTTGATCCAACTCCAAACCTCGATCTCGATCTATCGGTTATCGGATCCGTCTCATTCTTTAGAGTGTGTTTGGTTTGAGGAATAAAGTGATTCATCTTCTCTCATCCTCACTTTCTTATTTGGTTTGTGGAATAAAATAAGTTAATCCATTACCACTCCAATCCCCATAAGCTAATAATTAGTATACTAGGTGAGTACCCGTGCGTTGCAACGGAAACATATAATATCATGATTATCATGATAACTTACATGTATGTGTCTGTGTAGTGCAACGAGAGTTAAAAATTAGTATAAAACATTGATATGGACATATATTGATATATACAGTCCATGATGTGGATATATACATGCACTACACAGACACAAGTGAATTGTAAACATATTTATACATGTTTTAATGTTGATGAATTGTCAAAGCCAAGGCAAAACTCGAATTACAATAAAAAATTCATGTTTATACTTTGTGTCAGGATTCATGCGTGTCCGAAAAAATCAGATACATTCATAAATCTGTACACCAAATGAAACAAACCAAGATGATCATGGCCATTCATATTGACCAACAGTAAACATGCCACCAAAAGAATGGACCAACGGTCAGCACCAGTCTAATACACTTATGTCACGACTGACACTACAGTACACAACATTTCACTATCCAGTCATGCGTCTAATTCCAAGCTCCATGGATTTCCAACACAAGTATACAAAAGGCTGGCCTCTTTTGTATAGTAGAGCCAAAGACCATCCAAATGAATGTGTACCATTCTAGTCTCTACCTGGGTGCGGTTGGAGTTGACCATCTCTCAGCTCCAGTAGCTGCACGCTTACCTGACTGGCGCATCGCCCGTGCCTTGGCTAGTTGCGTAGTCAGGTCCAAGGCACGTTGCGTAGTCAGGTCCTAATCCACGAGAAGAAATAATCAGCGGAGAGCTACCCATGGAAAATCGGTGATGAAACAGGGATTAGCATGATACCTTTGGCTTGAAAGAACCATCTAGCGAGTGCAAGATCGTATCAACAAGTCCATAATCAAGAGTCTCTTGTGTTCGGAAGTAGGGATGAAGTGGTAATTTGTGCCTATTAGATTAATGTACGATTGTCGATACATCCTTTATGATGACAAACACCATTATGATATAAAAAATCTGTGACAAAATATCATCGTAACATTAATATTATGTTGATAATATAAATAGAGTAATATTTATTATAAATACGCACACTCAAATAGAATAAACTGATATCGAACAAACATTATGATATCGCACAAATTATTTCTAAAGAATCAATATAGAATTTTGAATGATCGACAAATATATCGACAATTGTACATTAATCTAATCATTATTAGCGATATTGATAAGTAGAAGATCCAAATGGTACACTAAGAAACCAGAGATGGAGTATTATTTTAAATTTATTGATTCAATTTTAAGTATTTAAGCATAAAAATAGGATGATAATGAACACCGGAACCACTAATCTATTTCTGAATGTAGATCTACCAAAGATAAAGCGGAAGAAAAAATAATAGAGAAAAGACAAGATGTGCTTCCATGTGCTGGCCTGCTAGCCATCCATGATACCTCCAGCTCACGAATGCATCACCAGCCATCATCACCGTTGTTTCTTCTCCATTGTTAATCTTTCTTCTTCCCCCATGCAGCTTCTTCGCTGGAAATAGATAGTTGTAGCTGTAGCTAAACATGTTTATCTCATGTGTGGTTTGTGCCAACACAAGATATTTGTCGACATGGAAATAAGAAAAGATTTGGACACATTAAATGAAGACTGCACAAATAATTCAACAAGCGCCCATTAAATCAAACATATCAAATCCTTACCTCTCTCGTCTACGAGATGCTTCTGTTAGAGGGCACAATAGGGGGGGCCTCTTCACAGGAACAAATAAAACTTATCAAAATGCAACGACAAGGTTTATTTGTAAGTGTAGATAACATTAACAGGAATTGGACAACAAACCAACATGAGGTTTCCATCCGAACTCATCTGAACACAGGAAGATGTTCTCATTAACAGCTTGGTTCTTGAGTCGACGGAGAACCTTGTTGCGCCACTATTGACCCCAAAGTGGATCTGAAATATATTGCATAACAAAATCAATTCCAGTGGCATTGAATACAAACTTTATTGTTTAAAATATATTTTCATAGAACACATTGTGAAGTGTTTCATTCTGCGCCTCCGTTTTGATAAGTGGACATATTAATTGAAAATTCCCAATACTTCTGAACAAGTTAATAATAAAGCCATTGGTAAAATAAAGCACAAAACAACTGCAAGTTACCTTTAATGACTTCGCTATATCGGCTATCTCACTGTTGTCACTGGCATTCTTGTCAGATTTGGATGGACCTGCAGTGTTCTCCTGCAACAAATAACAAAACATGTTTTAATCATGAATGCGGGGAGAATCACAACAATACTAAGGGGAAGGTATTCTAACCTTTGGAGGAACAAATGCAGCCTCTCTTTTTCTTTTATTTTCTTCAGCTCTCCCAGATTGCTTGTCCAGCTTCTCTTGCCATTTCTTTGCTGATTTCTTTTTGTCACTCATGAAATACTCACCGTTCTCAAGTTCAAGATCAATCTACAAAATACAGAATGATACACCAATCCAGAGCACAGTATGTAAAATAACATCAAACAATATAGGCACCTTCAACTACTACACTCGTGCAAACAAAGACAGTTAAGTGGCTGACACCAAATTCAAGTAGCATACCAGACAGAGCACTGCTCTTATATAAAGAAAAAATATGGATGGATTATTTGTGTGCATGAACAGCTAAACATAAGCTTAAGCTACAGGTGGATTTATAATTTTAACCTTACCTTGCTAGGCTGTTGAGGCGGTGGAAAGGGTGTGTACGGTTTCTTCTCCTTAGTTTGAGGCTTCTTCTGCTTGACATTCTTCCTGGAAAATAAAAAAGGTGTTAATCAGATAAACACAATGTACAAGATGCTAAAACTCTAATAGAAATATGATGTGCGCCCTTACTTCTTGAACTTCGGGAGAAATCTGTCCCAGTTTTCATTGGCTAGAGCAGGATTTTTTGCTAGCTCACGTTTGATTAGTAGTTCCTATATAGTTAAACAGTAACCAATAAACACCCAATAATCCATTTCTTGTAAACATCCCCTCAAAATAACATCAATGAAGGGTGAAACCAATCACCTTGATGTGGTACACTGGATGCTTTACATTCTTCATGCAATCCTCTACAATCCTTCTCACTTGTTTCAGTCCCCTTCCCCTATAGTTGCCCATGGCTGCAACAGTATTTCCCTTTCATTGGGAAAGACAACAGCAATAATAAATATATTGTCAAAAGGGAGGAAATTTAAAATGTAGATATAAAAGGTAAAAAATTATGAAAACCTGCACTAAGATGTAGCAGCCAGTCAAAATCTCAATAGCCTGTAGAACATGAATAATGTATAAGCAACAAAGGGGTCTATGATTATTCTGAGTTTACGGCACTAAAGGAGGCAACCATAGTGATGACAACAATTTTTCTAACTTGATAGAGGTTATACACTGGTTTTCTAACTTGGACACACAATTTCCTTGTCAGTTTTTTCCTCGGCATCCAGTTTCATGTCAAGCTGATTGTTCTAATTAATTATTTTTTGACTGCCTCAGCGGACTGGAACATGCAGAAACTGAAACAGTCATGACGACCTACCGTATTCGTCGATCGACGCATTAGCCAGTGGCGATGAACGACCCACCGGAGGTCCTATCGAAGTTGGTGCCTCCATGGTACTGAAGAAACAAAACACATGTTAAACATTACTATCCTTTTATTAGAAATCAAGCATCCTACTCATGTGAATTGACCGACCCATATGTCAACTCCGCTAGAGCTAGCTAGTGAATTACTATTGTTGTAGCCCTTTGGGAATTTCATCGAGCACCTGGGATGCAGCCTGTAGCGCTTGGACAGAAGAGAGGTGGAGGAGGAAGTGTTTGGTGTGGGGGTCACCGCGTGTCCTTTGGGCATTCCATCGAGCACCTGGGATCTCCTCGGCGTCGGAGAAGAGCGGTGGAGGTCGACTGGAGGAGGGGGAGGCGGAGACATGTGCCCTGCTAGGGCGTGAGACCAAAACCCTAACCAGTAGAACTTGGCGAGAGGGAAATGGAGGGAGAGTGGTCAGGCTGAGTTACTGTTCCCTGGAGAGCGCAAATCGTGCGTCGATCCGGGGCGTCTGAATCACCTCCGTGATCAAGCTCATGAAGCTATGCATGAGGGATACACCATTCTAGTTCTCTCTGATAGAGGTTAGTGCAGTTCATAATACAGAAGTACTGTCCTGGCCACTCAATAGGCATGAATTAAATTGTCCATCAAAGCTATATTTATCTTTATGGGCAATGGGCATCAATATTACTATGATTGACATATTGTTCATGCATGTCAATAGAAAGTTAGAAACTGCTGGAAGATCTATTTTATTTTGTATTGCTATTTACTGCAGCATAGAGCACCATGGGTAATTAAATTTCCTTGGAGCAAAGGTTAAGAATAATTAATTTTCTCTGTTATTTTTCATCACAGCATGTAAAGAGATAAATTTTTTGAATTACTCCCTTATTCTAAGTTCATCTAAATCCTACTCCCTTATTCTAAGTTCATCTAAATTCTACTCCCTTATTCTAAGCAGTCTGCTTTCATCTTTTCCCAACGCTTGATACTCACAACACACTTGATTCATATGATTTTGTGCTATGCATTTCAGTGCTCGATTCTGTAAAATTACTTGTCATATACTCTCTAGCATTTGGAGGTTTAAAATGTCAGGTTTGAACTATTTTTCCATACAGGTTTATCTCCAGATCGTGTAGCCGTCAGTTCTCTATTGGCATCAAAGTACTCTGCATCTTGTTCTAGATAATGAGGAAGCCTGCACTTCTTGTGGTGCAAGGCTGCAAGCGGTACAATTTTTTCGAGTAGAAATCAAGAAGGCAAAAATGGAGGAACAAAGCACCACATCATGGTCATGACTGGAATAAAAGGAATGCTAGCCTCTAACAGGTCGGTAAGACGACGGGAGGAGAGACCAAATTGCAGGCACCACCCAAAGGGCTAACTGGCAAGTAAACCCAATTCTGAGCAGGAACGAACCCCAAATTTCAGTGAAGCCAGCAGGCAAATACACTGCACAGTCATTATCAAGTCAGTACAACTCTCCTTACTTTCCTTGGTGGGAAATTTGCACAACCAATTTTTGCTGAAGATTCCACCGGTGGCACAAGTTCACATCAAGAAGACACGAGGACAATCTATTGTGGGGAAGAAGGCATGGGGACAAGCAGTTGAGAGGAAGAAGGCATGGGGACAAGTTGTTGTGAGGCACAAGACATGGGCACAAACTGATGTGATGAAGAAGCATCAGGAGGACAAAAAACGCAGAGGCGACAGTGCATGAACGAAGAGAGCTACGACGGAGAGGAGTACTCGGCGGAGACCGCCGACGAACGACCATAGAGTATAGCGAGTTCGGAAGCGACAAATGGAGTACTATGATCCGTTATGAGTAACGGCTAGCGAGCACAGGGGCATCGTCGTTGCTACAGAGCTGCCGATTATGGCTGATGACGCTTGAGGACGGCTTAAACCGGCAAGAAGAACAAAATACCAAACTGTGGGTGTTATAATACTATAAATCCAATTGCTTCCTTCGGGGTAGTAATTTTATGAAGCCCACATATGGGAATACCTTCGTTCCAAAAAAACTCCCCTACAACTCCTCACTAATGAATGATAACACTCCAGCTAGAGTAGGACAAGCTTCATCGAAGACATATTGATTATGATGAATCCAAATTGAGCATGATCCTACAATGGTAATCAAATTCAAACATTTCCGAACCTAGCCATTAACTTTCTACAATTTTTACCTACTATTAGTAAAGGAGATAAACAATACTGACCTTTGCTGATCCAAAACTAAACCCAGATGCCAAGGAGCATGCACTGGCTGATTTTGGAAGCATAGAAGAGCCAACACCCATGTCAACGAACAACCCCTTTTGACCATCTAGCTTTTGCATTGGTGTAAAGGTGCCAACTGATTTTGATTCAATGAGTCCGGAATTCTGAATTTTCTTAGAAGAATCTGTTGCCCAGGCCTCAATATTCTACAGAAGAAACACGATATTTTCAATAGCATTTTGATTTACAGAAATACATAATGTAAGTAACTAAAAAATCATGCAATACATGTATCAAATATGTGCAAGTCAGAGCAATATTAGTTCATTGTACGAAATGATAATCAACTAAGACCAGACCAGACTAATTCCATGATGGTAGAAGGATAAATTTCAGGTACAGAACATAGAATTTGTCATTGACACCAACTTTCCAGATAACAGCCAACCTTGTGGTTAGTACGATCTTCTAATTTTGCAGAAACACTACTTGGACTCTGAATCCCATCACTTAGAAGGATATCATTTGTCAACAATGCCTCAGTTTGAATCACGGATGCTGGAGTCGCAGCAAGGTTTGCAGCATATCCATTTGGTGGTGCAGTTGGCGGGGACGGATGCAGACGCGGACGATAGCGGCGTCGATAAGAACATCGGGCATGGGTGCGAGAGCCTGATAACCTCCCATGCCGCCGTAGGTGCCTGTTTGTTCCCGTAGATGCCCTGGCTCGCTCAGGCGTGGCCGGGCGATGGGCGGTGCTCTCTGCCTCTGTCGCCACTTCGCCACACCCCCAACGATATGGGAGATGGAGCTAGGGTTTTGGCTGGGAGGCCGCGGCAGGGGCCGAGCTCTCGGGGGAAGTCGTGCGGCGAGAAACGGATGCAAACAGAGATAGAGGGTGACAGTTTAGGGTTTGATCGATGGATGTGGTCGGGGAAGGGATGGGGGCGGGAGGGTGCTCACCTCTGCAGACACAGCACGCCGACGCTGGGGCCGCGTGATTGCGTCATTGCTGCGGCGTCACCTCTCAACCTCCTCTTCACTGATGCGGGGGAGGACGGCGTGGAGGCCGAGGAGGACGAGCAAGGAGCGCGAGCAGGCAGGCCAGACGGTGCAGGGTCAGCGGGTGCGAGGAGAGCGTGGCGACGGCGCTGGAGGTGGGCTTGCGCATTGCGAGTCGGGGCGGGCGCGGCGCGGAGGGGAGGACGTCGGGGGCGGCCATGGCGCGGTGGAGGAGGATGTCGCGGGGGATCAAGGATCTCATCGCGGCGTGTGCGACGGGCGTGTTGGGGAGATGCAGGGGAGCGTAGGGAGAGCCGGGGGGTAGGGAGAGACGGGGGAGGGGCCACGATTCCTGGCACAGAGACGCGGCGCGACAGACGGGGTGGGGATGGGCGCGTGCGGGATTTGGCAGAACCGTGCGCCATCGTTTTGTGGACGTCTACACTACGTTCTTATGTAGTAGTAGAGATACATGAGGAGTAGATTAATTCCACCAAAATTGATAGAATGAGGAGTAGATCATCTCATAAAACATAGTGACTCCATAAACCTATTAATGACCGAGAGAGAAGCACCGCACCAACCCAGGAGCAGGTCGGGCGGTCAGACCAGACCACCTAGTGCAATTTTCCCCCACCAACCAACGTCTCTACTACCAGCTGGTCCGCTCTGACCAGTGCTCCACCATACACGAGCCGTGCAGTACTCCGCCCTACTCGGCAAGACGGGCAACCCAAACCAACCCAGTTTCCCTGCTCGGCGACGGCGCACACGGATTTCCGTCACAAACCAAGGAAAGGAATATCGCCACGTGTTCCCACTGCCGCCAACCGAGGCAGCCCCCGCGGCCACGGTTATATATAACCACGCGCCACCACCCAACAACAGCACAGCAACCAAGTGATCAATTCAAGCAACACACCGACGAAGCAAGCAAAGCCAAGCGGTCAGCGGCAGAATAGCATGGCGGTGTCCGCGGCCAGGGTGGCCGTCGCCACGGCCGTCTCCTTAGCCGTGCACTGGCTCCTCCGGTCCTTCCTCCAGGCGCAGCACCCCGCGCTGGCCCTGCTCCTGCCGACCGCCGTCTTCATCGGCATTGCCGCGTCTGGCAACGCCGCAGGCGCTGCCAACGACGACGCCCCACCGGGGCCGCCGGCCGTGCCAGTGTTCGGCAACTGGCTGCAGGTGGGCAACGACCTGAACCACCGGTTCCTGGCGCGCCTGTCCGCGCGGTACGGGCCCGTCTTCCGCCTCCGCCTCGGCGTGCGCAACCTGGTGGTCGTCTCCGACCCGCGCCTCGCCACGGAGGTGCTGCACACGCAGGGGGTGGAGTTCGGCTCCCGCCCCCGCAACGTCGTCTTCGACATCTTCACCGCCAACGGCGCCGACATGGTGTTCACCGAGTACGGCGACCACTGGCGCCGCATGCGCCGCGTCATGACGCTGCCCTTCTTCACCGCGCGCGTCGTGCAGCAGTACAGGGGCATGTGGGAGGCCGAGATGGACGCCGCCGTCTCCGACGTCGCCTCCGCGGCC